>CM056051.1:375874924-376474924 GCA_029574335.1 Rana kukunoris
TCTTCACACAAGCTCAGCTTCCATGTTACTTCAGCCTTTAGTGTTCAGTTCATAGACGGATCCCTTCTAACACCTTGGGCCCACGAGACACGTGCCTATATGGCGAACGCATGCACCCAGGAGAACTTTTTTGACCACTGACAGATCCTCCACTAGTAAACCCCCACCCACACCTGACCTGAACCGGCTACTAAATTCACTCTCCCATATTGGCTACACTGTTATCTTATTTGAAAGAATTTGAGACTAGTCCGGCTTACTCACTTGCAGAAAAGACCATTTTGTTTATTTATTTTTAACAGGTACATCCACAGGGTCTCTCACAGTAGGGCATATTACATTATGTCTCCACAGTGCAGGGCACAATTCCCATAACAGTAAAGAGCTTCTCTGGAAGCATTACACTACACAACTACATTGTAGTCCAGGAGTTCCTCAGATTTACAGGTCTCCACTCTACTACTCACCTCCTCCCGCCACCTGCTCATGTATCCCTGGCTCTGCTAGGGTCATAGACAGAGGCTGCCTAGCAAATCATGGGAGGGACTCCTACATAAAAGGGAACTTACATTATTGTACAAGTGGCAAAAAAACTGTGATGCCCAGAGGTACTTGAAGGAACTACAACAAGCATCTTCATACATGTGTAACAATAGTGTCCTGACACCCTGCTACCTACCTCCCTGCCACCTCCCAAATCGAGGCACATCATACCTCATAACACAATTTTAGCATTGCTAATACTATAGACCTATTTTACGTACACTCAGAATAAGAACAATCAGGGCTTTTTTTCAGGGGGAACTTGGGGGAACTCAGTTCCACCACCTCTGGCTCTGACGCTTTGGTACCTGCTCACCACAATCACTTGTAAACACAGAAGTCTGTTTTTTGTGTTTACAAGTGACAGCTCTGCACTCTGTGTGTAACCCCCATGAACCCCAATGTCCCTTTAAGACCCTCCTACTGTTTGTGAAAACTAAACGGGGTCGTGGTTGAGTTCCTGCACCTATTTTCTGAGAAAAAAAGCTCTGATAACAATAGTTGCAACACTTGCTGTTAACAATACTGCATATACTGTTAAATATATGGCTTTATACACAGTGACAGGGGTAAATCCACTGAAGCGGCTGATGCCTGAAGAGACCTCAACCCCTTCTGTGGTGTTGGAAGCAGCAATTCTAGAGCTACAGAATCTCAAAGACATAGAGATATCCTGGCTATGATCACCCAGTGAGATAATAAACTGACATAATACACATTCTCAATAAACTTCATGTAAATTTGCTAGCAATGACAAATGAATCCATCTCTATTAAATATCATTTTTAATATACCAAAACTAGTGTAGTGTGTAGTTGAAGCCCCTACCTAAACAATCCAGTCCATTTGAATCTAGTCTGATACCCTTTTGTCCTGCATAATTGTCTGTACATCTCAAGGAGATTGTTCAATAGGATTACAAGGTGCATAGAAAGGCTACTACCGGTAGATGGGTTGCCCCTGTTATATCTCACCATTGGTTACACGTTCAGTACCATGATTGTAAAAAACTGAATTATTAGGCCCTACCCTCTTTGATATTCAGACACACTAGACATAAATAGTACACTTGTTTGAACAACCTCTTTAAGAATTCACAAATAAACTCAGTTTTCTAAATGCTCACCTTCCCCTCTTATTTCTCGAACTATTGCAGACGCCAGACCTTTCCTCTCCTTCACCAGATCTGCATACGAGGGATTCATTCTCCTGGCTAGGAAGAGAAAAGAATAATTATACCACAAGGATTTCATGTAATCCCTTTTTTTTTCCCTAGATCCTTTAATATTTTCAACTGCACATCTGAGAGACGTAGATGGAGAGATGGAAAAGGGAAGATAGCTGTTTATGTGCTAGGTCAGATATTTGTACAAACTCACACTGAAGACCAGAGGCCATGTGAAAGAGAAAAGCATATTATAGAATAAATGTGGTAATGTAAAGAGGTAGTTGAAGGAGTACACTTGTCCTACCTATACACTGTAAATTCAAAAGGGATGTTCTCCTAATGTATTCTGCCAAAGACAGCTCTTACTGTACCTCTATTGGGTTTAAATAAACTACAATTTATTTGCTTTTTAACCACTTCAATACTGGGCACCTTCACCCCCTTCCTGCCCAAGCCATTTTTCAGCTTTCAGCGCCGTCACAATTTGAATGACAATTGCAACACTTTACCCAAATTACATTTTAATAATTTTTTCCCCACAAATAGAGGTTTCTTTTGGTGGTATTTGATTATCTCTCCGGTTTTTATTTTTTTCACTATAAACAAAAGAAGAGCGACAATTTTGAAAAAAAAAAAGCAATATTTTTTACTTTTTGCTATAATAAATATGCCCAAAAATATATAAAAAAACTAATTTTTTCCTCAGTTTTGGCCGATACGTATTCTTCTACATATCTTTGGTAAAAAAAATGGAGTTACACTTACCGGTAACGTCCTTTCCAGTAGTCTTTCAGGACAGCCACAATAGAGAGATAGGCTCCTCCTCTTCCTCTGGGAAACACTGTACAGCCTTTAAAACCTCTCCTCCCCCTGCCAGACCTCAGTTTTTATACAAGCACCTCCGGTCAGCTGGGGAGACACAAGAACACGTTAGTAAGGCCCCATACACACGAGCGGACAGATTTGTTCAAATCTGTCCGTCCGACAGATTTGAACAAATCTGTCTGCTGGGATTTTGGTTTGCTCGCGTGTACACACGAGCAAACCAAAATCCCCGCCAGCAGAGAGCGCGCTGACGTGTCGGTGACGTGGCGGTGACGTTGACGCCGCCACGTCACCGCACCAGGAAGTAAAACACTTCCGCGCATGCGCCGAATCCATTCGGCGGCGGTGCGGGACGACATGTCTGCTGGTAAGTGTACTAACCAGCAGACATGTCAGGCGGACAGATTCCCACCCGATAGATTTCAAAGCATGCTTTGAAATCTGTCGGGTGGACAAATCTGTCTGCTCGGCCGTACACACGATCGAATCTGTCTGCTGAAACGGTCCAGCGGACCGTTTCCAGCGGACAGATTTGATCGTGTGTACGAGGCCTAATATTTAGGATTAAATTATTAATCACATAGGGCCAGATTCAGCAACACTTGCGCTGGAGTATTTCGATATGCGCCGCGTAACTGTGATTATGCGCCGTCGTTTCTATGTGACCGTACCCACCAAACTAGATGCGACAGAAAACGGGCCATTTCCGATCGGCTTAACTTTCCGACGCCAGAGTATCGTCAGCGCATAATTTCGCTTGGCGCATCAGTCGCGCCTATTGATTTCCCCTGCAAATATGCAAATGAGGGAGATTTCCCGATTCCGAACGGATTAGCACCATACGCTGGCTACATGCGCCGCGCGTATCTCGTCCGTCCGGCGCAAAGTTATTTCTACAAATAGCTGCTTTATCTTTACTCCAGACGGCCTCAGGTCAGCAGGAGAGCAGCTCCAGCAGCGTTACCGACGAAACTAGCAAGCTGAACAACCACACTTGCAAGGACAACACCTCTGTGTGCCAACATGCCAGGGGCAGTCGTGGTTCTAGCACTAGTACTGGGTCCCCCGGAACGAAGGAGGCGGGCACGTGAGAGGATATACCGCATGTGCATGAGCCTCTTTGGCATGGGGGATGAGGAGGTGTATCGCCTCTTCAGATTCAGCCCTGATGCAATCCTTGAACTAACCACAACCCTGCAGGGTGAAATCACCAGCAAGACACACCGCTCACAAGCAGTGCAGCCACTGGTAAAGGTACTGGCAACACTCCATTTCCTTGCAAGTGGATCATTCCAGCGTACAAGTGGAGTGGTGGCTGGGATGTCACAGTCCACCATAAGCAGATGTGTGCACCAGGTTGTCCCTGCAATCCTCAGACGCATGTCCAACCAGTTCATCAGACCCACCACTGAGGACCTGCGGCTGAAGGCAATGACAGATTTCTACAGCATTGCCAGATTCCCACGCACCATCGGGGCCATTGATTCCACACATGTGGCCCTACAGCCCCCCAGTGCCACAGAGCACATATACCGCAATCGGAAGCATTGGCAGTCCATCAACGTACAGGTGATAGCTGATGCCCAACGCCTCATATGGCACGTCCGTGCCAAACACCCCGGGTCCAGCCATGACAGCTTCATATACCGTCAGAGCCCCATCCCAGCAGAATTCGAGCAGAACATGTATGGGGACAGCTGGCTGGTTGGTGAGTGACATGGGTGGCAGGCATGACTATCCCCTCCCGTGATGCACATCAGAAGTGGCACATGCATGACTAACATCCTCCTGTCTTTTCCCTTACAGTTGACTCTGCATATGCACTGGGACCCCATCTCATGACTCCTTTCCGGAACCCCCAAACCAGAGGAGAAAGAAAATACAATGATGCACACATCAAAACCCGTGCAGTGGTGGAGCAAACATTCGGGCTCCTGAAGTCCCGTTTCCGCTGCCTGGATAAGTCCGGGGGGACCCTATTGTATTCCCCTACCTTTGTGTGTCAGATCATTGGTGCATGTTGCATTCTGCACAACTTTGCTATGAGAAAAGGCCTGCAGATTGACATACGTGATGACCTGACCCCCGACCCACACAGTCCCCACCTGCCAGAGGAGACCTAGTCTGCTGATGGAAGAGCAGTCAGGAGGGTCCTCGCCGTAGGCATCTTTGGACAATAAACCAAAACATTTATCACACAGACAATGCACGCGTGTACACCACTGATGTCCCTAGATCACACACACCACATGCACATCGCATTGGATTAGACTAAGTCCAGCATGTAGGACTTGGGAGCAGCAACGCCAGCGTCAAGGCCCCAATGATGTCACTGTCCATTCATACACCTTTCACACGTCATTCATACAGCCGTGGGGTTAACTTCACCACCACGGCCGAGGGTGACACCCCTTACTGGCAGGAGTGCCACCCCCTCACATTCACACACCATTCACACTGTCCCCTGCACTCCTGACCGTGTGCAGTAAAAAATAAAAAATAAATCTCATAACCTGAGAACAAAAATAAACAAAAACTCATATCCTGAGTATAAAAAAAAAAATATAACAACCAAAAAAACAAAAAACCCTCATCTGGGATGACGGGGGCTCCTCCTTGGGGGCACTCTCGGGCTCCTCAGCTGCCTGGAGGGAGTGGGTGGTGGTGGGGGGGCATCTGGAGGAGGCTGATCCCCGAGTGGGCCACTCCTGGGAGCTGTTGGCTGCCTGCCCTTCAATGCCACGGCAATACGGCTCAGATACAGGTTTGTCTGGGCCTGCATCCTCAGCTGGCGGGTGATATGATGCCGCTGGTCACGTTGCCGCTGCCTCCCCTCTTCCCGGATGGCAGCTGTGTTGTCTCGGACGGCTGCTGTCAGGTGCCGGACATCAGCCTGCAGCTCCCCCAGGCTGGTGACAACGTCCTGTACACGACTGGGCAGCTGTGACATGGAGCCCAGGCTGTCTGCGACCCGGTCTAAGTGGCCAGCAATCTCCCCCATTTGCTGGGTCTGCCTTGCGTGGTCCAACACTACCTGGTCCTGGACCAGATCAGAAACCCCCCTGGTCTTACGGGTCGCCTTCCTGGGGGCAGAAGAAGGTTGTCCCCGTGGGGATGGAGTCGCCCTTGAGGGGCTACCTAGGATGGGGGAGGGGATGACAGAGGGCCCTGCAGAGGAGGAGGACTCCTCCAACAATAAAATAAAGTCCTGCTCAGGGACAGGCTCCTCCTCAACCACCTCTGCTGAAGTGGTGTGTGGGCACTCTCCTCCTCCACCTCGGTGTCTCCAGCACCCAGGGCCTCGTCATCAGCATCCGTTGGGAGGTTGGGGTGGACTGGCCGGTAAGCGATGATGGCCCAGCTCCGTCATCTGTGGATGACACAAAGCAGACACATGTTGGTGGTCCCACACACTTGGCACATGTACCCTCCCCCCCACATGCAACACACCAAATAGGGGATAAAAAAAACGTACCTGTCCTGGAGCCTTCCTCTACGGAGTCATAGCCAGGGACCCCCTCCAACTGCTCCCTGTCCAGGCAGCGGGCGACCACCTCCTCCTCCATGGTCAGGCTGACCGGACATGGTGGACCACCACCTGTGCCCCTCTCATGGCTCCTAATGGTGGCCACCTTGCCACGGACCTTGCGCCGCAGGTCGTTTATTTTTATTTGAATGTCGCCTGCAGTCCGGGTGGAGTACCCTAGCACATTGACCCTGGCAGCAATGGTCTCCAGGATGCCCTGCTTCCTCTCCCGGCTGGTCTTCCTGCTTTTTTTCCCGTGGAGGGAATCATTAAACGTCTCCATAGCCGAGATGATCACAGTGACCTCCTGGGCATTAAAGTTGAGGTTCCTCCTCTCTCTGGGGGTAGCCATGACAGTGCAAAAGTATCTTCCCTGGGGTGGGGGGAAACGGATATACTTTTGCGCCGGAATGGCGTTTCCGCTAGCGCTTTTATACGCGCAACGGAACACATTGCGCTGACGTTTCCCGTGAAGTGGTGCCGACGGAAGTTGTGAGCATGCGCACAAGGGGGCAAGTGAAGCCTCACTTACTGCGCATGCTCCGTGGATGATGCGCTGAACGTAAGCCTCTGTGCTGGGCTCCGCCCATCATTTACATATGATCACACCCACTTCCACTTGCGTCGGGTTACGCCAGCGCATTATCATTACTCTGGCGCAAGTTTACGCGCAAGTGCTATGTGAATAACAGTACTTGCGCCGAAAGTGTCGGCGGACTAACGTAAATGAGAAATGTTACTCCAAAGTAAAGAAGCGCCCATCTACCTGAATCTGGCCCATACTATGTTCCTGGACCAAACAAAACCTTCTTCGGGTGGGTAACCAGGGCTGTCCTGAAAGACTACTGGAAAGGACGTTACCGGTAAGTGTAACTCCATTTTTCCCTATTCGTCTTTCAGGACAGCCACAATAGAGAGGATAGACGAGCACTTACCAATTAGGGTGGGACTACGGCCTGCAGAACCTTTCGCCCAAAGGCCTGTTCGGCAGCCGACACCAAGTCTACTCTATAGTGCTTGACGAAGGTGGAGTAGCTGGACCAAGTTGCCGCCCTGCAAATTTGTTCTGGCATCGCTCCAGCACTTTCAGCCTGAGAGGCGGCCACCGCACGAGTAGAATGTACCTTTATTCCTGTAGGGACATCCTCACCAGACAAGGCATATGCCTGTGCAATGGCTAGTCTAATCCACCTAGCAATTGTGCGCCGGGATGCTTTTTGTCCCTTTCTAGTACCAGAAAATAAAACAAATAAAGAGTCTGACCTCCTAAAATCCTTAGTCAGCTCTAAGTAGTGTAGGATACATCTCCTGACATCTAATGTGCTAAACTGTTGCTCCCTTTTACCTGAGGGATTGGGGCAAAAGGAAGGAAGAACCACTTCCTGACTTCTATGAAATTTAGAAGTCACCTTGGGTAGAAAGGCTGGATAGGTCTTAAAAACGACCCGATCCAGAAAAACAACAAAAAAAGGGGGTCTGACGGACAGGGCTTCCAACTCGCTGACCCTCCTAGCTGTAGTCACTGCTACCAAAAAAACTGTCTTTAGGGTTAACTCTCTTAATAGACATTTGTCTAAGGGTTCAAAGGGAGCATCTGTTAAGGCCTGTAAAACTAAAGATAGGTCCCACCTGGGGAAGGGGGGCCCCTGAGGCGGCTTGAGCCTGATTAACGCCCTAAAGAACCTAACCACCCAGGGGTTGTTGGCCAAAGGTCTTTCTAGAAACACACTAAGGGCTGAGACCTGACTCTTAAGTGTATTAACTGAAAGTCCCTTGTCTGCTCCACACTGTAGGAATTCCAAAACAGATGTGGGGTTCTGCACTGAATAGGAAGATTCTAGGCACCATGAGTTAAAACGAAGCCAGATCTTCCTATATATAGAGCGGGTTTCCTTTTTTCTGCAATTAAGATGGGTGGCAGCTAACCTTTCAGAAAAACCCTTAGATTTCAGCAGGGCCTCCTCAGTAGCCATGCCGCCAGGTTCCATCTGTGAACCTGAGGGCAAAGGACTGGGCCCTGTGAGAGGAGATCCTCTCGTGATGGAAGGAGAATGGGAGGTTCCACGGTCAGCTGTTTGAGAACCGAGAACCAAGCCCTTTTGGGCCAATGTGGTGCCACTAGAATCAGAGAAGTGTTCTCCAGCTGGAATGTCCTTAGAACCGCTGGTAGAAGCACTGGTGGTGGGAAGGCGTAACAAATTCTGAACCGCCAGCTCTGAGACAGAGCATCTACCCCCCTTGCTCCCTCCCCTTTGTTCCGAGAGAAAAAACAAGGGGTTTTTGCGTTTTCTTTGGATGCAAAGAGATCTATTTCCGGAGATCCCCACCTCCTTGTCAAGAGATGGAAGACCTCTGGATTGAGGGCCCACTCGCTCTCTCTTAGTTGACTTTGGCTGAGAAAATCTGCCATCCCATTCTCTATTCCCCTCAGGAAGACTGCTGATAGCGACAGGGTATTGGACTCGGCCCAACGAAGAATGTCTGTTGTTAGAGCTGACAGAACTACGCTCCTCGTACCGCCTTGTTTGTTCAAATATGCTACAGCCGAGGCATTGTCCGACCTTACTTGGACATGATGCCCCTGGAGCTTCTCTTGAAAGAATCTGAGAGCTAGACCTACCGCCCTCAGTTCCTTCCAATTGGAGGATTTTCCCAATTCCATGCCCTTCCAAACGGAAGAGACCCTAGATGGGCTCCCCAACCCTTGCCGCTGGCATCCGTAGTTACCACCTGGGGATCCGGAATGTGCCATAGACTGCCCTGCGACAGATTGGAAATCCTCCTCCACCACCAAAGGGATCTCTTTACCTGGCTTGGGACCTGTACCAAGGTGTCTAGCCGCTCCAAACTGTGGTCCCAGATTTTTAGCAGGAATACCTGAAGGGGTCGAAAATGAAGCCCTGCCTATTGAACAGCCGGGAGGGTGGACGTTAGCAACCCCAGGGTCGACATCAGGGATCTGATCGACACCCGATGACTGCCCTGGAGGGTGGCCACTGCTCTGTCCAGTTTCAGGGCCTTCTCCAATGGGAGAAAGACACTTGAGAGGGTGGAGTCCAGAAGGTACCCTAAATAGGGAATGCTTTGTGAAGGTGTCAGGTTGGACTTCTCCAGGTTTAGCAGCCAGCCTAGCCCTGTTAAGGTCCTTTTTGTCACATCCAGGTCCCTGTATAGTTGTTCTGGGGATGCTGCAAAAAGGAGCAGGTCGTCCAGGTAGGCTATGATGCCTACTCCCTGCAGACGCAGAAAAGCTATAGGTTCCGCCAGGACCTTTGTAAAGACACGGGGCGAGGAGGATAGACCGAATGGCAAGGCTTGAAATTGAAGGTGTACCACCTCTCCTTCCAGATCTATTGCTAACCTTAGGAACTCCTGTGACCCCTCTGCTATGGGTACATGGAGGTACGCATCTTTGAGGTCCAAGGAAACCATAAAGCAATTCTGCGGGAGGAGGGCCCTGACCGTAAAGATCGTTTCCATACGGAACTTCTTGTACGTGATGGACTTGTTTAGGGGCTTTAAGTTCAGGATTAGCCTGTACTTCCCTGAGGGTTTCTTTACCACAAAAATGTGTGAGTAAAACCCCCTGCCTTCCTCCTTTACTGGAACTCTGAGGACCACATTTTGAACCTCTAGATCATTTAGGGCTTCTAGTAAAGCTTCTGATTTTTCCCTGTCTCTGGGAAGTTTTGTGACTAGGTATCTCTGGGGGGGAGGGGACGAAAATTCCAGATGGTACCCCTTCCTCACAATCTCCAGGACATACCTGTTTGGGGAGATGGTCTCCCACTGTGGGAGGAAGGCCCCCAGTCTTCCCCCTACCCTGACCTGGGCGTCATTGTTTCTTTGCGGGCTGGTCAGGAGAGCGAAAAATCGCTCCTCTGCCCCTCCCCTTGGGTGTCCAAACCCTCTTCCGACCTTCAGGTTTTGGAACCCCTGTCTGTTTCTGTGATCGAAAAAACTTCCCTGATTTCACTGGAGTTTTTCGTTTAAGGGGAAAATACTTTTTCCTATCAGCCGTGCGGTCTAAGACCGTCTCCAGCCCTGGGCCAAACAGGAGATCTCCTGAAAGGGGTATCCCGCAGAGCTTGGACTTGGAGGAAATGTCCCCCGGCCAAGTCTTGAGCCATAGGGCTCTTCTGGCTGAGTTGGCCAGAGCAGCGGATCTGGCCGACATGCGAATCGATTCCGCCGAGGCGTCCGCAATGTAGGAAATACCCCGCAACATTGCAGGGAAGGAGGATAGAATGGTTTCCTTATCCGTCCCAGCCTCAATGTGCTCCTGTATTTTAGAGAGCCAATGCTCTAAATTACGGGCCACCACCGTAACTGCCAACTCTGGCTTAAGATTCCCCATCACTGAGTCCCAAGTCTTTTTTAAAAGAGAATCCATTCTCTTGTCCATGGCATCAGGAAGGGTCCCCATATCCTCAAATGCCAGGTCAGTATTTCTGGAGACCTGGGAGAAGGCTGCATCTAATTTAGGCGCCTTGTTCCAAATGGCCGTGGGGTCTTCAGAAAAGGGGAATCTCCTTTTCAGAGATCGAGAAAAAAAGGGCTTCCTTTCGGGGTCCTGCCACTCCTTCTTAATAGAATCGATTAGAAGCTCATGTACAGGGAAGACCTTTGACCTTTGTTCCCCCAGCCCCCTGTACATCTGGTCATGGAGGCTTAAAGGTTTAATGTCAGCCTGAATGCCAAGGGTGGTGTAAATTGCACCTAATAATTCCTCAACCTCATCGAGAGAGAGCTTATATCTCGAGGGCTTCCTGGACTCCCCGTCCTGGTCATCCTCGTCAGATTCCTCCTGGGACTCAGGATCGACACTCTCTGGGAGAGAGCGTTCCCCCTGGGAAGGGCCTGCCGGCTCAACTGCTGTAACTGAAGGATCAGGTGGGGCAGGAGCGAGACCCTGATTTTCTAGATGGGTTGTAACCTGTGTGGGGATAGTGGGAGGTTGCAGCCTTTCAAATAGGGACTTGAAGGAAGCAAAAGTAGAAGAAAGTTCTTTTACTGAAGCTGCTAAACTATCTTCCTGCTCTGCATCCCTTTCCCTGACCAAAGACTGTATGCAATCCCTACATATTACTTTAGGCCAGGACTCAGGAAGAGTGTCCCTACAGGAGGCACATTTCTTTTTAGAGCCATGTGTCTTCCCACTAGATTTTTCCAGACTCTTCTGAAAAGACATTTAAAAAAGAGACCCACACATTAAAAAACAAAGGGTTACAACCCTGGGGGAGACTTAGACAAACACCATGCTAGGATCCCCCTCCCCCCCTCTCAACCACCACAGGGGAAAAATGGGGGAAAAAACAATCAAGCGTAAGGTATGGGGGCCCTTCACCAGGAAACCCTTACCTTGGGCTGGCTGGAGGAAGCGTCCTTGGTCGGGCCATGCTCCGGAGATGCCGCCGACATTACAGGTGGTTGCGCTGTGTCCTTACTCGCCCCGGCGAGTTCCTGACTCCTCCAGCCGAAAAAGCCTGGGCCTCTATTAGCGCCGCGACCCGGAACAGGAAGTCGCGGGTCAAAGGGGAGGCCTTCCGCCGTGACGCCGGAAATGATGTCACCCGCCATTCGGCCCGCAAATTTTTGGAAATACATGCGGCCTGAAAAAAACAGGGCCCCTGGATTACCTCCCCGCCGCGGTCCACCTGGACACAATAGAGGACCCCCCACAAGCCGGCTGCCGCGCTCGACACGGATTTGGGATGGCGAGATTGTGGCGGTAAGTACCTGCCAAAACCTAGGAGGCCCCTGCTCCCCTTTTATTTTTTTTTATAAATTTCTGTTTATTAAAGGTTTTTGCACAAACAATAAAACATACATCTTTTGGCCAGGTTGCCAAGTTAAACCATCGGTCAACATGACCGGGAACATGAAAAACATTGTGCCATCACAGATGGCATAAACAAAACAATGCCCTCCCCCCCCCCCACTCCACTCCCCCTGCTCAGTTCCCTTCCCCCACCTGCCTTAACCCAAGATCACATCAGTAAAAACATACTCCTCCATGGCATGCTGCTAACAATATCGCCAAGAGACCAGACACGAGTCCGCTCCCAGGTTAAATATATGTTGACCAAAATTGGACACCCACTCCCTACCCCACCGTGAGGTCCGATTCATACCAGGCCCTCCACACCTTCTCAAATTTCCCCACACATCCTCGGGACAAATAAGTTGCTTTGTAATACGGTAGCATAGCATTCACCAACCCCTTCCAGAAAGCGATCTCAGGGGCCCTTGGATTCTTCCATTTCAGTAAGATAGCCTTTTTCCCATAAAATAACAAAATGCTCAGTAGTGTTCTGTGCGCTCTAGACGGGACTACCTCCTCCACCAGACCCAGTAAACAGACACTAACTTCCTGCGGGACCGGAACTCCCAGCACCTCTGTAATGCAGTCCGTGACCCCCTTCCAGAACTGTTGGATCAGGGGACACGTCCAGAACACATGGTGTGCGTCCGCAGGGGAGGATGTACACCTCCAACATTCAGCAGATACCGAAGGATATATTGATGCCAACCTGGCTGGAGTGTAGTACACTCTATGCAAAAACTTAAATTGGATTAGTCTGTCTCTCGCAGCCACTAAGTGCTTAAATGGGCGATCCCACATTTCATCCCACTCCTCCCCCTGTATATCCGGGACCTCCGCCCCCCATCTCTCCCTGCACTTGAGTAAACCCTGGGGGCTAGCCTTAAACAATTCTTTATATGTTACCGACAAGGTCTTGGGTAATTCCTCAGTCACCAGCAGGTCCTCCAGCCTGGAAGGAAAAGCTTCCACTTTCTGCGACTCAAACTGAGAATGGAATGCATGTCTTAGACTGAGATATCGAAAAAACTGAGAGTTTGGAAGGTCATGTTTAGCTTTTAATTGATCAAAGGTTAGTAATTCACCATCCCGAGTCACATCTTTGAGCAATTTAACCCCCTTGGAAGCCCACCCGGGTGCATCATTCAGTTTATAAAAGTGTTGAAGCTTGGGGTTCATCCAGAGAGGTGTTGAGGGGGAAAGCCCTTTATAGCTCGGAGAGGCCAGCTTCTCTACTTCTTCCCAGGCCTTAATCGTGGCTTTCATGGAAAGCGTAAGAGGAAGGTCCCTACCGGTCCCCCTATGAATGGCCAGACGGAGAGATTCATAAGAACCGAGATGTGCAGCCTCGAGCACCGTGGCTGAATCGCCCGCATCTGAGCAGAGCCATCTATGGACAAACACTAGCTGACCAGCCAAGTAGTACTTACGCCAGTCTGGAAGTGCCATCCCGCCCTGACCCCATGGTTCCTGCAGGACTTTCAACCCCACCCTAGGCATTTTAGGAGCCCAGAGAAAAGAGCTGGTGAGGCTATCCAGTTTCTTGAAGAAGGACTTCGGTATCCAAACCGGAGCATTCCTCAGAAAGTAAAGGATAACCGGGAGGATTTTCATTTTTAGGAGGTTAATCCTGCCAATCAGAGATAAGGGAAGTTTTTGCCAAGCCAGTGCCTTTTGTTTGACGAACGCCAAAAGTGGCAATAGGTTGAGAGACATGTAGTCCATCACGTTCACTGTGACCTTCACCCCCAAGTACGTTATTTGGGTGACCCATTGCAATGGTAAGTCAGGGCTTGCTCTTTCCCTAGCCCCTTTATCCAAGGGAAGAATGGACGACTTCCCCTAGTTAACTTTCAGGCCGGAGTATGTGGTGAATTTAATCATAATGTCTAAAGCGGTGTTCAAGGAGTCCACAGGATCCCTCAGGAACAAAAGAAGGGCATCCGCATATAGTGCTAAGCCCTCATCAATACTCCCCACCCTAATTGCCTTCACTGCCTCCGATGCTCTTAACGCCACTGCTAGGGGTTCCATCATGAGAGCAAACAGAAAGGGTGACAGTGGGCACCCCTGTCTGGTCCCTCTCCCAATCGTGAAAAACTCAGAAGTAGCCCCTCCCATACGAATGGCTGTCCTAGGTGCGTTGTAAAGCAGCTTGATCCACTGTCTGAAGAACTGACCAAACCCCATAAACTCTAGGACAGTATGCATGAAATGCCAGTCCACTGAGTCAAAAGCCTTTTCAATATCGATGGAGACTATTATCCTACAGGACTCATCTAAATTCGGGAGTTGTAAATGTGTAAACAGTCTCCTCAAGTTTGTGTCCGTAGACTTACCCGGCATAAAACCCGTCTGGTCCACATCAACCAGGGATGATATAACCGGAGCAAGTCTTTTTGCAAGGATTTTTGTCAAAATTTTGAGGTCCATGTTGAGAAGGGCAATCGGCCTATAAGACGAACAGTCCAGTGGGTCTTTGCCCGGCTTGGGTAACAGGATAATATATGCATCAAGCATAGATGCAGGTAGTATCTTTTGATCCAAGCAGTAGGCAAACAAAGTCGTAAGTCTGGGGGCTAGTTGTTCCGCATAGTGTTTGTAGAAATCCGCCGGGAAGCCATCCGGCCCCGGTGCTTTATTAGGTGGGAAATCAAAGATTGCCGCCTCCACCTCCTTTTTTGTAATTTTGGCATCCAGTGCCTGGCAGTCCTCCGCGGCAAGTCTGGGGAGAGTCAGTGTACCAAGCAGATCTGTCAGCTCACTGTGGTTGTAAGAGGGGATGGGGGCATAAAGTGCAGAGAAATATTTCTGAAATTCAGTCAATACAGCTGTTGGGTCTCTAACCAGGTCTCCGTCCGACCCCCTTATCACTGAGATCTGCTCGATATGATTTTGATCTGCTACCAACCTGGCTAATAGTTTACCATTTTTATCCCCCTCCGAAAACAGAGAGTTCGCCCTATGCTTGGCTTCAGTGTGCGCCAGGTCATTATAGTGGAGGTGAAGTCTGCGCCTAGCCTCCAACAAAGCACCATATGTGCCATCAGTCTTGTTGGCGGCATGAGCAGAATCACATGCCCTCTCGTTTTCCTGCAGCCTCAGAACTTCAGCATTTTGGTCTATCCTAACTCCTTTAATCGCCTTAATAGATTCCCCGCGAATTACCGCCTTAAATGCGTCCCAAACCACCGGTGGGTCAGCCGAATCCACATTTAGAGACCAATAGTCGACTAGCGATTCTAGCAACTGTGTGGAGACCTGCTCTTCCTGCAACCAACCCGGGGACAACCTCCAGCTCCTGGCCCCATCAGATATTGGCAGGAGCAAGGAGACAGCAAGAGGAGTATGATCAGATATCCCACCCGCCAGGTATTCTACCCCCTTCACATAAGACATCATAGCCTGGTTCCCAAACGCTAAGTCTATCCTAGCTGAAGAGTGATGCGTCTGAGAAAGATGAGAATAGCAAACTGTGTCCGGGTATTTAGCTCGCCAAATTTCCGTCAACCCCGCCATGGTTACCCATGCCAACAGGTCTTGAGACCCAGTCCGCCCGGGGTTGGAGGAATCCAGCTCACCCATTATAGCATTAAAGTCTCCCATAACCAGGAGCGGCAAATGAGCATGTGGTGCCAATTTCACATAAATATCATACAAAAGTTGTACATTAAAAGGAGGTGGTACATATACCGACACAAGTAGCATTTTGCGGTTTCCTATGTCCAGAACCACTGCTGCATATCGTCCCCCTGGATCAGTTATCACCTGGTGTATCGTGCATGGTAACGTCCTACTAATGAGTATAGACACCCCCCTAGCAAACGTGGAGTATGTGGCATGAAATGCCTTTTGGATCCAGTGCTTGCGTAATGCCAAAATTCTACTGCCCTCTAGGTGAGTTTCCTGTAAGAGGACCACATGTGGCTTAACTGATTTCAGGTACTGGAACATTGAGGCTCTCTTAAATTTACTATTTAGTCCCCTAATGTTCCAGGACACTACCTTAAACACATTAGCCATAATCCTGCTTACCAAATAATGCCCCGGCACGAGTAACACACGCCCAGATATTTAGCCTAAAGCAGCACGCCATGGACTGAGAGAAGGCAATCTTTGGTGGAGAACCGAGAACTGAGCAAGACACAACAACCCCGAGAACACCCCCCCCCCCAACCCAACCGTTCCACCCCCCCTGCCATTATACCAGATCCAGAAAAAAACAAAAAATAAAAAAAATGAAACGGGAAGCAAAAAAGCTTCCAAAAAAAAACCCTTCATCTGGTATGCAGCTTCAGCCCAAAAACAAAACAAACACCTAAAAGAAAAAAAATTTGGTGTTTCAGAGATGTCCTCCGAATGGTCACTTGTCCAGCAGAAAAAAAGAAGAGAAAAAACAAAAAAACTACTTTAGCTCTAGAAAGTTCCGCTTGAGCAAGATAATTGTGGAGTCACAAATTCAGGACATAAATCTTGATGAGGAGAAGAACAGTGTCCCAGCACCATCTAGTGGCGTTAGATTAGTATAGCACCAAATGCCGAAGCCCATAGAAAACATTAGGTCATCAGTCACCCTGAGCAAAATGTCTCCTCGCAGTACATTTCAGGAAGGTGTACAAAAGGAAAAAACAACAGAAGGGGCCTTGGATGCCAAAACACAACCAAAGAAAATAAGAAATGAATATATTTACCCCTTAGTATCAGGCAGCAGGAAAAAAAAGAAAAATCAATAAAATAAAAAAAACAAAAAAAACTGTATTAGATCACACTGCAGATGTAGTGGCGATTGAACGTAGTAACAACAGTAGGCCGGTACACCAGGTACTAGGGTCAGCTCCCAGATAACAAAAAAAACAATGGAAAATATAATGATCTGAGACCCTGCAGCTGGCCAGAAGTCCAGCTAGATTAGGAATAAACGCAATACTCATCTAGCATCAAATCATGCTCATGGATTTCTGTCTAGCCATTCACAAGCATTTCGTGGGTGATCAAAAAACTTCACTGACCCTTGATGTTGAACACGCAGTTTACTGGGATAAAGCATGCTGTATTGGATATTTTTCTCACGTAATCTTTTCCTAACATCATTAACCACTTTGCAACCGCCCTATGCCGAAAGTACGGCTCTAGGGCGGTTGCTGTATTCTAACTGGCCGTTAATTAACGGCCTGTCAGAATCGCGCTCCCGCGCGCCTCCTGAGGCGCGCACACGGGAACATCCGTGACCGCCGGGTCCAGAGGACCCGGCGCATCACGGATCACGGTAAATCGCCGCTGATAGCGGCGGTTTACCACGTGATCGCTCCGTCCAATGACGGAGCGATCACTTGTCAACAGAGCGGCGTCATGTGCTGACGCCGGTTCCTCCCTCCTCTCTCTGTACCGATCGGTACAGTGTGAGAGGAGAGGGGAGGGAGCGGATGGCAGCGCCAGTGCTGCGGGCTGGATCTGTGACAAATGTAGTCACAGATCCATCCATCCCTCCCTCCCTGCTCAGCCATCCCTGCTGCATATACTCTGCAATACTCTGGGCAATACTCACCTGGGCATACTCTGCAATACTCAGGCAATACTCAGGCATACTCTGGCAATACTCTGGGCAATACTCTGGCAATACTCCGCAATACTTTGCAATACTCTGGGCATACTCTGCAATACTCTGGGCATACTCTGCCAATACTCTGGGCATACTCTGCCAATACTCTGGGCATACTCTGCCAATACTCTGCCAATACTCTGGGCATACTCTGCAATACTCTGGGCATACTCTGCAATACTCTGGGCATACTCTGCAATACCCTGGGCATACTCTGCCAATACTCTGGGCATACTCTGCCAATACTCTGGGCATACTCTGCCAATACTCTGCCATTACTCTGGGCATACTCTGCCATTACTCTGGGCATACTCTGCCAATACTCTGGGCATACTCTGCCAATACTCTGGACATACTCTGCCAATACTCTGGGCATACTCTGCCAATACTCTGGGCATACTCTGCAATACTCTGGGCATACTCTGGCAATACTCTGGGCATACTCTGGCAATACTCTGGGCATACTCTGCCAATACTCTGGGCATACTCTGCCATTACTCTGGGCATACTCTGCAATACTCTGGGCATACTCTGCAATACCCTGGGCATACTCTGGCAATACCCTGGGCATACTCTGGCAATACCCTGGGCATACTCCGCAATACTCTGGCAATACTCTGCAATACTCTGGGCATACTCTGCAATACTCTGGGCATACTCTGCAATACTCTGGGCATACTCTGGGCATACTCCGCAATACTCTGGGCATACTCCGGCAATACTCTGGGCAATACTCTGGGCATACTCCGCAATACTCTGGGCATACTTAGCAATACTCTGGGCATACTTAGCAATACTCTGGGCATACTTAGCAATACTCTGGGCATACAGCATCCCCTGTCCCTGCGAGCTCGCATGCAGAAGCGAACGCATACGCAAGTCCCGCCCACATATAAAAACGGTGTTCAAACCACACGTGAGGTATCTTTATATAATGTTTTGGGGTTCTATGTATTTTTCTAGCAAATAAATGATGATTTTTACATGTAGGAGAGAAATGTCAGAATTGGCCTGGGTGCTCCCTGCATGTTGGGCCTCTGTATGTGGCTGCACTGTGTAAAAGTCTCACACATGGGGTATTGCCATACTCGGGAGGAATAGCAGAATGTGTTTTGGGGTGTAATTTGTGGTATGCATATGCTGTGTGTGAAAAATAACCTAATAATATGAAAATTTGATGGAAAAAAAAAAATCTTGATTTTGCAAAGAATTGTGGGAAAAAATTACAACTTTAAAAAACTCACCATGTCTCTTTCTAAATACCTTGGAATGTCTTCTTTCCAATAAGGGGTCATTTGGGGGGTATTTGTACTTTTCTGGCATGTTAGGGTCTCAAGAAATGAGAGAAGCTGTCAGTACTAGTGTTGAGCGGAATACGCCATATTCGATTTCGCGATATTGCGCGAATATATAGAAGAATATTCGCGAATATTCTCTAATATCGAATATTCGTGATATTTTATCCCAAAAAAATTTTGCAAAATTTCGCTAATGCGAAAATGATTGCGAAATTCTCATAAACGGAGATCATTTCCTGTATTACTAAACTAATATGCACTAAACACTAACTCTACACTAACTCTACTTAAAAGAAAGGAGAATAAGGGGGGAAAAGAAGGGCGGAGAAGATAATCGCGCAATATTCCTATTGCGCGGTTATCTTCTCCGCCCTTCTTTTGCATCAGAGCCAATCAGAATAACTCGAATATTCGGCAAAAGGAATATCGCGCAATATTCCTTTTGCCGAATATTCAAGTTATTCTGATTGGCTCTGATGCAAAAGAAGGGCGGAGAAGATAATCGCGCAATATTCCTTTTGCTGAATATTCGAGTTATTCTGATTGGCTCTGATGCAAAAGAAGGGCCGAGTAGCTGATGCGATTCTTTTATGTTGCCGAAAATTCGCAATGCGATTTTTCGGCAACATAAAAGAATCGCCTCAGCTACTCGGCCCAGGGTCTCTAATCATACCAGCAATGCTTTTAGACGTCGATGGAGATCACTAGGATGTGATCTGTTTTAAAAATAAATTTGAAAAAATACGAATATTCGCCATAGCGAATATTCGCCGCAATATTCGAGTTATTCGCGAATACTCGAATATGCAATATTCGTAGCGAATATTCGCAATGCGAATATTCGTGAGCAACACTAGTCAGTACTTCAGGTGTGATGAAATTGATCAATTTTCAGGATTTGGTACCATAGCTTGTAGACCCCATAACTTTCACCCAGACTAAATAATATCCAACATTTTTTATTTTTTTTACCAAAGATATGTAGCAGTATACATTTTAGGCCAAATTTATGAAGAAAAATTACTTTTTTGCAAAATTTTATAATAGAAATGAAGAAAAATTATTATTTTTTGCAAAATTTTGTTCTTTTTTCATTTATAGCAAAAAAAAAAAAAACCGCAGAGGTGATGAAATACCACCAAAAGAAAGCTCTATTTGTGGGAAAAAAAGGACAAAAAATTAATTTGGTTATAGTGTTGTATGACTGAGTTATTGTCATTCAAACTGTGGGAGCACCGAAAGCTGAAAATTGGTCTGGTTATTAAGGGTGTTTAAGTGCCCAGTGGTCAAGTGGTTAAAGGATCTCCTTCTTCTCTGTGTTTCAGCCGAAAAGTCAGGAAAAAGCATTACCTTGGTGTTCTCATACTTCAGGTCCTGGGCCTTCCTGGAAGCAGTCAGGATCATATCCCTATCCCTGTAATTCAGGAATCTCACCAGGAAGGGACGTGGATATTCTCCCGGGGGCCTCCTTCCCATCGGCACCCTATGTGCCCATTCCACCACGTACGTTGGTGGTCTCTCACCCAGATTCAGAAGCTGCTTGAAAATTTTTTCAGCAAACGTGGTAGACTGTGGGCCTTCTGCCCCCTCGGGCAGACCAACCACGCAAACATTATTGCGCCTTTGTCTGTCTTCGGCGTCGTCTGCGCGATCTTGTAGGAGTCTCACTACTGACTGCAGCTCTGCTAGTTGATTCCCTTGAGATTGTGTCTCATCTTCCACAGTGGAAATTCTCCCCTCAGCCTCCGTCAGTCTCCCCCTGATTTTGTCCAAGTCATGTCTGATTAAAGTGCATTCAGTAGCAAGGTGGTCAATGCTTACCATGACCGCGGCCTTGCTAGCGTTGATAGCCTCCAGGATCGGTCTGGTAATCGCTTCCTGGGCCGGGTCCTGGACCGGAGGAGCAGGCTGTAGGTCATCTGACCGGATGGTCTGTTCCGGAGCATCCATCTGGGCCCGTTTGCTCGCAGGCTTCTTGGCGCTTCTGGTAACAGCCGGCAGATGCAAGATGGCGGCGGCTGAGGCCTCGTCCACGCCACGTGTGGATCGGGTCTGGCGCTGGCTCCTCGGGGTCTGATGGCCGTGTTTCGCCGCTCCCCTTCTCATGTCCGGATGCTCCCCCACCAGGATCAGGGGTATAAACCCCAAAATTGTGCCTCAAAATGCTCCGAAAATCGGATGAAAGAGCAGGAGTAATGCGGAGCTCTCACAGAGCACGTCCTGCCTCGCTCACATCCGGACACGCCCCCCGCCCCTGCTCCCCTTAAGGTATGCATTGCAACCACAGTCCCCTGACTGCTCAGCCTGTTCCTAAACAGTGTCTCCCCACCGGAGGAAACACAATTAACTGAGGTCTGGCAGGGGGAGGAGAGGTTTTAAAGGCTGTACAGTGTTTCCCAGAGGAAGAGGAGGAGCCTATCTCTCTATTGTGGCTGTCCTGAAAGACGAATAGGGAAAAATCTTACTAGTAATGGCAGCGATCAGTGATTTTTATCATGACTGCGATATTGCGGCGGACAATGAAGGGGTTAAATGAAGGGGGCAATGAAGGGGTTAAATGTGAATCCTATTGAGTGATTCTAACTGTAGGGGGAGGGGACTGACTGGGGGAGGTGACCGATCTGTGTCCCTATGTACAAGGGACACACCATCGGTCTGCTCTTCCTGACAGGACATGGATCTCTGTGTTTACACACAGAGATCCGCGGTCCTGCTCAGTTACTGGGCAATCGCGGGTGCCCGACGGCCACCGGGCATGCACACCGGGTTCCCAGTAACGCGCAAGCTCCCCCTACTGGCTTCGCAAGGCAAGGATGTCATATAACGTCCTCCCAGAACGAGGCCGGTAGTCAGAGGCGTATCTAGTGAAAATGGTGCCCATGGCAAGCACTGAAACTGCGCCCCTGCCAAAACATTTGAAACCCATCTTTCATATAACCAGGGACAGGGAGGGACGCAGTGTGAAGACAGGGAGGGACACTGGGCACCACTGGCGGCTGGTGCTGAACATTTTTGGGAGGCGCAAACAAACAGGAAAAAAAACATAAATTGCAGTTACTGTGCCCATCAAAAGCAGCCACTGTGCCCATCAAGCACCGCCACTGTGCCAATCATGTGCAGCCACTGTGCCAATCAAATGCAGACACTGTGCCAATCAAACGCAGACACTGTGCCATCAATTTCCGCCACTGTGCCCATCAAGCGCCGCCACTGTGCCAATCATGCGCAGCCACTGTGCCAATCAAGCGCAGCCACTGTGCCAATCAAATGCAGACACTGTGCCAATCAAACGCAGACACTGTGCCATCAATTTCCGCCACTGTGCCCATCAAGCACAGCCACTGTGCACATCAAGCACAGCCACTGTGCCAAATGCAGCCACTGTGCCCATCAAACGCAGCCACTGTGCCCATCAAGCACAGCCACTGTGCCAATCAAATGCAGACACTGTGCCAATCAAACGCAGACACTGTGCCATCAATTTCCGCCACTGTGCCCATCAGACGCAGCCACTCTGCCCATCAATCGCAGCCACTGTGCCAAACGCAGCCACTTTGCCCATCAAACACAGCCACTGTGCCCACCAAGTGCAGCCACAGTACCCATCGATAGCCCCTGCTCATTAAACAGTCCACATTCAGTGAAACTTCATGCACTGCAAAGTTTGCAGTACATGAATTTTCACTGAATGTGGACTGTTTAATGAGCTTGTTGCACAAATCACTTTATTACACTTTATTAATGATATTTATGGCTATGCATATTTATAATTAATTTAATCCAAACTGAGCACTATATGACGGATAGTTTTTTTTCGTGCGGGGGTGGCTTTTTGTCGCCCCCCTCCCCAATGGCGCCCATGGTACTTGCCATGGCTGCCATACCCTAGATACGCCACTGCCGGTAGTAAAGCAGTTAAAGAATAGTCGTGGAAAAATTTAGTATACAGTATGTGTTGCCAATTTTTTCCCTTAGTTTTGGAAGGAGTTTAGAAGGATTAGAAACCCTGGCTGGTTTTAATGCTATCTGGGGCTCTGTTTGAGCGATTTGACTTTACTTTCTGGCTTGCTGGCAATGTTTTACCAAACAGTAGGGATAAGCTCGATGTTCGGGTCGAACACAAGCCCTGTGTAGTGTTGTTGGTGTGGACAGAGAGATAGCTTGATTTAGATTAAGCAGGCAGGTTATTCAGTTAGTGGCAGTGTATTTGATATATATATATATATATATATTATATATAGTCAGTCTATCGAGTGTGTGTGTGTATATATATATATATATATATATATATATATATATATTGTTGGAGATTAGCTCGTGGGGATCACCTTTTCTGAATGACAGTCCGCAAGCAGGCACTTTCTTTTTAAGTCTGGCGGATGCCAGGTTTTTATTAAAAGGTTTGCAGGTTAAAAAAAAATAAAGAAAGCAATAAATTAAATCCTTGCCGTCCGGCGCTAACTAAACAAATAGTCTCCTCTCTATAGAGTGCAGGGCTGGCCCCCGTCACCCACAAAACATGCAGTAAAGCAAACCTCTTTTTAGTCCAACATTCAGCGCTCCCTTCACTCAGGTCACTTCCTGAGTCTCAAGCCAGAGCCCTGTTGTGCTCTCTTCCTGGTCTTTTAAAGTCCAGCTGATTGTGGACTCGAGTGGACCCAAACATCCGGACCAGAACCCTAGCCAGGCCCAGAGGCTGTAAAACCCCGACCAGATTGCGGTTCAGTCTCTCACAATAGAACGTATGCGAGGTGAAATGTACCTATGATCATGTATCGCACCTCGCATACCGTCACAATATATATATATATATATATATATATATATATATATATATATATACTCTGCACCCAGTGTAGCCTAAATCTACAGTGCATTCCGTGATGTAGTTTTTCTAATACACTTCAGGCGGTGTCATATACAGTGCAGAAAATAAGTATTTGAACACCCTGCTATTTTGCAAGTTCTCCCACTTGGAAATCATGGAGGGGTCTGAAATTGTCATCGTAGGTGCATGTCCACTGTGAGAGACATAATCAAAAAAAAAATCCAGAAATCACAATGTATGATTTTTTTTAACTATTTATTCGTATGATACAGCTGCAAATAAGTATTTGAACACCTGAGAAAATCAATGTTAATATTTAACAGTAGCCTTTGTTTGCAATTACAGAGGTCAAACGTTTCTTGTAGTTTTTCACCAGGTTTGCACACACTGGAGGAGGGATTTTGGCCCACTCCTCCACACAGATCTTCTCTAGATCAGTCAGGTTTCTGGGCTGTCGCTGAGAAACACGGAGTTTGAGCTCCCTCCAAAGATTCTCTATTGGGTTTAGGTCTGGAGACTGGCTAGGCCACGCCAGAACCTTGATATGCTTCTTACAGAGCCACTCCTTGGTTATCCTGGCTGTGTGCTTCGGGTCATTGTCATGTTGGAAGACCCAGCCTCGACCCATCTTCAAAGCTCTAACTGAGGGAAGGAGGTTGTTGCCCAAAATCTCGCAATACATGGCCCGGTCATCCTCTCCTTAATACAGAGCAGTCGCCCTGTCCCATGTGCAGAAAAACACACCCCAAAGCATGATGCTACCACCCCCATGCTTCACAGTAGGGATGGTGTTCTTGGGATGGTACTCATCATTCTTCTTCCTCCAAACACGGTTAGTGGAATTATGACCAAAAAGTTCTATTTTGGTCTCATCTGACCACATGACTTTCTCCCATGACTCCTCTGGATCATCCAAATGGTCATTGGCAAACTTAAGACGGGCCTTGACATGTGCTGGTTTAAGCAGGGGAACCTTCCGTGCCATGCATGATTTCAAACCATGACGTCTTAGTGTATTACCAACAGTAACCTTGGAAACGGTGGTCCCAGTTCTTTTAAGGTCATTGATCAGCTCCTCCCGTGTAGTCCTGGGCTGATTTCTCACCTTTCTTAGGATCATTGAGACCCCACGAGGTGAGATTTTGCATGGATCCCCAGTCCGAGGGAGATTGACAGTCATGTTTAGCTTCTTCCATTTTCTAATGATTGCTCCAACAGTGAACCTTTTTTCACCAAGCTGCTTGGCAATTTCCCCGTAGCCCTTTCCAGCCTTGTGGAGGTGTACAATTTTGTCTCTAGTGTCTTTAGACAGCTCTTTGGTCTTGGCCATGTTAGTAGTTGGATTCTTACTGATTGTATGGGGTGGACAGGTGTCTTTATGCAGCTAATGACCTCAAACAGGTGCATCTAATTTAGGATAATAAATGGAGTGGAGGTGGACATTTTAAAGGCAGACTAACAGGTCTTTGAGGGTCAGAATTCTAGCTGATAAACAGGTGTTCAAATACTTCTTTGCAGCTGTATCATACAAATAAATAGTTAAAAAATCATAAATTGTGATTTCTGGAAAAAATTTTTTTGATTATGTCTCTCACAGTGGACATGCACCTACGATGACAATTTCAGACCCCTCCATGATTTCCAAGTGGGAGAACTTGCAAAATAGCAGGGTGTTCAAATACTTGTTTTCTGCACTGTATATACACACAGTCTTTTCGCTACTACACTTCTGGCGGTGTACACAATACAGTGCAGCCATAGTGCAGTTGCTACTACACTAAGGTGACCAGATTTTTAAAATGAATTCCGGGGACATTTTTTGTATTTATTTTTTAATTGGCAAATGGTAAATTTTATAAGCATATTTTCCTAAATGATATATGCAGTGTGTGGATGCATGATTATGTATGATATACATGTTATTTCTCACACTTCCTCCATGAGATAAAAAAAAAAAAGATACTTAGATTATAGAGAAAAACCTTGGGCAGGGGCAGCTAGTGGCATCTCCAGCGTTTATATTTAGGGGGGGGGGCACATGGGGGGACAGGGACAAAAGAAGGGGGGCCATCTATAAATGTGTCATGCTACTGTACATCCAAAAACATAAATGTATTTTATTGGCATTTTATGTGATAGACCAACACAAAGTGGCACATAATTGTAAAGTGGAAGAAAATGATAAATGTTTTTCAAAATTGGCACCTGGGGCGGATCCAATATCTAGCATCCCTCCCCCAGGCAGACAGGCAGTGCACTGTATGTCGACGTCAAGTGATGTTAGGGTAGAATACTGGCAGATTGGGGTGATATAGTGCCAGGTTAGAGTGATAGTGTCAACGTAGGTGATGGCCAGGCTATGTGATATACAGTAATACCAGGTTAGCTGGTAGTGGCAGGTTAGGTGATTGACAATAGTTCCAGGTTAGGTAGTAGTGGCAGGCTAGGTGGCAGCGCCAGGTTAGGTGGCATACAGTAGTCCCAGGTTAGGTGGTAGTGCCAGGTTAGGTGGTATACAGTAGTGCCTGGTTAGGTGGTAGTGCCAGGTTGGGTGGTATACAGTATTGCCAGGTTAGGTGGTAGTGCCTGGTTAGGTGGTAGTGCCAGGTTGGGTGGTATACAGTATTGCCAGGTTAGGTGGTAGTGCCTGGTTAGGTGGTAGTGGCAGATTAGGTGGTAGTGGCAGATTAGGTGGTATACAGTAGTGCCAGGTTAGGTGGTAGTGCCAGGTTAGGTGGTATACAGAAGTGCCAGGTTAGGTGGTAGTGCCAGGTTAGGTGGTATACAGTAGTGCCAGGTTAGGTGGTAACGCCAGGTTAGGTGGTATACAGTAGTGCCAGTTTAGGTGGTAGTGCCAGGATAGGTGGTATACAGTAGTGCCAGGTTAGGTGGTATACAGTAGTGCCTGGATAGGTGGTAGTGACAGGTTAGGTGGTAGTGCCAGGTTAGGTGGTATACAGTAGTGCCAGTTTAGGTGGTAGTGCCAGGATAGGTGGTATACAGTAGTGCCAGGTTAGGTGGTATACAGTAGTGCCTGGTTAGGTGGTAGTGCCAGGTTAGGTGGTATACAGTAGTGCCAGTTTAGGTGGTAGTGCCAGGATAGGTGGTATACAGTAGTGCCAGGTTAGGTGGTATACAGTAGTGCCTCGTTAGGTGGTAGTGCCAGGTTAGGTGGTAGTGCCAGGTTAGGTGGTATACAGTAGTGCCTGGATAGGTGGTAGTGCCAGGTTAGGTGGTATATAGTAGTGTCAGGTAAGGGTAGTAGTGCCAGGTTAGAGTGGTAGTGCCAGAGTAAATATATGACATGAATACATAAGAGTCCTGTCCATCATTTCCATCAGCTGCACTAAAAGCATAAATCCTTCTCTCTGTATACCATACCTCCCACCTCTCTCTCTCTCTCTCTCTGTATACCACACCTCCCACCTCTCTCTCTCTCTCTCTCTCTGTATACCACACCTCCCACCTCTCTCTCTCTCTGTATACCACACCTCCCACCTCTCTCTCTCTCTCTGTATACCACACCTCCCACCTCTCTCTCTCTCTCTCTGTATACCATACCTCCCACCTCTCTCTCTCTCTGTATACCATACCTCTCCCCTCTCTCTCTCTCTCTGTATACCATACCTCTCCCCTCTGTAAACTGTAACACCCCCCCCCCCTCTCTGTATACTATACCTCCCCCTTTTTCTCTATACCATCTCTCTCCCCCTCTCTCTGTATACCATTTCTCTCTCTCTCTGTATACCATCTCTCTCTCTCTCTGTATACCATCTCTCTCTCTCTCTCTCTCTCTCTGTATACCATCTCTCTCTCTCTCTCTCTCTCTCTGTATACCATCTCTCTCTCTCTGTATACCATCTCTCTCTCTCTGTATACCATCTCTCTCTCTGTATACCATCTCTCTCTCTGTATACCATCTCTCTCTGTATACCATCTCTCTCTCTCTCTCTCTGTACCATCTCTCTCTCTCTCTGTGTAACACCTCTCTCTCTCTCTCTGTACCATCTCTCTCTCTCTCTCTGTGTAACACCTCTCTCTCTGTGTACCATTTCTCTCTCTCTCTCTCTCTCTCTCTCTCTCTGTATACCATCTCTCTCTCTCTCTGTATACCATCTCTCTCTCTCTCTCTCTGTATACCATCTCTCTCTCTCTCTCTGTATACCATCTCTCTCTCTCTCTCTCTCTCTCTCTGTATACCATCTCTCTCTCTCTGTATACCATCTCTCTCTGTATACCATTTCTCTCTGTATACCATCTCTCTTTCTCTCTGTATACCATCTCTCTCTCTCTCTCTCTCTGTATACCATCTCCCTCTCTCTCTGTATACCACCTCTCTCTCTCTCTCTGTATACCACCTCTCTCTCTCTCTCTGTATACCATCTCTCTCTCTCTCTCTCTCTGTATACCATCTCTCTCTCTCTCTCTCTCTCTGTATACCATCTCTCTCTCTCTCTGTATACCATCTCTCTCTCTCTCTCTCTGTATACCATCTCTCTCTGTATACCATTTCTCTCTCTCTCTGTATACCATCTCTCTTTCTCTCTGTATACCATCTCTCTCTCTCTCTGTATACCATCTCCCTCTCTCTCTGTATACCACCTCTCTCTCTCTCTCTCTCTGTATACCACCTCTCTCTCTCTCTGTATACCATCTCTCTCTCTCTCTCTCTCTGTATACCATCTCTCTCTCTCTCTCTCTCTGTATACCATCTCTCTCTCTCTCTCTCTCTCTCTCTCTATACCATCTCTCTCTCTCTCTCTCTCTCTCTATACCATCTCTCTCTCTCTCTCTCTCTCTCTGTATACCATCTCTCTTTCTCTCTGTATACCATCTCTCTCTCTCTCTCTCTCTGTATACCATCTCTCTTTCTCTCTGTATACCATCTCTCTCTCTCTCTGTATACCATCTCTCTCTCTCTGTATACCACCTCTCTCT
Source organism: Rana kukunoris (assembly GCA_029574335.1). NCBI lineage: Eukaryota > Metazoa > Chordata > Amphibia > Anura > Ranidae > Rana > Rana kukunoris. The sequence continues at coordinate 375,903,474 of CM056051.1, forward strand.
CTCTCTCTCTGTATACCACCTCTCTCTCTCTCTCTCTCTCTCTCTCTCTCTGTATATCATCTCTCTCTCTCCCTGTATATCATCTCTCTCTCTCTCTCTCTCTGTACCTCTCTCTCTCTCTCTCTCTCTCTCTCTCTCTCTCTATCACCTCTCTCTCTCTCTCTCTCTCTCTCTCTCTCTCTCTCTGTATACCATCTCTCTCTCTCTCTCTCTCTGTATACCATCTCTCTCTCTCTCTCTGTATCTCTCTCTCTCTCTCTCTCTCTGTATACCATCTCTCTCTCTCTCTCTCTCTCTCTGTATACCATCTCTCTCTCTCTCTCTGTATACTATCTCTCTCCCCCTCTCTCTATATACCATATCTCTCCCCCTCTCTCTGTATACCATCTCTCTCAACTGTAACACCCCCCCTCTCTGTAAAATATACCTCCTCCCCCTGTACCTCAACTGTGTCGTTCTGGCTCTCCATCACATGCAAGTCTCTCTGGCTCTGCAGGCTGGTCGGGTGTAGTGTTGCCTCAGTCTGAACACGAGTCTGGGGCCCGCCCCCTTCCTGCTTTTTTTCTCCCATTCAGCAGCACGGCCAGCACAGCTATGCGTGTCTGTGTGCAATCAGCTGTGCGCCGCTCGGGACGGGAGGGGAGTGGTCGGGGCTGGGTCGGCACCAGTGGCGGCCCGCCCATATGGGCGCACGGGCGCCGCCCCCCCTCCCGCAGTCACAAAAAAAAAAAAGAATTAAAAAAAAAAAAAAAAACGGGCCCTTTAAGAACTTTTATTCGGCTAAAATGTCATTTTGACATTTTAGCCGAAGTTCTGGCGGCCGTCTATAGAGGGCGCTGCAGCGCCACCCCCTCTCGCAAGTAACACACGTTCAATGCTATGCATTGGACGTGTGTTACTGTTGCCAGCTGCCTGGTCTATTCGTATAACCGGACATGGGACGCCGGTTACCCGAATAGCGACAGCTGGTTGGCTGAGGGGAACTGCCTATCAAAGCCAGTGGCTCTGATAGGCTTTTCCAGTCCCGCCCTCCGGCTCTCGGAAGTCTATGGTCGGAGCGCAGACAATCTGCGGTCCTTGCATTAGACTGACAGCCGTTTCAGCCAATCAGGTTCCCGGATTCTGGTTTTCAGGAACCTGATTGGCTGAAGCTTCTCCAGGGCGGCAGAAGACATCGAGGGAGGACATGGAAGCGTCAGGTAAGTGATTTTTTTACAGGTAAAGTGGCAGCATGGGGCACAGTGGCAGCATGGGGCACAGTGGCAGCATGGGGCACAGTGGCAGCATGGGGCACAGTAGAAGCATGGGGCACAGTGGCATCATGGGGCACAGAGGCAACAATGAGCACAGGCCGGGCACAGTGGTGACAATTGATGGCACAGTGACTGAATATGATGGCATGGCAGAGAGGTGACAATTGATGGCACAGTGACTGCATTTGATGGCATGGCAGAGAGGTGACAATTGATGGCACAGTGACTGCGTTTGATGGCATGGCACAGTGGTGACAATTGATGGCACAGTGGTGGCGTTTGATGGCATGGCACAGTGGTGACAATTGATTGCACAGTGACTGCATTTGATGGCATGGCACAGTGGTGACAATTGATGGGCACAGTAGCTGCTTTTGATGGCATGGCACATTGGTGACAATTGATGGCACAGTGGTGGCGTTTGATGGCATGGCACAATTAGTGACACAAGTGGTGACAATTGATGGCACAGTGACTGCAAATGATGGCATAGCACATTGGTGACAATTGATGGCACAGTGACTGCATATGATGGCATGGCACATTGGTGACAATTGATGGGCACAGTAGCTGCATTTGATGGCATGGCACAGTGGTGACAATTGATGGCACAGTGGCTGCATTTGATGGCATGGCACAGTGGTGACAATTGATGGCACAGTGGCTGCATTTGATGGCATGGCACAGTGGTGACAATTGATGGCACAGTGGCTGCATTTGGTGGCATGGCACAGTGGCTACATTTGGTGGCATGGCACAGTGGCTGCATGTGATGGGCACAGTGAGGCTGCAATATTTTTTTTTTCGTTTGCGCCCCCCCAAAAATTTTGAGCACCAGCCGCCACTGGTCGGCACTACATCGGAACTGAAGGGGGAGAAAAGCAATAACCGCACTTGGACTCGGCGGCCCCTGCCTGCGATCCGGGGACAAAACCGGGGACGATCTTGGACTGGGGACCCTGTCCTTAATCCGGGGACTGTCCCCGGAAATCGGGGACGTCTGGTCACCGTATACTACACTTCTGGTGGTGTACACAATGCAGTCGTAGTGCAGTTGCTACTACCTTTCTGGTGGTGTAAACAGTACACAATACAGTGCAGCCATAGTGCAGTGTGGGGTTTTGTGTCAAATCGCTGTGGCCTGAGGGCACAGGGTTTGCAAGAAGGACGGGCTGGGATCAGTAGTCCACCCAGGGGTGTATTTAGGTTTTGTGCTGCCCTAGGCCTAGTGAAACTTGCGCACCCCCTACTTTATATGACGCACCCCTTCCTTTTTAAGACCCGTCCTGTCATTTTCATGGGATGAGGACAGAGGGACGCAGTGGGATGAGCACAGAGGGACGGGGTGGGATGAGCACAGGGGGACGGGGTGGGATGAGCACAGAGGGACGGGGTGGGATGAGCACAGGGCGACTGGGTGGGATGAGCACAGGGCGACAGGGTGGGATGAGCACAGGGTGGGATGAGCACAGGGCGACAGGGTGGGATGAGCACAGGGTGGGATGAGCACAGGGCGACAGGGTGGGATGAGCACAGGGTGGGATGAGCACAGGGCCACAGGGTGGGATGAGCACAGGGCGACAGGGTGGGATGAGCACAGGGATGAGCACAGGGGGGCAGAGCATCTTTTAATTTGGGGGGAGAGGGTGGTATGGGGATATTTGCTGGGGAGTGATTTGAGAAGAAAGATGATATGTGCTAGTGGGGGGGGGGGGGGAATCAGACCCCTCACTAGCACATATCTTCTTCCCTCTCAAATCACTCCCCAGCACATATCCCCATACCACCCTCTCCTCTCCCATCACTTCATTTGTTCACCTCGTATCTGCCTGCCCCCCTCCTTCCCTCCTGGTTACTGTGTCCTCTCTCTCTCTCTCTCTCTCTCACTGAAGTTGTCCCACATACTAGCAGCATGCCTCTCTCGGTTGTGTCTCTCCTCGACTCCTCCTCCTGGCTGTGTACACAGGAACATTGAGCCGCCCCCCACAAAGTGCCGCCCTAGGCCTGGGCCTTGTTGGCCTAGGCCATAATACATCTCTGAGTCCACCAACCATTTTTGTGCTGCTAAATAACTGGTCCATGAGAATTCAGAAAAGTTTAGCAACCACCAGGGATTATTCAGAGTGATCCCTGGTGCAGTGTGAAGATGATGGGGCAGAAAGACTAATGCCGCATACACACGATCATTTTTCGGGGAGGAGAAATAACAACGTTTTGCGGCATGTAGAAAAAACAAAGTTTTTCCAACTTCATCATTAAAACGACATTGCCCACACAACATCGTTTTAAAAAAAAATGCTCTAGCAAAGCGCAGTGATGTACAACACTTACGACGGCACTATAAAGGGGAAGTTCCATACAGATGACGCCACCCTTGGGGCTGCTTTAGCTGATTCCGTGTTAGTAAAAGACGATTCGCGCTTTTCTGTCTGTTACAGCGTGATAAATGTGCTTACTCCATTATGAATGGTAGTTTTACCAGAACGAGTGCTCCCGTCTCATAACTTGCTTCTGAGCATGCATGGGTCAGAACCCGAAAAATGATAAGAAGCCCACACACGATCATTTTAAATGACATTTTTTTAAAACAACGTTTTTTTTCATGCCGAAAAATTATCATGTGTACGCGGTATTATGCTGTGACAGTGAAGTTTGTGCAGGAGGAGGAGAAGAGTTTTGGGAGTAACAGTCTGCAGAGGTTGTGCAGAGGAGGAAGTAAAGTTGAGACTGCCAAGGTTAGAGTCCATAATTTTTTTTTCTAAGCGCAACTGATTCAACAATTCTTTAATAAATATGGCAAGTGTGATCCGTTCTATGGGTATTCCATGCCCCTTTCCCCAACCAAGTTATAGCCCCCAAATAAACAAAAACAAAACAAAAGCAAATGACTGTTCATTGTCTACTGGAGAGTGATGTTTGTAGATTTGAAGGTCTGGTAACTAGCAGCAACCATCAGCTAGATAAAAATACAAAATACAGAACATTTCCTTGCTTATTTTATAGTTACAATAACATAACGTCCCTAAATTTTTAAGGAGAAGGAAATCAGTAGAATTACAAATGACATCTGTGATTGTTTCCAAAAGAACAGGCATTTTTCTTTCTGTTTTTGGCCTGTGTTTGCAACGTACAAAGTTGCCAAAATCCCATTGACTTTAGAGAGCAATACACGTGGCAGTTCAGGTGCTGTTAGAAATGCTTTACATTGCACTCTTCGACCACAGCATGTCCTATTGAGTTGCATTTAAACTGCAGGCAAGGCAGTCTTTTATTGTCCTATGCTACATTTTCTAATCGAATGTGAATGTGCTCAAAGGGAAAATAAAGCATTTGACAAGAACGCCTATCAACATAATCCCTTCTAAAGCGATGTAGAAAGCATGTTGAAATTAGAGACCCATGACCTTCTTGCTTGGCTTTGAGGAACATACATTTCGTGACCAGAGAAATAAAAGTACAGCAACTGCAGCAGAAGTTGCCCAGCCTGAGATACAGCCTGAGATGGGGTGGATGTCTATCCACCCCATCTCCATTTTTGCTAATGTTTTTCATATGAACAGATTATGAAGAATAGACTATAACAGGCATCTCCAAACTGCTGCCCGAGGGCCAGATGTGGCCGTTTGCTAACCTTTATGTGGCTTTTGGGGCACTATTACTCCAACTGATATGAGGCACTATTCCTTCCACTGACACCAACAAAAGGGGAACTGTTTCTTCTACTGATATCAATGAAGGGATACTATTCCACCTACTGATAGGAGCCCTACTCCTCCTCCTACTTACCACCAACCCTGAGGCCACATTTAATCTCACCGGTGCTGGACCTGGGACATTTTCTGCCCCTGCTGGCCACAATCCGGCCCTCCTAAAGTCTGAAAGACAATAAAGTGGCCCTTTGTTTGAAAAGTTTGGAGACCCCTGGACTATAAGAACTGACAATGGCATGATCATTGAATTTGGGAATTTGCAAGTAAATGGAAGCAGAATGTGGGTGATGAGTGTGGGAGTTAGGCCACAAGTGCACATCACATCACAATACAGTTGTGGTTTATAACAACTAGACATGTGCAGACTTGAATATTTCGTATCGTTTTTTCGTTTTCGTCCAGAAAATAAATTTATTTAATTACTCCCGAAAATCGTTTTGATTTATTTAGTTTTCGTCGGGAAAGTTTTCGTCCGAAAATGACGATTTTCGATGACTTTGTCGAATTAAACGACGGAAATTCGACAAAGCATCGAAAATCGTCTTTATGAATACGGTGAATATACCTATTCCCTGTATTCAGAACGACGATTTTCGATGACTTTGTGGAATTGAAAGACGGAAATTCGACAAAGCATCGAAAATCGTCGTTCTGAATACAGTGAATAGGTATATTAACTGTATTCAGAACGACGATTTTCGATGACTTTGTGAAATTGAAAGACGGAAATTTGACAAAGCATCGAAAACCGTCGTTCTGAATACAGTGAATTACACCTATTCACTGTATTCAGAACGACGATTTTCGATGACTTTGTGAAATTGAAAGACGGAAATTCGACAAAACATCGAAAATCAACGTTCTGAATACAGTGTGAATATACCTATTCACTGTATTCAGAACGACGATTTTCGATGACTTTGTGAAATTGAACGACGGAAATTCGACAAAGCATCGAAAATCGTCGGATCTGAACGAAAACTAAAATAAAGCATTTTTTTATGTCGGATCTTTCGGTTTTCGTTTCTTGCGCTTTCGTTTTCGTTCGTTAAAACGATAACGAAAATACCCAATTTCGGACGAAAATGCATTCTAACGAAAACGAATGCACATGTCCAATAACAACCATTTTACCTTTAAGGCCGGATTCACACTTGTGCGGTGCAAATTTCAGCTCTCTTATCTCTGCAGAGAGACAAGACAACTGTTCAGCAGATCCATTGCATTTTAACTGCAGATTAGTTGCGAATTTGGAGATCTGGGAGAGGGGAGGGGGAGGGGGGAAGTGTATTGAGCTGAATGAGAGTAAATCCTGAAGGGAAATGAACACATCTGCGAATCAGCTGCGTACCCATAGAAGATAATGGGCCTGAATTTGCACCTGAGCCACACCGCAGGGCCTAAAAGACGCACACGTTTTTTCTGCAATGCGCAGTGCGAATACATCGCACATATGTGAACCAGCCTCATTGAAAACAATGGCCCAGATTCACAGAGCGATTACGCCTGCGCAACTGGTGTTGCGCGTGCGTAAGTCTAAATGTGCGCGTGCGTTTAGATGCGCGCGATTCAAAAAACGATTTACGCCAGAAATCTACTTTTTTTTGTCCGGCGTAATTTTGTTAGACAGACACATCCGTCCGTGCAAAAATGCGCTAGACACACCATTGATTTGCTAGTCAAATATGCTAATGAGGGAGTTGCGGGGATCCACAAAAAAACGCAGTTGCTGCGCAGGCTACGCGATGTGCGCAACAGCAAAATGTCCTGTCTAAAGTTAGAGCACATAAAAGCTGGTCTAAATTTTGAAAAAACGTCTACATCTCACAGAGGATGACACCCCTTTTCCAGCAGGAATGTCACCCCCACATTCAAACAGCATGCACAACCCAAAATTTAAAAAAAATGTCAGCAAAAAAAAAAAAAATGTCAGCCAAAAAAAAAATAAAAAAATTCAAAAAATGTCAGCCCAAAAAAAAAAAAAATTCAAAAAATGTCAGCCAAAAAAAAAAAAAAATGTCAGCCAAAAAAAAAAAAAAGGGGGAAAAAAAATTATTGCCCTCTGCGTGAGCCACGCCTGAGGCGGCCCCGGCCCCTCAGGGGAGACTCATGGGGAGGGGCAAACCCGGGGAAGGAGGAGCAGCCCCTGATATCTGCCCACCTGGCGGGCCTGCCTTCCAAGGCCACGGCAATTCTGTCCAGGGAAGCACCAAGTGTTGCCGTGTTGGCCTGGATAGCCTGGGTAAGGGCCCTCACATCCTGCCCAACGCCTGCTGCTGTAGTCTGCAGTTCATTTAGGCAGGTTGTGAAAGCCCGGGAGTGGGAGTCCAGGTTACCCAGCGTATCCTTCATGGAGGACAGGCTCTCCTCCACCCGCCCAAAAGTCTGGCAGAGCTGTCCCAGATGGCGGGTCTGGAGGGCCTGGTCCCTTCGCAGACTGGCGGGCAGGAGATTGGGCGCCCCCCTGGTGCTCTGGGATGACATCCTGCCTCCAGCTGATGGTTGTGGGCGGGGAGAAGGGGAGGCCCTTTTGAGGGGAGCCATGTTGGGGGAGGAGGGGGGGGGGGCTCCCCCTTAGGGAGGGCAGGCTTCTGCCAGCCAGAGGGGAAGAGTCCGCACAAACCACTCGTCCAGTGCCTGACTCCTCCTCCTCATGATCGCCCTCCTCATGATTATCCTCCTCCTCATGATCGTCCTCCTCCTCTTGAACCTCCTCCGCGGACTGTGGCCTTGTTGGGGGGGCCTCATTAGGCTGCTGTCCTGGGGTTGGAGCGGTCAGGCCAGATGGCCCTGCACCCTCCTGCACATCTGTGGATGACACAAACCATTCACAGGTTGGAGGATCCACACACTTGCCACATATTCCCTTTCACCCCCTCCCCCACACATGCTACACACCTGATAGAAAAAAAAACCTTACCTGGCACCACGGGGACCGGACTTGTGTCAAAGCCTGGCAGGCCCTCCACTTCATGCCGGTGAAAGGTCAGGGCCACCACATGCTCCGTCGCTGTAAGCCTAATACGGCATGGTGGGCCCCCTCCTGTGCCCCTGGCATGGGCATGCATTGCGGCCAGTTTTTTTTTCACCTGACGCCGGAGATCATTTATTTTTTTGTCAATCCCAGACCGGGTCCGTGTCTCCCCCTCCCCCGATGAATTCACCTGCTCCGTGATCCTATCCAAAATCTCCCTCCTCCTGGCCGGGGTGGTGGTGGCACTCTGCGGGCCGTGGAGAAAACGCCCATACTCGCTAATGGCCCGGGCAAGAATTCTTTTTTCCCCCACAGTAAAATTCAGCTTTCTTTTTCTCTCTGTCATACTTCCAAACAAACTCACTACCAGTCACCAAAAATCAGTCACAAATACAAGCACAACCAATCAGGCAAGAACACACACAAAGAGAAAACGAACACCCAAAAATCACACTAGCACTCAGCAAGAAACAGTCACAAAAAAAAAAAGAAGAAAAAATAAAGCAAGAAAACAAACGCTCAGAAATATATCAATCAAACAAACAGTCTCTCAAACACTTATCAAAAAACACTTTCACAAATATACCAACAAGCACTTGATCACACAGAACACTAATCTGACAACTACAAGACACACTGCAACGAACAACAGGAACAAAAGCACTTGGTTAAATGGGAAGGGACACAAAGGGATGTACTTTTGCAATGCGTTTGTGTGTGTCTATTTATGCTGTCTGCGTAGTTCACAACGTTGCCCTAGTCCATTTCCAATTTCACTGATTGCGCCGCTCCCGAGTTGTGAGCATGCGCACAGCGGAGCTGACATGGTCTCCTTCACGCGCGCATGAGCGAGCCGGCCGGCCCTTCATTTGCATGGGGTCACGGCTCATTTCAATGTAACACGCCCACGTCCCTCCCAATTTGTATTACTCCTCCTTACGCCTCTGGAAAAAACCTTACGCTTGCGCAATTTCCTGCGCAAAAGCTACGTGAATCGGGGGATTACGCGGCTAGATGGCGCAAGTCTAACGTAATGGCGGTGCGCTACGCCGGACGGATAATGCGCCGATGTACGTGAATCTGGGCCAATGTATTTAGAAATGTTCTGCGTATTGGATGCGGTTTAAGCCGCACTCAATTCGCATAGGTGTGAACCCGGCCTAAATGTTTAGTACAACAGCAAAAACTGTTTGCAATGTGTGAAAGGACATCAGTGTTTGACTACTGACTAACAAAGAAAATACTGTCTGCTGTAATTGCAGACTCCAATTGTGTCACAATGCTTTTGGAAAGTGACTGAATGGAGGAATGTGGAAGGGAATTTCATAGCTCCCAACTGTCCCTGATTTCGAGGGACTGTCCCTGATTTTGAACAAAGTCCCTCTGTCCCTCATTCCTCCTCATTTGTCCCTCATTTTGGTCTGATATGTATGTATATGTATATATATACAGTATATGTATATAAAATGCATTTTTATCTATCAAAAAGTATTTTCCAGCACTAATCCTTTCATCTGATTTCTAAATTGCTGCATTTGTAATTTCCAAAAGCCAAGGAATAGTAGTGGTAAAAAAAGAACTTGGGGGGTTGACCAATCTTGTGTTTTCTTTGTACAAATTTCCTTTGAGGGACGTGGCCAGGGGTTGTGTCCTATGCTTGAATACTTTTGCTGATAGGTGTCCCTCATTCCCATCTCAAAAAGTTGGGAGGTATTTAATTTTATCCTTGAGTTGCATATGGTGCACTGAATACACTGTATACTGTATGTGTGTGTGACCCTTTGTGGCGTTGATGACATACTGCAGCTGTTATCAGTATTAATTGGGGCGAATCCAACCATATACCAAACATGGGATCAAATTAATTAATCTCTCTTTGCCTAACATAAGTGTCTCATCCCATCTCAGTGATACTCCAGCCTAACTGTCACTTTAAGCTGGCGTTTCTGTTTTATGTAACCAGAAAACAAGAAACGCCGGGTTGGAGTTCCGATGCGAGCGGCGTAATTGAATTTCGCCATTGCATCGCAACTTTAATTTAAAAATGGCGCCGGGGGGCGTTCCCGCTGATTAACGCCGAAAAAATATGTTAATCACCGGGAATCGGCAATTCACGATCGTATTCGGGCGCGACGCAGTGACTTTCCGACGTTTCCATAAGCGATACGTGGCGTAAAGATAAAGCAGCCCCCTAGTGGAGTATCCTATGTTAAGTATAGCCGTCGTCATCGCGTCGAAAAAAAAATAATTAGCGTCGCTTGCGTAAAACGTCCATGAATGGGGATTTGACGTCATTGACGTTCACTGACAGAATTTGGAGCATGCGCACTGGGATGCATTGACAGTCGACACATGCGCAGTACGTTCGCCGCGGGATCGCGCTTAGTTTTAATAATACACGCCCCATACCCGCCCAATTTGAATTCCGCCGGCTCATTTTCGATACGCTGCCGCAACTTTAGGAGCAAGTGCTTCATGAATAACAGCACTTGCTCCTAAAATTTCGCCAGAGTAACGTAAATGAGAAACGTTACTCCAGATTAAAGATGCTCCCATCTACCTGAATCTGGCCCATTGTTTTTATAAAATCGATTTTTTTGTTTTAAAAAGGTTAGTCCAGTAAATATGAAATTATACATTCAGCATTAAGTGGGTTATATTTGATCTCCCGCTATTTACATTTATTGACAATACACAGTGTTGCATAAATCAGAAGAGGGACAAAGCCTGCTCTCTTGTCGATAACATATGCTCTCTAGCCAGTGCTGATCCTGACCTCCCTGGGGCCCTAAGCAAATTTATGCTAAGGGGCCCTCTACCTTACCCGTGATGCCGTGAGCTATGTAAACCATTAGCCTTGTGCCCAGTGCACACCATGCAGCCTTGTGCCTAGTGCACATCATGCAGCCTTGTGCCCAGTACCCACCAAACGCAGCCTTGTGCCCACCACGCAGCCTTGTGCCCAGTGCACACCATGCAGCCTTGTGCCCACTATTCAGCCTTGTGCCCACCATGCAGCCTTGTGCCAACCAAATGCAGCCTTGTGCCCAGTGCCCACCATGATGCAGCCTTGTGTCCACCAATGCAGCCTTGTGCCCATTGCCCACCAAATGCAGCCTTGTGCCTAACATTCAGCCAAACTGTGCAGGGGAGGAAAGGAGAGGAAAGGAGAGGAACGGGAGAGGCGCCCAAATGATCAGTGTGCAGCGCAGGAAACACAGCGATAACAGCTTTCATTTCAATTGCCATATACAGTGATCATTCCCAGTTTTTTTTTCCTGTTACCAGTCTGGCTGCTGTGTTCTGGAATTGATGAGTGTTCCAACTACTACTGCTGTGTCCTCTTCTAGGATGAAGGGGATAAGTCTACGCAGCAACTGGAGAAGATAGTGACATCTGCTGACTACTGATCTTATTTGTGCGTTCATAGTCATGTCTGAGTCAAAGATGACTCCGAGGCTTTTGAATTTGGTGCTTGGGGTAATGGTTTGTCCAAGGATGGTGGGTGGTGTCCATGTCATCCTAGAGTTTGTCTTTCGGTTTGCGTGGAGAAAGAGAAGTTCTGTTTTGGATCCATTGAGTTTGAGGGAGTTCTCCATCATCCAATTATCTATCAATGTCAGGTATTTTTCTAATCCGTGATATTGGTCTTTTTTGTTAGTGATCCGAAAATAAAGTTGAGTGTCATCAGCGTAGGAGTGGTAGAGCAGGTCCTGTTTGCTGATAATTTTGAGGAGTAGGCGGAGGTAGACGTTGAAGAGCACAGGCAACAGGGGTGATTTTGGGGTGAGGGACTTTGCATGTGATGGAGCACGCTTCCTAAGTGAAGGCTCCTAGTTTCACTGTCTGGGATCGATTTTCTAGGAATGATGTGAACCAGGGTAGATCTGAGTCTGCGACTCCAGCTACTTCTGTGAGACGAGTAAGCAGAATTTTGTGGTCTACTATGTTGAAAGCTGCACTGAAGTCCAGCAGCACCAGGAGACACGATTCTCCATTGTGTGCTGCTTCGAGGGCGTCATCCCATATTTTGAGAATATATGGGAGGAACCTCTGCTGGTTGGTGTGGGGTGCTGGGGCTGGTCGTAGCGTAGGGAATGATGGCGACGAGCTGTAGGCAGTGGGGTGAACGGCTGCTGCTTGGGAATGTGCCAGAAAAGCCGAGGGAGCCAGAGGAAGCCACAGGACCCGGATGCGTTGGTTGACTCAGGGCTGCTACTGAATGTGATAAGGAGAGAAAGCCAGTGTGAGAGGTGAACAGCAAGCTGTAGGTTTTTTCCCGTGTATGCGCTTTGTCAAAGTCCTGTGTGTAATAAACTAACTGTTACCTAGCCATTGGTCTGGTGTATCCAATGATTTCTAAAAGAGTTTTAACTGTTTGCCACACCTTATGCATCAAATTTATTGTAGGATGTGCAGCTTGCACTTTAACTGCTTGCCGACCAGCTTACCGTCACTGTGATGCCTAGTACAATGCCATACGCTCTACCCTAGAGGGCATTCAGATTGATAAAAGCCAATGTTTGTTCAAATGTAATTTAAAACTCTTGCATATTTTCTGTTATGACTGGGCCAGTGCCTTTTAGTGACCAAGTAGAATAGTGTCAGTGCAGTAGGAAGAATTGTGCCCTATCATTGGTGTCAATGGAAGGAATTGTGCCCAATAATTGGTGTCAGTGGGAGGAACATTGCCCCATAATTGGTGTTATTTGGAAGACTAGTTCCCCATCATTGGTGTCAGTGGGAGGAATAGTACATCTAGTGCAGGCATGTCCAAAGTCCGGCCCGCGGGCCAATCGTGGCCTGCGGGCTGGTTTTGAGCTGCCTATCTGGTTCTCAGGTGAGCCACGCTATCAGGGGAGATAAGGGCTGTCAGATGAGCCTGATCTCCCGATCCCCTGCCGAACTATACATCAGCACTGTAAGTCTCAAAAGTGAAAGTAAAATGCAGTATAGTGTGCTGTGTTCCCTGCTTCCCCCTAGAGTGCAGTACCCGGCTGAATAAGGAAACTGGAAAGGTACTTAGAAGCTAGATTGGTTAGAAAGGGGCTTTATACATGTGAGTGTCTGTCTGTATGTTTTTTTTGTGTGCATGTGTCTGTCTGTGTGCGTGTGTGCATGTGTCTGTGTGTATGTTACTTTTAATCCAGACCCCCCCCCCATTCCTGTACCATCAGAACTGCTGTTGTAAGGCTTGTTTGTGATAGCAGCAGGGGCGTACCTGGAGCATATGGCACCCGGGGCAGATCCTATATCTGGCACCCCACCCCCCCATGGTAAAATGTAAAAAGTAAAAACAACCCACTGCGTCCCCTGCATCCTTCAATATCTCTTTGTCACTACTGTGTACCCCTCTCCACAACTGCGCCTCTGGACCCCCTTTACATTACACAGCCCCATGCACCTCTGGACCCCCTTTACATTACACAGCCCCCTGCACCTCTGGACCCCTTTACATTACACAGCACCCTGCATCTCTGGACCCCTTTAATTAGGCCCCCTGCACCTCTGGACCCCTTTACATTACACAAAACCCTGCATCACTATACCTCTTTACATTACACAGCACCCTGCACCTCTGGAACTCTTTACATTACACTGCACCTCTGGACCCCTTTACATTACACAGCACCCTGCACCTCTGGACCCCTTTACATTACACAGCACCCTGCACCTCTGGACCCCTTTACATTACACAGCACCCTGCACCTCTGGACCCCTTTATATTACACAGCACCCTGCACCTCTGGACATCTTTACATTACACAGCACCCTGCACCTCTGGACCCTTTTACATTACACAGCACCCTGCACCCTTGGCCCCTTTACATTACACAGCACCCTGCACCTCTGGACCCCTTTACATTACACAGCACTCTGGACCCCTTTACATTACACTGCACTTCTGGATCCCTTTACATTAGACTGCACCTCTGGACCCCTTTACATTACACAGCACCCTGCACCTCAGCATCCCTTTACATTATACAGCACCCTGCACCCCCGAACCCCTTTTACATTACACAGCACCCTGCACCTCTGGACCCCTTTTACATTACACAGCACCCTGCATCACTGGACCCCTTTCATATTACACAGCACCCTGCACCCCTGGACCCCTTTTACATTACACTGTACCTCTGGACCCCTTTACATTACACAGCACCCTGCACCTCTGGACCCCTTTACATTACACTGCACTTCTGGACCCCTTTACATTAGATTGCACCCCTTTACATTAGACTGCACCTCTGGACCCCTTTACATTACACAGCACCCTGCGCCTCAGCATCCCTTTACATTATACAGCACCCTGCACCCCTGAACCCCTTTTACATTACACAGCACCCTGCACCTCTAGACCCCTTTTACATTACACAGCACCCTGCATCACTGGACCCCTTTTACATTACACTGCACCTCTGGACCCCTTTACATTACACAGCACCCTGCACCTCTGGCCCCTTTACATTACACAGCACCCTGCACCTCTGGACCCCTTTACATTACACAGCACCCTGCACCTCTGGACCCCTTTACATTACACAGCACCCTGCACCTCTGGACCCCTTTACATTACACAGCACCCTGCACCTCTGGACCTCTTTACATTACACAGCACCCCACACCACTATACCCCTTTACATTACACAGCACCCTGCACCTCTGGACCCCTTTACATTACACTGCACTTCTTGACCCCTTTATATTAGACTGCACCCCTTTACATTAGACTGCACCTCTGGACCCCTTTACATTACACAGCACCCTGCACCTCAGCATCCCTTTACATTATACAGCACCCTGAACCCCTTTTACATTACACAGCACCCTGCACCTCTGGACCCCTTTTACATTACACAGCACCCTGCATCACTATACCCCTTTACATTACACAGCACCCTGCACCCCTTTACATTACACAGCACCCTGCACCTCTGGACCCATTTTACATTACACAGCACGCTGCGTCACTATACCCCTTTACACAGCACCCTGCATCTCTGGACCCCTTTACATTACACAGCACCTCTATATCTCTTTACATTAGACATGCACATGCGTGAGGGCTGACCATTTTGCCTGACATTCTTTGAACCATTAAAATTAAATGCAAATAAACTAATACACTGCCCAACAAGAATTCTCATGCCTTTTTGGCTGTGTGTGGTCAAGATTCTAAGGATGAGCTTGGGCGTTTTATTTGGATGTACCGTATTTATCTGTGTATAACACACCTATTCACTGTTAGGCCGCGTACACACCATGAAATAAATCCAGACAGACCGTTTTGATCGGATTTGTCTGCTGGGATAGATTGGTTTGATCGTGTACACACGATCAAACCAAAATCCCCGCCGGCAGACAGCGCGGTGACGTGGCGGTGACGTTGACGCCGCCACGTCACCGTCACCAGGAAGTAAAACACTTCCGCGCATGCATCGAATCCATTCGACGCATGTGCGGACAGATATGTCTGCTGGTTAGTGTACTAACCAGCAGACATTGTGGATGGACGGGTTCCCAGCAGACAGATTTTAAAGCATGCTTTAAAATCTGTCTGCTGGAAAAACCTGTCTGTCCGCCCGTACACACGTTCGAATTTGTCTGCTGAAACAGTCCATCGGACCGTTTTCAGCAGATAAATTCGATCGTGTGTACGCGGCCTAAGAGGGAAGTTTTAGGAAAAAATAAATTCCATTTTAAATAAAGAACTGTGAAGCAAAATAAGGGGCATTGCCCATCAATGCAGCCTAATCAGTGCTAATCTGCAGCCTCACAAGTGCCATGAATGCAGCCTCAATATTGCCACTAATGCAGCCTTACTATTGCCATAAATGCAGCCTCTGAATGCATGATGCTCGGGGATTCGCTGGGGGCTACAAAATAGATATATATACAAATTACCAGGGGGCTGCATTAAACCAGAACATGGGCCCCCGGGCCGGACTTTGGATATGCCTGGTTTAGAGGGACAATAAGAGTTCATTAAGAGGCATGTTATGGAAATTACACTATACTGTTTGGACTTATTGGGGTAGATTCATGTAGAGATCCGACGGTGTATCTACTGATACACCGTCGGATCTGTGAGATCCGACGCTCGGATCTATGCGGCTGATTCCTCGAATCAGGTTCCGCATAGATCTCCCTTAGAGCCGACTGGTGTAACTGAGTTACACTGTCGATTCTTAGGCTGCATTCTCCCGCCGTCCGCTAGGTGGCGCTTCAGTTCTTCTTCGCGCCGAATATGCAAATGAGCAGAAACGCCGATTCAGAATCGAATGCCCGGGCAACTTTTTTTCTTTACGTCGTTTGCGTTCGCCTTTTTCCGTCGGATTGTTACCCCTGCTATATGCGGGGTAAGTGCGGCGGATCCTATGTTAAGTATGGCCGTCGTTCCCGCGTCAAATTTTGAATTTTTTACATCGTTTACGTAAGTCGTCCGGGAATACGGCCATACGTTAATAGCGTTAACGACGAACACAATGACGTCCTAGCGACGTCATTTAAAGCAATGCACGCTGGGAAATTTAGCCGGCGGCGCATGCACAGTACGATCGGCGCGGGGACGCGCGCAATTTAAATAGTAAACTCCCCCTAGCCGCGGAATTTGCATTCCGCCGGGGGATTTACGATCCGCCAGGGCTACTTACGAGGCAAGTGCTTTCTGAATACAGCACTTGCCTCAAAAACTGGCGCAGGCGGATCGTAAAACAGATAGATCACGCGGATCAAAAGATCCGCTGATCTACATGAATCTACCCCATTATCAGCACATGTTTGGGACTGAATTGTACACAGTGCAAATTAATGTTTGTGAGCTGTTTTAATAAGCTTTTAGTAAAGATTCATTAAAGTCAATGCAAAACCTTGTTACTGACAATGGATGCAAGAACTTAGCCAGAAAATGCAGGAAATCTCATGTGTCTCTTAAAGGTGAGATGTACAGTCAATACCTGAAGAGTGTGGGCCGGATTCAGAAAGGTTTACGCTGGCATATCTCGAGATAGGCCGACGCAAGTACAAATGTGCGCCGTCGCATCTTTGCGCCGATTCACAAAGCAAGATACGCCGAAAAACATGGCTTCAGCCGTCCAACGTAACTTGCCTACGCCGGCATATCATGGGCGCATTGTTATGCTGGACGCATTCGGCGTTCCCGCGTTAAATATGCAAATGAGCAAGATACGCCGATTCACGAACGTACGTACGCCCGACGCAGTAATCTATGCCGTTTACGTAAGGCTTTTTCCGGCGTAAAGATAAACCACCAAAAAGATGGCGCAGCCCATGTTAAGTTGCACGTGAATGGGGCTGTGTGTAAGTTACGTTCGACGCCTCTTAGGCATTCTATCCGACGTGATTCAGAGCATGCGCACTGGGATACGTCCACGGACAGCGCATGCGCCGTTCGTTCAGCACCTCATTTACATGGGGTCATGATTAATTTTACTACAACACACCCACTGCCTGGCTACTTTGAATTACGCGGGCTTACACCGGCCCATTTCCGCTATGCCGCCACAACTTAAGGAGCAAGTGCTTTGTGAATACTGCACTTGCCTCTCTAAGTTGCGGCGACGTAGCGTAAAGAAGATACCCTACACCGCTCTAAAGATACGCCGCTATACCTGAATCTAGCCCTGTATTTTTAGAACCTGTCTAAGGTCAGGAGTAGGTGGTTGTCTGGAGACAACGGGCCAGATTCAGGTAGGACTTACGCCAGAGTATCTCGAGATGTGCCGCCTAAGTCTAAATTTGTACCGGAATATCTATGCACCGTACCCACAGAACTAGATACGCACCAAAATAGGCTATACTCGACCGGCGTAACTTGCCTACGCCTGCACATCCTAGGTGCACATTTATGCCGGACGCATCTGGCAAACCCATTGATTTCCTATGCAAATATGCAAATGAGGGAGATACGCCGATTCCCGAACATAGGCCCGTTCGACACAGGCTACGCGCGGTGTGCCTAAGCTGTTTGGCCAGCCTAAAGTTACCCCTCATAAAGCAGGGGTTACTTTGCACCAGACTTGCTCAAGTCAGCTGGAGAGCAGCTTCAGCAGCACCGTTACAGACGAGCTGAGCAACCACACTTGCAGGACAACACATGGCAGCCGTGGTCCTAGCACTACTAATGGGTCCCCCATCAGGGGGGTACAGGCAGTACACCTGTAAGGGGCTCGGAGGTCCCAAGGGGCCCGGATGGGAACCCCCTTAAAAAAAACAAAAAAAAAAACGTTTTTTCTTTTTTTTTTTAGGGGTCCAGAGGCCACCAGTGCCCCAGATGGCAACCTCCCCTTTTTTTGTATAAAAATAAATTACCAAATAAAGGGGGCTTTCCATCCGGGACCTCTGGGCCCTTTAATAATAATAATGATAATAATAATTATATATATATATATTTTTGTCCGAAAGGCACTGGCCGTGAACTTGTTCTGCATACAGACGGCAGAACTTTTTCAGCCAACATTCACGAAACTACGTAGTTTTTCTGCTCTTTTGTCCGATGGAGCGTACAGACGGTTTGATTATACGACAAAACACGTCCATCGGAATATTCGATCGTGTGTGCGATCCTTTAGTCCGGAGGGTTGAATATTGAGTTGGCTCCGCCCTTTGCAGCTATAAAAGCTTCAACTCTTCTGGGAAGGACGTCCACAAGGTTTAGGAGGGTGTCTATGGGAATGTTTGACCATTCTTCCAGAAGTGTATTTGTGAGATCAGGAACTGATGTTGGACAAGAAGGCCCAGCTCACATTCTCCGCTCTAATTCATCCCAAAGGTGTTGAGGTCAGGACTCAGGCCAGTCCAGTTCCTCCACCCCAAACTCACTGATTTATGTCTTTATGGTCCTTGCTTTGTGGACTGGTCCAAATCATTTGATGAAAGGGGGGTTATGGTGTGGGGTTGTTTTCAGGGGTTGGACTTGGCCCCTTAGTTCCATTGAAGGGAACTCTTAAGGCGTCATCATACCAAGACATTTTGCACAATTTTATGCTCCCAACTTTGTAGAAACAGTTTGGGGAGGGCCCCTTCCTGTTCCAACATGACTGCTCACCATGGCACAAAGCAAGGTCCATAAAGACATGGATGAGCAAGTTTGGGGTGGAGGAACTTGACTGGCCTGCACAGAGTCCTGACCTCAACTCGATAGAACACCTTTGAAATGAATTAGAGCAGAGACTGCAAGCCAGGCCTTCTTGTCCATCAAAAAAATATAAATAAAAATATATTAAAAAAATATATTTTTTTATAAAAAAAAAAGGGGGGGGTTCCCATCCGGGCCCCTGGGGACCCCCGGGCCCCTTACAGGTGTACTGCCTGTACCCCCCTATGGCGGCCCTTGTCATAAGTCTCCATTGCTGTTATGAGGGATGACATCTCCTGGGTGTTAAAGTTTTTTTTTCCTCCTCTGCCTGTGGGGAATGGGAGCAGCCATCTCACAGCAAAAGTACCTTCCCTGGGGAGGGGGAATAAAACTGGATGTACTTTTGCATCGGCTGGGCGTAAGTTGGACCGGCGTATCTCTGTAAGTTGGGCCGGCATAGTTGTGAGTATGCTCACAAGGGAACGAACGTACTGAGCATGCTCCGTCCAAGATACGCCGGGCGTAAATCACTAGACAATCATTTGCATAACGTCACACCCACTTGCAGTTGCAGTTGCACCGGCTTACGCCGAAGGAAAAAAAGTTACGCCGGCGCAAAGTTAGGTGCAAGTGCTTTATGAATACTGTAGTTGCCTCTCTGAGTTACATTGGCGTAGCGCAAATGAGATGCGCTACGCCGATCTACCTGAATCTGGCCCAACATCTCTAAAAGTGGTGTGCTTGGTAGTTTTCATGGATACACTCAGGCCTTGTACACACGGCTGAATATATCCGCTGTGAACGGTCCCCGGACCGTTTACAGCGTATATTTACGCCGGGGTGTTTTGATCCAATGGCTGTACACACCATCGGATCAAATTCCCCGCCAGCGGACAGCGCGGTGACGCGACGGTGACGTTGACGACGCCACGTCACGTCACCAGGAAGTAAACACTTCCGCGCGCATGCGTCGGATCCATTCACAGGATACGACGCATGTGCGGCAAGATATGTCCGCTGGTTTGCCGTACTAACCAGCGGACATATCTGACGGCCAGCTATCCGGCGGAATTATTTCAAAGCATGCTTTGAAATTTTTCCGCCGGATGAATCCGGCAAAAAGCGTCCGTTTGCCCCTACAGACGAGGGGATTTTTCGGCTGAAATGGTCCGTCGGACCATGTTCAGCGGAAATATCCCCTCGTGTGTACAAGGCCTCACTATAATGTTTGGGCTAATGCAATGCAGTTCTCAAACATGGTGCAGAGTCTGTCTAGGGGCCAGATATAAGACCACTAGAATTTAGGACCTTGATAATGTAAAGTATTTAAGTGTTGACCCTGACCAGACCTTTAAATTAGACAATTCTGGAACTTGGGCATGTGTAAAGTTTGGGTGGGATGGAGCTGGCCTTTCCTGCTCATTTCCTGCAAAGCTAAGTGGGTGACTAGGCAAGGAACTGGCTTAACAACCCGGTCCCTGTGTTGCTGTCCTATATGTAGGTGTTGTCTAAATTGTGGGCCAATGGCTGGAGACATGTGACCACAGCTCCCCAGTATGTGGAGCCAGTAAAACAAGGAGTAGTGAGGGATCATAGAAAGAAACAATTGGTGGGTAGGTAAAAACCTGAAAATAATAATTATTATGAAAAATAAGACACATTATAGTTTAATTATTATGTTAAGTGTTCCCTAAATTTTTGCCTACAGCAGAAAATTTAATTTTTTAGCAAAATAAGGCTGCTTCTGTGTGATCGTTAGGACCAAGTCTAGCCAAAACACTCAAAGCATTTTGCTTCACTAGTGAGAATTTTTTTTACAGGTCAAATTGCTTTTGATCTGTAGCTTAACCTGAAAATTGAGTCTAATTAGAGTTTTCCCATTAACAAATGATTGCTCTTTTGCCTAGGCCTGTAAAAGAGTGTTCTCGGACCCTGTCCATCAGACTGGAACCTGCATGCTTCCAGAGTTGCTGTGCTTGGTGAGACATTGAGAATGTGCTTAGCACTGCACAGTGACGTCCGGTGGCCTTCTTTATTACACCAGAGCATGGAGGTCAATCAGATTACTGTATCTGCAGCATGCATAAGATACAATGTATCATTCCTTAAAATAGACCACCATTACAGCTGCCAGGATTTAATATCAGCTTTCAGAATACATTAGAGCAACATAAGAAATACTGAGACCTCTGTCGTTAAGCAACAGCTCCTCTTAGATCTTTGCAAGTTAGCATTTACAAGACAGATCAATTATGAATAATGTCAGATTTGTGGATAACATAAAATACAATCAATTCTAAATGTATCTAAGATGTGTTTATGAAATATTAAAAAGATTTGATAAATCACTACCAGAGCTGAAGTGACACTACAGTGGACCCTAGACAGAATGATAGCTTCCCCTCTTCACCTAATAGCTTACAAGGTGTTTAAAAGTAACTTACTAATTAGCAAATCATCTATTGTACACTTTAGAGACCCCCAACACATGTGACAGAGAGATGATCCAGTGAGACTGTCCCTGTCCTATGACAGAGAGAGGACCCAGTAAGATTTCCCGTGTCCTGTAACAGAGAGAGGGCTCAGTGAGACTGTTCCTGTCCTGTGACAGGGAGGGGACCCAATAAGATTGTCCCTGTCTTTTGACAGAGAGAGTGTCCAAGTGTAACTGTTCCTGTCCTTTGAGAGAGAGAGCATCCAGTGAGATTGTCCCTGCTTGTGACAGAGAGAGGACCCAGTGAGATTGCTTGTGCCCTGTTACAAAGAGTGAGTCCAGTGGGACTGCCCCTGTCCTATAACAAAGAGAGGCCCCACTGAAACTGTTCCTACCCTGTGACAAAGAGAGGGTTCAGTGAGACTGTCCCTGTCTTGTAACAAACAGAGGGCCCATATAGAAAAGTTCTAGAGCAAGCACCTTTTGTTATGTATTATGCAAAAAGAGACCATCTGCATCGAGGGCCCAGTGATATTGCCCCTGTCCCATGATAAGACATAGGACTCAATAAGACTGGCCCTGTCCTGTGACCAGGGCCAAAACTGGGGGGGGGGGGGCGCAAGGGGATGTGCCTTGGGCACCAGGCACCACATTTAGAGGGGCGCGGAAGCATGGCCAAAACAAGAAGGGGCACGTGCTTGAACTCACAGGCTTAGCAAGGTACTGGATAATGCTCTGGATAATGCACATCCCCTCTCTGCCCAGTTCTCGCCTTTGCTGGTACCGAAGAAGATTCGGGTCTGGGGCTGTACAATGCTGATGTCAGGAGGTGGGGCCCGATTCGGGTGACACATGTGCAGAGGATGCCGCGGGCCAGATAGGTGAGATCGGGTGATCTGACCTCTATACCAGAGATCCATTATGTACCAAAGAGATAATGGGGGTTATTTACAAAAGTGCAAACTACAAGTGCCAAATGCATTTGAAATTGCACTAAAAGTGCACTTGGAAGTGCAGTCGCTGTAAATCTGAGGGGTAGATCTGAAATGAGGGGAAGCTCTGCTAATTTTATTATCCAATTATGTGCCAGCTAAACTGCTGTTTTTTATTTTCCATGCATGTCCCCCTCGGATCTACAGCAACTGCACTTCCAAGTGCACTTTGAGTGCAATTTCAAGAGCACTTTGCACTTGTAGTTTGCACATTTTGTGCACTAGTGTAAAGTGGATTTGTCTTTAGTAAATAACCCCCAATGACTGTCCAAGATATGGGTGTGCTGTACTTATCTTCAGAGAGGCGTGTGAGCCATAATCCAGAACGATATAGTGTAACACTATGATGGGGCACAGTATATGTAGTCATGGGGTTCCAGTGCTCTGGGGGTTTTAGTATTGGTGTGGTGGTCTCTAGTAAAATGATGTGGTGGCTGGTAATCTATAAATCTATTTGTGGTTTAGAGTTGGTGAGATGGGGTGTAATATTGGTAGTCTGTAATATTGGTTTAGTAGGGTATATTGGGGCTGATTTACCAAGCCTGTGCGCCATGACTCATGGTGCACAAGCAGGAGTAAAACCGTTTTTGACATTTACAAAAGAGATACACTGCCAGTGCAGTGTATTTCTTCATTTACTAAACTGCCTAATGCACCCAGGAGAGGGCGCACAGCATGCCAGTACAGAGCTGGCGTACGGCATTTAGTTATGTAAACATCGGGGATTCGGGCGGGAGTTTATGAGGGGAGGGAGGGGGGTGATGCAGGGGAAGTGTAGTGACATGTGTTTGAACGTGTGTGGCGGGCCGAATTGAAAGCGAAAGTGACTTTTGAGAAACGATCCCCGAGCACTTGCAAAGTACGCCTCGGAAGGTTCATTTGCATACTGGGCATGTGCAGAGGGAGATTTCAGGGAATGCCGTGCGCCTTGTCAGTACGCCGAGAAAATCTTGGTAAATACCAAGCGGCGTAGCAGGGTTTGCACTGCGTGAAACCGCGCACGGCAATCTCCAAGCTGTTCTCGGGCTGCGCCGACACTGAAGGGGAACTCCGCGCCAAATTTCAAATTTGAAACCGGTGCGGGTTCCCCCCAGGGGTATAATAGGCTCTTCGGCTTTGGTCCGGAACGTGAGGGGTTAACCCACGCCAAAAACGGCGTGGGGTTCACCCCCCAGATCCGTACCAAGCCTTATCCCAGGCACGCAGTCTGGCCGGACAGGAATGGGGGTGGGGACGAGCAAGCGCCCCCCCCCCCTCCTGAGCCATACCAGACCACATGGTACCCCTACCCATTCACCTGCTGGAAAAAGTGTAAACACAAATAAACCACACAAGAATAGAATAATTTATTAGCCAGCTCCGGGGGTCTTCCGTCAACCCACCCCGGTCTTCGCCGCCACAGTCTTCCGCCGCCCCCTTCACCACGAAGCTCCGTGCTTGTGGGGGAGGGCAGCGGGCTTCGAAGTTTTCGCCGGGGTGAGGGTCGCACATCCCACCCCGGTTTTCTTGTCGTCTTTCGCCTCGGCCCCCTTCACCATGAAGCTTCCTGCCTATGGGGGAGGGCCGCGGGCTTCGTGGTTTTCTGCCGGGGGGGGGGGCTCTCGATAGCCTCTTCTGCCTGTCTCTTCCGCGGGGGCCAGGGCTTCTCGTCGCTGTGTCGCCGTCTTCCGCCGCCGCCCCCTTCACCACGAAGCTCCGTGCTTGTGTGGGAGGGCAGCGGGATTCGAAGTTTTCGGCCGGGGTGAGGGTCGCACATCCCCCTCCGGACTTCTAGTCGTTTTCGAGGCCGCCCCCTTCACCATGAAGCTTCCTGCTTATGGGGAGGGCGGCGGGCTTCTTCGGCGACATCCGCTTCTGCCTAGCTCCGCCGCTGGGGCCAGGGCTTCTTTCTTCCATTCGATGTTGACACGGCGAGGTCCGGCGCTGAAATGCCGACAGAGCGGTGGGCACGGACTTATATTGGCATAGGGCGTGGGCGTGGTTATGCCACCATGTGACCTTAACCCATGTGACATCACAGGGCATGATGGGAATGTGATCACATGGTGGCATAACCAAGCCCACGCCCTATGCCAATATAAGCCCTGGCCCCAGCGGCGGAGCCAGGCAGAAGCGGATGTCGCCGAAGAAGCCCGCGAGTGTCACCCCGCGGCGGAAGACAGCGACGAGAAGCCCGCTGCCCTCCCCCATAAGCAGGAAGCTTCATGGTGAAGGGGGCGGTGGCGAAAACGACTAGAATTCCGGAGTGGGATGTGCGACCCTCACCCCGGCCGAAAACTTCGAAGCCCGCTGCCCTCCCACACAAGCACGGGAGCTTCGTGGTGAAGGGGGCGGCGGCGGAAGACGGCGACACAGCGACGAGAAGCCCGCCACGTCCAAGTCCGGGATGGGATGGGATGTGCGACCCTCATCCCGGCAGAAAACGTCGAAGGGGGCGGCGGCAGAAGACGGCGACACAGCGTCGAGAAGGCCTGGCCCCCGCGGGAGGAGCCAGGCAGAAGCCGACAAAGCCTGCAGGTGGTGCCCCGCGGCGGAAGACATCGACGAGAAGCCCAGAGATTAGCGTCCTCTGGCGGAAGACAGCGAAAGAAGCCCTGGCCTCGGGAGGAGCCAGGCAGAAGCGGAGAAGCCCGAGGTGGGGCGACACCCCCGTTGTTCTCCGCTGTTTTCGGCCGCCCCCCCCCGGATGTGAAAGAGCTAAATTTTGGGGTGGGGGCCCGGCAGAGCATGGTGGAGAGCATCGGTGGGTGTTCCCCCCCCCCCCGGCAGAAAACGGCTAGAAGACCGAGGAGGGGCTCCGCCCCCCGTTGTTCTCCGCTGTTTTCGGCCGGCCCCCCCGGATGTAAAAGATCTTAATTTGGGGTGGGGGCCTGGCTGAACATGGCGGAGAGCATCGGTGGGTGTCGTCCCCCCCGGCAGAAAACGGCGAAGGCCGGGGCCCAATGGGCTGGTGGTGGGGGGTCCCGGCAGAAGACCCCCAGAGCTGACTAATAAATTATTTTATTCTGTGTGGTTTATTTGTGTTTACACTTTTCCACCCGGTGAATGGGTAGGTGTACGATGTACCCCATACTCATTCACATAGGGTGGGGGGCCAGAATCTGGGGGCCCCCTTATTATAGGGGGCTCTCAGATTCTGATAAGCCCCCCGCCTGCATACCCCGACAACCAACGGCCAGGGTTGTCGGGAAGAGGCTCTTGTCCCTATCGACATGGGGACAAGAGTGCTTTGGGGTGGGGGGGGGGGGCAGTGCCCCCTCCCCCAAAGCACACACTCCCCCATGTCGAGGGCATGTGGTCTGGTGCGGCTCAGGAGGGGGGGGGCGCTCGCTCGTCCCCACCCCCATTCCTGTCCGGCCAGACTGCGTGCCTGGGAGAAGGGTTTGGTCTGGATCTGAGGGGGAACCCCACGCCGTTTTTGGCATGGGTTTAACCCCTTATGTTCCAGATCAAATCTAAGAGCCTGTTGTGCACCTGGAGGGGGACCCCCACGCCGTTTTTTTTTAAATTTGGTGTGGAGTTCCCCTTTATCCCGGTCCTGTCAGGGGGGGAATGCCTGCTCGTCTGTCCATACAATGTATGAACAGCGATCTGTCGTTTCCCCTAGACAGTCATTTTTATAGTAAGCAATGCATTTGTATACCATTGGTCGCTAGAAAAATGCCAAAGCTCACAAAAATGTGTCCGCCACAATGTCGCAGTAGCCAGAAAAATCAATGATCGCCACCATTACTAGTAAAACAAAAATATATTCCTAAAAAACCCATAAGACCAACCCCTACTTATAACTTTTGCCCAAACCAATCAAACGCTTATTGCGATTTTTTGGAACCAAAAATATGTCGAAGAATACGTATCGGCCTAAACTGGGGGCAAAAAGTTTTTGAATATATTTTGGGGGAGATTTATTATAGCAAACAGTAAAAAAGTTGTCTTTTTATTTACAAAATTGTCGCTATATTTTTGGTTCAAGCAAAAATAAGAAAAAACGCAGAGGTGATCAAATACCACCAAAAAAAAAAAAATGTTGTTGGGGGAAAAAAGAGGACGCCAAATTTGTTTGGGGGCCACGTCGCACAACCACGCAATTGTCAGTTAAAATGACGCAGTGTTGAAATGCAAAAACTGGCCCCGTCAGTGACCAGTAATATGGTCTGGGGCTCAAGTGGTTACAAATTAAGAAAACACTAAAGTTATTCCAATTTATGGCCATAATGTGAAAGATGATGTTACACCGAGTAAATAGATACCCAACATGTTAGGCCTCGTACACACCATCGGACATATCCGATGAAAACGGTCCGCGGACCATTTCCATCGGATATGTCCGATCGGGAGTTTGATCCGATGGCGTGTACACACCATCGGATCAAATTCCCCGCCGCCGGACGGCGCGGTGACGCGGCGGTGACGTTGACGCCTCCACGTCACCGCACCAGGAAGTTAAACACTTCCGCGCATGCACCGAATCCATTCGGCGGCGGCGCGGCGGCGGTGGGGGACGACATGTCTGCTGGTAAGTGTACTAACCAGCAGACATGTCGGGCGGACAGATTCCACCGGATGGATTTCAAAGCATGCTTTGAAATCTGTCGGCTGGAGAAATCTGTCCGCTAGCCCATACACACGAGCGGAGATGTCTGCTGAAACGGTCCATCGGACCGTTTTCAGCGGACATATCCCCTCGTGTGTACGAGGCCTTACACTTTAATATTGCACACACTCATGGAATTGCGCCAAACTTCAGTACTTGAAAATACCAATAGGCAACACTTTTTTATTGATTTTCAGGTTACCAGTTTAGATTTACAGAGGAGGTCTAGTGCTAAAAGTATTGCTCTCGCTCTAACATACGCTATGATACCTCACATGTGGGGTTTGAACGGGGGTTAAATATGTGGGCGGGACTTACACATTTAAGGCCCGCCCACATATGGAAACATCCTTCAAACCACACATGTGAGGTATCATAGCGTGCGTAAGAGCGAGAGGAATACTTTTAGCACTAGACCTCATCTGTAAATCTAAACTGGTAACCGGAAAAAAAAATGCTGCGTGTTCGCTTCTGACTGCGAGCTACTAGGGACAGGGGCGTTTTAATTATTATTATTATTTATGTTTGTTACGTAAAAATTCTATAAGACCTCCCCTTCAGGTTGTAAAGCATCAGTTCAGGGGGAACAAAAAAAATAAAACACCTCTAATGCTTTCATCCGCCATTGCAGATTTGATTCTAGTAATGCATTAATCTTTATTGTATTATCATTATTTGTGTCATTATTAGCGCTACACTTTTCCACACATTTTCTATTAGCAATTTTTTGATCTCTCTTGCTGTGTTAGCGGCTTTTTGTATTTTAAGATAGCGCAGTATTTTTTCTTTTTCGATTTTGTGCCTTGTGGGATCATTTTTATTGCAGCAATCTTTTCTTTCACCTTCCATCATGGATGTTTTTGAATATAGGGCCCAACGGACTGTTAATGCTGAGGGGGTGTTCACTGTCATGAATAATGATACTGAAATCGGTGGAATGTTTATGCGTCTCAAAAACATAATGGTTTCAGAATTGCACCTACAGTGGGACATCATTTTTCTACAGCAGTATATAACAGAGGGTATGGTCCCCAGGAGCCTTAGATGGGATGTTCATCCTCAACAAGACGACCCCGATCTCGACTCCTGGTATCAGTATTTTAATGAGACCGGTACCAAATTCTTGGGTTTTTTAATTTCAAGGAAACAAAGCAGACTTCAATTTCTGGACAGAGAGATTAAGGAGTTAAGTGAGAAGCTCTTGCCATTCAAAAACTCTGTAGAGTACAATTCTCTTTCCTCCAGTCTCCAATTACATCTTGAAAAAGAAGATGGAGAACAGAGGAATAAAAAACGCAAGAAATATTCACGAGATGTAGGGGATTATAAATCAGGGACTGTTTTTAAGTGGCAAAAATCCTCAACAGCACCGGTTGGCGTGGATTCCACTATGGAAACCAGAGCTGCGGGGGCACATTCTAATAACAGTCAACATGCAGCTTATCAGTCTGCTCCTGTATATCCCAGATCTGTTTATACTACTAGGGAGCAACCAGCGAGAGGACGCTCTCCGGGATATCATATATCACCTCGCTCACCTAGAAGGACCAATAACAATTCCAACAAAAGAGGGGGACGTGGTAGGTCTAAGGGGAATCAACGAGATTCTAGGAACCCCTACCACCAAGACCATGGCTATTATGGTTCTGGGGGCTCACCTAGGAGGTCTGATGAGTATGAGGCCCCTTATGAGTCCAATGCCTACCAATATAGCCACCCCCCCGTAAATACATATAACAGATTCCTCCCCCTTCGTGATGCTCATGGTGGAAGTGTGACTGAATCCAATCGAGTACACTACAACCACGATGCATATGGTCCAGGATCTTATGAAAATAAGGATTTTCATCGGGACGGCCCAGGACATCAAAGGCCTTCGGATCCAAAAGAGGGACCAGAGGGGGCAGAAGGGCGCAGAGGAAAAAGAAGAAAGGTTCAATAGGCCAAGGAGTGTTCAACCTGAGTTCAAAGGTATTAACTTCCAATGAACTGCTTGTTTTAGATAAAGGACTAAAATTCGCTCCTCCTAGCAAATTCAACAAATTTAACACGTTCATAGACGTGCAAAAGTTTGTACGTAAAATTAACATCCAAAGATATTTTCTGACCAACACCTCACCTCCTGCAGAGAGGGCAGCTACTTCAGGAACAGTTCATACTAGATTGTCCAATCCATCATTGTTCAATCCTTCTGTTGCAGTGGCCCCTGCAGTTAGCATTTTTAAAGACTTGGTCCTTCAAGACCTGGCCTCTTTACCCATCAAGAAACATTACCACAACCCCTTACCCAAAGAAGGGTTTCAATCCCTTTGTGATCAGAAAGACCTTGTTGTCCGCCCAGCGGACAAAGGTGGTGGAATAGTGGTTATGGATAAATCCAATTATGTGGCCGAAATGTCAAAAATTCTGTCAGACCAAGATACGTATCAAGAATTACAGAATAACCCCACTAATAGTTTCAAAAAAGAACTTGCTGGCCTGGTGAAGAAAGGGTTCCAATCTCGTATTCTGAATGAGAAAGAACGATCTTATCTGATACCCATTGCCCCTAGGATCCCGACGATCTATTATCTACCCAAAATCCATAAAGACCCTATACACCCTCCCGGGAGGCCCATTGTGAGCGGCATAGATTCTATCACCTCTCGCATTGGTCGCTACATCGACTTTTTTCTTCAACCACTAGTCAAGACAACTCCGTCATATTTGAAAGACACCACCTCTACTATCAAACTACTAGAGAACACAGAAATACGTGGTGATTATCTTTTAGCTACTGCAGACGTAGCTTCTTTATATACATGCATTCCCCAATATTTGGGAATAGAAGCAGTCGCTTTATTCCTGGATCGAGATCATTCCTTAGTTAACGACCAACGTAGTTTTATCATTGAACTACTTAAATTCGCCACTACCCACAACTACTTCTGGTTTGACCAGAGGTTCTTTTTGCAAAAGCGTGGAGTGGCAATGGGCGCCAAGTTTGCCCCAAGCCTGGCAAATTTATTTATGGCCAAGTGGGAGGAGGATGTCGTCTATTCAGAGAGGAATCCCTCCCTGGTCTTATGGGCCAGGTATATAGACGACATCCTCCTCCTATGGGATGGCCCTCCAGAAATCCTTGAAGAATTTTTTTCTACATTAAATGATAACAACCGAGGTATCTCCCTTTCATTTGAATGGAGTACTACCAAGATCAATTTTCTTGATCTTGAGATTAGGTTGGAGTCCAGGGAATTTAAGTTTCAGACTCATTTTAAAACCACAGATCGTAACAGCTTCATCCCCATGGATAGCTGTCACCATAGGTCATGGCTTAAATCTGTGCCCCGCAGCCAGTTTTTACGTTTACGGAGGAACTGTAGTGATACTGACACATACCTGTCCCAAGCATCTATGCTCAAACATAGGTTCATTGAAAAGGGATATGACGAATCCTCTGTGAACGTAGAGATGCTAAATGTAGAGCAGATTGACCGGGAATCTCTTTTAACACATAGACCTCTACGAGTTAGCGATAATTCTTTCCGTTACTCTATGCTTACAACTTATTCCAACCAACATAGAGATATAAAAAACATCTTTAAGCGTCATTGGAACGTGTTAAGAAAGGACAAAATCCTTGGACAAGTTTTACCGGAACAGGCTAGGATCATCTTTAAAGGTGCTCCTTCTTTGAGGAATAGTATCGCTCCAAATACGGTTGACCCCCCTGTGCGTCCCACCTTTTTTCAAAACATGGAGGGATACTTTCCATGTAAAAAATGCACAGTCTGTCAGTACAATTTGTGTGGGAGACGTAAAACTTTAGAATTTCAATCTACAGTGACCAATCAGAGTTATCCGATCAAACACTTTTGTACATGTGCTACCACCCACGTTGTCTATCTGATCACTTGCCCATGCGGGAAGCAGTATGTGGGTCGCACGACGCGTGCGTTTTCTGTGCGGGTAGGTGAGCACATAGCCAAGATTATAGGAGGTGACACTAAACATACTGTACCTAGACATTATAGATCCTGTCACAGTCGGGATCCTAAGGGGTCGCAGTTCTTGATCATTGACAGATATATCCCACCTTGGCGAGGGGGAGCCAAGACTAGAGGAGTATCCAGACTTGAAACCTACTGGATATATGAATTGCAATCCCACTCTCCCCAGGGTATGAATGTAGAGTGGGATATTAACGCATTCATTAACCAGTCTTAAAATTGATTCCATTCAATATATTATTATTAATTGCTTTTTACCATTATGATAGGGGGTCAATTAAGACATTTTTATAATTTTAATTATTTTCCTATTACTGCCAAAATTTAATACAATTTAAATTACATAAAACTATTTATTTAGGTTTCTGACATGTGTACAATTTTTTGTCACTTATGTCATCTAACACCATATTGTTATTTTAATTATAGGTTAATCCCTAATTTTTAACATACACACTGTGTCTATCACAATGATGCGTTTTGGATTCAGCCTCCATTATGCTGTTTTTAAACCAATCCATTTTTTCTGTGCCTCTTGCTTTAATGTGCTTCGATAGTGTGGCTATTCATTATCATTTAGCCTGCTGTGGAGCACACAGCCTGGGATCCATTACGAGGCTTGGTGATGTGGTCATGTGACCGCAATCTACCAACAGGGGGAGAGAATGCTGATTCGTTCTCAATGTGCTTCCACAGTGTGGCTTTTCATCATTTTTTAGCCTGCTGTGGAACACATAGCCCGGGATCCACTATGAGGCTTGGTAGTGCGGTCATGTGACCGCAATCTACCAATAGGGGGAAAATAATATGGATTCGTTCTCATCCTCAGAACGAGGCTTGGTTTTAATATCATGTGATGTGCTGTGACATGCTGTTTGAGCTTGGAGCGCACATCTTTTTATTAATACAGGTGCCTGTGTTTTTATTTTTTCCTGCATGGCTAATTCTCCGCTTTATCAGAGCGGATGCCATTTTATGAGCTTATAGCTCTGTTCTTTGAGGTCTGGTTTGAATAATTACCCTCTCGATGTACTTCCTGTACTGAAAGAGAGGCTTGACCCGCACACCATATCCTCCATTGCAATTTACAGGAAGTGCCATGTTATTACCATCAGCTGCCTATGGGAGCCTTGATATGAGTGTGGGGACCTTTTGCTGTATATAAGGGTAAGTGTAGCATGATGACAGCACCCCAGATGATGTTCTTTTTGTAACGAAACATGTCGGGATGGACTACTGTTGTTCCTGCTACCCTTTTTCTATAAGCTCTATTGACCATTGCAAAATGTGAGTTTTTCTCTTTATAATAAATATCGATTTTTATTACGGAATTACGCTATGTACGCCTTGCCTTCTCTTTTTCATGCTTATCGGTTGGAGTACTGATTTGCCCTCTGAGTGATCTGTTGGGAGTTGCTGCTTGCTGGGAAGTATTTTTGAATCATCTGTCTGAGGTTTGCCTTCATTGATACCGAATCGCATGACGTGTATGGTGTACCCGCTTCAGTATATCAACTTTAACAAAGCTTGATTGGCCTAGGGGGTATATGCCTGTCTAGGTCCAATCGGTCCGGTAAGCCCCTTGTCATAAGCGGTGGTGGATTTTTCACTTCTTTATGCACTGGATTTTGTGTATCTGTTTTACTCAAAGAAACCGATTCACCGATTCATTCAAAACATTTATGGACTTTTGAATACCATTAATTCACATGTGGTGTTGCATGATTTAATCTTTATTGTATTATCATTATTTGTGTCATTATTAGCGCTACACTTTTCCACACATTTTCTATTAGCAATTTTTTGATCTCTCTTGCTGTGTTAGCGGCTTTTTGTATTTTAAGATAGCGCAGTATTTTTTCTTTTTCGATTTAATGCATTACGAGTGAACTGGGCATGCTCGAACACTTAGAAAAATAAGCTGGGTGTTTGTGCCTGAAAATGACATGCATCTTTCTGAGCATGCTCAGAAAGCTTGTTTTTTGGCTTAGTAATTTAAGGACATCCTTAACAGGTGTAAGCAGTTACAAGTGCACACAAACTAGAGGCTGACATTTCTTCATGTGTTTCCAATTGGTTCATTAGCACACATTTTATAAAAAGCGTGGATAGTGCACGTGTCAGCTACCCTCAGAGGGGGCAGATTTGCTGGCTGGAAGTAATGGCGGAGCGAAACAGAGATGTTTTGGAGCAATTTTTGTTTTTTTGATGTTTTGTCTGCTGCATAATTTTGCTAAATGTTTCTCAAGATGTTAATGACTAATGTTTTAATCCTGTGGGTCTATCCTGTTATTTCAAAAGCATGATTTATTTTCCAATGACTGTGTGAAATAAACGTTGGTCTATTTTTTGTTTTTAGTTTTTTTTATATTTTTTTGTGTTTATTTTTAATATTTTGTTTTGCTTTCCTTGTTTTGTGGACCAATAAAATTACTTTCAAACTTTGAAGTTTGTTTTGTGATATTTTTTCATGCAATGGATTTCAACCGCTGCAGCTGAAATAGTTTGGGCCTAAACCATCAAGTGTGATTTGTCTCTAAGCTCTTTCCTGGTGTGTATGCATGAAATGTTTAGTCACCAGAAAAGGAAGGACAAAGCGGTAAGTATTGTTTCCTAGAATTGATGTCCAGACTTACTTTTTAAAGCACATGTGCAAAATGTAGGAAAACCTGAAAACAGGGCCTGTTTGGAGGGGGGGGGGGGTGGTGTATTGGTGGACAGGCTTGAAGTGCTGATTTACAGCGCTGTGCTTGAAACTAGCACAAGACAATCCTATTCTAATTTTGGGTTGTTTGAGGGAAGCCAATTGAGTGTTAGAACCCCTGCTAGTGTTTTTAGGTTGGGCTTTGTGTCCCTCTTCTTAAAATTGGCTTCACTTCCTGTCACACAGCTGAACAGGAAGTGAGGTTAAAACCCTACCAATGGTCTTTTCTTCGGGACACAGGTCAATCTAACTAGTGTCCCCATTAAGCAAATTGCACTGCTGTGTACACCCCAAATGATTAGTTACTTTGGGGTTTAGTAAAGGCAAAGCCGCTCTGCAGTAGAAGCGTAGGCAATGAAAATCATAAGGGAAGCACTGATGGTTTTAACTTCCAATCACGCCAAGTTTATATTTTTCTTCCTTGCTTGTCCACTTGTAGTTCAAAGTGGATTTGCCTTTAGTAAATGGACCCCAAAGTCCAAGATCTATACTAATTTGGGGTGTACACAGCAAAATGCAATTTCCAAAATGGGAAACTATTTAGATTGATCTGTCTGTCCCAACAAAACATTATTCAGGTTTTTCCCTCACTTCCTGTTTGGCTATGTGGCAGGAAGTGAATGAATTAAGTAGAAAGTGACAACATTTGTGAGGTGTCTTTACCCTATCAGGGGTGCAGGCATCCCCAAAACAAACAAGAAAATTGTTGATTTAACATTGGGAGGTGTTTGTGGGGGTCCCTAACACACATTCATACATATTAGCAACGCTGGATCCTGGCCTATTGGCATGGTTATATTTTCTTAAGCCTCTCAATAAAATGATCTGAAATTTGGGGTTAAACTGGAACTATAATCATCACTTTTATTTTTTTGTTTTCTTTCATTTTGGATAGAGTTGGGGGGGGGGGGTTAGAAGCTCTGTCAGTTTATTTTGTATTATCCCTGTCCGTTTGGGGAGATTGGCCTTCACTTCCTGCCCCATAGCCAAACAGGAAGTGATCGAAAAACTAGGCAAATTAAGGGACTCCTGTGCCCCCGCCCCCCCCCCACAGAACTTGTGTGTGTCCCCTGAAAATTCCTGGGTGGGTCATAAAAAAACAGGGTGTGGCCTTGACAGGAAGGGTGGGTCATTTTTCTATTAGGGGGTGCCAAAATTTGGTCAGGCCTAGGGCAGCACAAAACCTAAATATCCTACTGCATATTAGGGCTTATTTAGACAGGATCCAATTTACAGCATGTTTTTAGATTGTGGGAGGAAACCCGCACAGGGAGAACATGCAAACTCCAGGCAGATAGTGTCACGGGCGGGATTCGAACCAGCAACCCTTTTGCTGCTAGGTGAACATGCTACACACTACACCACTGTGCTGAACGAACATGATCGCAGCTGAAAGCATGAGATGATTTTTTTTATTTTATTTTTATTTACTAGTCCTATTACAAGGGATGTTTACATTCCTTGTAATAGGAAGAAAAGTGAAAAATAATACAAAAAAAGGGACAAACAAGTGCAAAAATAAAAATATTAAGTAAAAAAAAAAAAAAACTTAATTTAAATGCTCCTGTCCCTAGTAGCTCGCACTCAGAAGCGAACACGCATGCAAGTCCCACCCACATATGTAAACACCCTTCAAACCCCACATGTGAGGTATCATAGCGTGCGTTAGAGTGAGAGCAATAATTTTAGCACTAGACCTCCTCTGTAACTCAAAAGTGGTAACCTGAGAAAAAAAGTCAAGCGTCGCCTATGGAGATTTTTTAATAACGAAGTTTAGCGCCATTCCATGAGTGTGCGCAATATGAAAGCGTGACAAGTTAGGTATCTATTTACTCGGTGTAACATCATCTTTCACCTTATCCCTAAAAATTGGGCTAGCTTTACTGCTTTCTTATTTTTTCATTCATGAAACAGGTTTTTTTTTTTGTAAGCCAAAAAAAAAAAAAAAAACGTTTGAAAATTTTTGGCGCAAATACCGTTGGAAATTTGTAAGAAAAAATGGCCGCCACTTTATTCCCTAGGAGGGTGTTTGTTAATAAAATATATATAATGTTTGGGGGTCCTGAGTAATTTTCAAGGAAGAAAATATAATTGTTACATGAAGGAGAGAAGTGCCAGAATAGGCGCGGTATGGAAGTGGTTTAAGTGCAACAATAAAAGTAAAAAATTCCTTGGAATTTCGTACCATGGGGGGGGGGGGGGGGGGGGGAATTAACAAAAAAATATAAAAAGATATAATTTTTTGTATTTTTTTTTAAAAAAAGGGGGGGGGGGTTGTCATCTGGAGCCCTGGGGATCTCCAGGCCACTGGGGACCTCCAGACCCCTAAAAAAAAAACATTGGCCCTTTAATAACCAAAAATATGGGGGGTTGCCACTCGGGGCCCTCTGGGCCCCTGGGGACCTCTGGACTGCTAAAAAAAATTAAATTCCAAAAATTGGCCCTTTTTATAAAAAATAATAAAAAAATAAACTAAAAAATATATATATATAAAAAAAAAGAGGGGTTTACCATCTGGGGCGCTGGGGGGCCTCCAGGCATCTGGGCACCTCCGGACCCCCGGGCCCCTTACAGGTGTACTGCCTGTACCCCCCTGATGGCGGCCCTGGGTGTAATGTCAGCATGTGAAAAGTGACATTCTGAAGGAAAAAAGCCGTTTAAAACTGACTCGTGGCAATAATGAATTGTCAGCTCCTGACAATTGCAAGAGAATTCATTCATAAAAAACACAAAAAAAAAGCGTGGGGGTCCCCCCAAATTCAATAACCAGACCCTTTAGGTCTGGTATGGATATTAAGGGGAACCCCGCCGTCAATTTTCTAAAAAAAATGACGTGGGGTTCCCCCCAAATATCCATAACCAGACCCTTCAGGTCTGGTGTGGAATTTAAGGGGAACTCCACCCCAAATTGAAAAAAAAATGGCGTGGAGTCCCCCCTAAAATCCACACCAGACCCCTTATCCGAGCACGTTGACCTGGCCGGCCGCAGAAATGAGGGGGGGACAGAGCGCGCCCCCCCTCTCCTGAACCGCACCAGGCCACATGCCCTCAACATTGGGAGGGTGTTTTGGGGTACCCCCAAAACACCTTGTCCCCATGTTGATGAGGACAAGGGTCTCTTCCCCACAACCCTTGCCCGGTGGTTGTGGGGGTCTGCGGGCAGGAGGCTTATCGAAATCTGGAAGACCCCTTTAACAAAGGGGCCCCCCAGATTCCGGCCCCCCCCCTGTGTGAAATGGTAATGGGGTACATTGTACCTCTACCATTTCACCAAAAAAAAGTGTCAAGGGTTAAAAACGACAAGAGCCGGTTTTTGAAAAGTCCTTTATTATCTTCTTTCTTCTTCTTTTCTTCTTTCCTTCGGGTTTCTTCCTCCATCTTCTTCTTCTTCCTCTGCTTCTGTCTTGGGTCTTCTATTCCCGCATCTTGCCTGGAATGTTCTTCCATCTTCTTCTCCTTCCGCTGTCCTTCTCGTCCGCATCTTCTTCTTCTTGTTCTTCTTCGCCGGAGCCGCCGCTTCCAATTGAAATCCCCTCTGTCTGCCGGACCACGCCCCCCCTCTGACGCCACGGGCAAGCTCTTAGGAGTGTGCTGCAAGTGCGTCAGAGGGGGGCGTGGTCACATGTCAGAGGGCGGGCAATTCAATTGGAAGCTTGTGCGAGGCTTCTTCTTTGCCGGAGTCGCCGGTTCCAATTGAATTGGCCGTCCTCTGACATGTGACCACGCCCCCCTCTGACGCACTTGCAGCACACTCCTAAGAGCTTGCCCGTGGCGTCAGAGGCGGGCGTGGTCCGGCAGACAGCGGGGATTTCAATTGGAAGCGGCGGCTCCGGCGAAGAAGAACAAGAAGAAGAAGATGCGGACGAGAAGGACAGCGGAAGGAGAAGAAGATGGAAGAACATTCCAGGCAAGATGCGGGAATAGAAGACCCAAGACATAAGCAGAGGAAGAAGATGGAGGAAGAAACCCGAAGGAAAGAAGAAAAGAAGAAGAAAGAAGATAATAAAGGTCTTGTCAAAAACCGGCTCTTGTCGTTTTTAACCCTTTACATTTTTATTTTGGTGAAATGGTAGAGGTACAATGTACCCCATTACCATTTCACACAGGGGGGGGGGCGGGATCTGGGGGGCCCCTTTGTTAAAGGGGTCTTCCAGATTTCGATAAGCCTCCTGCCCGCAGACCCCCACAACCACCGGGCAAGGGTTGTGGGGAAGAGACCCTTGTCCTCATCAACATGGGGACAAGGTGTTTTGGGGGGCACCCCAAAACACCCTCCTAATGTTGAGGGCATGTGGCCTGGTGCGGTTCAGGAGAGGGGGGGGCCGCGCTCTGTCCCCCCCTCTCTTCTGCGGCCGGCCAGGTCAACGTGCTCGGATAAGGGGTCTGGTGTGGATTTTAGGGGGGACTCCACGCCATTTTTTTTTTAAATTTGGGGTGGAGTTCCCCTTAAATTCCACACCAGACCTGAAGGGTCTGGTTATGGATATTTGGGGGGGACCCCACGTAATTTTTTTCCAAAAAATGACGGCGGGGTTCCCCTTAATATTCATATCAGACCTGAAGGGCCTGTAATGGAATTTGAGGGGAACCCCACGTCATTTGAAACATTCTTTTAAATTTCGTAGAATGGGGGGGGGGGAATGTCAGCATGTGAAAAAGCGCCCTTTTCCCGTGGTTAGAACTCTCTCTGCACAAAATGACATTCTGAAGAAAAACAGTTGTTTAAAACTGACTTGCGGCAATAATGAATTGTCGGCTCCCGGCAATTGTGAGAGATTCATTCATAAAACAAAAAAAAAAAAAAAAGCGTGGGGGTCCCCCCAAATTCAATAACCAGACCCTTTAGGTCTGGTATGGATATTAAGGGGAACCCTGCCGTCAGTTTTAAAAAAAATGACGTGGGGTTCCCCCCAAATATCCATAACCAGACCCTTCAGGTCTGGTGTGGAATTTTAAGGGGAACTCCACCCCAAATTAAAAAAAAATGGCGTGGAGTCCCCCCTAAAATCCACACCAGACCCCTTATCCGAGCACGTTGACCTGGCCGGCTGCAGAAAGAGGGGGGGACAGAGCGTGGCCCCCCCCTCTCCTGAACCGCACCAGGCCACATGCCCTCAACATTGGGAGGGTGTTTTGGGGTGCCCCCCAAAACACCTTGTCTCCATGTTGATGAGGACAAGGGTCTCTTCCCCACAACCCTTGCCCGGTGGTTGTGGGGGTCTGCGGGCAGGAGACTTATCGAAATCTGGAAGACCCCTTTAACAAAGGGGCCCCCCAGATCCCGGCCCCCCCCCCTGTGTGAAATGGTAATGGGGTACATTGTACCTCTACCATTTCACCAAAAAAAATGTAAACGGTTAAAAACGACAAGAGCCGGTTTTTGACAAGTCCTTTATTATCTTCTTCTTTTCTTCTTTCCTTCGGGTTTCTTCCTCCATCTTCTTCTTCCTCTGCTTCTGTCTTGGGTCTTCTATTCCCGCATCTTGCCCGGAATGTTCTTCCATCTTCTTCTCCTTCCGCTGTCCTTCTCGTCCGCATCTTCTTCTGGTTCTTCTTCGCCGGAGCCGCCGCTTCCAATTGAAATCCCCGCTGTCTGCCGGACCACGCCTCCCTCTGACGCCACGGGCAAGCTCTTAGGAAAGTCCCCGTGTGGTGCCTGTGCGTCAGAGGGGGGCGTGGTCACATGTCAGAAAGCGGGCAATTCAATTGGAAGTGGCGACTCTGGCAAAGAAGAAGCCGTGCACAAGCTTCCAATTGAATTACCTGCCCTCTGACATGTGACCACGCCCCCCTCTGACGCACTTGCAGCACACTCCTAAGAGCTTGCCCGTGGCGTCAGAGGGGGGGCGTGGTCCGGCAGACAGCGGGGATTTCAATTGGAAGCGGCGGCTCCGGCGAAGAAGAACAAGAAGAAGAAGATGCGGACGAGAAGGACAGCGGAAGGAGAAGAAGATGGAAGAACATTCCAGGCAAGATGCGGGAATAGAAGACCCAAGACAGAAGCAGAGGAAGAAGAAGATGGAGGAAGAAACCCGAAGAAAAGAAGAAAAGAAGAAAGAAGTTAATAAAGGACTTGTCAAAAACCGGCTCTTGTCGTTTTTAACCCTTGACACTTTTTTTTTTTGGTGAAATGGTAGAGGTACAATGTACCCCATTACCATTTCACACAGGGGGGGGCCGGGATCTGGGGGGCCCCCTTTGTTAAAGGGGTCTTCCAGATTTCGATAAGCCTCCTGCCCACAGACCCCCACAACCACCGGGCAAGGGTTGTGGGGAAGAGACCCTTGTCCTCATCAACATGGGGACAAGGTGTTTTGGGGGGCACCCCAAAACACCCTCCCAATGTTGAGGGCATGTGGCCTGGTGCGGTTCAGGAGAGGGGGGGCCACGCTCTGTCAACCTCCTCTTTTCTGCGGCCGGCCAGGTCAATGTGCTCGGATAAGGGGTCTGGTGTGGATTTTAGGGGGGACTCCACGCCATTTTTTTTTAAATTGACGGCGCGGTTCCCCTTAATATCCATACCAGACCTAAAGGGTCTGGTTATTGAATTTGGGGGGACCCCCACGCTTTTTTTTTTCTTTTTTTTTTCTTTTTTTTTATGAATGAATTCTCCTGCAATTGCCGGGAGCCGACAATTCATTATTGCCGCGAGTCAGTTTTAAACGGCTTTTTTGCTTTGGAGAATGTCATTTTGTGCAGAGACAGTTCTAACCACGGGAAACATGCGCTTTTTCACATGCTGACATTAGAGCCCCCCATAGTACGAAATTTAAAGAAAAATTACACTTTTATTGTTGCACTTTTAGCATTATTAAAATCACTGCTCCCGAAAAAACGGCCGTTTTAAAAAATAAAAAAAGCATTGGTACATGTCCCCTGGGGCAGGACTGAGGTCCCCAAACACTTTTTAGGACAAAACTTGCAGATTAGCCTTTAAAATTCACAATTAAGATTTCCCCCATAGACTTTAACAGGGAGTTCGGCGGCGGCTTTACTTATCAATTGCATCGCGCTGCTGCTGCGGCCGGTTCATGCGCCTAATTAAGGCTTCATCCAGCGCACTAATTAAGGCGCAGCGCAACTTCAATTTTAAATCACCCCCATTATCTGTTGTGGTGTAGTATTTGTGTCATGTGGTGTAGTTGGTGGTCTGTAGTATTGGTGTGTTGGGTTGTAGTATTGGTGGGCTATTGTATTTGTGTAGTGAGATGTGGTAGTGTGTGTCGTGAATTATTGTTGGTCCGTAGTACTGGTGTGGTTTTCTGTTGTATTGGTGTGGTGCAGTATAGTGGCCAGTAAGTGTGTGGCCAGTAATATTGGTGTGGTTGTCCATAGTATTAGGGTGGTTGTTTGTAGTATTAGTGTGTTAGGGTGTAGTATTGGTGGGCTATAGTATGTGGTGAGCAAAAAAATACAGCCTTTCGGTTCCCCTAAATTCCAACCCCACTTTCCCTCCGCTCCATGTTCCCCTTCCTTCTGCTGCCTGCCCCCTCCCATTCTCTTTGCCACCATCTACTGTGGGGAATGTTTCCGGATGGAGAGTGGGGGGGAAAGGGCTGTTGGTTTGTGAATGCAGAGGAAGCCACTCAGCACAGAGCAATTCCCATTCATCCACTGCCCAGTTCACCTGAGGCTGCAGAAAAAGGGACTGGGGGAATCTGTCCTCAGTCCCTTTCTCTGTCTCAAAAGTGAGACATTAAGGGTCTATTTAGACCCCTGATATTTCACCAGAGCCCCTCTATAAGGCTCCTAAAAAAAAGTGTAAAAAATATCAAATCTACTGACACTGTCCACTGCCCTACTGACAAATTGAGTCTTTACCTCAGGTGAAAGAATGTCTAGCTTTACCACTGCTTGTGACAGAGAGAGGGCCCTGTGAGACTGCCCCTATTCTGTGACAGAGAGGGGGCTGAGTAAGACTGTTCCTGTTCTGTAACAGAGAAAGGCCCTAGTAAGACTGCCCCTGTTATACGACAGAAAGAGGGCCCCATGAGACTGCTCCCATCCTGTGACAAAGAGAGGGCCCAGTGAGATTGCCCCTGTCCCATGAAAGAGAATGGCCAGTAAGATTGCCCCTGTTCTGTGACAGAGAGAGGGCCCAATGAGACTGTCCATGTCTGTTGATAGAGAGAGGGCCCAGTGAGACTATTCTTGTCCTGTGACAGAGAGAGAATAGTGAGACTGTCCCTATTCTGTGACAGAGAGTGGGTCCAGTGAGACTGCTCCTGTCCTGCGACAGTGAAAGGGTCCAGTAAGACTACTCCTGTCCTGTGACAGAAAATGGGTCCAGTGAGACTGCCCTTGTCCCATGACAGAGAGGGGCTCATTGACACTGCCCCAGTCTTGTGACAGAGAGAGAACAGTGACACTGCCTAGTCCTTTGTGAGAGAGTCTAATGAGAGAGCTCCTGTCCCATGTGAGAAATAGGAATCTGTTGTAGAGTGTTTCAGTGTGTAGGACCGATGGGTGGTTGAGTAAATATGCCTTGTCCTGTAAGGGGGTCTAGTAAGAATGCACATGTCCTGTGTGAGATAGTCCATAGAGAGTGAGCTTATGAAGTGGTGCTGTGTGAATGATTATATCTGCCATTCAGAATTGCATAGGAACATTCCCACTCGCTTTAGCCAGCCCACAACGACACTGGACCCAGAGCGTCACCAGCTGTGTCACATGACAGTCGATGGCTTCCTGAGAACACAAGAGGAAGTTCATTGCATATCTCTAAATAGCAGGTGAGGTGATTGATTTATTTTCCTCCTGCACTTGCTGGGCCCCAGGAAACTGCTTACGTTGCGGTGTCAGGCCTGGATATGAACAGGCAACCCTACCCTCAGCAGTACTAGTTTGCAAACTCGTCGCCACTCCTGCCTGAGTGGGTGAAGTGCCCACGGACAGGTTTTTTCTCTCTAACCTGGCAGCCGAGGTGTAATTTTAGATGTCTGGGAGGAACAGGTCTTTTTACACAGACCTGGCCCTAGAGCCTCTGCCACAGGCCAATTGCTTTAGATGAGATTAGGTGAATGAACAGAGCGAATCCTCCCAGTAAATTATAGCACAGGTCACCGGGAGACAGTAAAGCGTACCTGTCGGCATCCCGGTCACCGGATCCCCGATTAGTTCATTCGGGCCCTGTGGACAACCTGCCTCCGGGTTCCCCTCGAGCCGATCCTCCAATCGCACAGCACACAGGCTGGGATCCATTCAATAGGACTGGGAACCCAGTATGTCACTGGGGTCCCCTTTCTCCTCCGGTTGAGGCTCGGTGAAGCCTGTAAGCTTGGCCAGGAGGGCCACGCCATCGGGGTCCATGGATGCGTGAACCCTAAAGGTGGATGCCGCACCTGAAACCGGGACCCCGCGCAAAAGAAGAAGACCCTGAGCAGGGCCGATCCTGGGGTCACAGGCGCCTGGGTGCAGAAATATTTCTGGCGCCCCCACAAAGGGGGCGTGGTCATCTTACCAACTCCTCCCCTTTACAAATGTTTCTATGGCAATGACTCAAACACAGAGATGCTCCTCTAAGAAGTATTTGTTGCCCTGGGATCCTCTCATGATCTTTTATCAATAAAGAAAATACTAATGAGACCTGGAGGGGAACCTCTCTGATACTGTTAGAAAGTGTCCTAAAACATAGTACAGGAGATGGTCAGAGACTGCAGACATATTACAGGAGACAGTCAGTGACTGGAGATATAATACAGGAGATGGTCAGAGACTGCAGACATATTACAGGAGACAGTCAGTGACTGGAGATATAATACAGGAGATGGTCAGAGACTGCAGACATATTACAGGAGATGGTTAGAGACTACAGTTCCTATTGGCATAAGTAGATAATGGCAGATCGGCTCTCACCTGACCCAGCGATACAGCAACAACGGTTCCTCTGATCAGGAGTCAGCTCACTCTGAATTGCCCATGGATACTCCGCTGGGTAGAGCCCAGATCTGTATTCTGGCAATGACTCCATTCCTTTCTCCGCCAGGGATGGCACTAGGCTGTGTGGCTTTCCCTCTGGTGGCGCACGGCAGGGGGGTTCTCTCTCTGATGGTAGCGCCCGCAGCTGCAGTGGCGTCACTAGGGTTGTTGTCACCCGTTGAGGTAAAACATGGTGTCACCCCCCTTCCTCCACCTATAGTTGCCCCTCAGTACAGACCCCCTCCATCAGTGCAGACCCCCCAGGACAAACCACCCCCCATTAGTACAGACCCCAGGACAAACCAATCTCCCTCCATTAAAAACTCCCCTTGACAGACCCCAAGGACAAACCCCCGATTAGTACAGACTCCCCAAGGACAAACCCCCACCCCATTAGTACAGACTTCCCCAGGACAAACCCCCCCATTAGTATAGACTCCCCCCAGGACAACCCCCTCCATTAGTACAGACCTACCTCAGGACAACCCCCCCAGTAGTACAGACCCCCAGGACAAACCACCCCTCCATTAGTACAGACCCAACCAGGACAAACTCCTCATTAGAACAGACCCCAGAACAAACCCCTCCATTAGTGCAGACCCCCCAGAACAAACCCCCCCATTATTACAGACCCCCAGGACAAACACCCCTATTAGTACCTATCCCCCAGGACAAGCCCCCCATTAGTGCATACCCCCAGGACAAGCCCCCCCATTAGTACAGACCCCCCAGGACAAGCCCCCCCATTAGTACAGACCCCCCCAGGACAAACCACCCCATTAGTGCAGACCCCCCAGAACAAACCCCCCCATTAGTACAGACCCCCCAGGACAAACCCCCCTTAGTACCGACCCCCCAGGATAAACCCCCCCCATTAGTGCATATCCCAAGGACAAGCCCCCCTATTAGTACAGACTGCCCCATTAGTACAGATCCCCCTCAGGACTAATCACCCCATTAGTGCAG
Source organism: Rana kukunoris (assembly GCA_029574335.1). Lineage (NCBI taxonomy): Eukaryota > Metazoa > Chordata > Amphibia > Anura > Ranidae > Rana > Rana kukunoris. Next base: position 375,948,112 of record CM056051.1, read on the forward strand.
GCCCCCCAGGACAAACCCTCCCCATTAGTACAGACTCCCCCCATTAGTACAGATCCCCCTCAGGACAAATCACCCCCTTCCATTAGTACAAACTCCCCTTGACAGACCCCCAGGACAACCCCCCTCCATTAGTACAGACCATACCTCAGGACAACCCCCCCAGTAGTACAGACCCCCAGGACAAACCACCCCTCCATTAGTACAGACCCAACCAGGACAAACCCCTCCATTAGTGCAGACCCCCCAGAACAAACCCCTCCATTAGTGCAGACCCCCCAGAACAAACCCCCCATTATTACAGACCCCCAGGACAAACACCCCTATTAGTACCTACCCCCCAGGACTAACACCCCTATTAGTACCTACCCCCCAGGACAAGCCCCCCCATTAGTGCATACCCCCAGGACAAGCCCCCCATTAGTACAGACCCCCCAGGACAAACCACCCCATTAGTGCAGACCCCCAGAACAAACCCCCCCCATTAGTACAGACCCCCCAGGACAAACCCCCCTTAGTACCGACCCCCCAGGATAAACCCCCCATTAGTGCATATCCCAAGGACAAGCCCCCCTATTAGTACAGACTGCCCCATTAGTACAGATCCCCCTCAGGACTAATCACCCCATTAGTGCAGACCCCCAGGACAAACCCCCCCCCATTAGTACAGACTCCCCCCCATTAGTACAGATCCCCCTCAGGACAAATCACCCCATTAGTGCAGACCCCCCAGGACAAACCCCCCCATTAGTACAGACTCCCCCCCATTAGTACAGACCCCCCCAGGACAAACTACCCTATTAGTGCAGACCCACCCAGGACAATCCCCCACATTAGTACAGACCCCCAGGACAAACCCCTCCATTAGTACAAACCCCCCAGGACAACCCCTCCTCATTAGTGCAGACCCCAGGGATAACCCCCCCCCCCCATTAGTACATACTCCCCCCAGGAAAAAAAACGCCCCCTACATTACTACAGACCCCCCCCCCCTCCATTACTTGAAAAACACACGGTCCATAATGCCTGACACTGCTCCTCTCTGTGTGTGTCATACGAGGACTCCTGTCTGCGGTGATCTGTGATCCACCCGGGCGGCAGCTGCAGAGGAGGGGACAGTGTGCAGCCGCGCCGCCCGGGTGGATCACAGATCGCCGCAGACAGGAGTCCTCGTATGACACACACAGAGAGGAGCAGTGTCAGGCATGATGGACCGCCCACTCAGCGAGGTCACTGAGCAGCTAGCGTCTCTCCACACAGAGACAGCCGCTCCGATCTCCGGACTCCTCACTCCCTCTCTAACAGGAGTAGGAAGGGGGGACACGTCAAACACAGCGGCGGCGGCGGGGAGAGCCGCGGCGCCGCTCGCGGCTCTACACAAACAAGGAGAGAGAGTGATTTGAGACAGGCACTCTGGCTCTTCAGCGCCCTCACCTCTGTGGCGCCTGGGTGCACTGCACCCTTTGCACCCCGGGTAGGATCGGCCCTGACCCTGAGCACATGACACCCGTCACAGATATACTCCTCCCCAGCATGCCCCGTGAGGGAAGAACTCCTCCAATTGGCTGCTGGGGAGGACTTGCTCTGCCTGACAGCCCTCTGGCGCCAACTGCCGACCAGAGATGGTACCACATCCCTAGAATACAGACTGACCCAGTGGACCTTTCCGGGATGACAGAGGTCATAATTTAGGTAAATCATGACTGGGAGCAATGTAACTCTCCCAGTCCAACTAACTTTAGCGTAGTGCCCATGCTGAAAGCAAGGGGGCGCTACAATAGTAACAGGTATTTTAGGTAGTTGTCAAAATGAAAAACAAAAAATAAACTGTGCAGGTGTCACTTCCTGTCATCTTGACAAGAGGATCAGTCTATCAAGCCTCGTACACACGGGCCACAATCTCGTCGTTTTGCCTGACGAGATTCTTGGCAATAATCTCTTGCTACCTAAGTGTACAGACTCTCCTTTCAAAAGAAACGCGGAACTCTTGAAAAGCAAGAAAGCGGTGATGCTCTTGTCACATTCGATGCTGTCACAGCCATCTTGGGACCGCGTATGCGTCAAATGCTTTTCAAGCATGTGCAGGTTTCCATGGCGACGGGTAAGTATACAGACACTCAGCTTTCTCGTCAGGAAACAGGCTGACAAGAATCTGAACAAAAAAATAGAGAGCAGGATCTCTATTTTTCTCGTTGAGATTCTGGGCAGATTTCCAGACGAGAAACCTCAAAGCCTCGTACACACGCTGGGTTTTTCTTGCTGGTTCTTGCCGAGAAAACCGAGAGTGTTTACGAGGCTTCAGTCTATCGAAACTACTATGTCTGGCACATGCATTACCTTAAATTACCCTTTTTTAAAAGGTTTTATACTATATTGGCGTTTTTATCTCTCAATTGGTGAACGCTAATTGGTGTCACAATTGGATTGAGAGGATTTGTTGTTTTTCCAACAGGCTATTTGGAGCTGCATCTCCTGCATACCCCATGTGGATCTCTAAACTTAGTTGGAGTATCCTATACACAAGATCCCTTGTTGACTTCCCGTAATAGGGGGGTCAACGCTCTCTGGTAAGAGCACATCTTTATCATTGGTTGTGGTTTTGGGCACTAGGTGGAGGTAATTGGTGATACAACAGTCAAGAATTTGTTGATGTCTCATGTCACGTTGGTGACTCTTTGACTCACTTTGATGTTTTGTTTTTTGCCTTTGTTTTCATTTAGTGCCACAAATGAATCAGGTCATTGTTTGATATTTGCAGTGCTTATTATGAGTTGATTCTACTCTAAACACTTATGGCGTGTTCAATAAATGGTACAAGGGGCAATATGATTGGTTGTCCTCTCCTACTAGCATTTTACTCTTTGCACCATTCTGTGCTCAAACTCGAGTTCACAATGCATATTACAAGAGACCTCTAAAAAAAAAAAAATATCCAGTTTAGCACCTCTTCTCTTTTAAAGTGAATATATCATTAAGTATTTAGAGCAAAGTAATGCGTTATATTGATAGTTCGCCTTCTCTGCCAATTAACCTTTGTTTCCTTACTGCCATGGTCTCCTGTTGGAGACCTGAATAAAATGCCTAATGTTGCTTTGTGTTGGTCCTTATTGGAACTTATACAGAGCTAAAGATCTTCCCCCATGTAACAGTGCTGTGGGTTGGAAATTGGCCACTCAAGGGAAGAAAGAAAGAGGGTTACATGCTCCCCAATACCTAAAGTACCAAGTAGGTCATAGTGCTTTGGCTGAATAGTGGGGCAGCAGGGGTGCACAGGAGAAGATATCTCCAATGAAGGAGGAAAGTGTTCAAATAAACTGGTTGTTTTGCCGTAAATTGGAAAAGTGATAGATTTTACTTCACTCACTAGGAATTAGAGAGTAATTAGACCTTAAGATTCTCCTTTTCACACCTGAGGTATATTGTACACGTATTCTAGTGTGAGCAATGCCATCCAATCTCTGCACTATTAATAGATAACAAAAGAGAAATGGTTGATCATTTCCATCCCAAAAGATCTCTTACTCCTGCAATATCATAGTCCAAAAGTTATTATTTGTAATCTCTACCTGATAAAATGACCATACTCTGCCTCTGGCCGATTAGCTCACTTTTAGCATAATTTATTTATACCCCGGCAGGGTCAAAGCAGATGATCACTCATGGGCTATAATTAACTATGTACAGGTACATTAATTACTTCCCAAGTATGCAGTCTTGTGAAACAGAAATACACGCAATTATAGATAATTCTCAATTTCTGAGACAGATGCAATGACTTTGCTCAATATACCGGTAATTTCACATTTGAAAATATATTAGGATGCTTAATGAAATGGTAATAAAATTGTTTCCTAAGACATTAGTAGCCAAATAAATTGATTAAAGAACAATACAACATTTAAATAATCATATTCATACTGCCCTTAGGCACATGCCTTGATTGGGTACATGGGAAGCTCAGCCTTATGCATTTAATCATATATTTGTTCACCTTTTGGAAAAATGTGAGTCTTCAGGCGTTGAGTTTTCTTATTTGTGTATCTTATGCTCTTTTTGCTTTTGTCTTTTTTTTAGTGCTGTTTATTGATCAAAATGTTCTTTATCCCAATTTCTCTTTTGAAACGCGAAATGCTCTGCCTTATCTTCTCATGTGTGACTTCTCACCACCTGTTTTTATGTCTTGCATCTGTTTCTGTCTTTCGTTTCCCAGCTCCCTTTTTTTGTTTTACAGTCAGGGTTATCTTCTTCCACACTCAGGTTGTCTATTCCTCACTGTTTTCTCTCTTCTTCTGGTAGTCCTCGTAGTCTAGATCTCTCCCTCCAGACTTGCTCTGTCTCAGAATAACTGTGCTGGGCCTTCCAATGATGACATAATGCCACTATTACAGGCTAGAGGTTAAAGATAGCACAGACAGCACACCAAATGTAAAACCCATTAGGGATATCTCATACCTAATGTCCTGTAAGTAACATTTACAGTGTGCCAAGCAGTGTTGCTAGGAGAAATTTGTTTGTGTTTAGCACTGATCGAAATCTCTACAATTTTAGATTAATTCTCTTTCATTTGTCACATCTTGTCTTTACTGTCGATTAAATGAGTATCACCTTACTGTTAAAAAACAGCAGCTAAAATCCTTTGCCATATTAATAAGATTGCATGTTATATAAAGTCTATATCAGTGGCTCCTGACGAAGAGGATTATATCCAAGAAACGCGTTGAGCCATAAAGACTGTTATATATGAACATATTCCACCCCCTTCCTGCCCAGACCAGTTTTCAGCACTGTTGCATTTTGAATGACAATTGCGCGGTCATACAACACTGTACCTAGTTTTTCCCCCACAAATAGAGCTTTTGTTTGGTGGTATTTGATCACCTCTGCGGTTTTAATTTTTTGCGCTATAAACAAAAGAATTCAATAATAGTGGGCAGAGATCAGCATATAAATGAACACATATCTTATGACACTATCATCCCTGAATTGATATAGTGAACAAATAAACAGGATATGGGATTTTAAAGGTGCTAAAGTACACTAACCCTACCGGAAGTCACATTAGAAAAAGGATTGGGCATTTCCTTGACCATGGAAAAGGAAAAACATGCAGTGACCATTCCAATCCAGGTAAAACCTACCACAAGCCTCAATAAAGATACATTAAAAAAATACTTTATACGGTCTACATTTGCCAACAAAGTCACCTCCGAGGGAGTCTTACACATCTTTGACAAGGCGATCAGCGCATCCAATTATTGAATCACAATTAAAGGGAAAACAAAGAACCTTATATATAACTAGAGAAAAAGGGGAGCGAATGGCAAACACGTTTCGGGGTTCATTTAACTCCTTCTTCAGGGGTGCATAAAGAAGAGATAATTCATATAATGTAGAGTAGAAAGGTGATTTTCAATATTTCATTAAACATTAAAATTGTAGGCAAAAAACAAACAAAGCTTTGTCAATGGTGTTGCCAATTTAAGGCATATGGGCCTCAAGGTTAACAGATGATAAATCTATAGAAACTTTTTTGGGATGGTTGCCAACCCAAGGAAAAAATGTCTCCAATTCCAGGACAAGCAGAATGGCCAAGGGGATATACTGGCTTCAGAAATAAGAATCTCTTAGTTAAGATGCGGACGAGAAGGCCAGAGGAAGGAGAAGAAGATGGAAGAAGGATGCGGGATGAGAAGACCCAAGAAAGAAGCAGAGGAAGAAGAAGATGGAGGAAGAAACCTGAAGGAAAGAAGAAGATGGAAGAAGATGGAAGAAGAAGAAGCGGAAAGAAGATATTAATAAAAGACTTGTCAAAAACCGGCTCTTGTCTTTTTTAACACTTTTCACTTTTTTTTGGTGAAATGATAGAGGTACAATGTACCCCATTACCATTTCACATAGGGGGGGCCGGGATTTGGGGGGCCCCTTTGTTAAAGGGGTCTTCCAGATTTCGATAAGCCTCCTGTCCACAGACCCCCACAACCACCGGGCAAGGGTTTTGGGGATGAGGCTCTTGTCCCCATCAACATGGGGACAAGGTGCTTTGGGGGGGACCCCAAAGCACCCTCCCAATGTTGAGGGCATGTGGCCTGGTGCGGTTCAGGAGAGGGGGGGCCGCACTCTGTCCCCCCTTATTTCTGCGGCCGGCCAGGTCAACGTGCTTTGATACGGGTCTAGTGTGCATTTTGGGGGGAACTCCACGCCATTTTTTTTTTAAATTTGGGGTGGAGTTCCCCTTAAATTCCACATCAAACCTGAAGGGCCAGGTATGGATTTTTGGGGGGAACCCCACGTCATTTTTTAAATTGACGGCGGGGTTCCGCTTAATATAAAAATCAGACCTGAAGGGCCTTCTCATGGAATTTTTTTTTTTGCTTTATGAATGAATCTCTCACAATTGCCGGGAGCCGACAATTCATTATAGCCGCGAGTCAGTTTTAAACGGCTTTTTCTTCTTCAGAATGTCATTTTGTGCAGGGACAGTTCTAACCACGGGAAACGTGCGCTTTTTTTACATGCTGACTTTACACCCCCCCCAGGTACGAAATTTAAAGTAATATTTCACTTTTATTGTTGCACTTTAACCACTTCCATACCGCACCTATTCTGGCACTTCTCTCCTTCATGTAACAATTATATTTTCTTCCTTGAAAATTACTCAGGACCCCCAAACATTATATATATTTTATTAGCAGACACCCTAGGGAATAAAGTAGCCGCCATTTTTTTTTTTAATTTCCAACGGTATTTGCGCCAAAAAATTTCTAACGCCTTTTTTATTTTTGCAAAAAGAAAAAAACGGTTTCATGAATTAAAAAATAACAAAGCAGTAAAGTTAGCCCAATTTTTATTGATAATGTTACACCGAGTAAATTGATACCTAACATGTCACGCTTTAATATTGCAAACACTCATGGAATGGCGCCAAACTTCGGTATTAAAAATCTCCATAGGCGAAGCTTACGCAAGTCCCACCCACATACGTAAACATCGTTCAAACCACACATGTGAGGTATTGACGCGTGCGTTAGAGCAAGAGCAATACTTTTAGCACTAGACCTCCTCTGTAACTCTAAACTGGTAACCTAAAACAAAAATGTGCGTGTTCACTTCTGACTGGGATCTACTAGGGAGAGGGGCGTTTTTTTTTTAACATAATATTTTTCTTTTTGCACTTTTTTGAAAAATGACAGGAAAATTACTGGTAAGTATGATACAATTTTCCGTTTTCCTGGTGCCTCCATGGCAGCATACCTGTGATAAATAACTAGCTGACATGGGTGGGAAAATGCTTAACAATAAATGTTAAATTAGAAGAGGACATAGCAGCCTGAACTGCCCTTCTTCTGAACTCAACAGTCGTGAGAGCTCCTGGACCAATATGGTAGTGTTTGAGGAACATATGGTGAGAAGACCAGGTGGCAGCCCTACGCATCGTCTCCAACAAACCATTAGTCCTTGCTGCCCAGGAAGCTGAGACTACCCTTGTAGAATGAGCATTCACTCAGGATGGAGAATATTCTTCACCCTGTAGGGCTTCTGGATTAACTTCACAACCCAAGCTGCCAGAGTTCTGATGGAAGCTTCTTTGCCCCTGTATTTACTGAACGGTACAATAAAAAGTCTCTCAGGGGTCAATGGCTTCTAGGTAGGCCCTGAGCACTCTGGATCCATCCAGCTCACGACGAGACTCTAAACCTGTGTCTGTAAATACTGGTAGTGCTCAGGGTTCCAACAGGTGGCTTTGAGTAGCGACCTTAGGTGTAAACCCTCGAAGAGGGCGAAGTTCCACCCTGTCGGGGAAGAAAGATGTGGCCGACACCTATCCCTAAGGAGTGAAGTTCCGAGATTCTTCTGCCAGATGTAATGACTAGCAGGAAAGCCGTCTTTAGTGTCAGGTTCCATATTGCTACTTGTTCCACTGGAGCAAAGGGATGGTCAGATAGAACTCAAAGGACCAGTGACAGATTCCACTTAGGAAATGATCATCTGACAGGAGGACGAATCTTCAATACTCCTCTGAGGAAAGTGACTACCAAAGGATCCTCCGCCCATCTCTTATTTGTTGCGGCAGAGATTGCTGCTACCTGCACTTTGAGGGAGCTCAGATCAAGCCCCAGATCAAGTCCTGTCTGAAGGAAACCTAGAATATTGGACGTAGAGGTAAGGATTGGATAAAATCCATCTCTGGTAGCAAATGACAAGAACTTGTCCCAGATTTTTGAATACATGGCATAAGTTGCAGGCTCTGGCTTTTAGAAGGGTTGTTAGGACTTGTGGGGAACACCCTAGGGACTCGAACCTTCGCCTCTCAACCTCCAGATTCGAAGATTCAACTTCTGAGGGTTTGGATGAACTAGACTGCCCTGCGACAGAAGTTGAGGGAAAGGAGGGATCCTGATTGGAGAGCTTACACTGAGGCGCATGGCTAGAGGGGACCAGGGTTTCTTTGGCCAATACGGAAGTACTGCCACCACCTGGACTGACTCCCTGGAGGAGCCTCAGGAGAAATTTTAATATTAATGGCCTGGGAGGATAGGCATGTGCCGTGGTGAACCTCCAGGAGCATGACAGGGCATCCATTGCCTCGGCTTGTGGATGCGGCATCCAAGAGAAGAATCTGTCTAGCTTGGCATTCTTCGGGAGACAAACAAGTCTACCTGAGGGGGATTCCAAATGCTGTTATTTGTTTGAAGACGAGGGGGTGGAGAGCCCACTCGTCATCCAAGAAGTTTCTGGACAATGTGTCTGCTTCTGTGTTCAACCTGCCTGGTAGATACATTGCTCTGGGGTCCAGGAGGTTCTTCTCTGCCCAGAGCGTGATCAGCGCCACCTCCTTGAGAAATGACCTGCTGCGAGTGCCTCCTTGCTTCTGCAGATAAGCGACAGCTGCCATGTCGTCTAGGCATAGAAGTATTCTCTGGCCTTTGATTTGGGATGCCAAAGAAGTTAGTGCTAAGAAGGCTGCCCTAATCTCCCAGATGTTGGATACCACTCCCTGGGTAGAACATGACCATCTACCCTGTATTCTGGTTTCCCCGCAATGCGCTTCCCAGCCCTGACCGCTTGCATCGGACATAAATGTGATCCAAAAATGGGGACCCAGGTGATGAGGTTTGGAGAGGTTTTCTGGAACTGTCCACCAGTGAAGACTCCTGTGCATTACTCCCTTCAGCAGTATCGTCTGAGATAGCCGTTTCTTCCACTGCGCCAAGAAACCTGTCAAGAACTGCCTCAGGTGCCAATGGGACCAAGGAACCATGGGTATACAGAAGACATGTGCAAATGAGGCTCAGGCATTCTAAAGCCGTCAGATATGGGCTCCGGATGACCTTGATCATTCTCTGGGTGACAATCCTTGCCTCTGGCGGTGGTAATGACACTGTCCCCTCCTGAGTGTTGAACATTGCACCCAGGTAGCTCACCTGCTGTGTGGGTGCTAGTTGACTCTTTTCGGAATTTATTAGCCGCCCTAGCTCTTTTTAGGGTCTGTAGAAGAATTTCCGGTGACATACCCACTGATCAGGATTGCTTGCTAGGAGAAAGATGTCGTTCAAGTAGTGCTATATCCTCAAGCCCCTCTCCCGCAGGGGAACCAGAGCAGATATTAATATCTTGGTGAACACCCTGGGAAAAGTGCACAGACTGAAAAGGTAGGGCTTGAAACTGTATGTGCGTCCATCCCACTGCAAATCTCAGATATTTTTGAATTGCAGGTAGAATTAGAGCGTGTAGGTAGGCATCCTGCCGATCGACTGAAATCATCCAAATTTGATGGCTGGACTGCCTGAATAATAGTCTGCAGGGACTCCATTCCGAAGCTTTTGGGGGCGGATATACGGGCTGAGCCTCTGAAGGTCTGTCATATGTCCTCTTTGGGACCAGAAATAGGGTGGAGTAAAATCCTGCGAAGTGCCCTGCCAAGGGAACCAGAACAGCCACCCCCTGAAGTTGGAGTGACGTTAGGAAGTTTTACGGAGCTTGAGCCTTCGGCAGAGAGGATGGAACCTCTGTTCCTTTGAAAGAATACCGAGGTGGGGGTTGGGGATGAGAGACATTCCAGAGGTGCCCCAATTGAATTGTTGATAGAACCCAGGGGTCCTGACAGCATGTGGCCCAGACTGGGACGAAGAGGCTTAGCCTGGCTCCCACCGGGAGTGCCTGGGCTACTCTGGCGTCAAAGACTGCTTCTGCTCCTGTGGAGCGGGAAAGGTCCTTCATCCTCCTGTTCAAAAAAGAATGTCTGAGTACCTTTCCAAAGTCTTTGTTGTCTCTGGGCTGTCTTTGACTGCCCAAAAAATCCCTTGAATTTGTCTGGCGGAACCTAGAGGAACCGCCTTCTGTCCTTGGGAAGCATACCGGACTTCCCTCCTGACAGCCTGGAGATAGCTTTATCCATTTTGTCTCTGAATAGTGCTTTCCCATTGAATGAGATTTTGCACCAATTTTGTTTGGAGGATAAGTCAGCCGTCCAATCTTTTAGCCAGAAGGCCCTCTTCACCATTACTGAATGCAACATGGATCTTGCAGAGCACCTGATCATATCAATGGCTGCTACCCTGACAGAGTCTGCCGACAATCTAAGCTCTTCCAAGGCTTTAATTTTATCCTCCTTGGGGACATCCTGACGCAAAGCCATCTCAATATTATCTGTCCAAGACCTTATGGCATTTGATACCGATGTGAGGGTGATAGCTGGCTCACACGCTGCTCCCGGGGCTAAGTAGCTCCTCTTCAGCTCCAGGTCAGTTCGCCTGTCTCAAGGGTCTTTGAAGGAAGCGGAATCCTCCATGGGTAAAGTTTTTTTTGCGAGTCGCACCACCGATGCATCTACCACTGGCATGGAGTTTAGCGACTGCCTTCCCGACTTCGTTAAGGGGTATAGTTTATTGAACCGGCCCCATGAACGTTTTTTGACCATTCAGTCTGAATGACCTGACAAATGTGGTCACCCTAATCTTACCCATCAACGAGAATGAATGAATGAAAAACGTATATAGCGCAGCACATGCGAAGTAAATCGCCTCTGGGCGCTTGTTGTTCCTGTTTTCTTTGAGATCAAAAGAGATGAGTCTTAATCTTTCTCCTAAAGACTAAGTAGTTCTCCTCCAGCCGAATGCTGGCTGGTAAGGCGTTCCATAGTCTGGGACCTTGGACAGCGAATCTCCTGTCTCCTTTGGACTTGTATCTGGCTTTCGGTATCTGAAGCCGAATTTGATTGGTGGATCGTAGAATACGATTAGGATTGTGAAGTTTTAATTTTTCGCATAGATAATGGGGAGCATTCCCATGGATACATCTATGCGTTAGACAGAGAGCTTTAAAGGTGATTCTGTCTTTAACTGGTAGCCAGTGAAGGGATCTCAGTGAAGGTGAGATTGATTCCCAGGGTTTTTTCCCAGTCACAAGTCTGGCGGCCGTATTTTGAACGACTTGAAGACGAGCGATTTGGTACTTGGGGAGTCCGAGGTAAAGGGCATTTGCATAGTCCAGTCTGGAGTTTACAATCGCTCCCACCACGACCGCTATGTCTTTCTTGGGAATAAAAGGCGTGAGTCTGCGTAGTAGGCGCAGCAGATGGTGAGATCCGCTGACTACTGACCCTATTTGTGCGTTCATTGTCATGTCGGAGTCAAAGATGACCCCAAGACTTTTGACTTTGGCGCTAGGGGTGATGATTTTGCCCAGAATGGGCGGGGGGATCCAGGTTGTTGCCGATTGATTCCTACGCTTGGCGTGAAACAGAAGAAGTTCTGTTTTCGCTCCGTTGAGTTTGAGATAACTCTTTGTCATCCAGTCCTCTATCAAAGAGAGACAAGTCTCTAGATTGAGGTGGTGATCCTTTTTATTGCAAATGCGGAAGTACAGTTGCGTGTCGTCTGCATATGAATGATAAAGCAGTTTTTGGCTGCTGATGATTTCGAAAAGAGGACGCACATAGATGTTGAATAACATTGGCGATAGGGGAGATCCTTGAGGGACCCCGCACGATAATGTGCGTTGTTCAGAAGTGAAGGGTCCTAGCTTCACTATTTGCGATCGGTTTTCCAAAAAAGAGGAGAACCAAGATAGATCGCTTTCTGCGACTTTGGCTATTTTGGCCAGTCGAGTCAATAACAGCTTGTGATCTACTTTATCAAAGGCTGCGCTTAGGTCCAGCAGAACCAGAAGAGAAGATTCTCCTTCGTCTGCGGCCTCGAGAACGTCGTCCCATATCTTAAGCAATGCTGTTTCCGTCCCGTATCCGGGATGGAATCCTGATTGAAATGGGTCGAGTAAGTTGTGGGTATCTAGATGCTGTTGCAGCTGCTGTACCACTGCTTTCTCCATTACCTTGGAGAGAACATTTAGGCCTGTTATGGGGCGCCAGTTGAGTGGATCCTTAGGATCCAGGGTGGCTTTCTTCAAGATGGGCATTATGCCCTCCCTGAAGGATTGGTTGATAAGCTGCGTGACATGAGGTGCCAGGATGTCGGCGCATTCCTTCAGCAGTTTGGTGGGGATAATATCATTTGGCGCAGTGCTGTTGCGCAGAGTGCCGATGATATTTTTTGTGGTCTGAATGGAGATGGGTTCCAGCGTGAACTCACCTAACTGTGGTGAATTACTGCCGGTGCTGTGTAAATAACTACGGGGGGGGGGGGCTGGGAGAGCAATTGTTTTGCTGAATGCTTTGCCGGATTGCCTCAATTTTGTTAATGAAGCAATCCGATAACTCATCGCAAAATTCTTGTGTATCCAAGTTTGGGGCTTCAAGATATCCTGGATTCATGGTCTGAGTGACCAGCTTGAAGAGTTCGCGGGGGCGGTTTAGGGCACCGTTGATAGCCTCAGAAAAATAGTTTTTCTTGGCTTCGAAGATTTGCTTGTAGTATTTTCTGGTTATTGCCTTGTAAATCGAGAGGTTCTCATCTGAAGAGCTTCTTTTCCAGGCTGCTTCTGCCCTTCTGCGCTCTTGCTTCAGTAACGCCAGCTGGTTGTTGAACCAGCCGGAGTTATTTTTCCTGATCTGGGTCATTTTCCAAGATTTTTATTTCCAGATCTTGTCTGAAAATAAGATCGAGCGTATGACCTGAAGCATGTGTGGGCCCACATACTAGTTGCTGAAGCCCTAATCCTTCCAGGTGGTCGATGCAGGCATCGGCAATGGGGTCCTGCGGGGAGTTGGCCCAGAGGTTGAAGTCCCCGAGCAGCAAAAGGTGTTTGCTGTTCAGGGTATAAGTGGAGACAAAGTCCGTCAAAGATGGGAGCAGCTGCGACTTGGGGCCAGGTGGCCTATAGCAGAGTAGAATCCGGACGGTCTCCTGGCCGTTTACTTGCAGTTGGAGAGTCAGGGTTTCCATGAATGGAAGAGGGTTTTGGAGGCTTGGTTTTGTGATCGCAAGACGCGTCTTATGGATCACCGCCAGTCCTCCTCCTCTTTGCCCTATTCTGTTTTCCGTTATAATACAGTAGTTTTCTGGCACCAATTCTCCTAGAATGGTGTTACAGTCGGCTGTGAGCCAGCTCTCTGTAATAAAGAGGCAGTCTAAGTCATGTCGCAATAAGAAATCATGGATTTCTAATCAGTGTTTTACTGCCGATCTAGTGTTGATCAAAGCACATGATATGTGCTTAGGCTGGGGTAAATGGCTGCGATTTCTGGCAGTCGATCGTCGATCGATCCTCAAAAGTCGCAGATTTCTTAGGGCTTTTTTTGGTGGCGGCCGGCAGAATTGCGGCAAATCGACCCAGATCCCAAATGTTCTTCGCCGAGTATTGCCGATTAACCATGGCCGCCGTGGAACCAAGGGGCGGGGGGGGGGGTGGATTCACAAGGATAACTGAATCCTCTGATCCTGGCTTGGTCCAGAGGAAGGCAAAAAAAACCTGACCACGCTGCGCCAATATGCTGTGGTAGGGAAAAAAAATCCTTCCTGACCCCTAAAGAGGCGATCGGGTTTACGCCCTGGATCAAGTTTTAATGAATTTGAGAGGGATAGGGCAGGGTGGAGCAAGATGGCCGCCAACCTGGCAGCAGGATCCAGGCTGGGGGGTACCAGGCTGAGTGGCGCCAGGGGGGCTAAGGGAGATGATCAAGGGGGCTCTACTGGGGTAGGGGGGGCTTTCTGGCCCGATTAATGAAGTAGTGCCGACTGTTGGGGGGTGGAGAGCGGCGCGCCGCTAGGCCGCGGATGAAGCCGCGGCCTTTCCTGAGTCGCGGCTGCCGCAAATCTCCACCGATCGGCGCGGAGGAAAGAAAACAGCACGCCCGAGGGTAGCGGCGGTTTGTGGGGATGGCTGGCGGAAAGGACGCCCGAGCGGGGGTAGGGGTATGGGGGTGAGAGGAGAAAAGCCGTGGGGATTGGGGGAAGCTACTGTGGCTTGTCCTGAGAAGGACGTCCGCCTGCAGCTCCCAAGGAGTGGCTTACCAGGTCAGGTGCACCGGGGGAAAGCCGTGGAAGTCCTGGAGGGGGGAGAGGAGCTTGTCCGAGTGGCCAGTGGCAGATGGATAGCTGACAGGGAGGTGGAAATCCTGCCTGCCTGTCTGAGGCCTGGAGCCGCACAGTGGGGAGGACCCTGCACTACCCCTGAGAGAGAGACTCGTTTGAGAGCGTCCTACTCTCTCGGTGTCTGACTGCACAAAGGTGTTGGTTTCTCAGTGCCAGCCAAAAGAGAACCTGCTTCCTTTTAAGGAATGGGAAGCAACTTGTAGACTCTTGGGAGGCTCTTCTGCATCTTTTCTGGTGATTGCAGTTTGACTGCCTGGATGAACGGCTTTACCAAGGAGAGACTGAATGCAGAAAGTTCTGACTGCTCTAAAGAGTCCTCTGAGGGATCTTCAGGTGGTGAATCTCTAGCTGGTCAGCCTGACAGTGGCAGAGGTGTACCGACTAAAGGACCAGGGAGATTAGGTTCTGTATTCTGAACCTGGGATATCTGCTGAACTGGTTGAGCGGGGACCAAAGTCACAAGCTCAGAAAAGGAGACCTTCTTTGTTCACTTGAGCAGATCCACAGCGTGCTGATTTTCTAGCTTGCGGTTGGACGCATAGTCCATAAAACAATCCTTACAGACCACTCTGTCTGGTAGTGGTGTGGCCCCACCTGTCCAGCATTTCTTCTTTGTATAGGTCCTAGGAGAGGGGGAATGATCTTGTCCTCTGGATATTGACCTCTCTGATCTATGACGTGAAGAATGGGACCTGGGACCAGTGGCGTGAAGTGCGGTCTGAGCTGTCATCACAGTGTCTTGAAGATTTTCTGGACCTCTTGGAGTGGGCAGGGCCACAATGTAAGGAACTCACATTAGACCAGTGAGCGCACTTTTTTTCTTTTTTTTTCAATACTCACATATAGTTGGTTCCATACCTAATAGGAGTGTGAGGATCTTTGTTGTAAGATAAATTACTAATAGCAGAGTTAGGCAGAAGGATCAGCTGCGGAAATTTAGTAAGAAAGGGGAAAAAAAGAAACTATGGAGAAGCTTTTGTCACTTTTTTTTTTTTTAATCACCATTTTTTTGAGAATAAAAATAAAAGGTACCTACCACAGAGCAGGGTCAGTGAAACCTAGCAGGGCACAGCTGAGAAGACTCTGGCAGCTAACCCTGAATCTGAACTTAATTAGGCTCAGGTGGATGGGCTGATCCCATAACCACCATTGTGAATTGATTCTGGAAGAAAAGGGCAAATCTGGCCCTTTTTCCAGAATCCAAGATGGCCGCAGTGATGACGAGTGATATACAAAACAACAAAAAGCTGTAGCCCACTGCTAATTTCAGGGGAAACAAACAACAACTGCAAGCCTGTCTGGATAAAAGGCACCTGCCCCATCAAACTGACTGGGACTTAAAGGGAGCATCACAAAAGACAACAAGCACACTTTTTTTTTTTTTAAAGGAGACAGGCAAGTTAAAGGAAGGAAGGAAGGGATGGGAGAGCGGAGAGACAAAAAACAATATATGCCTAAAAATAAAATGGAAATCACCAGCCTGGAAAGATGTGAGCTGATCCTTTTGCGACTCTACTGCATTCATCATGGATGTGATAGCAGACTTCGTTCCATAAAGGAAACACTGCGAGATGACCCCACCAGATCCACAGAGGGGTTCCCCACCTTCTTAGCGCTTTGAGTGGCCCAAGACGAGGACTTTGCACGGGAAAGGCTAAAACCGGCGGATGCTGCCGACGGCAAAGGTATGGACATACTGCTACTCTTCACCAGCACAAGAAGGTATGAGGGAAGAAAAGAGAATGTTGGGGGAGGGGCTATGCCTTTTAATTTATGCTATTCACTAGCCCTGAAGGAGGAGAAAAGGCGGAGCTCTGTCACAGGTATGCTGCCATGGAGGCACCAGGAAATAGAGCTTTCTTTTGGTGGTATTTGATCATCTCTGCGGTTTTTATTTTTTGCGCTATAAACAAAAATAGAGCGACTATTTTGAAAAAAATGCAATATTTTTTACATTTTGCTATAATTAATATCCCCCAAAAATATCTAAAAAAACATTTTTTTTCCCCAGTTTAGGCCGATACGTATTCTTCTACATATTTTTCGTTAAAAAAAAAAATCGCAATTAGCGTTTGATTGGTTTGCGCAAAATTTATAGCGTTTACAAAAAAGGGGGTAGTTTTATGGCATTTTTATTAATATTTTTTTTTTACTAGTAATGGCGGCGATCAGCGTTTTTTGGGAGCATTGGCATTTTTATAGCGATCAATGCTATAAAAATGCATTGGATTACTATAAAAATGCCATTGGCAGTGAAGGGGTTAACACTAGGGGGCAGGGAAGGGGTTAAGTGTGTTCCTGGTGTGTTCTAACTGTATGGGGGGGGTGGACTCACTAGGGGAAATCACTGATCTTCTGTTCATACATTGTATGAACAGAAGATCAGCGTTTCCCCCGCTGACAGGGACAAGAGCTATGTGTTTACACACATAGCTCTCGTTCCCCGCTCTGTAACGAGCGAGCGCGCGTGCCCAGCTGGGATCGCGCCTGCCGGGCACGCGCGCGGGACTCGGGGGGGTGCGCATGCCCTCTAGCGGCCGAAAAAGATAGGACGTAGAGCTACGTGCTCCCGCGTAGCAGAGCCACCGTCCCGCAGTAATATCACATGAACAAATCACATGAACAAATTTCAGTCTCTAGTTTGGGTGAACTTGTAAGTGGTTACACCTGTTAAGGATGTCCTTAAATTACTAACCCACCCACGCTCTATGACATCCACAAAAATAAAGTAAAACATTTCTAAGTGTCTGAGCATGTGCAGTGCAGCTCACAAAGCTGCAATAGCTGCTGAAAGCATGAGAGCTGTGTTTTTTTCCCCTGAACTAATGCTTTCCAGTCTGAAGGGGAGGTCTTAGTTAATTATTACGTAACAAAAATAAATAATAATAATTAAAACGCCCCTGTCCCTAGTAGCTCCCAGTCAGAAGCGAACACGCACATTTTTATTTTTTCAGGTTACCCAAATATGTAAACACCGTTCAAACCACACATGTGAGGTATTGACGCGTGCGTTAGTGCGAGAGCAATACTTTTAGCACTGGACCTTCTCTGTAACTCTAAACTGGTAACCTGAAAGAAAAAAAAAAAGCGTCGCCTATGGGGATTTTAAAGTACTAAAGTTTGGCGCCATTCCATGAGTGTTTGCAATATTAAAGTGTTACATGTTAGGTATCTATTTACTCGGTGTAACATCATCTTTCACATTATCGCCAAAAATTGGGCTAACTTTAGTGTTTTGTTAATTTTTAACCACTTGAGCCCCAGACCATATTACTGGTCAATGACCAGGACAGTTTTTGCGATTCGTTTAAACTGACAATTGCGCGGTCATGCGACGTGGTTCCCAAACAAAATTGGCGTCCTTTTTTTGCCACAAATCAAGTTTTTTTTTTTTGGTGGTATTTGATCACCTCTGCGTTTTTTCTTTTTTTTGCTATAAACAAAAATAGAGCGACATTTTTTTTAAAAATAAGAATCTTTTTTACTGTTTACTATAATAAATCTCCCCCAAATTATCTAAAAATAAACTTTTTGTCCCTCAGTTTAGGCCGATACGTATTCTTCGACATATTTTTGGTTCCAAAAAAATCTCAATAAGCGTTTAATTGTTTTGCGCAAAAGTTATAGCGTCTACAAAATAGGGGATAGTTTTATGGCTTTTTTATTAACCACTTAAGGACCTTGGGTGTTTTTCAGTTTTGGTGTTTGCAAGACTGAAACAGTTTTTTCTGCTAGAAAATCACTTAAAACCCCCAAACATTATATTTTTTTTTTCTAACACCCTAGAGAATAAAATAGTGGTCATTGCAATACTTTTTGTCACACCGTATGTGCGCACTTTTTTTGGAAAAAATACACTTTTTTGAATTAAAAAATAAGACAACAATAAATTTGGTCCAATTTTTGTATATATTGTGAAAGATAATGTTACGCCGAGTAAAATGACACCCAACATGTCACGTTTAGAAATTGCGTCCGCTCGTAGCATGGCGTCAAACTTTTACCCTTAAAAATCTCCATAGGCGACGTTTAAAAAATTCTATAGGTTGCATTTTTTTAGATACAGAGGAGGTCTAGGGCTAGAATTATTGCTCTCGCTCTAACGATCGCAGCGATACCTCACTTGTGTGGTTTGAACACCGTTTTCATATGCGGGCGCTACTCGCGTATGCATTCGCTTCTGCGCGCGAGCTCGTCGGGACAGGGCGCTTTAAAACATTTTTTTTTGTTTTCCTATTTATTTGTATTTATTTTAACATTTTTTACACTGAAAAAAAAAATATATAATAATTGATCACTTTTATTCCTATTACAAGAAATGTAAACATCCCTTGTAATAGAAAAAAGCATGACAGGTCCTCTTAAATATGAGATCTGGGGTCAAAAAGACCTCAGATCTCATATTTAGGCTTAAAAAAAAAAAAAAAGGAAAATGTCATTTTTTAAATAGCCTTAAAAAGAAAATGTCTCTTTAAGACAGTGGGCGGAAATGACGTTTTGACGTCACTTCCGCCCAGCGCTGCTATGGGGAACGGGTGGGGGCGATTTTTCCCTCAATCGTATCCCAGCAGAGGAGCCGCACAGACCCGATCGCCTCCGCCGCTACCGACGGCAACGGTAAGCGGCGGAGAGCACGGGAAAGCGGAGGGAGAGGGGGGGCACCTCTCCGGTCACCGATAACGGCGATTTTGCGGCGAATCCGCCGCGGAGACCGCCGTTATTGTACACAGGACCCTGCACTGAAGAGATGGATATCTCGGTTGTGGCAGCAGCTGCTGCCGTTACCGAGATATCCATCTTTAAAAAGAGGACGTATATATACAGTGCAGGGTCCTTAAGTGGTTAATATATATTTTTTTACTAGTAATGGCGGCGATCCACGATTTTTATGGGTACTGCGACATTATGGTGGACACTTTTTTGGGACCATTGGCATTTTTCTAGCGACCAATGTTATAAAAATACATTGCTTACTATAAAAATGTCACTGGCAGGGAAGGGGTTAACACTATGGGCGAGGAAGGGGTTAATTATGTTCCCTGGGTGTGCTCTAACTGTAAGGGGGGTGGGACTGACTAGGGGAAATGACTGATCGCTGCTCATACATTGTATAAACAGACGAGCAGGCATTCCCCCCCCCTGACAGGACGGGGATAAAGTGGAACTCCACACCAAATAAAAAAAAAAAAAACGGCGTGGGGTCCCCCTCCAGGTGCATAACAGGCCCTTAGATTTGGTCTGGAACGTAAGGGGTTAAACCTACTCCAAAAAAACAGTGTGGGGTTCCCCCCTAGATCCAGACCAAACCCTTATCCCAGGCACGCAGTCTGGCCGGACAGGAATGGGGTTGGGGACGAGCGAGCACCCCCCCTCCTGAGCCGTACCGCATGCCCTCGACATGGGGGAGTGTGTGCTTTGGGGGAGGGGGGCACTGCCCCCCCACCCCAAAGCACTCTTGTCCCCATGTCGATAGGGACAAGAGCCTCTTCCTGACAACTCTGGCCGTTGGTTGTCGGGGTATGCTGGCAGGAGGCTTATCACATCGTACCCCTACCCATTCACCTGGGGGAAAAATTTAAAGTAAAAAAATACACCACACACATTTTTTAATTAATTTATTAGTCAGCTGGGGGTCTTCTGCCGCTGTCTTCCGCCGTGGCCCCAAACACCATGAAGCTCCTTTGCTTATGGGGGAGGGCCCCGGGGCTTCGTCGTTTTCTGCCGGGGGGGCGCCAACACACCCGGTCTTCGCCGCTGTCTTCCGCCGGGGCCCCAAACACCATGAAGCTTCTTTGCTTATGGGGGAGGGCCCCGGGCTTCGTAGTTTTTTGCCGGGGGGCGCCAACACACCCTGGTCTTCGCCGCTGTCTTCCGCTGGGGCCCCAAACACCATGAAGCTCCTTTGCTTATGGGGGAGGGCCCCGGGCTTCGTCGTTTTCTGCCGGGGGGGCGCCAACACACCCGGTCTTCGCTGCTGTCTTCCGCCGGGGCCCCAAACACCATGAAGCTCCTTTGCTTATGGGGGAGGGGCCCGGGCTTCATCGTTTTCTGCCGGGGGGGGCGCCAACACACCCCAGTCTTCGCCGCTGTCTTCCGCCGGGGGCCCCAAACACCATGAAGCTCCTTTGCTTATGGGGGAGGGCCCCGAGCTTCATCGTTTTCTGCCTGGCACCTCCGCAGGCAGGGCAGGACTTAGAGTGGTGGGGGCCCCTGGGTTTGAGTGTTGAAGGGGCCCCCTGGAGCAAGGGGGGATCATAGTTGTTGAGCGTGGGGGGGGTGCGCATTAAAGTTGTTGAGCGGGGGGGCGAATTGAAGTTGTTGAGCGGGGGGGCGAATTGAAGTTGTTGAGCGGGGGGGCATTAAAGTTGTTGAACGGGGGGGGCTAATTGAAGTTGTTGTTGAGCAGGGGGCATTAAAGTTGGGGGGAATGTGTCGGCTCTCTCCCCGCACCGCTCCGGTTACTCCTGGGGGAGGTTTTGCAGTTGTTCAGCAGAGGGGGGGAATGTGCCTCTCACCTGTCATTAGCCCGGCTGTCGGCTTTCTTCCCTTCAGCAGCCACAGTCCTCCACACACCGCTCCGGTTCCTCCTGCTTCCGTGCTGCCTCCTACTGCAGTGCGGGAAAATTAACCCTTTTGAGGGACTGCGGGAAGAAGCGGAAAGTCCCGCAGAATGCGTGCGTGTTGGGAGGTATGCCATCAGGAATTTTGGGGCCCCTTACACAGCTTAAGGCATGGGCCCCCTGGAGCAGAGAACCGGGGGGGGCTGCCACCTGAAATTGAGAAGCGGGGGGGGCTGCCGCAAATTGAGAAGCAGGGGGGGCCTTTACAAAAAAAGAAGAAATAAAGAAAAAAAATGTATATATATATTTATATATATATATATATATATATATATATATATATATATATATATATATATATATATATAAAAAAAAGGGGGTAACAATCTGGGGCCCTGGGGATCTCTGGGCCCTTTAATAAAAAGAAACCTCTGGGCCCTTTAATAAAAAATAAAATAAAAAAATAACATTTCCGTGACCCGGTCCAAAGCTCCAGGACCGGGACCGCGGGACTCGCAGACCCGATCGCCGCTGCAGTGCGGCGATCCGTCCCTGGAGCTAAAGAACGGGGAGAGCCGTGTGTAAACACGGCTTCCCCGTGCTTCTCTGTGGCCGCAGCATCGATCGCGTCATCCCTGTTATAGGGGGACGCGATCGATGACGTCACACCTACAGCCACACCCCCCTACAGTTGTAAACACACACACAGGGAACACTCAAAGTCACAGCGCCCCCTGTGGTTAACTCCCAAACTGCAACTGTCATTTCCACAGTAAACAATGCAATTTAAATGCATTTTTTGCTGTGAAAATGACAATTGTCCCAAAAATGTGTCAAAATTGTCCGAAGTGTCCGCCATAATGTCGCAGTCACGAAAAAAATCGCTGATCGCCGCTATTAGTAGTAAAAAAAAAAAAAAATAATAAAAATGCAATAAAACTATCCCTTATTTTATCCCTAAATTTTGCGAAAACCAACCGAAAAACGCTTATTGCGATTTTTTTTACCAAAAATATGTAGAAGAATACGTATCGGCCTAAACTAAGGAAAAAAAATGTTTTTTTATATATTTTTGGGGGATATTTATTATAGCAAAAAGTAAAAAATATTGCATTTTTTTTAAAATTGACGCTCTATTTTTGTTTATAGCGCAAAAAATAAAAACCGCAGAGGTGATCAAATACCACCAAAAGAAAGCTCTATTTGTGGGGAAAAAAGGACGCCAATTTTGTTTGGGAGCCACGTCGCACGACGCAGTGCCGAATCGCAAAAAGGGGCAAGGTCCTTTACCTGCATTTTGGTCCGGGTCTTAAGTGGTTAATAATAATAATAATAATAAAAATATATATGAGGGCCTGATCTCGCGATATTTTAATACACGTATGCCTGACGCTGTGGTTCAGCTGTGCTACAGTTAGGAGAGTGATCTAGTGTGCTAGCGGCAAACGCTCGCATCCACAAACTATCTATCACCCTCTGTGAGCTGATGACCGGCTGAAGGGCATTACACCTTGTATCAGTTACTGCTCTGTGGAGCTTTTTTTGTTGCTGTTTGTATGCATGATTTTTAACAGCATGTTAAAATAAAAGTTTTTTAAATGGTATCACACCATATCGAGCTTCTTTTATGTGCCCTGACACCGGATGGTCATTAGGAGTACTGCATGCTGCTGGAATATCATCTCCATGAGGAAGAGGGAATCCGATGACATTACTGTTCTTTTTTTTTTAATTAATTCTCTTTATTTCATTATCTTTTTTAAAATAAACAGGTTACATACAACATTTTTTTTTTTTTTTTATACAAAAAATGTTTCATTCCCCGCATACCGTAATCTTGGATTTAACCCTTATTGAATACTTATTTTCCTCATCTCTCCCCCCCCCCACCCATTTCCCACCCCTAATTTCCTTGGCTTTCATACTAAATATCCAATTTCAGATAACCACGGTTTCCATATTTTATCAAATTCCTTTATGTTTCCTCTTTTGATATATACTGTTTTCTCTTTCCATATTGTTTCTGACACACTGTTAGTCCACTCTCTTAATGATGGGGGGTTTACTGCTTGCCATCTTTGGGCAATTAGTTTTCTTGCCTAAAATAGGCACCTTGCTACAGCTTTTGTAGTACTCACCGGCTCTCCCCTTTCTTCCCATATTCCCAATATGCACGTTCTAGGGTCCATCTCCAAACTAGTCCCATATGTTTTGTTAATAATTCTGGTGATCTCTAGCCAATACCTAAATAATTTGGGGCATCTCCATAACATATGTAATAAGTCCCCCGTATCCTGACATCTGGGGCACCCTGCATCAGTTCTCCACCCAAAACTAAACAGTCTTTTTGGGGTAAAATATGCCCCGTGTATCATCTTTAGAAAATATATCTTTTGGGCTGGTGAAACTGTGACCATTTGCCCTCTCTCCAGCACCGTCTTCCACTGGTCTTCCGTTATAATTCCCAGGTCTTCCTCCCATTTCTTTTTACTTTTAAGCTGCATTGGTCCCTCTATGTTCTCCTCACATATATATGGGTAAATTACGGAAATAAACCCTTTCTTCTCTATCCCTCCTCTTATCTTTTGAGATATTCGTGGCTTTATCCAGTTTGGTCCTGCTCCATTAAACTGAGTATTCAATGCATGCCTAACCTGGAGATACCTGTAGAACGTGCAATTAGGGAATTTCATATTCCTCTCTCAGGGTGGCAAATGTTTTTAAAGTCCTTCCCTCATATAGCTGAGCCAGTCTTGTTATCCCTTTTACTGCCCATTCTTTAATCACTCCCACCGTTTTGAGTTCTTGAAGGTTCCTGTTGTTCCACAATGGAGCGTACTCTGTCACTCCCACCTGTCCCCCCTCTATCGTTATGGCTTTCCACACTTTTGTTACCATCTTGACCGTAGGGGTCAGGTTGATAAATGAGTTGGCCTCCATCACCTCCAAGATTGTTTCATGGGGGGCCCTATGGATCATTAATTTTCCGTTCATATCGTCTCCTGGTTCCGTTTTAACTCCTATATGCTGTTACATTACTGTTCAAAGCCTGTTATAACATCAATCTGGTGAGTAGACATCCTTGAGGGGACATTGTCACAGGATCTTCGCATGCTTTGTTCGGCTCACGAGTGATGTCACCAATCATGGACAGTTGAAATTGTCTTGAAGAGCACCCCTTTTTTGTCACGGAATATTTGTGCACCCTCTGAGCTCTGGAGAACTTTCTTACTTTCATTTATCTCTTTGAATGTGAATGAGTGATCGGATTTGAACTGTGCCCCGATCACTAGCGCTGCTGTATTTTATTGATAAAGACTTTTGATGATTTTTATCATTATTTTACTATGTGTATATGTTTTGTTTTATTTTGAGCAGCTGCTTTATTCATGTCCTAGATATAGGACATAGATAATTTTATTTGCACAACTGTAAATACCTATACCCCATTAGCGCCGAGAGTGTGAAATTAGGCATATTTTCCCCACATTTTGTTATATATATATATATATATATATATATATATATATATAAAACATATTTAAAAAAAAAAAAGTAGGGGTTGCTGTCCGGGGTCCTGGGGGTCTCCGGCCCCCTATTGAGCCCAGCCAAGCCCAATGGTAAGTCCGGCCCTGTCCGCGGGGGCCAGGGCTTCTCTCCGCTGTCTTCCGCCGGAGGGCGCCACTCTCCGGGCTTCTGCGCTGCCTTCCGCTTCTGCCTGGCACCCCTGCGGTAGCCAGGGCTTCTCTCCGCTGTCTTCTTCCTTCTCTTCCATTCGATGTTGACACGACGAGGTCCCGCGCTGAAATGCCGTCTGACTTATATAGGGCGATGCCACCATGTGACCTCAACCCATGTGACATCACATTCCCATCATGCCCAGGGAATGTGATGTCACATGGGTTGATGTCACATGGGTTGAGGTCACATGGTGGCATCGCCCTATATAAGTCTATGCCCACTGCTCAGATGGCATTTCAGTGCGGGACCTCGTCGTGTAAACATCGAATGGAAGAGAAGGAAGAAGAGAGCGGAGAGAAGCCCTGGCTACCAGTTAGGTGCCAGGCAGAAGCGGACGGCACTGCAGAAGCTCGGAGGATGGCGCCCTCCGGCGGGAGACAGTGGAGAGAAGCCCTGCCCCCCCCCCGCGGAGGAGCCAGGCAGAAGAGGCAACAGAGAAGCCCGAGGCCCTGGCGGAAGACACCGGGAAGACCAGGGTGGCTGGCCCCCCTGGCAGAAAACGGCAAAGCCCGCGGCACCCCCGGAAGTAAAGGAGCTTAATGGGGTGGAGGGCCACGGCTGAAGGCATCACAGAAGACCAGGGTGGGTTGGCGCCCCCCCCCCCGTGACAGAAAACGACGAAGCCCAGGGCCCCGACGGAAGAGAGAAGACCGGGCCTACACCCCCCTTGTAAAAGAGCTTAAAGAAGAAAGTGGGGCCCCGGCAGAAGACCCCCGGAGCTGACTAATAAATTATTTTATTCTGTGTGGTGTGTTTTTTACTTTACACTTTTCCCCCAGGTGAATGTGTAGGGGTACGATGCCCTCCTCCCCAAAGCACACACTCCCCCATGTCGAGGGCATGCGGTCTGGTACGGCTCAGGAGGGGGATGGCGCTCGCTCACCCCCACCCCCATTCCTGTCCGGCCAGGCTGCGTGCCTGGAATGAGGGCTTGGTATGGATCTGGGGGGGGAACCCCACGCTGTTTTTTTCGGCATTGGTTTAACCCCTCACGTTCTGGACCAAGCCGAAGAGCCTACTGTACCCCTGGAGGGGGACCCACGCCGGTTGGCCTGGTGGCCAATTCCTGAGACTGTACCACATAGTCCGACTCCAGGGTGCAGTTTCTGCGAAGCCTGACAAATTGGCCACGAGGAATGTTGCTGAGCTGCCTGCTGTTTGATGCCCTTGATATACGATTTGGATGCATTTGTGTTTATGCTGTATGACCTTACCCTGGGTCGATTAGCTCAGGTGAGAGGCCATCTTTAATTATCTGGTGGAGGATCTGTCCTGTGGGTCACTGATCTTGGATTATTTGCACGCAGTCACGTTTGGATTGGAGCATTATCAGATTATTTTACTCACCAGTGCACTTTATATGGACTTTCTTTGTTTATTTTATTTTTGTCTAAATGTCACTTGTTATGCGCTGCACTTTTTGTCATTGAAGTTATTTTGGGACGTTTTATTTGAATTGATCCTACAGTGCTGGCTTGCATTATTGTAATTTATTTAATTTGTTTTGTTTATTATCTCCAGCGCTGAATTCCTTCCTTTTTTTAGTCTCACGTATTAATTCATTTTTATTCAGCCGCAGGAATGGATGTATTCTCTTATTTAGAGAATCGGGAGATTACTCTCACAGATGTTTTCTCTAAAAATGCCACCACCTCTGACCCAGGGGACTTGAATCTTTCTTTCAAAAAATTAGGACATCTATTTGAGAAGAAGATTAAAGCCTGGTGGGATATTGTCACTTTTGAGCAATATTTAGTGACTAAAATTATCCCCAGGCGTCTTAGGTGGGATTTGCCACCTAATGACGGTCTGACAGATGATGAGTCATTAAAAGAGTGGTTTAATTTCTTTACAGAAAAAGGTTTTGAACTTATTAGATTTTTGTTGTCCCGCAAACAGCGGAAAAAGATTTGGCTGGAGAGTCAGATCAAAGTTATCTCTGACCTTATTGAACAACATAAGGATACTCCTGAGTTTATCCATCTCTCTGGGGAATTGAAAACTAAACTTGTCAAATGGGACAAAGAAACCCAGGAGAAAAAACGGAAAAAGTTTCTACGGGATGTAGAAGACTTTGGGGTACCCAATGTCTATAAACGGCAATCTCTGAGCTATATATCCTCGGCATTAGCTCAGCCCTTGCCTATGGACACCATTGAGCCTACACCTGTCCCAGCGTCACAGGTAGCACAAGGTGTCTGGGCCACTACTAACACTCGTGATAGGACCCCCACTGGATTGGGCACACCAGCAGGTAGAGGGAGTGGCCAGTCCAGAGGAAGGGGTAAATACAAGAATGGTAAAGGGAGGGGTGGGCACCCAGTTGGGAAATTTGCCCATACTTCATCTCAAGAAACTCCCCCTTGGAAAACAGTGCCGAATAGAGGGAAAGGTCATTCAAGGGGTGGGGGTAATTTTCCAACTGTTGCACCCCCCTTCCCTACCTACAATTATTATGCGCCCCTACAAAATTATTGGGAGGGGCCTCCCCCCACCAATCAACATTTTTTAGGACAGGGGAGGACCCCGTGGAGGGGCCCTCCGCCTTTCCCACCTACCTGGACCGGGGAGTGGAGGGAACAGTCCTTCCCCCCGTATCCTCCCCCCCCAGGTCTGACTCCTATGGGGCAACCCAATTTAAAAAGAAAAAATCTAGAGGAGTCAGAGGGGGAGACGAGTCCAAAAGGCTAAGGCCATGATCGGCACAGGAATCTTCAACCTGAGTGGGATTACTCTCACTGAGGATGAGGTACGTGTGCTAGATAAAGGCCTCAAATTTGCCCCTATCCGTAACTTAAATAAATTTGAGACTTATGTGAATGTTCAGAAATATGTAAGGAGTTTGAATATGAAAAAATATTTCCTTTCTAACCCAATTGAGAGGGCTCTCCCAACGGGTATTTCTAACCATTCGAATCTGAGAAATAAGTTGGTTTTTAATCCCCAATACACTGATACTAGACACTTGGATGTCTTTAGGAATATGGTATGTAAGGATATTGAAAGCTTGCGTATCAAAAAAGTTAGGGATTCACAATGTATTCAGCGAGGTATTTCCTCGTTGGAACAACGTAATGACATTGTAATTCGCCCTGCCGACAAGGGTGGGGGATTGGTGGTCCTCAGCAAAGCCTACTACCATGAGGAGATGTGTAGGCTGCTGGGTGACCGCAATACCTACCTTTTGTTGCGGGGTGACCCTATGGTGCAGTTTAAAAATGAGCTTCATCTTTTGATTAAAGAAGGCAAGGAAACAGGTATCCTTGATAAAAAGGAGGCAGCTTATTTGGATCCTTTTTATTGCCGTACCCCGATAATATATTTTTTGCCCAAACTGCATAAAAACGCTGTGCGGCCTCCTGGTCACCCTATTGTAAATGGAATTGATTCTGTCACGTCCCGTTTGGGCCAATATTTGGATGTGTTCTTGCAGCCTTTGGTCTGCAAGATGCCGGCGTACCTTCGGGACACCAAACAGATCATTCAAATTCTTGATTCCATTCCTTGTACATCCAACACCATACTGGTGACTGCTGATGTAGGTTCTCTTTATACCATCATTGGGCATGATGCAGCATTGGCATCGGTATTATGGGCATTGGAATCTACTGATCTGAGTCCAGAGCATGTAAAATTTTTGTTAGACAGTTTGCGATTTTGTTTGCTTAAGAATTATTTTTGGTTTAATAAGGATTATTTCCTTCAGCGGTGCGGAGTAGCGATGGGGGCCCGTTTCGCTCCCAGTGTGGCCAATTTATTTATGGCCCACTGGGAGCGAGATGTGGTTTTCCATGACGCGCCTCCTCAGCTCCTCTGCTACCGCAGGTATATAGATGACCTAGTAATGATCTGGGAAGGTGATATGCCCTCACTTGAGTTGTTTATGAATAAATTGAACATTAATGACAAGGGGATTGTCCTGACTTGGACTATTTCTCGGGATCATGTCACCTTCTTGGATCTGGAAATATTTAAATCTGGATCCAAATTATTCACTAGGAATTTCTTCAAGACAGTTGATCGCAATGGGTATATTCCCCTTGCGAGCTGTCACCATCGGTTATGGTTATGCAACATTCCTCGTGGCCAATTTGTCAGGCTTCGCAGAAACTGCACCCTGGAGTCGGACTATGTGGTACAGTCTCAGGAATTGGCCACCAGGTTTGTATCCAAAGGCTATCCCTTGCCTGTAATTGAGCAGGAGATCGAGAGAGTCAGAAATACTGACAGGAGTCTAATAATAGCCGATAAACCTCCCCAAGGAGATAAAGGAGTAGCTAATTTCAAATTGCTACTGGATCTCAACATCCAACATCCCTGAACGTCCACAATTTATATATAGGAAGGCCCCTTCCCTTAGAGACCGTTTGGCCCCTGGAGTAACTGATCCACCAGTTATCCCCCGACCCAAACTCTTTGATATCCTGACAGGCTTTTATGCTTGTGGCCGGTGTGCGACTTGCAGGCATGCCAAATTTAACATCAAAAAACGGAAGTCATTTGTGTCCAATGTCACTCGAACCGAATATCCAATTAAGCAGTTGATCACTTGCTCCACAGTGGGCGTGGTTTACATGCTTGAGTGCGAGTGTGGATTGCAATATGTTGGACGGACCTCACGTGAGTTGCATGTGAGGGTGGGAGAACATATTAGCAATATTAGACGTGGCAAAAGGAACCATAGTGTATCCAAGCATTTTAGGGAATGCCATCATAAGAACCCCAATGGCCTCAAGTTTTGGGGCATTGAAAAAGTCTCTAAGCACTGGCGTGGTGGGCATTATATCCGCCAACTGAGTCGCAGAGAATCCTTCTGGATCTATGAAACAAAAGTTTTCTCTCCGGCCGGTCTTAATGTTGAGTTTGACCTCAACTGTTTTATTTCTAACCGTTAAATTTTTTGTTATTTAGTGTATTGGGGATAGATATTGTAATGATGAGAAACATGGTTTCTCTGCATATTTTATGTATGTTTCCAATATTTCTCTCATTATTAATTTTTTGTGGTGATTTTGTGTACCATTTATTGTTGTTATGATAGATAATGTAACGATATGGGTATTCATCGTCATATGGTCCTATGGTTGTAATGAGGAGGCGATTACGGATGACGTCATTATTATTATTATTATTTTTAATATTTTTTAAATATTAAATTCTTTGTGTAGTTTCTTCTACATTTTATACTATTTGTTTTTATTACATGTTCTAAATTTTTTATATACAGTCATGTATCTGGTCCAATTTCCATTGAGACCTACATTCCTGCTTATTGACTACCCTGTTGTTAGTGGGTGCTGGCTGCCTTCTATTAAGTGAACACAAGGTGGCGCAGGTTTGCAATGATTTGACTGTGTCTTCGTTGCTTTGGCAACGGCACACTATTTAGATCAGAGCGGGACGTTCACGTTGATCTCTCCGCCCCACGCTGATGAAGTCCCGCCCACTGGGACGTAACGCGTACGAGGGGGAGGAGTCACATGACGTCACCCGCGATCGCCGTCTCACGCTTGTTTGCTGTCTGTTTACCTGGAGATCCAGGACATGCTTTTTACCATACACTCTGCCGCGAGTGTCAGCTATGTAAGTTTTATACCTTCATTTTATTAAATCAAGTTGATTACAGAGAGCACTAGTCTGTTCCTTCTTCTATTTTTGCATAACCATTCCTATGATCCGGGAACTGCTGAGCTGCCTGCTGTTTGGTGCCCTTGATATGCGATTTGGATGCATTTGTGTTTATGCTGTATGACCTTACCCTGGGTCGATTAGCTCAGGTGAGAGGCCATCTTTAATTATCTGGTGGAGGATCTGTCCTGTGGGTCACTGATCTTGGATTATTTGCACGCAGTCACGTTTGGATTGGAGCATTATCAGATTATTTTACTCACCAGTGCACTTTATATGGACTTTCT
Source organism: Rana kukunoris (assembly GCA_029574335.1). NCBI lineage: Eukaryota > Metazoa > Chordata > Amphibia > Anura > Ranidae > Rana > Rana kukunoris. The sequence goes on from CM056051.1 coordinate 375,978,814, forward strand.
TTGTTTATTTTATTTTTGTCTAAATGTCACTTGTTATGCGCTGCACTTTTTGTCATTGAAGTTATTTTGGGACGTTTTATTTGAATTGATCCTACAGTGCTTGTAAGGGTTAACATAAGTTGTCCATAGATTGCATATATGCTGTCTGTATATCAGAATGACATGAGCAATTCTTGTGATGACCATATATAGTAGTAGTCAGTTTGAATGTCTTGTGACCTAAGTTTTGTGGTTTCTATAACCAGTTTGTGGCGGTTGACATATATACAAGCCTTAATCATGAGACGAGTTCTAACTTAAGCAATAAATAACGGTAACTTTTAACCAATGATATTTTAACAGCATCACCCAAAAGGGGGGCGTCCGCCCAGTAACAGTGTATTAACCAATGATGTTAAGACATGTATTTGTGTATTTCCTTTGAATCTCTGTATGTTTTTATAAAAGAAACTGTTCGTGCCATATTAAACCAGAGTGACTTTAACCTAATACCGTGTGTCTTGTTACTGCAAGGTTAAACTCATTCTCCCGGTGCCGAAGGGGTCCTTTTACCAAGGTGGGCATATTTTATCTTACCCTACAATTTGGAGGCTCGTCCGGGGATTTAGGTGGTCTCCCTGTAAACCGTTCATTCGGTCAGCGGGGCTCGATCAATTCCTGAATTCCTTATGAATCCAGGCAGTCAGGGACTGTAAATTAATTGTGCTTTAGATACGGGTAAGAGTGGTTGGCGCCATAATATAGACATCGGGGATGTCCAGATAATATAGGTTATCAGGGATAACTAAGAATCAAGTGTCTCGGGGAGGCATAGAAATCACCTTGGTACAATTACCCATTACTGCTGCTTATATTATTTGCTGCTTAAAATTATTGCTGCTTAGAAGTATATGTTTAAAGTATTAAGAATTTTAAAGTAATAAGAAATTATCTGTTTGTGCGGTACAGGTGCTTAGAAGGTGAGCTAAGCCAAGGACTGCTTTGAGACGTTTTGTGGCAAAGTATAAGACGCCCCATCTCCGTGGCTAGGCGAAAGCTATATGACCCACGGTTGATGAAAGCAAGTGATACCGAGCCGGTCGTCTGTGTAATATTGTATGACGTGTCCTTGATGTAAAATTTGTTTAGTATTTAATATAACTGAGTGGAATTTAAAAAAAATCTGCCAAAGTTAGTTTTAATAATCTCTCCCAAAGAAAGTACAGAGTATTTAGGTCGCAGGGTAGATTTTCCAGATAGACAATAAGGTTGTACTTTTCACAATCTGTCACGATCACACTTGCCAGTGGTGAATTACTAACCACAACGAGCGAGCGTCTCGTGACGAGGCTGTATGAGGAACTAAAAGAATAAGAAGGAATTTCTACTAAGCATGTAAGACTGGCTGTGATGCTTCACAGCCCGCATTACCTTTAACCACTTCTAGAGGGAGACTCCACTCCAATCCAACTAGCTGACCACACACAGGCAGATACAGATCTTACATACAATCTGCTGCACGCTAAGGGTTGGGAAACAGTCTAGCAATTACTACACACTTCTAGGGTTCCTCCAGCTATCCTGTAAGCTTGAATCCCAGTGTTAATCACTCTTTCCACTGTCCCCACACACACACAGATCAGCATGCAATCTAGCAACATACAGTGAAATTGCATACCGATTGACACATAACATAGATTGAGCACTTAGACACTAAAATACAATAACCTCTCCAGAGATATGAGAAGTACACAGAAGTCACTTATTAATTTAATAGTTTAATAACCCGAAAGTGGACAGCATAAAAAAAAAAAAAAAAAAAAAAATACAAAAAAAAAAAACCTTTCATTGTGAAGTCGACACTTCCTTAATTGGTATAGCATATAGATAGCTTACTGTCGTCTTGTGTAAACCAATGACTTGCTTCCTGTGTCAGCGCAAAATGCCAAAGTTACTTTCATTTTGCAAAACACAGACTTTACTTATAAGAATTGTATTATCCAAGCCATAGTTAAATTGCCCAACACAATCTGTACTGTGTGGGATCCGATCAAACCGGGATCCTGTTTCCAGTGTGTGTGGCACGAAGATTTTTGCATTGATACAACTGTCGGAAGAAAATTGGGATCAGTATATTATACTGACCAACTCCGGTGCTTGGATCAATGGGGACCAGACATAGTAAACCTACCTCCTACCCATGTCCCAACGTCCAAGAAACCTGCAAAGAATACGTTACCCGAGTAGGAGGCACGGATTATTTTCTTATTAATCCCTGGGTGGATAATATAGTGGGATGGACAGGGATCACATGAATAGAAACGCACAGGACCAACCTTGTTACAATTGCGGCCGTTCCGGCCATTGGGCCAGAAATTGCCCCCTACCTGACAGAAGGGCCATATTCCAAGACCAGAACCCTGGCCTGCCCAAGACAAATACCCAACATAGATTTGACATAGACTGGACTCAACACCCACGGTGACGAGGCCCGGAGGATCCACTCGGGTCCGGATGGACTCAGTATGGAATCTAGGGTGATACCTATAAATTGTCAGTTTAGCGGTTTCTGATGAACTACTCACTGTTGATAACGGCATATGGTCACAGAACGATTTTGACACAGGTCTCATTGATTGTACCCCCTATCGGGCTACCCTGAAACCAGGTGCTCAACCAGTGTTTCATAAACAATATCCTTTGTCAAAAGAGAAACTAGATGGAATCAGACCCATGATACAGGACCTTTTTAGAGAAGGGAATCTTAACCCCTATCTGCTCTGCATATAGTACCCCTATCAACCCTGTTTCCAAACCAGACGGTAGTGTCAGATTTGTTCAAGACCCAAGGGCTATCAATAGTTTAATCATCCCACTTGCCCCGATAGTGCAAGATAGTGCAAGATGTCACCTCTCTCCTTTCCTCCATCCCTGCACAGGCCACCTATTTTTCTGTAATTGATTTGAAGAACGTTTTTTTTTAGTATACCTGTACACGAGGACACTAGGCCTCTGTTTGCATTTTCCTTTGGAGGGTCAACAACTCACCTGGTGCCGTATGAACCAGAGATATGCTGATTCACCTGTTGTGTACAGCATAGTCCTCCAAGCCACATTAAAACCTTGGCACCCCCCCCAAGGTTCTGTCCTGCTACAATATGTGGATATCTCCTCGTTTGTAGTCTATCAAGGGAGGCCTGCAGGGAAGATTGTTTATCGTTGTTAGGTTGGTTACATGAATGTGGGCACAAAGTTTCACCCAAAAAGTTACAATGGTGTAAATTGAATATCTTGGTTTTGTCCTCAATCAAGGGAGTAGGAAAATCAGTCCTAGCCGTATCCAATCTGTCATGGGCCTGGTCAACCCAAATACTCAGAGGGAAATGCTATCTTTTCTGGGTATGATAAATTACTGCAGACAGTGGATACCGGACTGTTCTTACTATGACAACATTTTGAGGCAATGTACACTGTCAGACAAACCAAAAGATATAATATGGTCACAAGAAATGTTAAACGCTTTTGAAAAGTTGAAGTTAGCAATGATGTGTAGTTCTGCTTTGGGCCTCCCTTAAATATGTAAAGCCATTTCAGCTATATACAAGGGACAACTGTAAAACCATGGCGGGGGTACTGACACAAGAACACGGAGGAAAGTTTAGACCCGTAGTTTTTTTCAAAGGTAATGCCAATTTCTGTACAAGGTATGCCCGCTTGTTTGAGAGCCCTAGCGGCATGTGCAATGGTGGTGGAAATGTCAGTAGTTTTCACCCTGGGCCACCCCACCACACTTTACACTACCCACCATGTCATCCATCTTCTAAGAGGGGTACACACCCAGCATATGTCAGCCCAACGTCTAAGTGGATACAAAGTCATCCTCTTAGGAAACACATCCTTGTCAATCAGATACTGTTCCCCAAATGCAGGCCCTGCCCCTATCTTAAATGCATTATTGGGATTGAAAGGTGAGGCAGATGACATTCCACAATACCATGACTGTTTGACTTCTGTAACAACAGAGACTTCCCCTAGACTAGACATGGCAACCCTGCCCATACCAGATTCACATGTTGTGTTTGTGGATGGGTCATGCACAAGACCAAATGACACCACATACAACGCAGGATATGTCGTTGTAAGTTTACCTGACTGCATACATGAAGCAGAACCCATCCCCTATCAGTCGGCTCAGGCTGCCGAGCTGATAGCCTTGACCAGAGCATGCCAGTTGTCAGGGACAGTCTGTCACCATTTACACAGATTCAAAGTATGCCTTCTCCGTGGTCCATGACCACGGAGTGATCTGGGCCAGAGGAGGGTTCATAGGAGCGGATGGGAAAAGAATTTCTCACTCCCAGTTGATCAATGATCTACTAGCTGCAGTCCACCTCCCTTCAGAGATAGCCATACTACATTGTAGGGCACGCACGGGGGGCAGTGATCAGATTTCCAGGGGCAATGCCTTGGCAGATAGAACAGCGAAAGAAGCCGCACTCCAACAATTAGCTACCTTACAAATGGCCGTACTAACACCACCCTTGTTAGATGACACACAAATGATAGTGGAACTCCAGTACTCGGCAAGTGACACAGATCTAAATGACTGGTGTTATCCAGTGTTGCAAAAGAGTCCAAAGAGTGGACTAATTTGCAAAGAGGGGAAACCATGTATCCCACAGGCTAGTGCACCACTTTTTATAGCCCAGCACCATGGGGTAGGCCACAACAGTAAAGCCACAACGCTACTACTGCTAAAAAAAATGATTTTTACATTACTAAGTTTGATAAGTTAGTAGCTGGGTTTGTACAGAGGTGTATTACATGCCTCCGTGCAAATCCTAACAACCCTAATCGGGCAGTCCACCAACACCTCAAATATCCAACAACTTCATTAACACACCTCCAAATTGATTTTACACACATTCCCTGTGATAAGGGTAGGCAGGAATATGCCCTGGTAATTGTGGATATGTTCTCACGATGGCCAGAGATATATCCCACTAAAACTGAGAAAGGCCACAGGAGGTACCTTTCATAAATGAAAGGAGGTGCTACCAATTATTCTAGCAGAAATAAGAATGACACCCCACAAATCTTTAAAATTCTCGCCATTCGAGATTTTAATGGGAAGGCCATTCCCCACACCTTGGGCCAAGAAACCCCTCACTCTACAAGAAGGAGATTTAGAGCAGATTCAGGATCATTATGTCAGGTCACTTATAACAAAACTAGATGAGATAGAACAAAAAGTTGTCTGTAAGTTTCCTTCTCTTCCACAGGAAAACACCCACCCTTTTATACCAGGAGATGTTGTAGTTGTAAAACGATTGACCAAAGATAAAAGAGCCAAAGACTTCGCTTATGGTCCAGAGATGATAGTGGTAGCCGTTACCCGGACCGCAATACTGACGGAAGAGAGCCCAACATGGATCCATGCCACCCGAGTAAAACTGGTGCCTAGGGCCAGACAAAGAGAGGTACTAACGGGGGCGGACAGCCCTGGCCTCCGACTAGAAGCAAGTACAAGTGAGGTACTAACGGGGGCAGACAGCCCTGACCTCCGACAAGATGACTTGCTTATTTCACCACAGACTTCTGGGAAAGCCTTGTGCCTCCTACTTTGGACTGTCCTGATCGTATTCCTGCCAGTTTGGCTGATAACGAACTGTATCTATCACCCTGAAGATTTGGGACATATAAAGAGCATTTGTGGAAATTCCAACACTCCACAACAGGACAATATGAATAATACACATAATAGACACAAGAGAAATGAGAACTCAGATGGTTTTACAGATAAAATGTTATTATTGAAGTTTTAATATGCCTATGCCCAGAAGTCTGGATATGAAAAATGTTGGATATGGCTGTACTTTTAAATATCACAAATGTTCTATTATTGTTAAAATACAATTATTACTACAGTGACAATTAGAACTGAGGAAGATCACCCCAGGGAAGAGATAGTGTTATCAGATTGTCAGATTAGTAGATTCGTATGATGCCAAGATGGGTGATATGAATGAGTAAAGATATGTATCCACATACACCTTAAGAAGATCTTTGCTCCACATAGATGTGAAGTAGTACTGTGGACCCTTTGGTGTCATACTAAGTAGAGAAGATATGGAAGTGACCCCACAATAGGGTACTGATAATGTTGAGATATATATATCTATAAAGAAGTTATTTCCCAGACTGGTGTTTTGGGTTGGGGAACTCCACAAAGGGAGCTGAAGTTTGCCAACAAGCTAAAATTAATTTTTCAATGACTTCAATTGAGAGCCCTTATTTTCACACTTCAGAACCTGCCCTAAACACCACTCTAATGAACTTTCTTAACCGTGACCTCCCCAGTGGGACAGTTATTGATGAGTTTAACCCTTTCCATTTTTTTTGGTTTTACTCTTATATGCTTGCTATAGGCTTATAATGTGCATAGTTGTTAAAATGTCCCGAACACCCGACCCAGCAGCTGCGAATAGAATCTATCTGAACATGTATCATGATAAAAGAAGGATGGAGAAGGAGAACCACATAATTTAGAATTATTTGGATTCTAAGAGGGGATTGTAAGGGTTAACATAAGTTGTCCATAGATTGCATATATGCTGTCTGTATATCAGAATGACATGAGCAATTCTTGTGATGACCATATATAGTAGTAGTCAGTTTGAATGTCTTGTGACCTAAGTTTTGTGGTTTCTATAACCAGTTTGTGGCGGTTGACATATATACAAGCCTTAATCATGAGACGAGTTCTAACTTAAGCAATAAATAACGGTAACTTTTAACCAATGATATTTTAACAGCATCACCCAAAAGGGGGGCGTCCGCCCAGTAACAGTGTATTAACCAATGATGTTAAGACATGTATTTGTGTATTTCCTTTGAATCTCTGTATGTTTTTATAAAAGAAACTGTTCGTGCCATATTAAACCAGAGTGACTTTAACCTAATACCGTGTGTCTTGTTACTGCAAGGTTAAACTCATTCTCCCGGTGCCGAAGGGGTCCTTTTACCAAGGTGGGCATATTTTATCTTACCCTACAGTGCTGGCTTGCATTATTGTAATTTATTTAATTTGTTTTGTTTATTATCTCCAGCGCTGAATTCCTTCCTTTTTTTATCCACAGCATTTTGATCAAATTACATCTCCCCGCAACCGACAGCGGGAGATGTCGCCAAATTTGAATTTTATTTTTAAATTTGGACAATAGGAGGACTAAATTATTCCCTATGTATTTATTAAGGTCACTTGTTATATATATTACTAAGTATTTCATACTCCCCACTTTCTCCAACTGTGGGATTTCTACCAATGTTGGGTCTACTGGCATTAATGCTGATTTCTCCCAATTTATGACCAATCCTGAGAGTCTGCCAAATTCTCTGAAAATAGTTATTGCCTGTTTAATGGAGTGATCCGTGTCACCAAGGAAGAGGAGAACATCCTCCCCAGTGGGTCTCACAAACCCCTCCATTTTTATATCCGTTCTTATTGCAGTGGCCAGCGTTTTCATTGCTAAGGCAAATAGCAGGGGTGACAATGGGCACACCTGCCTAGTGCCCCTCTCCAACTGAACCCTAGCTGAGTAGTCATTGTTGACTCTAAATCTCTGAATCGAGCGGAGGCTCAGGTAAGCTCTAGTTTGGGCTGGGGGGACTGCTGCACAAAAAGGTTTTTTACCTTCATGCACAGCCTGAAGGTAAAAAACCTTGTGCCTTAAAAACCACTTTACCAAAGAATGTGCTGTACTTAGAATGCAGTAGTCTGGAGTAAGAAATGTAAAACACAGTGAGGGGAATTTATCATAACGGGTTCAATCAAAATCTGGAACAGACACACATGGCATTCAATCAGCTTTTATCTTCAGCTTGTTCAGCTTTGGAAATGAAGTCTATGAGCTGATTGGTTGCCATGCACAGCTGCTCCAGATTCTGTCTGCTCTAGTTTTGATAAATTCCCCTAAGGGCTTATTCAGACAGGCGCTGAGACAGGTCCTGTATGCTGAGCCATTTTTTGCTGCATCTGCATCCACCAAAGAGCTTCACCCATAGAAGTGGGTGCACAGATCTGAATGCAGACACTGTGCGTTTGAATACATGCATTCCTTCCTGTCTGCATGTCAAATTTTGACATCCGACTATGTCCATGCAGCTGCTGTATCCCAATTGACTTTGACTGGACTGCCTGCACAGGAATGCACAGAGCACCAAGTATCCCCACGAGATACCACTGACTCTGCTGGCTTGCCTTCTTCTCAGTGCATGCTGGTGCCATCTATTCCCCAGGCTCGCAATGCACATGCACCTTTCCATCAATATGATGTAAAAGAAAACCTGATTATGTTGCTATGTTGTTCAGTTATGATGTTCATTGTAGGTGTTTTTGGCCAAAGACACAGGTTAGCATGGGCACCCTGACCAGTTTTCGGCCAGGCAGCCCATTACACAACAAACTGTGGCTCACATTCTTTCTGCTTTCAACATATCAACTTCAGGGACAACATATATACTTGCTGCCTAATATATCCCACTAAACCTCAGATGCCATTGCAATGAGAGGATCAATATTATTCACTTAAAGCAGAGCTCCACCCACAAGGGTTTTGACAGGTACCCATCTCCACTTCCGGGGAGACCTGGCTGCGGCAAGGTTCCCCGAAGTCCGGCCCCCCTCCTCCTTCCCCCACCGCAGGGCCAATCACAAAGCAAAGCGGGCTTCACGATTGCGCATTTGGGAATCGGCTGTGAAGGCTTCACTACCGGTTTCCCTTACAGGCATTGGCGGCGGCAGCACCTGTGAGCCAATGGAAACATAGGCTGAGGTGCTTACATCGCTGCATTCCAGGACAGGTAAGTGTCCTAAAATTCAAAGTCAGCAGCTACAGTATTTGGGGAGCTGGACTTCGGGTGCCCTCCTCTTTAACCTGTATGTGTATAAAGTTTTGGCTGATCAGTGAAAATTAAAATTTATTTTAGCAAAAACTAGTGTAGTTTCCCTTTAAAAAAAAACTTTTATTATCTGAAAAGGATATTCATATTTCCTAGAGACCCTGTGCTCTTAGACCCTAGTCACCCCACTGCTGGAATATCATACAGGACCTTCCTGTGTAGATAGTATACTGACATATTTGGAAGACCCAGCTGTGCTAATACTGCATTGCATATGGTCATGTAACTACCAGGCTATCAATACTTTACTTATCCTCATTTTGTAACAATTCTGTACTCTATAAAGTGACAAATGTGTTCTTAGTTGTCCTTTGCTGCCTGGATGGGACAGAGAGTGCGAGGAAAATGTAGGTTACAGCATAAGCTGGCCAGGAAAAAAGCGCTGAAAGTAGTTCAAGCCTCTCCATTCATCACCAAGGACAACCTTATATTTTATGCTACCTAATAACTGCTCTTTTTACATTTTCCTATTTTGTAGCTCATAGGCAAGCATCTTTTGAAAAATGTGCCTCTAGCTAGCTAAATGTCTAAGCACTGAACATGTGCTGTATGTGCTACAGGATTCCATATTAAAATATTGTAGGTTCATCTAAAACTGATATTCCAGCTATGGGTGAACTTGGCTTGAAATCCTTGCTGGTTTATTGTATCTCTTGTGGAGTCCAGCAGTAAAAGATTCCCTCTGGGGGTATCATCTATGGTGTTTTGGGCTTCCCACTGCATTCTCCATACTGAATACTAAACTAAACACTCCACAGGGTTATGGAGAAGGCAACAGACAGAGTAGGATATCAGAGCTGTGAATTTTGGCACAGAGGTCTTTGCAAAGTCCTTGAGAGATGTAAGAGATCAAGCAGGTAATACAACCCACCAGCATCTGATTTGACAGACATTTTAGGGGCCCTCTAATATCAGTGACCAATGTCACTTTGTTTCTATGGGGAACCAGTATTTAGCTCCACATGTTTTTAACTGCTAAGAATGTGAATGTAACTCATCCACTTTTATCCAGTGTAGTTAAAGACCTAGGCCCGGATTCACAAAGGAGTTACGGCGGCGTATCTCCAGATACGCCGCCGTAATTTTAAATATGCGCCGTCGCATCTTTGCGCCAATTCACAAAGCAAGATATGCCGAAAAACATGGCTTCAGTCGTCCGGCGTAACTTGCCTACGCCAGCGTATCGTGGGCGCATAGTTACGCTGGACGCATTCGGCGTTTCCATTAAAAATTTGCAAATGAGCAAAATACGCTGATTCACGAATGTAGATGCACCCGGCCGCTTCATATACCTGCTTTGCTTAAGGCTTACGTCCGGCGTAAAGTTACCCCTGCTATAGGAGGCGCAGCTAATGCTAAGGTATGGGCCAGGGCGCATGTTATGTTCACACGTCATAGGCTTTGCGCGCTGACGTCACTAAGGCATTCTATCCGACGTTATTCGGAGCATGCACACTGGGAGACGTCCACGGACGGCCCATCATTTGCATGGGGTCACGGTTCATTGTCATAAAACACGCCCACTGCCTTGCTACTTTGAATTACGCAGGCTTACGCCGGCCCATTTACGCTATGCCGACGTAACTTAGGGAGCAAGTGCTTTGTGAATACAGCACTTGCCTCTCTAAGTTGTGGCGGCGTAGCGTAAAGAAGATACACCCGCACAAAGATACGCCCGGGTACGTGAATCCGGCACACCTCTCTAAAAGCAACAGAGCACTTGATAGGTGATTGTGGCAGAAACACTTTTGTTAAACCTTGTGCAACTTTTTGAAGCACACAACTTGACACCTGGATCAGCACGGTCACATTAACCGAGTGCCCTTTCTCCTCATTCAAGTATGAAACTCAAAGAACTCTCTGAGGCCTATGCCAATACCATACTGTGGTTTAACAGGACAGGTTCCACTTAGAACAGGCCTCGCCATGTTTTACCAAAGAGGTTGAGTGCATGTGCTCAGCATCATATCCAGAGGTTGTCTTTGGAAAATAGACTTATGAGTGCTTCCAGCATTGCTGCAGAGGTTGAAGGGGTGGGGCTCATGTTACTCCCTTCTTCAACCTCAGAACCAACATCAGAATAAAGTAATGCCTTTGCATCAACAAGAAGCAAGTGGCTGATGCTGTGTTCAAATAATTCTGCTTACTCCTCTATGCATGATGCTGGGGCTATGGTAGGAGTAGCTGTGGACAAGGAGACAGAATAAGCTGCTCTGGAAAATGTGTCTCAGAGTCTTAGCTTGGGTGATAGAGGATGAGGAGGATGAGAATGTCTGCCTTTCCTTGTTGGCCTCTGAGACACGATGGGCGGGCTTAATACCCAAATTTTAATAGATACTGGGAATTGTGTAAAAAAAAAAAAAAAGCAGCAACCAAAAAAAAAAGGGGGGGTATACAGCACTGTATACAGCATTAATGTTATGTAAAGCTGTGCTAAACACTGCACTACAATTATACTACATTATACTCACACTATACTGACACTGCACTGACACACACTACACTGACACTACACTATACTCAGTAGACATGTGCACAGAAAAAAATTCCGTTTTTTTTTTGTTCTGTTTCGTATTGTTCCGTTTTTTCGTTTTCGTAAGACGCCCGTTTTCCTGTTTGTTCCCGTTCGTTTTTCGTATGACGTGATTTTTTCGTATTCCGATCGTTTCGTATTTTTGTTACTGTTTTATTTTCGTACATGCGGGATGGTTCGTTATTCTGTTTAATTCATGTTCGTTACTTGTTAGACAATAATTTTCGTGAATTTTCGTCAATGATTTGCAGTATCTTGAAACCCTTTTCTTTTGCTATTTTCAGTCGTATGTTCATATGACATCTATAACAAAAGATTTGCATTCTGTATTTTAAATTCCTTTTTTCTGTTCGTATTTTGGATTCAAAATACAGCATGCAAATCTTTTGTTATAGATGTCATATGAACAATGAACATAGGACTGAAAACAAACAGAAAAAGTATTGAAACAAAATACAAAATGCAAATCTTTTGTTATAGATGTCATATGAACAATGAACATAGGACTGAAAACAAACAGAAAAAGGATTGAAACAAAATACAGCATGCAAATCTTTTGTTATAGATGTCATATGAACAATGAACATAGGACTGAAAACAAACAGAAAAAGGATTGAAACAAAATACAGCATGCAAATCTTTTGTTATAGATGTCATATGAACAATGAACATAGGACTGAAAACAAACAGAAAAAGGATTGAAACAAAATACAGCATGCAAATCTTTTGTTATAGATGTCATATGAACAATGAACATAGGACTGAAAACAAACAGAAAAAGGATTCAAACAAAATACAGAATGTAAATCTTTTGTTATAGATGTAATTTGTGTTCTTTTGCATTTTTCGTTTTGTCGTTTTTTTTCGTCGGATCATTCGTTCGTATTTGTGGTTGTTCGTTATGCGGCTCATTCGTAATCTCGTAGTTTTCGTATTTTGGTGCTTTCATTTTTTCGTATGTACACATTATCCTGCGGGTACGAAAATGAACATTTTCGTACGAAAATAACATTCGTACGAACGGGAATGCACATATCTAATACTCAGATCATGCTCAAACTATACTAACACTACACTGACACTCTACACTTAGAGTCACAATAACTCTCAAGTAGAAAACATCTCGACTCCAACAACAGACTTCAAAAGGTTCCTGTGGGAAGTAAACTTTTAGGGCCAGATTCTCAAAGAACTTACGCCGGCGTATCTCGATATGCATGGCGTTAATGTAAATGTGCGCCGTCGTATCTATGCGCCGTACCCACAGAACCAGATACGCCTGAAACTAGGCTTTTTCCGACCAACGTAAATTTTTTAAGCCGGCGTAGCGTGGGCGCATATTTATGCAAATGAGGGAGATACGCCGATTCCCGAACGTACGTGCGTCCGACGCAGACTACGCGCGCTGCGCGTAAGACGTACGTTCGGCCTAAAGTTACGCCTCATAAAGCAGGGGTAACTTTGCACCAGACGTGCGCAAGTCAGCTGGAGAGCAACTACAGCAGCACCGTTACGGACGAGCTGAGCAACCACACTTGCAGGACAACACATTTGTCTGCCAACATGCCAGGGGCAGGCATGGTCATAGCACTACTAGTGTGTGAAGAGGCGCGTAGAAGTAGGAGGGCACGGGAGAGGATATACCAAATGCGCATGAACGTCTTTGGTATGGGGGAATCGGAGGTGTATCACATCTTCAGATTGAGCCCTGATGCCATCCTGGAATTAGCCACAGCCCTGCATGATGACATCACCAGCATGACACACTGCTCACATGCACTGCAGCCACTGCTCAAGGTACTGGCAACACTCCATTTCCTTGCCAGTGGCTCGTTCCAGCGTACAAGTGGGGTTGTGGCTGGGATGTCACAAACCAGCATGAGCAGATGTGTGCACCAGTTTGTCCCCGCAATCCTCAGACGCATGTCCCACCACATCATCAGACCCACCAATGAGCATCTGCGGCAGAAGGCAATGCGGGATTTCTACAGCATTGCCGGATTCCCACGCACCATCGGGGCCATTGATTGCACACATGTGGCACTACATACCCCAGTGCCACAGAGCACATGTACCGCAATCGTAAGCTTTGGAATTCCATCAACGTACAGGTGATAGCCGATGCCAAAGACCTAATATGGCATGTCCGTGCCAAACACCCAGGGGCCAGCCTCGACAGCTACATATACCGTCAAAGCCCCATCCCAACGGAATTCGAACAGAACGTGTACAAGGACAGCTGGTTGGTTGGTGAGTGACATGGGAGTCAGGCATGACTGTCCGACCCCATGATGCAGACATCACGAGGGGCACATGCACGACTAACATCCTCCGTGCTTTTCCCTTCCAGGTTACTCGGCATATGTACTTGGGCCCCATCTCATGACTCCATTCCGGAATCCCCAAACCAGAGGAGAGAGAAAATACAATTATGCACACATACGCACCTGTACAATGGTGGAGCGCACATTTGGTCTTGTTTCCGATGCCTGGATAAGTCCGGGGGTACCCTGTTGTATTCCCCTACCTTTGTGTGCCAGATCATCGGTGCATGTTGCTTGCTGCACAACTTTGCCGTGAGAAAGGGCCTGGAGATTAACATATGTGATGACCTGACCCCCCAACCAGACAGTCCCCCCCCTGCCAGAGGCTACCCCGTCAGCTGAGGGAACAGCAGTCAGGAGGTGCCTCGTGGGACGTATCTTTGAACATTAAACACACACACATTCATGATGGCACATGGACAATGCACGCATGCACACCACTGTGGTCCCTAAATCACACACATCACATCCACATCACATTGGATTAACCCAAGTCCAACATGCAGGACTTGGGAGCAGCAACGCCGCTGTCCGTTCATACCATATTCACACGGTCATGGGGATAACTTCTCCCCCACGACCCAGGGTGACACACCTTGCTCACAGGTATGTCACCCCCACATTCACACACCTGTCACACTGTAGCCTGAACTACTGTCCGTGTGCAGGCATTAAAAAAATACTCTTCACCAGAGCATAAAGAAAAAACAAATACTCTTCACCAGAGCATAAAGAAAAAACAAAAACTCTTCACCAGAGCATATTCCAAAAAAAACTTAATAATTTGCCCTGGCGTGGGCTACGCCTGGTGCCCAGGCTCCTGGCCCTCAGTTGCCTGGGGGGGGCCTCAGGTGGGGGGGTGGGGCATCAAGTGGAGGAGCATCCCCTGGTCCCTTCCTGGCTGGCTGCCTGCCCTCCAAAGCCACCACTATGCGGGTGAGTACCGCCTCGATGGCAGCTGTCTATGCCTGTACGACCACTCTTAGGGACTTCACCTCTGCCACGAGTTCTGCCACTGTGGCCTGCAGCTCCCCAAGGCAAGTGACCGTCGCAGCACTGTTCCCAGAAACATCCTGCAGAGTGTCACTTAAAGGGCTCGAGGAGGCCAGGCGTCTCATCTCCACCACAACTTCACCCATATGCCGGGTCGGGCGGTCCTGTTCCCTTGCCAGATGTTCCGGCAGGAACTCAGGGACACCCCTTGTCTTCCTGGTAGCCTTCCTGGGGCCAGGAGTGGCTGGGGCCCTTCCATATGGGGAGGAAGATGATGGGGATGAACCATGAGGGGCTGGAGATGATGGGGTTGGACCCTGAGGGGCTGGAGATGATGGAGGTGGATGTGTGTGATGGTCCAGCCAAAACATTCGAATCCTCCAAAAAGAGGTAAACCTCCTGGTCCATATGGACCACCTACTCCTCAACCACCTCTTGACTTGTGGTCTGGGCACTCCCCTCCACCAATGGCTCTTGGCTTCCCAGGGGGTCAGCCAGGGGTACAGGCTGTTCCGGGGATGATGGCGTTGGACGGCCACAGACAGCAGATGGCCCCGCTTCCTCCTGCACATCTGTGGATGACACAAAACATTCACATGTTGGTGGACCCACACACTTGTCACATGTTCCCTTTTACCCCCTCACATGCTACACACCAGATAGTAGATAAAACACACTTACCTGTCCTCAAGGCCTGCTCAACTGAGTCAAAGCCCTCCACTCCCTCCACTTGCTCCCTCTGAAGACACCGGGCAACCACTCTCTCCTCAAGAGTCAACCTAATTGCACTGGCTGGTCCACCTCCAGTGCCCCTGGTATGCTTATTGCTTACTCAGCTCGCCCAGCTTTCCTCTGACCACACGCCACAGGTCATTTATCTTTTTTTAAATGTCCTGGGGTGTCCTGACCTCATGAGCCAGGGAATTTACCTGTGTGGTGATCTTCATCAGGATCTCCTCCTTCTTGGCCTTACTTGTGGTTCCACTCTCTGCCCCATGGAGGCGAGCATCGTACCTTTCCATGGCCGATATTATAATCGCCCACTCCTCTGGGGAGAAGTTCTTCTTCCTTTTTTTCTTCCTAGGAGCAGGCATGGCACAAAGCAAGATGCAGGTGTACTTTTGCACTCGACGGGCGCATGTCTGGGTGTATTTATACACTGGGTGTAGGCAGTGGGCCGGGGTATCTTAGGGGTTACGCCGAGCATAGTTGTCAGCATGTGCAAAGGGGTGCGGGACATACGTCCACGTCACGGCGCATGCGCCGTTCGTTCGGCCCTTCATTTGCATGGAGTCACACTTCATTTAAATGGATCACGCCCACTTCCCTCCTACTTCGAATTACGCCGGCTTACGCCAACGAATTTACATTACACCGGCGCATCGTTGGGCCCATTTGCTCTGAGAATACGGTGCTTGCCTCTCGAAGTTATGTCAGCTTAGCGCATCTGATATGCGCTATGCCTGCATAAAGATGCGCCTATGTACGAGAATCTGGCCCTTAGAGCGTGGGGTGGGACTATGCGCACTGAGTCTTGATTGGGCAAAGTCACCATGACTTTGCACCAAACATCCCGCCGAGCACCCCGTAAATTCTGGTGTTTGCTGAACGAGTGAACAGGCGATGTTTGGGCCGAACTTTAAATCTGCTCGAACTGTTTGCCCAACTCTATTCCATGCTATTCCATAGAGACCACTGCGTCCAGAGAGCAGGGTCCTTCTCAGAAGCTGCTGGCAAGACAGAGGCTTTTCTAATCAGTTAATGGCTACTTTCCAAAGTAAAGGAACTAGAAGACTTTGCTCATATTTTGTTTTGATGAATCTGCAATATATTTAGCTGCAGTGGCGGCTGGTGCTAAATATTTACGGGGGGCAGCAAACTAACGCCAGCCCCCCCCCCCCCCCAGGCGGACGATAGGCGCAAACCCCCTGCATGCGCAGGAGACGAATGGCGGACGAGGGGAAGGTGGCGATCTCCACAAGCACTGGACCCCCCCATGACTACCATCATCCAATCATGTGCAAGCAAAAAAAAATAAAAAATTCCTTGCACGTGATTGGGTACTCTTTACAAACTGAAGATTTACCTTATTTACTAAGCTTGGAAATAACTGCACTTGCAGAGTGTAACTGGACTTTATAAAGTGCACAGTCTTTTTGCCTTTAGTAAATCGACCCCTTGGTTTACAACAGGCTTTTAATTGTATATTTAACAGAAAAAGTAAGCAAATTCAAGAAGCTTATTGTTAGGGTTTACATGCATTTAACATAATTATGTTAAATGCATGTAAAAGTATTTTAGTCATCGGATATGCTCAGTACAAATATATGATGCCATGTGAATGGTATTTCAGGCCCTGTATACTATTACATGTAAAATGTATGAAGTATGCACAGGTGTGCTTCATTGTGTTTGGAATACAAAAGGGTAACGCCCGAGACTCAACATTGTATAATACTAATTCTTTTAGAGATAAAATGTTAGCAATTGCAAGAATTTGGATAAAGTGCAATCAACTAAAATGATTATCAACAAAGCTCTTCTCATGCCATGCAAGCTGATAAGATCATTATTAAATTCAACACATGGATTGCATAGCTTTTGCTGGGAAGACAATAGCAGGGCAGTGTCTAAAAGGAAAATGGAATCTAAAGCTGTTTTTGTTTTGTTTGCAATACTAGATATATACTTAACTGAATGTGATTCCCTTAAAGGAACACGTCAGTCTGTACTGTTAAATGGCTCAAATATTTATCTTGCATTTATCTTCTACGCCTGGTTAAAGGGGTTGTTTGTTTTTTATTTTCTAAATAGGTTCCTTTAAGTACTTAAGCCGGGACCATTTTGTTGCTAAAGGATCAGACCACTTTTTGCGATTCGGCACTGCGTCGCTTTAACTGACAATTGCGCGGCCGTGTGACGTGGCTCCCAAACAAAATTGACGTCCTTTTTTTCCCACAAATAGAGCTTTCTTTTGGTGGTATTTGTTCACCTCTGCGGTTTCTATTTTTTGCACTATAAACAAAAATAGAGCGACAATTTTGAAAAAAAATGCAATATTTTTTATAATAAACATCCCCCAAAAATATATAAAAATCATATTTTTTCTTTAGTTTAGGCCGATACATATTCTTCTACATATTTTTGGTAAAAAAATCGCAGTAAGCGTTTATTGATTGGTTTGCGCAAAAGTTATAGCATCTATAAAATAGGGGATTTATTAAATGATGGCACATCAGACACTTTTGACACCATTTTGGGACCATTGTCATTTACAGCGATCAGTGCTATAAAAATGCACTGATTACTGTGAAAATTACACTGGCAGTGAAGGGGTTAACCTGTAGGGGGCACTGAAGGGGTTAAGTTTGACCTAACAGAGTTATTCTTACTGTGTGGGGACGTGGCTTGGCGTGTGACGTCACTGATCGTCATTCCCTATGACAGGGAACAGACGATCAGTGACAGGCTCACTAGAAAGCAGGGGGAGAGGTTTGTTTACACTTTCTGTTTTTTAGCTCTGTGACCCAATCGCGGGACACCGGCGGTGATCGGGTCCCGCGGGTGCAGTCACAGAGTACCCGACCGGGTCGCGAGCGTGCCGCCGACGGCGCCTGCACGACCCACGGCTGTGCATATTTAAGTGGACGTACCTGTACGCTAATATGCGCAGCCGTGCCATTTTGCCGACGTACATCGGCATTCGGCGGTCGACAATCGGTTAACCTAGTGCATTGTTGGTTCACTTACCCTTTTCCTTTGATTTCCATTCTACATGTTTTTTTCTTTGGCTGCTTTTTAAATTCTTATATGGCTGATTGGTGCAAAGGTTTGCAAAAAGGTAGTCTGATGTGTTCCCTGGTTTATTCTCTGCTCTTTTTTTTACAGCGGAACTAAACCCTCCAATTCTTTACAGCCAAGGAAGCTGCCATCTTAGACTCTGCTTGTTTGATCTGCAGTTGCCATGGGGCTCTACATGTGATCAGTTATGATTTGATGAATTTAAATTGACAGTTCAATTGACAGCAAAAACAACTGAGAATGTTATCATTCAGGGCAATCTTTGAATGTTACTGCTCTGGTAAACAGTTATGCCGCGTACACACAACTGGAAATTCCGACAAGAAAAGTCCGATGTGAGCTTTTGGTCGGAAATTCCGACTGTGTGTATATGCTCCATCAGACTTTTGCTGTCTGTATTTCCGCCAACCAAAGATTGAGAGCTGGTTCTCATATTTTTAGACGGAAAAAATTCCTATTGCAAATTCCGTTCGTCTGTATGCAATTTCGACGCGCCAAAAACCACGCATGCTCAGAATCAAGCAAAAGAGCTGAACTGCCTATTGAACTTCATTGATTTTGGCTCGTCGTACATGTTGTACGTCACCACCTTCTTGACGGTCGGAATTTGAACTTGAACTTCATTGATTTTGGCTCGTCGTACGTGTTGTACGTCACCGCCTTCTTGACGGTTAGAATTTCCGACAGTATTTGTGTGACCGTGTGTATGCAACACAACTTTGAGCCAACATTCTGTCGGAAAAAAAACACGTTTTGCTTGGCGGAATTTCCGATCGTGTGTATGTGGTATTAGAGTGGAACTAAACTCTCCTATAGTTTGTAGCCATGGAAGCTGCCATATAGCTGTTTTATCTTCAACTGCCATGAGTGCCTCATATTTGACCATATGTGATCATTTAAGACACCAGTCATTTGATTGTTTGACAATTTGGTTGAGAACACAACTAGTGTGATAGTAAGTCAATGGATTGAGTTCCAATTTGATTTAATGGGTTAAGTTCGTCTTAGGCTGGCACATACTAGACACCAGAACATTGGAGAAAAGCTGCTGTTAATCTTTCAATAAAGATACAAAATAGTGTCTAAAAGTGACATCAGGTTCTAACTAAACTTATTTATTAACAATTTTTACTTTAACTGTGGCCCCTTCTATTATTTGGAAGGTGCCAAATTGGATGCTGATACCCCATGTCACTCCAGCAGCCATCTTGGGCCATGCAGAGTCTACTTAAGGCCCTGGCTCCCAGGCTTGGTGCTCATTTTTTTTGTGAGTTAGTAGGGTAGGGACAGGTACCCCGCCTGTAAGGGAACATACTAACATAATGGAAAGGTTCCTGATGAGGTGGTAAAGCGTAGGGTCGCAACTCCTTGTATATCTTCCCTCTTAGGCACCAGATGGCCAGGCCGCATTCAACTCTCTTAACCCTCCTGGCGGTATTCCCGAGTCTGACTCGGGGTTACATTTGTGCTGTGATCGGTAACCCCGAGCCAGACTCGGGCTCGCCTCGCAGCATCCACAGGCATGGTTTACTTACCTTGTCCCTGGATCCAGCGATGCCTCTCCACTGTGTGAGCGAGCGGCATCCTCACTTGATTCACACAGTGTCCCCGTTTGCTGCCGATCTCCGTTCCCTGCGACGTTACGACGCACAGGGGCGGAGAAAGGCGCCAAATTCAAAAAAGTAAACAAACCCATTACATACAGTATACTGTAATCCTATAGATTACAGTACTGTATGTAAAAAATACACACCCCCCTTGTCCCTAGTGGTCTGTCCAGTGCCCTACATGTTCTTTTGTATAATAAAAACTGTTCTTTCTGCCTGCAAACTGTAGATTGTCCATAGCAACCAAAAAGTGTCCCTTTATGTCAAAAATGGTTTTAGAGCAGCTAGAAAACAGCGATAATAAATTATAATCACTTGCAGAATTGAGCGATAAAAAAATAAAAGTAATGACAGCGACAATTCTGCAACTGAGCAAATTTCAGTGTTTTTGAGTTGATTTCATTATTGAATAATTTTTATTATAATTACATTATTACTTGTTATAATTATTTATAGTTATTTATTATATTATCATTTATGAATTTGTTTTTCAAACTTTATCATACCCGAGATGTCTACTAGACTCTTGTTTGGACAGATTTAAGTGAGTTATTCATGATGCCGCGTACACACGATCACTTTATGCGATTGGAAAAAAACGACGTTTTCTGTGAAGTAAAAAACAACGTTTTTGAAACTTCAATTTTCAAAGACGATGTTGCCTACACACCATCGTTTTTTCACAATGCTCTAGCAAAGCGAGGTTACGTTCACCACTCTTTTCCATTGAAGCTCGCTTCATAACTAGCTTCTGGGCATGCGCGTTTTTTGCTACACACGGTGATTTTTTGTGAAACAAAAAAACACGTTTTGAAAAACGACATTTTCCCCCACACACAGTCATTTGAATGAATGAAAACTTATATAGCGCAGCACATGCGAACTGAATCGCCTCTGGGCGCTTGTTGTTCCTGTCTCCTTTGATATCAAAAGAGATGAGTCTTGACCTTTTTCCTGAATGCTAGGTGGTTCTCCTCCAACCGAATGCTGATTGGTAAAGCGTTCCATAGTCTGGGACCTTGGATCGCGAATCTTCTATCTCCTTTGGACTTGTAGTTGGCTTTCGGAACCTGGAGCAGGTTTTGATTGGTGGATCGCAAAATGCGATTGGAATTATGAGCTTTTATTTTTTCGCATAAATAATGGGGGGCATTCCCATGGACACATCGATGCGTAAGACAGAGAGCTTTAAAAGCAATCCTGTCTTTAACTGGCAGCCAGTGAAGGGCTCTCAGTGAAGGTGAGATGGATTCCCAAGGTTTTTTGCCAGTCACAAGTCTGGCGGCCGTATTCTGAACGACTTGCAGACGAGCGATTTGGTACTTGGGGAGTCCGAGGTAAAGGGCATTTGCATAATCCAGTCTGGAGTTAACAATTGCTCCCACCACGACCGCTAAATCTTCTTTGGGGATGAAAGGGGTAAGTCTACGTAGTAGGCGCAGCAGATGGTGAGATCCGCTGACTACTGACCCTATTTGTGCGTCCATTGTCATAAAGGAGTCAAAAATGACCCCGAGACTTTTGACTTTGGCGCTAGGGGTGATGATTTTGCCCAAAATAGGCGGGGGGGGTGTCCATGCTGTTGAAGGTTGATTCCTTTGCTTGGCGTGAAACAGAAGAAGTTCTGTTTTCGCTCCGTTGAGTTTAAGATAACTCTTTGTCATCCAGTTCTCTATCAAAGAGAGACATGTCTCTAGATTGAGGTGGTGATCCTTACTGTTGCAGATGCGGAAATACAGTTGCGTGTCGTCTGCATATGAGTGATAAAGCAGTTTTTGGCTGCTGATAATCTCAAAAAGAGGACGAAGATAGACGTTAAACAGCACCGGTGACAGAGGCGATCCTTGAGGGACTCCGCATGTTACTGTGCGTTTCTCAGATGTGAAGGGTCCTAACTTCACTGTTTGCGATCGGTTTTCCAGAAAAGAGGAGAACCAAGATAAATCGCCTTCTGCGACTCTGGCTACTTCAGCAAGCCGAGTCAGTAACAGTTTGTGGTCTACAGTGTCGAAAGCTGCGCTTAGGTCCAACAGAACCAGAAGGCAAGATTCTCCTTCGTCTGCGGCCTCGAGAACATCGTCCCATATTTTGAGCAATGCGGTTTCAGTCCCGTGTCCGGGACGGAATCCTGATTGCAATGGGTCAAGTAGCTTGTGGGTATCTAGATGCTGTTGCAGCTGTTGTACCACTACTTTCTCCATTACCTTTGAGAGTACATTGAGGCTTGTTATGGGACGGCGGTGGAGTGGGTCCTTTGGATCCAGATTGGGTTTCTTCAGGATGGGTTGGATTATACCCTCTTTCAACTGTAAGGGCACTATGCCCTCCAAGAAAGACTGGTTGATAAGCTGCGTGATGGGAGGAGCCAGGATGTAGGCGCATTCCTTCAGCAGTTTTGTGGGGATAATGTCATTTGGCGCTGTGCCATTACGCAGAGTACCAATGACATTCTTAGTGGTCTGAATGGAGATGGGTTCCAGGGTGAACTTACCTGATATAGGAGAATTACTGTTGGTGTTGTGTGAGCGGCTGCACGGGGGCTGAGGGGGGGATTGTTTTGCTGAATGCTTTCACGGATTGCCTCGATTTTATTAATGAAGCAATCCGATAGTTCATTGCAAAATTCTTGTGTGTCTGTATTGGGGGCTTCAATACATCCTGGTTTCATGGTCTGAGTGACCATCTTGAAGAGTTCGCAGGGGCGGTTTAAGGCGCTGTTGATAGCCTCCGAAAAATAATTTTTCTTAGCTTGGAAAATTTCTTTGTGATATTTTCTTGTTGTCGCCTTGTAGATGGATAGGTTTAGTTCTGAAGAACATCTTTTCCAGGCAGATTCTGCCCTTCTGCGTTCTTGCTTCAGTAACGACAGCTGGTTGTTAAACCAGCTGCGGTTGTTTTTTCGGATGCGGGTTCTTCGTTTCGGCGCTACCAAGTCAGCTGACTGTAGCATGGCCGAATTTAAGGCATCCAGTGTTTCAACGGCCGTTTGATGCGGCTGAGTTGTTTCTATTTTTTTCCTTAAAGTGGTTTTGAAGAGTTCCGAGTGGAGCTTCTTCTGACATCTAGTCCAGTGAGTTGTCACTGAATTTGATGTTTTTGTTGCGGGGGGGATTGTGGAAATAATGAATTTAATTGCATGGTGGTCTGTCCATGGCAACCTTTCATTTTCCAAATTTTTTATTTCCAGATCTTGTCTGAAAATAAGATCAAGTGTGTGACCTGAAGCATGTGTGGGCCCACATACTAGTTGCTGTAACCCTGAATCTTCCAGGTGGTCAATACAGGCGTCGGCAACGGGGTCTTGTGAGGAGTTGGCCCAGAGATTAAAATCCCCGAGCAGCAAAAGATGTTTGCTGTTGAGGGTGTAAGTGGAGAAGAAATCCGTCCATGAAGTTAGCAGCTGCGATTTTGGGCCGGGCGGCCTATAGCAGAGCAGAATGTGGACGGTCTCCTTTGAATTTGTCTGTAGTTGCAGAGTAAGGGTTTCCATGAATGGAAGAGGGTTTTGAAGGACTGGTTTAGTGATCACAAGATGAGTCTTATGGATCACTGCCAGTCCTCCTCCTCTTTGCCCTATTCTGTTTTCCGTTATAATACGGTAGTTTTCTGGCACCAGTTCTCCTAGAATGGTGTTACAGTCGGCTGTGAGCCAGCTCTCTGTAATGAAGAGGCAGTCTAGATCGTGTTGTAGAATGAAATCATGGATTTCAAGTCTGTGTTTTACTGCCGATCTTGTGTTGATCAAAGCACATGAAATGTGCTTAGGCTGGGGTAAACGGCTAAAATTTTTGACAGTCGATCGTCGATCGAACTTCAAAAGTTGCTCAATTCTTAGGGTCTTTTTGGTGATGGCTGGGAGTATTGCGGCAAAACTCCTCAGATCCCAAATGGTTTCTGCGGAGTACCGCAGATAAGCCATGGTCGCCATTCACCGGGGCGAAGTAGTTTTTTTGGTAGCGATGGAGAGAGGATTCGGTGAATCCTCCCGGTTTTGGTCCAGAGGAAGGCAAAAAACCCCTAGCCGTGCTATGCCAATTTGCTTTGGTGGGGGAAAAAATTCCTTCCTGATCCCTGAACGGCGATCGGGCAAAACCCCTGGATCAAGTACTGTTAAGTTGTGAAGGGGGGGGGGTGAGAGCTGTCACTGCTGCTGAGGATACAGTAATTGCGCCTCTACATTGCGCCTCTACATTGCGCCGGTCTAACGTAAAGGAGGTGCGCTACTCCAGTCAATATATGCTCCACTGTACGTGAATCTGGCCCCAAATTTGCATGCAAAATAATTGTACCGCTTTCAGCACCTAAAACCAGAAAGAATCATACCGCCAGGGAGGTTAACAGACGCTGTCAACCTGGCTGATACCTGTCATCTTTAAATCAGTGGAACAGTGAGCGTACCCGCTTTGCCACGGGTCCCTCTGTGTTGTTGTGAACTGTGGTACCTATACCTTAAAACAAGCTTTTTCTTTTTGTATTATTATATTTTGGGTTAGCCACTAAAAGGTATCACTTTGACAAATTCTTTCCCTTCTTTAATTCAAAAAATCTATAAGCAAAAGAGATGTGTGTGCTACTGACTTGTTTTTCCATCTTCATTACATTGTACAATTTAGTCACAGACATATTTATAGCCCGAATTAAGTTTCAGTCAGTTAAACAGTGGTGGCCCGTAATGCAGGGCGCAGGGGCGCCGTACGTCGTTTCATGTAATAAATACTGTGGGGGCACGCACGTGCCCACAGCATAAAGTGGAAGCCTATGCGCAGGTCCAGCTGCCGAGCTGTCTACTGGCCACCCGCGATCGCTCCACAGAGAGCCAGAATGGGGATCTGCCTATGTAAACACGGCAGATCCCCGCTCTGACAGGGAAGTACACTTAGATCGTCTGTTCCTAGTAATCATTAACAGCGATCTCTGTGTACAGTACTCCCTGTCAGTCCATCTCCCACACAGTAGAAATCAACTCCCCAGGACACACTTAACCATTTGATCGCCTCTGGTTTTAACCCCAGTCCTGCTAAAAATCACTAATCTATGCCATTACCAGTAAAAACAATAAAAAAAAATTTAAGTCCCTAAATCTATCCCCTAATTTGACAATGCTATAACTTTTGCGCAAACAAATGAATATATAGGCTTATTGGGATTTTTTTTACCAAAAATATGTAGAAGAATACATAGGGCCAGATTCAGGTAGATGGGCGCTTCTTTACTTTGGAGTAACGTTTCTCATTTACGTTACTCCGTCGACACTTTCGGCGCAAGTACTGTTATTCACATAGCACTTGCTCCTAAACTTGCGCCGGAGTAACGAAAATGCCCTGGCGTAACCCGACGCAAGTGGAAGTGGGTGTGATCATATGTAAATGATGGGCGGAGCCCAGCGCAGAGGCTTACGTTCAGCGCATCATCCACGGAGCATGCGCAGTAAGTGAGGCTTCACTCGCCCCCTTGTGCGCATGCTCACAACCTCCGTCGGCACCACTTCACGGGAAACGTCAGCGCAATGCGTTCCGTTGGGCGTTTAAATGCGCCCGTAGATGCGCCATTCCGGCACTAAAGTATATCCTGTTCCCCCTCCCCGCAGTGAAGTTACTTTTGTTCTGAGATGGCTGCTCCCGTTCCCCGCAAACACACAGGAGAAAGCTGAACTCTAAAGGCCAGGAGCTGTCAGCCGTCATCTCGGCTATGGAGACCTATGATGTCTTCCTCCATGGCTGTAAAAGTTGACAGACAAGCATGGACAAAGGTGTTGTCCTGCAAGTGGGGGTGCTCAGCTAGCTCTTATCGTCGGTAACGCTGCTGTAGCTGCTCTCCTGCTGACCTGTGGCCGTCTGGAGTAAAGATAAAGCAGCTATTTGTAGAAATAACTTTGCGCCGGACGGACGAGATACGCGCGGCGCATGTAGCCAGCGTATGGTGCTAATCCGTTCGCGAATCGGGAAATCTCCCTCATTTGCATATTTGCAGGGGAAATCAATAGGCGCGACTGATGCGCCAAGCGAAATTATGCGCTGACGAGACTCTGGCGTCGGAAAGTTAAGCCGATCGGAAATGGCCTGTTTTCTGTTGCATCTAGTTTGGTGGGTACGGCCACATAGAAACGACGGCGCATATTCACAGTTACGCGGCGCATATCGAAATTCTCCAGCACAACTCTACCTGAATCTGGCCCATATTGGCCTAAACTGATGAAGAAATTAAATAATAAAAAAAAAATCAATATGTATTATAGCAAAAAAAAAATATATTGTTGTTTTTTCAAAATTATCAGTCTTTTTTTGTTTATCCACTTGACCACTGGGCACTTAAACCCCCTTCCTAACCAGACCAATTTTCAGCTTTCGGTGCTCTCACAATTTGAATGACAATTACTCAGTCATACAACATTGTACCCATTTGAAATTTTTGTCCTTTTTTTCACACAAATAGAGCTTTCTTTTGGTGGTATTTGATCACCTCTGGGTTTTTTATTTTTTGCGCTATAAAAGAAAAACGACTGAAAATTCTGTAAAAAAAAAAAAAAAAATCTTGTTTCTGTCATATTAGTGGGTTATTTCTCACACACAGCATATGCATACTACAAATTACACCCCAAAACACATTCTGCTATTCCTCCCGAGTATGGCGATACCACATGTGTGAGACTTTTACACAGCGTGGCCACATACAGAGGCCCAACATGCAGGGAACGCCACCAGGCGTTCTGGAACACCCAGACCAAATTCTGACATTCCTCTCCTACATGTAAAAATCATCATTTATTTGCTAGAAAATTACATAGAACCCCAAAACATTATATATGCTTTTTTAGCAAACACCCTAGAGAATACAATGGCGGCGGTTACAACTTTTTATCTCACATGGTATTTTCATAGAAATTTTTTAAACGCGTGTTTTTTAAAAAAAAAACAGTTTTGTGCTAAAAAAAAAACAAAACAGTAAAGTTAGCCCAATTTTTTTTCATAATATGAAAGATGAAGTTATGCCGAGTAAATAGATACCCAACATGTCACCCTTCAAAATTGCGCACAATGATGGAATGGCGCCAAACTTCGCTACTTAATCATCCCCATAGGCGACGCTTTAATTACTTTTATTGGTTACATGTTTTTAGTTACAGAGGAGGTCTAGGGCCAAAATGATTGCTCTCGCTCTAACGTTCGCAGAGATACCTCACATGTGTAGCTTGAACACCGTTTTCATATGTGGGTGTGACTTACGTATGCGTTCGCTTCTGCATGCGAGCACACGGGGACAGGGGTGCTTTAAAAAAAATGGGTATTGCAGAGTATTTGGGTATTGCAGAGTATCGTGCAGGGTATTGGGGTATTGCAGAGTATCGTGCAGGGTATTGGGGTACTGCAGGGTATTGGGGTACTGCAGGGTATTGGGGTACTGCAGAGTATTGGGGTATTGCAGAGTATTGCGCAGGGTATTGCAAAGTATCGCGCAGTGTATTGGGGTACTGCAGGGTACTGGGGTAATGCAGGGTACTGGGGTATTGTTGGGTACTGGGGGATTGCAGGGTACTGGTGTATTGCAGAGTTCTGGGGAATTGCAGAGCTGGGATGGATTGAGGGATGGCTGGATCTGTGACTGCATTTGTCACAGATCCAGCCACAGCTCAGCTGCTGACACCCCGCTCACCCCCCCTCTCCTCGCACACTGTACCGAACGGTACAGAGAGGAGACGCAGGAGAGGGAGAAACCGGCATCATCAAATGACGCCGGATTGTTTACAAGTGATCGCGCCGTCATTTGACGGTGCGATCACGTGGTAAACTGCCGCTATCAGTGGCAATTTACCGTGATCCGTGATGCGCCGGGTCTTCTAGACCCGGCAAGCACGGACACTTCCGCGGGCGCGTCCCAGGGGACGCGCAAATGTGGAAGTGAAGGACGACGTCCCAGGGACGTCGTGTCAAGATAACCCCGCCGCGCTGTAGCAGTATTTTTGCTATAGCGCGGTGGGAAAGTGGTTAAAGTGCAAAAAAATAAAACTGCAGAGGTGATCAAATACCATCGAAAGAAAGCTCTATTTGTGGGAAAATATATGTCAATTTTATTTGGGAGCCACGTCGCACGACCGCGCAATTGTCAGTTAAAGCGACACAGTGCCAAATGGGTCCTTTAGCAACAAATTGGTCAAAATGGTCCGGGGGTGAAGCGGTTAAGGGGGCAAAACCTTCCAGTCTTTAAGTTGTTAATGACCAGCATCAATTTAATATTGTATTGTCTTATCGATTAATATTGTAGTGTGATTTATAAGGAGCGTACACACGACCGAAAAACTCGTCCGGCGAAACTCATCGTTCTGCCCGTCGCGTTTCTAGTTAGGCTTGTCGAGAAACTCGACAGGCTTGCTTTGCGTACACACGTTTAAAGACCAAATCTCGTCGTTCTCAAACACGGTCACGTTCACCACGTATGACGGCACTATAAAGGGGAAGTACGATTCCTTTGGCGCCACCCTTGGGGCTCCTTTTGCTAATCTTGTGTTTACGCGTGTTAGTAAAAGTTTGGTGAGTAACGATTTGCCTCTTTAGTCTTCGTGCTTTCAGATCGATTTCTGCCGTTCAGTTTGTACTTGTGGGTTTGTATCTTGGCTATCGGGGCATGCGGTAAGGTCGTATTGTTTTACATTGTGGTCCTGTCCGCGCGTTTTTGATTTTCAGGTCATTCTTCATAGGTCTTGCTGTTCTTCAGTGCGGTCTGTTTAGTGCAATTCTGTTTAGACGTTCGTTTCTAACCTTGTAGCCATGTTTCAGGCACCTCGTCGTCAGCGAGCTTGTGCTGTGCGTGCAATGTCTATAGGTCTATTGCTTTTAGACCTAGATGACGAGTCCATGAACAAGGTGAGGAGGCGTTCATGGACCAAGAATTGGTTGCTCCGTAGGAACCAATTCTCTCATATGCCTTTGCTGCGGGAGCTGCAGGAAAATAATCCTGATGATTACAGGCAGGGCCGGTACAAGGCAGGGGCAGGAGGAGCCACTGCCCTGGGCGGAGTTTGGGAGGGGGCGCAAAACACTAGAGCAGGAGTCTCCAAACTATGGCCCTCCAGGTGTTCAGGAACTACAATTCCCATCATGCCTAGCCATGTCTACTAATGTCAGAGTTTTACAATGCCTCATGGGAAGTGTAGTTCCACAGCAGCTGGAGGGCCGTAGTTTGGAGATCCCTGCACTAGAGCATCATGCTTTGTCTCTGCGCTGCTAATTCTGTCCAAAAGCACCGCTGAGAATGTGCCCTTACCTGCTGTAGGCTTCCACGGAAAGAACACTCTCCTGGGCACACGTTTTTCTGACAGGCTGGGTGTTTGGATCGGGACAGTGAGAGCTCCAGACAGGTGGGTAGGGTAGCGCAGACAGCAGTACACTGCAGCCCCGATCATCACTGCCCAGCCGACATCGGAGCTTCTCTCTCTCCTCTCTCCTTGCACAGACTTAAGATAAGGGGTGACAGATAACAGACTGCTTCTCTCCTCCTGTGAGTCCCGACCTGTTCTGCTATTCACACTATGCAAATTCTGTGCTGTAAACCTGTGCTGACCCTTGCAGTGCAGGTTTACTAAAGTGAAAGTAAAATGTTTATGAACAGGTTAGAACTATACTGGGACTTTTCAGGCTGTACATAGATTTATTGCAGACACACACACTGTATCTTAATGAAAATCATGCATTTTAATAAAATATAGTGTGTATGTGGAATACATCTATGTAGCAACTGAAAATTTCCAGTATATTTCTAACCTATTTAAAGACCACAAACAGCAAGTGATGGGATGCAGCCAAACTCCAGCAAAGTGAAAAAGTCCACTCTGCAGTGCTGGAGGAATTAGGAAAGCTTGTACTTGCTCCAGCCTCCTGCAGCGCTCTCCCCCCCTTCACCCAAAGCCTCAGCATCATCATATCATGCAGGAACATTAACCCTGTATGGTAGGATGAGGCTGGAGTATGACCATAGCCACTCACAATTCACCCAGGAGCTCCACAGAACCAATCACAGCACTGGGAGAGCCTACTGGAGCAAGGGATAAGATAAAGCTGGGTACACACGGATCAACATTTTTTGGTTCAGCAGGGACCAGCTGAATTTTGATCTATGTGTGGCCTTGCCTGTTAGAAGCCATCCCATCAGATTAGCTTCTGGAGAATGGGACTGCTGGAACCTTGTTCGACCAGGGACTTGCAGTCAATCAACTTCAGCACTGATCAGTAAATTCTGACAGAGAAGAGTCCCCACTGTCAGAATACATCTCGGTAAATGGGATTTATGCATTCACCTCTGTTGTGTGGATGGATGAATCTGTTAGGCTGGGCTCACTCTGCTGTGTGGAGCAGCTCACAACAGGGGTCTAATGCATCCCTATTCTTCGTTTCAGGTCTGATTTCGGTTAGATTTTTTGGCTGAATTCGGACCTGGAATGA
The DNA here is from genome assembly GCA_029574335.1 of Rana kukunoris. Lineage (NCBI taxonomy): Eukaryota > Metazoa > Chordata > Amphibia > Anura > Ranidae > Rana > Rana kukunoris. Next base: position 376,009,445 of record CM056051.1, read on the forward strand.
ACCATAAAACACAAGTTCCAATGTGCTAGAAGAGGTTCTTTGGTTCTTGTTTTGAAACAACATTCATTCTTTCTTAAAAACGGAGGGGGCGCAGTTTGCCATCTTCGCCCTGGGCACCAAATGGCCTTGTCCCAGCACTGATTACAGGAATTTCCTGAGGATGTCGGATCCCGTTTTCCAGCACCTGTTGGCTTTGGTGTCCCCCTATATTACCAGGCAGGACAGCGTTATGCGGGAGGCTATTGGTGCTGAGCAAAGGCTAGTTGCCACGTTACGTTATCTGGCAACTGGGAGAAGCCTTCAGGACTTAAAGTTCTCTACGGGCATCTCCCCCTAGGCTCTGGGCCTTATTATTCCTGATACCTGCTCTGCTATCATCCAGGTTCTGCAGGAGGAATATATGAGGGTAAGTTTTCTCCTTTAATATCCCATCTTATGTATAAAATGTATGCGAATGTATTGTAGTTATATCCTCCTTCCCTAATTACCATGTTTGGAATATGCTGTGAATGTCCCCTTTGCCCCCATGCATGCTGTAAACTTTAATGATGCCCCTTTTTTGGCCTACATGCCTATTTCTTTTCACTTATCTCCCCAGCATGCTATCCTGGGCCCAAACACACCTAGCCTAGTCACTTCCCAAAGTATTGTGTTATATCCATTGTAATGTTCGCCCCCCCCCCTCCCCTCCAAAATGTGTATTAAAAGTCTATGTAAACTCTTTTTTTTTTGGTACTCCCAAACTCATCTAGCCCTTCCCTCCAAACTATATATTAATAGTCTATGTAAGCTCTTTTTTTTTTTTGGTACTCCCAAACTCATCTAGCCCTCCCCTCCAAACTATATATTAAAAGTCTATGTAGACCCTTTTTTTTTGGTACTCCCAAACTCATCTAGCCCTCCCCTTCAAACTATATATTAATAGTCTATGTACACTTTTTTTTTTTTGGTACTCCCAAACTCATCTAGCCCTCCCCTCCAAACGATATATTAATAGTCTATGTAGACCCCTTTTTTTTTGGTACTCCCAAACTCATCTAGCCCCACACAAAACTTGGGCACTGGCCCATCAGAGGGGGTGTTTACTGTGAGAATTGACTAAATCTATTTAGGTATAATATGCTAGTTCAATGAAATGTTAGAATGCTTATAATGTCTTTGTATAATCTGCTTGCAATGTTTTGGGGATAATTCATTAATTTTTCTTCCACAGCTTCCGTCTACGCCACAGGAGTGGCAGTCTGTGGCCATGGACTTCCAGAGATGGTGGAACTTCCCCAACTGCGGGGGAGCCATTGACGAGAAGCACGTCCGCATCGTGCCTCCACCCCGTTCAGGATCCCAGTTCTACAACTACAAGGGGTTCAACAGTTGGGCCCGAGGCTGTCCTTTTCCAAAATGATGAACCTTTGCCGGGCCTTGAACCTGGCCATACAGGATTGCCCCCCCAGAGTGCCCGTGAAGTCAGGGACAAATATCTCAATTACTTCATGGGTAGGGGGGCCATACCATCCCAAGCAAATTTGTCCTAATTTCTTTGTTTAAACAAAGTAAAAATCTTTGATAAAAACTTTTTATGTCTCGCTTGCGTTGATTTTCGCTGTTTACTATTTTTTCATATTGTTCTACATGTAGTGTCAAGTGTATTTTCCTTATTAACTCTCAAACATTTCCCAGATGACATCAAAACAAATCACATGTAAAGTTATTGGTATTTTAACTACTAGCCGACCAGCCGCCGTCGTTCAACGGCGGCAGGTCGGCTCTCCTGGGCGAGAGCCCGTAGCTGTACGTCGGGACTTTCGCGGCCGCTAGGGGGTGCGTGCGCGCCACCGGCGGCCCGCGCGCGCGCCCCCCGCTCGCCCCCGAGTCCCGTGCACGTGCCCGGCGGGCGGGATCGCCGCCGGGCACGCACGCTCGTTCATTACAGAGCGGGGAACGAGAGCTGTGAGTGTAAACACACAGCGCTCGTTCCTGTCAGCGGGGGAAACGCTGATCTTCCGTTCATACAATGTATGAACGGAAGATCAGTGGTTCCCCCTAGTGAGTCCACCCCCCCCATACAGTTAGAACACAAATAGGAACACACTTAACCCCTTCCCCGCCCCCTAGTGTTAACCCCTTCACTGCCAATGGCATTTTTATAGTAATCCAATGCATTTTTATAGCATTGATCGCTATAAAAATGGCAATGGTCCCAAAAATGTGTCAAAAGTATCCGATGTGTCCGCCATAATATCGCAGTACCGAAAAAAAAACGCTGATCGCCGCCATTACTAGTAAAAAAAAATATTAATAAAAATGCCATAAAACTACCCCCTTTTTTGTAAACGCTATAAATTTTGCGCAAACCAATCAATAAACGCTAATTGCGATTTTTTTTTACAAAAAATATGTAGAAGAATACGTATCGGCCTAAACTGAGGAAAAAAAATGTTTTTTTATATCTTTTTTGGGGATATTTATTATAGCAAAATGTAAAAAATATTGCATTTTTTTCAAAATAGTCGCTCTATTTTTGTTTATAGCGCAAAAAATAAAAACCGCAGAGATGATCAAATACCACCAAAAGAAAGCTCTATTTGTGGGAAAAAAAGGATGCCAATTTTGTTTGGGAGCCACATCGCACGACCGCGCAATTGTCAGTTAAAGCGATGCAGTGCCGAATCACAAGAAGTGCTCTGGTCTTTGGACAGCAATATGGTCCGGGGCTAAAGTGGTTAAGCAAAACCACACACACTTTTTGCAATATCCAAATCTCTTTATTTTTTACACAATCAGGTTTTTAACAAACAAAATACAATTTTTTTTTTTAAATTGGTCTTTTTGATGAAAAAAAATATAATTTATTTTTATTAATTTTTTTTGGTCTTTTTGATTAAAAAAATATAATTTTTTTATTTATTTTTGGTCATTTTGATTAAAAATATATAATTTTTTTTGGTCTTTTTGATTAATAATATATAATTTCGTTTGTTTTTTTTTTTTGTCTTTTTGATTAAAAATATATAATTTCGTTTTTATTTTTTTGGTCTTTTTGATTAAAAATATCTAATTTTTTTTTTTTTGGTCAATTATATTTTTTAGCTTCACTTCCACCCTTCTTGTCCTTTGGTTTATATCCCTGTTATATCCCTGTTTGCCCGTTGTATGTCCTTAATTTCATCCCTGCAGGCCTGGACATCAGAAATCATCAGATGAGCACTGAAAAAATCAAAGCCGCCACCAGCTCCTGAAATGTGTGACCAAACCATGTATTAAAATTATGCAGGCCTACATCTAGATTAGCTGAAGCTGTGTTATATGTTACTTTACCGGATGTGGTGGCAGGCTGATCATCGTCATCATTATCCCGTGGGGGTGGGGCTTGGGTGCTGCTTGCTGCTGTTGAAGCTTCATGACGCCCTACGAAAATGAAGAAAATGTAAACATGATTTTAGAAGCTTATAGAGGCATGAAAGAGGAAGATGATTCACTTTAGACAATTTGTGGGACTATTGATGTTTTTAACAACCCCTTTGGGCACAACACAGGATTCTAGGCATTCCCAAAGATCATTACATTTCTTGTACCTTTGTTATAGTTTAAAACATGTAGGCAAACCAAGTTTACACTGGATCACCTCACCTCTGTGTGAACCCCTAAATGGGTAATTCTTGTGGCCAACAATTCTGCAAATTAGTCCACATGTGTCACCAACTGATGAGCAGACTCTTCTTTTACTGTATCTTGTCTTTTTTTACAGTAATATAATTTATTTAAGAACACCTCAACATTAATTGCACAATTGATCTCACTTTAAAATAAAAAAAAAAGGTCACAAGCTTCATGGTTGTGGGCACAATATTTGGTCGTAGGAGTCGTCGTTCACAATGAACGACGACTTTTACGACTAATTCTTGGGCCCAAAGACATGAAATACATACAGTACAACCTGAAAGAAAAAGCACATGGCGCCAAAAAAAAGACCAAAAAAATAATACATGAAAATTACTTACTTTTTCTAAGAACTCTCCTGATCCTGCCCATTGTGTCTGGCTCCCGCAGCTTCAGGTCCGACCACCTTTTCCTTAGTTGTTCTTTGGTTCTTTGGACACCAAATTTCTGATGGAGACTCCTCCTCACCTTCTCCATTATCTCTGCCTTGACCTTATTGGGGTATCTATAAGGTCCACGCCTCCCATCATAGTCCTCTGCTTTAAATATGAGGACCATCTCCACCATTTCTTCAAAGGTCATGTTGGTGGCCTTATATCTCCTTCTCCTGGAGATCTCTCCTTCCGCCCGGCCTGGCTCTTGGTGTGTGTCCATATTTCCTAGCATGTGCTCCCCAATAAAAAATAGAATGAAAAGGGCGGGGAAGGGACTACACCGAACGTCAGGGGTGGAGAGACATGCGTAGCGTCGCACATGCGCGTGTATAAAGGGATACCACGTGAGTGAAAGGGGTGTTCCCAGTTTGTGGAAGACGGCGGAGATAACGATCGGGTTCGACAACGGTATGTAACTACATTTTAAAGTTTATTAGTGATGGGATGAGTTGGTGGGCTACATACATATGGTGATAACCTAGGAGAAAGTTACAATAAACATTTTATGTCCATCTATAGTGCTGTCGTACGTAACCGCGTTTAGCTACAGCATTTTGCTCAAACTATGCTGTGTGGGCAATGTCGTTTCTCAGATGTATTTGGAAAACACGTCATTTAATACATGTTGAAAATGGTCGCTTTTAAGTCTTTCCCAAACTAGATCGTAGTGCTTTTCTAACGTTTCATCCACAAATGAGTGAGGGATCTAGGCCTCATTACACACAACTGGTCATCTTTTTCATATGAACTGACCAACACATGATATGCTAATTCCCTCCTTGTCATTTGCATGACGAAAGAGAATGGGCGGGGAAACATCGAATTCATAATCATGGGCGGAAGACGCGTGCGGAGTGTATGTAAAGCTCGAACACACGTGTTGTACGTCCGACCGGGGTGCGGAAGGAAGACGATTGAACGACAGGCGTGTAGGTAGGCTTTGAACTTGGGACAGCAGAGGCCTATTTAGGAATGACAGACATTTAAGGGCTAGATGTTGATAAAGAGTACTCGAGTTTCAAGACTGTGGACTGACATTATTGTATTTTCATTTGTTTTTGTCTGGCAGAAATGAACAAATTTAACAAAAAAGATTTTTTGGAAGTCTTTATTGACAAATGGAGGGAGCAGCCAGTTCTGTGGGCCACAAAAGACCCGAGGTCCAGGAACAAAGATCTGAGAAGAGCAGCACTGGAGAGCCTGCTCCCACTTGTGCGCAGAGAGGTGGGGCCTGATGTGACTGCTGAGCAGTTGGAGGTCAGAATTGGGACATTGAGAGGCTCCTACAGGAAGGAACGCAACAAGGTCTTGAATTCAATGAGGTCTGAAGCTGGAGCAGGGCAGGTATATGTACCAAAGTACCAAAGGTACTACAACAGACTGTCCTTTCTGGATGACCACCTGGAAGTAAGGGAGTCACTTTCCAGCCTTCCCCCCAGAAGACAGAGTGCAAGAGGGAGGTCCAGCCTTCCCTCCAGCCTTCCCTCCAGCCTTCCCTCCAGCCAACCTGATGCTCCTCCGGTAGATGAGCCCTCTCAGCAGCCTTCCATCCTAGAGGAAGAGCCGGATTTGGCTGTCTGGAGCCAGGTATAGTACTTTCAATGTGCAAATGTGTGTGTGGTTTAAATTTTGCTAAATAGATGTTAAGATGTTTAAAGGGGAAAAAAAAGGACTAGCTAAATGTGTTCTACATATCATTAGTCAGTAGTGGCCACTAATGTTGAGGTAAATTTTGTTTTTTATAAAGATTTCTATAAAGATTTTTTTTGAAACATACAAAAACAAACAGAAGGACACAGAATACATATATACATTAACATACAAACAATTTACAATAATGGTCTCAGTGTATTAAGTTAATCTACGTTGGTTATAGTATAGATAATATGGATATTTCAAGATCCTAAACTCATCTTCTATCGGGTGGGCTCCAAAACGATATTTTCCCCTATTATACCTCTAGGACCTCAGGTGGACAGTCCCCGGGGGTAGATGGAAAAAGAATGTGGAGAAGGGGAGGGGGGGAGTGTGCGGGAGATAAAACACAAGTATGGGAGAGGGTAGAGAGGGATGAGAAAGCAAGGAGAAAGAAGAGAAAAGAGAAAAAAAAAAAGGGTGAAAAAAATCCTCATACTAAGTGAATTTAAGTGTATATTTTAAGTTTATATTCTGTCTAAATAAATAGTTGTATATCATTTAATGTGTTGGAGGGACTAATAAGCTCACCCACCATTATTTAGTGAGAGAGGGGAAAAAAAAAAAAGAGGGAGGGGAAAAAGTACAAAAACTAAGTGGATATAGGTGTACATTTCAAATTTACTGAAGTAAGTTTAGAGTATTTATTTTAACTTTATATTATATCGAAATATAAAAATCTTTTATTATATTAGTGCATTAGGAAGAGAAGAGGTTAAAAAACTACAAACTGCAGGGGTCAGAATGATTGGCTTATCAATTTCTTGACAAACAGTTTGCAACAGTCATGAGCTGAAAAATGTGTGTGATTTTGGAACCCAAAAGTAAAACTGTCCCTTTTTTTAATACACAGGAGGACATCAGCCAGCAGGAGGTACAGGAAAGTGCCAGGCAGGAGGAGGGCAGGGTGAGTGGCACAGAGGAGGTGGCAGGGGCAAGTTTAACAGAGGAGGTTGCAGGCCCAAGTGGCTTTGAGGAGGTGGCAGGCCCAAGTTGCTCGGAGGAGGTGGCTGGGCCTAGTAGCAGTACTAGGTGTCAGGTGCCTCCAATACGCCTTCAACCCAGAAGGGCCGCGATGGATACGAGGGTATGTGAGGCATCACTGGCCCTCATTCGCGAGGCACAGGCCAGCCTCCAGCAGCCTGCCACCCCTCAGGAGGGCTTTTTGACTGTCATTATTGCCAAAATGGACAGAATGAGTGAGGCCAGAGTCTCCTCTTTGAGGGACTCCTCGTAATCTTAGCTAATAAGGGGGTGAGGGGTCTTCTCACTGAGGAGACAGTGCTCTGTTCTCATGGCCATCCACGAACACCAGCTCGTTCACAACCTCCTCCTTCTTCTTCTCCTCCTCGTGCTCCTCCTTCTTCTTCTCCTCCTCCTACTCCTCCTTCTTCTTCTCCTCCTCCTCCTGCTCCTCTTTCTTCTTCTTCTCCTCCACCTCCTGCTAATCTTTCTTCTTCTCCTCCTACTGCTCCTCTTCCTTCTTCTTCTTCTCCTGCTCCTACTGCTTCCCCTACTTGTTCTTCTCCTGCTCCTACTGCTTCCCCTACTTGTTCTTCTCCTGCTCCTACTGCTTCCCCTACTCATTCTTCTCCTGCTCCTACTGCTTCCCCTACTCATTCTTCTCCTGCTCCTACTGCTTCCCCTACTCGTTCTTCTGCTCCTACTGCTTCCCCTGCTCGTTCTTCTCCTGCTCCTACTGCTTCCCCTACTCGTTCTTCACCTTCTTCTTTTCCTTCTCCTCCTCCTTCTTGTTCTCCTCCTCCTCTTGATTATTCTTCTTCTCCTCCTCCTCCTCCACCACCTTCTGCTACTCCTCCTCCTGGCACGAGTACTGCCTCCGTGGCCCCGCCTCCAGCCAGGCAGAAGAGGAAGGCTGCTGAGAAGGCTGCAGAGAGGGTCAAAGAGCAGGCTGCAGGGAATCCACCAAGGAAGGCCTTGAGAAAAAGCAAAAAGTGACTCCCTTCCTTCCAGGTGGTATACCAGAGGGCAGTCTGCTGGATTACCACAACTTGGTGACATCTGCCTACCCTGCTCCAGTTTTTGGGAGTCCAAGACCTTGACATGTTCCCTCCTGGATGAGCCTCTCAACTCCCAATTTTTGACTCCAACTGCTAAGCAGTCACATCACGCCCCACCTGTCTGTGCACAAATGGCAGCAAGCTATCCAGTGCTGCCTTTTTTGTTTTTGGAGTTTGAATTATAACCCAAATAAATGGTGATTTTTGAGTTTACAGTTCATACTTGTCTATGTGTTTTTACTCCAAAAAATAATGTAGCTTGTGAGAAGGCAGGTTATGTTTTTTAATAATTATAAAGGTGTAATTAGAAAGGGACAGATGAGATAAGACCAAACAATAATGTTTCAGTGGGGGGTAACTTGACACCCAAAGACAACTAGATGATTAGAAATGAAAAAAAAAAGGTCAAAATGAAGATCAGGATTTGAAATACAGGACCAAAAAAAGGGGCAAAACAAATTAAACAAAAATATGATGAGATCATCCAGAAAAAGGTTTCACAAGTTATGTCAGAACTCTGTGGGAATATCAGCAGCAAATTCAAAAAACACTGGTCCTGTTTTGTGCCAAAAAAATTCAAAGCGCTGCAATTAAACGATGCAATAATGTTGGCAGCGTGACGAATGTGCTATCTCCATTACAAACGCTACTTTTACCTGATGGGGGAGGGGATATGAGAGGGCCCTGCCGAAGGGGAGGACTCCTCCAAAAATAAGAACACCTCCTGCTCCGACACGACCGGCTCCTCCTCAACCACCTCAGCAGGTGAGGTGTGGGCACTCCCCTCCACCGCGGTGTCTTCAGTGCCCAGGGGGTCGGGCTCAGGATGCAGTTGGGGGGATGGGGTGGAATGGCCGCCGGCAGATGATGGCCCAGCTCCGTCATCTGTGGATGACACAAAGCATACACATGTTGGTGGTCCCACACACATGGCACATGTCCCCTCCCCCCCCACATGCAACACACAAAATAGGGGGTAAAAATCACTTACCTGTCCTGGAGCCTTCCTCCACTGAATCAAACCCCTCTACGCCCTCCAACTGCTCCCTCTCCAGACAGCGGGCGACCACCTCCTCCTCCGGGGTCAGGCTGACCGCACATGGGGGTCCACCCCCCGTGCCCCTCTCATGCCTCCTGATGGCGGCCACCTTGTTCCGGACTTTGCGCCTGACATCATTATTTTTTTTAGAGATGTCCGAAGCAGTCCGGGTCTCATATCCAAAGCTATTGACCCTGGCAGCAATGGACTCCAGGATGGCCTGCTTCCTGTCCCGGGTTGCCTGGCGACTTTTAGATCCATGGAGGAACACATCGTATGTCTACATAGCCGAGATGACGGCTGACAGCTCCTGGGCATTGAAGTTCCTCTTCCTCCTCTGCCTGCGGGGGAACGGGAGCAGCCATCTCCAAGCAAAAGTACCTTCCCTGGGGGGGGGGGGACTGGATGTACTTTTGTGCCGGACGGGCGCACCTGCGGGCGCATTTATACGCGTGACGTAAGACGTTGCGTTGACGTATCCCAGGAAGTTGTGCCGACGTAGTTGTGAGCATGCACACAGGGAAGCGAGCAGACCCCGACGTCACTGCGCATGCTCCGTGGATGATACGCCGGACGTAAGTCTCTGCGCTGGGCTCAGCCCATCATTTACATATGGTCACTTCCACTTACGTCGGCTTGCGCCTTCACATTTACGTTACGCCGGCGCAAAGTTAGGAGCAAGTGCTTGGTGAATACTGTACTTGCCTCACTAGTTTGCGTCGGCGGAACGTATATGCGCTGCGCTACGCCTGCACAAATATGCGCCCATCTACCTGAATCTGGCCCCTAGTGTTAACTTAGGGTGCAGTAACTGGAATAGGCTAGACTCAGATTAGGCATCCAAAGGCCACTTCTGGTAATTAGAATCTGGTTGCATGACAGATTAGACAATACTAGGGACGAAACGCTGAGAAGATAGGTTGACTTCATTACCACACAACAGTTTCTGCTGATGAAAAGCTGTGACACCAAGATGAATCAATCATTCTCGGGGGTCACTGCAACTGGACTTTACTGCAAAATTCATCTGGAGTTCTCTATTAAGAACTATAAATACCCGGGTATGTGAGCACAATTCCACCAGGACTCTTGTTGGGCCCTTTGCTGATAATGCCTGTATGTACATTAGATGTATGTACTATCATTAATCTTTTCTTAACCACTTACCCACCAGGAGATTTACCCCCCTTCATGACCAGGCCTTTGTTTTCTTCTTGTCAGTACGTTACTTGAACTGACAATTGTGTGGTTATGCACCACTGGCTTTTTTTTTTGTAAATTTTTTTAAATTTTTTTTGTAAATTAAAAAAGACCAACGTTTTTTTTAAAAGAAAACCCCAATATTTTTTACTTTCTACTATAAAACATATCCAATAAAAAAAAGTTGAATTTCTTCATATATTCTGCTACATCTTTTTGGAAAATCCCAATAAGCGTATGATTGGTTTACGGGATGTACGTTATAGAGTTATGTACGTTATAGAGTCTACAAACTATGGTACAAATATTGCATATTGCATATTTTTTTGTAATTGTTTTATACTAGTAATGGCGGTGATCAGCAATTTATAGTGGGACTAGGAGACTAGAGCAGGCAGTCCGACACTAACTGAGACTTTGTGGAAACCAGGGACACTAATACATTGATCAGCGCTAAAAAAATTGCACTGTTACTGTACTAATGACACTGACTGGGAAGGGGCTAACATTTAGGGCGACCAAAGGGTTAAATGTGTGCCCAACCAGTGTTTCTGTGAGTTTACTGTGAGGTGCTTTCACTAAGGGATGTGCATTTTTTTTCTCTGCTTTGCAGGGAAACATAAATCAGCACATCCCCAACGACAGAACAGAACTCTATCCTATTTTCCTCCTCACTGATCAGTGGGTGCTGACCGTCATCCATTGGCGGGCACCCGCTGATCGGCTTGTGCTGTGACACGTACTCGCCTCCTACCCTGAAGTGCTGGATCACGTACTAGGTACATGATCCGGAACAGGAGAGACACTCTGCCTCCATACTCATATGTGAGCTGGTTGGCAAGTGGTTATATAATGTTTGTATTATTTCCTTGCTGGTGAGCATCTATATACTTATAGTTAATGTTATATACTGGTTGCAGTGATCCTTCTGCACCCATTTACTTTGATTAAATTATTGTTTAATTTCTCAGGAAGGGAATCCTCTCACAAAGGCCCTGTCCTGGGTGGATGCACTGCCAACTTTATTATCAAACCCACTCTTCCACTTAGAAAAGGTTCTGCTTCCATTATTTACCTTCAGGTTTAGCACAATATCCTGTTGAGGAGGGTAATTTTTCACACCATCCACAAAAGAGGGCTTCACTTTGTATTCCTGCAACCAATCACTTAATGCTTACTGGTTGAGTCACATTTCTGTATGTTAGTGACAAATGCTTGAGCGTAGAATGTGACCTGAAACCTAAACAAAAAGACAATAGTTTTGGAAGCATAAAATAATGTTTATTTTGGAGACAACTATACAAAGTAAACATATTGATAAATTGTACAATAAATATAGCAAACAATACTGTATTTTCACACTTTAAGCTTGCTACTGCACAGAAGGCCCATATTATGCCGCGTACACACGATCACTTTTTGTGATGAAAAAAAATGACATTTTCAAAAACGTCATTTAAAATGATCGTGTGTGGGCAAAACGTTGTTTTATGTCTTCAAAAAAACGACCAAAAAAAAATTCGAACATGCTTGAATTTTTTGTCGTTTTTCAAAATGTCATTTTTTGTGTCATAAAAAGTGATCGTGTGTAGGCAAAACGACGTTGAAAACAACGTTTTTAAACCCGCGCATGCTCAGAAGCAAGTTATGAGACAGATGGAACAGAGTGCCTTCAATGGAACAGAGTGCCGTCGAATGTGGTGTACGTCACCACGCTTTGCTAGAGCATTTTGAAAAAACGATGGTGTGTATGCAACGTCATTTTGGAAAATGAAGTTTGAAAAACGTCGTTTTGTTTCATCACATAAAACGTCGTTTTTTTTTCATCACAAAAAGTGATCATGTGTACGCGACATTAGACTGCAAAACATTATTTTCAGAGTTTATATATATATATATATATATATATATATATATATATATATACATATATATATATATATATATGTAGTGCCCTACTCCCATAGACCAGGCGCTATGTCAAATTTAGTGGGTGTCTGAGCTGGTAGTTAGCTCAGTCTTTGTTAATTGGGGTTAAATCAGCCTCTGTTCTGGCTATGGCTGTGCCTGGAGGGGTTTCCATTTGTTTGCCTGTAGGTGGCGGTACCACCACAGGCCACTGTTGGAACTAAGGCAGGTCATGGTGTTTTGGGTGTCTTTCCTCAGGAACAGCCCAGTGGGAGTGGTCTCCCCACGGGGCATCCTGGGGAAGGATACGTAAGGGGCAGACACCATTTTTTGGGGCTCTTCGCCTCGTGGCATTCCTGGCGCAAGGTATGTGTCTTGTGATTTTTTAGCCTTTGGACCGAGGCTGCATTTCGGCCTGGTAGGCCCAGTTACCCTGGCTGGGGCCTACAACATGGAGTTGATCCTGTGCTGTCTGTCCTGTGGGAGGAAGCCACTCAATAGAGGAAACCAGGGGAGGACCTGTCCCGGAAAGGACCGAGCGGAAGGCTGGTACTTTGGGAGAGGCCTGTTAACCTATTGAAGGATGCACTGTAGCCTACAATACCTTACAGTGTGCCGGGTTGGCTTAGGCTCTAGAACTGTAAGGCTGGATCTCTGGGTCAAATCCTGTGGCAGAGGATTCCGGAATCCCTCATCTGAACTTGCAACCAGTCTGTGGCAGAGACTGAGATTATTCTTGTCGGTGCATCATCCCGGCTGCTAGGCCAGGTGAGAGGGGCCTATCCGGGTGATCAATACCCACTTAAGAGAAATCTGTGAGTGTAATTTTGAAGTTAAGCAATTCCCCAGTGATCTGCTTTGTGCGCCTGAAGCTTCCCCTGATCCTTCACCCCTCTACTTCTACAAGTTGCTTGAAAATAAAAGCAAAAGAAAGGAACTATAACTTGTGGACATTGAACTTTTTGCTGACTCTCAACCCCTAGATGACGATGTACGAGGTAACGTGCAAGGCCCAAAACTAACCAGCAGCTCCTACGGGGGTAGTGCTACATATATGTAGCGCCCCCTTTCTTTCAGAAAAGGTGCTACGCTAAAGTTGGTGGGAGAGTGGGAGAGTTATTTTGCTCCCACTCCTAATTTTGCTAAATTGGGCTGCTGTCAGCCCTGAATTATCCTGTGGGTCATTCTGTGCTCCAGAGATGTAGTTCCATCTCTGGGTGGCAGGTGGTGCCAGAGGGATTCAGGCAGAGACACTTTTCCCCAGCAGCCAATTAGAGGAGTTTTCCCTCGCGGAGCATGCTGGGGGGGTATATCTGTGGCAGACGCCATTTTTCAGGGTTCTTTGCGGGTTCCAGGTGTGGCACCCACCTTCAGGGTGTGCGTACCCAACAGACCCCGGCGATGTGGCCTACCAGGCCGGGGTCGTATGCTCTGTGGAGTTCCCTGCTGATGCAGAAAGGGGCCCTAGCGACTTGCTGGAGGCCCCACTTCTACTGAAGAGATCCTAAGCTGTGTGCTGTTCGGTGGGGGATCGGCTTGAGGAGAACCAGGAGGCAGGTGATCCAAAAGGGCTTGAACGAACCATCGGGGATCTGGTTGCCAAGAACTAGCAGATAACCACAGACTGTCAACTGGTGACTCCCATTGAAAAGAGAACTGTCTGCAAGGATTTTCTCTACAGTCCAACATTGAAAAAGAGGACCCCACAGTCAAGAGAGTGTCAGTGTTTGTGAGTCACAACATTCCTAAAATTATGGAAACAACAAGGAATACCCCCTCAAGGGTGGGACTTTAGAAATGACACAAACACATAAATTGTAGAAAAGTATATAACAAATTTTATTAAATAAGTTACTGTAAATCAGGACATCAATGTGTGTCCTAAAAAAAAGGATAAAAGCCACATGCAAGTGGTATACAGATCCTATTTCATACAAAAATTAAACAGACAAAATACCAAAAATAGTCCAACCCGACAGCCGTTTCGGTATGATTCTTCTTCAGGGGATATTACAGACGATCATGGGGTCATAAAGTTACATGTCTATTAAAAAAAGGGAGATATATACATACATTAAAGAGAAAAAAATAAACGTAAACATTACTTACAGTTAAAGTGGTTTGAATTGTTTTGGAGATAGAGAGAGGGACAAGAGGGAATGCAGCCACATAGTTCTAAATTTTTTAACAAGGTAAGTGTTACTCACAAAAAATAGGATCTGTGTAGAAAGCTCCTGTTTCAGCATTAAACACGCACCAAAGGGAAGCGATTATATGTGGAGAACAAAATCTCCGTGTTCACAACGAGGGCATTTAACTATAGCCAACCAAAACAAAGGTCCAAGCCTGAAAAAAAAAAGGGGGGGGGGGGATCAGCAGGCTAATACAAATGCTCATTTGCAGAGAAAAGGGCAAAACTGCCCAGTCTGTTTGGTTAAATTTGGTAACTCAAAGACGAGGATCAACTTACCAAATATAGGAGTTCACATGCATAAGGGTGTGCATATGCAGGAAAACAAAACCAACTGCACGTCTGCATGGAATGGAACTACTCAACTGTTCCTATGGATAAGGAGGAGTGGGTAACCAGATAGTGGCAGATGGTAATCACTATGGGAAAAATTGAAAAGAGTATATAAAGTAGAGTAAATAGCTCATTTGGAAAAGATGTGCAACAAAGCACAACATCCAGGAGCAATAGTAAACCAAATCACAGCAGCAAAGAAAGGAATTAATATGTAGTTGAAACACAAAACCTAAATGAATATTTTTAAAGTCCACAAATAAAAAATATATATGTGAAAAAAACTTGTGAGTCAATCGTGAAAAAAAGGGGGGTGAGGTTCTTTGTACTGGTCAGAGGTACTGTGGTGGAGGGTTATCACTGCCCCCTGTCTACCATACAGCTATTCTCCACGGGTGGATATTATTCACAATTCTCAATGGTATCACACTATGCAAGTTTTTTGTTTCTCTCTTTTCCGGTATTGTGACTACACATTGAAACCTACAAGTGCAAGATAATCGTGATTGGTAACGGGACATCGATCTTCCTGTATTTCATTTGAAAAATTCAGCATCATTGGCTTCACAGATGGACCTCTGACCAGTACAAAGAACCTCACCCCCCTTTTTTTCACGATTGACTCACAAGTTTTTTTCACATATATATTTTTTATTTGTGGACTTTAAAAATATTAATTTAGGTTTTGTGTTTCAACTACATATTATAACTTTGATAACATACTGTGCCATTACGAGGCATTGTCTCACGTTAAGCACGATTCCTCCCCTTCTTCCAGTCTGTTTTATGTTGTATAACATTTTTGAATCGCAGCTTTTTTATATTGGTAGTATATAGGGTATGCGCAATTTTCTTTCCATTTTTACTAAAGAAAGGAATTACCTGCAGGAAAGTAGTTTTCATTGTAACAGACGCCATGGCAGCTGACGCCATTGGTGTCTGTGATGGGCTTTAAAAAGATTGCCAACATTGGGCCTGTGTCAGGGGCTTTCATCTAAAACGCTAATTCTACCAGAGCCAAGTCAGTGAGAGAGACTTGTTCCTCCCAGCAACCCTAAGTGACGTTCTGGCTGCCAGGCTTGTGGCAAAAGTCTGTCCCGAGGCACTTCACCCACTCTGGCTAGAGTGGCGACGAATTGTTCTACTACGAAGAGCTGACTGCTCTCCTTTCATCGAAAGCCTGATACCGCAACATTATCTTCTTTCATCAACCTTTCCTCTTTACCTCATGTTGATGTTGGTCATGTTGGACCAGGAAATAAAGCATTCAGAAAACTTCAGCGGCAGGTTTGGACATTCTCTTATTGCTCTGCTCACTGCAATCACCCCTAGACAACATACAAGGGTAACTATGTATTAGTGTTGTCCCAATACCGATACTAGTATCGGTATCGGTGCCGATACCGAGCATTTACCCGAGTACTTGTACTCGGGCAAATGCTCCGATTCCTAATCTGATACTTTGTGGTGCTTCTGTCCCCCACCGTGTACATCTTCTGTCCCCCGCCGTGTACATCTTCTGTCCCCCGCCGTGTACATCTTCCATCTTCTGTCCCCCGCCGTGTACATCTTCTGTCCCCCGCCGTGTACATCTTCTGTCCCCCGCCGTGTACAGCTTCTATGTGTCCCCCGCCGTGTACAGCTTCTGCCTGTCCCCTGTCATGCTCTGCTCCTGTACCCAGCTGTGCTCTGCATCAGTACCCCTCTATGCTCCGCATCGGTCCCCCGCCGTGCTCCACTCGTATCCCCCTCCATGCTTTGCTCATGTCCCCCGCCGTGCTCTTCTCGTGTTTCCCCTGCCGTGCTCCACTCGTGTCCCCCGCCGTGCTCCATATTGGTCCCCTGTGGTGTTCCGCATCGGTCTCCGCCATGCTCTGCTCCAGTCCTCCGCTCGCCTCTGTGTACCACTCTGGTCCCCCACTGTCCTCTGCTTCCCTCTGTGTACCGCTCTGGTCCTCTGCCGTGCTCTTTCCCCCCCCTCTGTCCTCGATCTGTCAGGATGGAGAGCGGAGGAAGGAGCCCTTTAGCCCTTTTCCGAATGAACAGTCAGTGATCTTTTTTTTTTTTTTTGTCAGTGATCACTGATTGTCCATTCATAACTGATCATAGTAACTGTGTTACAATGTCTCAGTTTATGAATGGAGAGGAGCCGCTGTCTCCTTTACATTCATCTACAGTGCAGTTGAGTCTGCAGAAAAAGGGACTGGTCCTTAGTCCCTTTCTCTGTCTCAAAGAGGAGATATCAGGGGTCTGTTAAGACCCCCAATATCTCACCAAAGCCCCCCCAACAGGGCTACTAAAAACAAAAAAATATTGTAAAAATAATTGTAAAAATAATAAAGTTAAATAAAGAAAAAAAACACACTGACACCGCAACCCCCCCCCCCCACCCCCCCCCCCAAAAGAAAGCATTTAAAAAATATATATTTATATATATATATATTGTAAAGAATATTTCAAAAATAAAATTGTAAAAAATAAAATTGTAAAAAAAAAGTAACTGACAGTCCAAGCGCCAGTACTGCATATTAGTGCCACTGTCAAAATAAAATTTAAAAAAAAATATCGGTAATCGGTATCGGCGAGTACTTATAAAAAAGTATCGGTACTTGTAAAAAGTGGTATCGGGACAACCCTAATATATATATATATATATATATATATATATATATATATATATATATATATATATATATATATATATATATATACAGTGCCTTGAAAAAGTATTCATACCTCTTGACATTTTCCACATTTTGTCATGTTACAACCAAAAACGTAAATCGGTAATCGGTATCGGCGAGTACTTATAAAAAAGTATCGGTACTTGTAAAAAGTGGTATCGGGACAACCCTAATATATATATATATATATATATATATATATATATATATATATATATATACAGTGCCTTGAAAAAGTATTCATACCTCTTGACATTTTCCACATTTTGTCATGTTACAACCAAAAACGTAAATGTATTTTATTGGGATTTTATGTGGCACATTTATGTGAAGTGGAATGTAAATGATAAATTTAATTTTTTTTTTTTTTCAAATAAATATGTGAAAAGTGTGGCATGCATTTGTATCCAGCCCCCCTGAATCAATACTTTGTAGAACCACCTTTTGCTGCAATTACAGGTGCAAGTCTTTTTGGGGATGTCTCTAGCAGCTTTGTACATCTTGAGAGCGACATTTTTATCCATTCTTCTTTGCAAAATAGCTCAAGCTCTGTCAGATTGAATGGAGAGTGTCTGTGAACAGCGATTTTCAAGTCTTGTCACAGATTCTCAATTGGATCTAGGTCTGGACTTTGACCGGACCATTCTAACACATGAATATGCTCTGATCTATACCTTTCCATTGTAGCTCTAGCTCTATGTTTAGGGTCGTTGTCCTACTGTAAGGTGATGGACCGTTTTCATCAGACCAAACCGATCGAGTGTGTGCCCCATCGGTTATTTATCCATCGGTTAAAAAAATTCAAACTTGTTTTAAAATTAACCAAAAATCCACGCATGCTCAGAATCAAGTCGACGCATGCTTGGAAGCATTAAACTTCATTTCTTTTCAGCATGTTGTTTTACATCACCGCGTTCTGACATGATCGTTTTTTTAACCGATGGTGTGTAGGCACGACTGACCATGAGTCAGCTTCATCGGTTAACTGATGGAAAAATCCATCAGATCGTTCTCATCGGTTTCACCGATCGTGTGTACAGGGCTTAACAGATTTTATTGTAAGACTGCCCTGTATTTGGCTCCATCCATCTTCCCATCAACTCTGACCAGCTTCCCTGTCCCTGCTGAAGAAAAGCATTCACACAACATGATGCTGCCACCACCATGTTTCACAATTGGGGATGGTGTGTTTAGGGTGATGTGCAGTGTTAGTTTTCCACCACACATAGCGTTTTGCTTTTAGCCCAAATAGTTCAATTTTGGTCTCATCTGACCAGAGCACCTTATTCCACATGTTTGCTGTGTCTCCCACATGGCTTCTCGCAAACTGCAAATTGGAATTCTTATGACTTTCTTTCAACAATGGCTTTCTTCTTGCCACTCTTACATAAAGGCCAGATGTGTGGAGTGCACGACTAAGGCCACGTACACACGATCAAATCTATCTGCTGAAAACGGTCTGACAGACCGTCTCAGCAGACAGATTCGATCATGTGTACGGGCGAGCCGACGGATTTGGCCAGCAGACAGATTTTAAAGCCTGCTTTAAAATCTGTCTGCTGGGAACCTTTCGGACTGATATGTCTGCTGGTTAGTACGCTAACCAGCAGATATATCTGCCCGCACATGCGTCGAATGGATTCGACGCATGCGCGGAAGTGTTTTACTTCCTGGTGCGGTGACGTGGCGGCGTCAACGTCACCGCCACGTCACCGCGCTGTCTGCTGGCGGGAATTTTGGTTTGATCGTGTGTACAGCGATCAAACCAAAACAGCCAGCAGACAAATCTGATCAAATCGGTCTGTCAGACCGATTCGATCGGATTCATTTGCTCGTGTGTACGGGGCCTAATAGCTGTCCTGTTGACAGATTCTCACACCTGAGCTGTGGATCTCTGCAGCTCTTCCAGAGTTACTCTCTGGGCATCTTGTCTATTTCTCTGTTTATTGCTCTCCTTGCTCAGCCTGTCAGTTTAGGTGGATGGCTATGTCTTGGTAGGTATGCAGTTGTGCCATACTCTTTCCATTTTCAGATGATGGATTGAACAGTGCTCTTAACAAACCTATGAGGGCTTCACAGAACAGCTGTATTAATACTGAGATTAAATTACACACAGGTGGACTCTATTTACTAATTAGGTGACTTCTAAAGGCAATTGATTCCACTAGATTTTAGTTAGGGGATATCAGAGTAAAGGGGACCGAATACAAATGCACGCCACACTTTTCAGATATTTATTTGTAAAAAATAAATAAAACCATTTATCATTTTTCTTCCACTTCACAATTATGTCCCACTTTATGTTGGTCTATCACATAAAATTCCAATAAAATACATTTATGTTTTTGGTTGTAACATGACAAAATGTGGATAATTTCAAGGAGTCTGAATATCTTTTCAAGGCACCGTATATATAAATATATATATATATATATATATATATATATATATATATATATATACATTGTTTGCTGTTTACATCTAAGTATTATGCTTTCATTAAGGATGGTACCAACCTCATTTTAGGATATTCAACGTCACTTGGAAAAAAAAAAATCCAAAGTTGAAGATTGTAATGAGACTGACACTTTTTGTTGAGTTGAGTTGAATTATGTGATATTCACATGGGTTTACTTTTTGGAAAAAGTAGAAAAAAAACTTTTGACAAAGCTCGGATTTATAACTGACCCCAAAACTTGTGGCAAAGCTCTGATTTATTATTGACCCCATAACATGACACTTTTATTCTTTCCTATGCCTCCATTTGTCCAGCAGGGGGCACTGTGTCCTGTTGATTTTGTTTTCCCAATGCGTCCTTGTACATGAAGTATGCC
Organism: Rana kukunoris; assembly: GCA_029574335.1. Lineage (NCBI taxonomy): Eukaryota > Metazoa > Chordata > Amphibia > Anura > Ranidae > Rana > Rana kukunoris. The sequence continues at coordinate 376,029,441 of CM056051.1, forward strand.
ATGAAGTATGCCATGGTGAAGTACAGTAACACCACACTAATGAGGATTAAAATATATAAAATTCAGTTAGTAATGAATCAACAGCATATAGGTGATTCTAAATATTTAAAAAAAAAATGCTTAGATATTATTTAATTTGTGTTTAAAGAGACCTATAAATGACAGGTATAGCTTGTCTCTTTCTGCCTGTGCTGAGACCATCAACTGACCTGCCTATGATCTCATTAGGAAATGGATTCATATTTATATTCTAGTCTATTCAGTTGCAGAACTGATTTGTTAATAAACTTTGCATTCAGATACCCCAATGGTTGCAATGTCAACAAAAATTGTAGCGTATGTTCAGCCAAAACTGTTTTTCTTTTGTTTCAAATTAAATGGAGAAAGACTAGAACCTCTGTTGTTGCTTCCTACTATCCAGAGCTCGATTAGAGAGATTCCCCCTATATTACTGTGCAAGGAACAATGGTTTTGGTACACATGCAACATGGGCAAACAATGCTGAGATGACTGAAAGAATGTATTTTATTTGGGTCGGAAAGGATAGAACCCCCTGTCATCACAGAACAAACCTTCACTAGGCAACCTCAGCAGCAGCAGCCTAGGGCTCATGTATGGGGGGGGGGGGGGCAGCTGCATAAATGGAACTTCCACTTTTCGGATCCCTCTCCCCCTCCGGTGTCACATTTGGCACCTTTCAGGGGGGGCAGATACCTGTGTAATCCAGGTATTTGCTCCCACTTCCAGGCATAGATCGCTGCAGTATCCGTGGCGATCTATGCCATGTCCGGCCCCTCCTCCGTCCCCCCAGTGTCTTCTGGGAAACACACAGGTCCCAGAAGACAGCAGGGACCAGTGAAATTGTGCAGCACGACTCGCACATGTGCAGTAGGGAACCAGGAAGTGAAGCTGCAAGGCTTCACTTCCTGATTCCCTTACCAAAGATTGCAGATCAGCTACGGGTGGAAACATTGCGGCGGCCCTGGACAGGTAAGTGTCCATATATTAAAAGTCAACAGCTGCAGTATTTGTAGCTGCTGACTTAAAGGAGTTGTAAAGGAATTAATTTATTTTTTGCTGAAATTACTTTTTGAAAGAAGGTTAGTTGGACGGTTTCCAGCACAGACCACAAAGCACCAGTCCTTAACCACTTAACCACTTGCTTACTGGGCACTTAAACCCCCCTCCTGCCCAGGTAAAATTTCAGCTTCCGGCACTGCGTCGCTTTAACTGACAATTGCGCGGTCGTGCGACGTGGCTCCCAAACAAAATTTACGTCCTTTTTTCCCCACAAGTAGAGCTTTCTTTTGGTGGTATTTGATCGCCTGTGCGATTTTTATTTTTTGCGCTATAAACAAAAAAGAGCGACAATTTTGAAGAAAAATACAATATTTTTTACTTGTTGCTATAATAAATATCCCAATTAAAAAAAAAACACATTTTTTTTTCTCAGTTTAGGGCGATACGTATTCTTCTACATATTTTTGGTAAAAAAAAAAAAAAAAATCGCAATAAGCGACTGGTTTGCGCAAAAGTTATAGCGCTTACAAAATAGGGGAGAGAATTATTATTTTTTATTATTTTTTTTTTACTAGAAATGGCGGCGATCTGCGATTTTTATTGGTACTGCGACGCTATAGCGGACACATCGGACACTTTTGACACATTTTTGGCGCCATTCACATTTATTCTGCGATCAGTGCTATAAATATGCACTAATTACAGTATAAATGTGACTGGCATTGAAGGGGTTAACACTAGGGGGTGAGGAAGGGGTTAAATGTGTATGCTAGGTGTGTTCTAACTGTAGGGGGAGGGGGGGGTGACTGGGGGGGTGACCGATCTGTGTCCCTATGTAGGAAGGAACACAGATCGGGCTCCTCCCTTCCAGAGACAGGACACTGTCTCTGTGTGAGCCGGCAATGAGAGATGATCTATGAGAGATCATCTCTCATTGGCCCACAGATCGCATCACAAACGGCCGCTCTGATTGGCCGTTTGCCGCGATCTGTGATTGGCCGTGTCCAAGGGACACGGACAACACAGGGCTTCCCCGCAGCGCGCTGTACAGCGCGCGCTGGGAAAGCCAGAATGACATGCCATCAAATGACGGCATGTTGGATTTTCAGGCCCGCGCTGTTGCCGTCATCCGACGGTAGCGCGGGCCTCAAGTGGTTAAGGACCGCCTACTGAACATTTACATCAGCAGAATGGCACGGCTGGGCACATCAACGTATATATACGTTGGTTTCTAGTACCCAGCCGTGGGTCACGGGCGCGCACCCGGAAGCTCCAGGACCGGGACTGCAGGACTCGTGGACCCAATCGCCGCTGGAGTGCGGCGATCGGTCCCTGGAGCTAAAGAACGGGGAGAGCCGTGTGTAAACACGGCTTCCCCGTGCTTCACTGTGGCCGCAGCATCGATCACGTCATCCCTGTTATAGGGGGATGTGATCGATGACGTCACACCTACAGCCACACCCCCCTACAGTTGTAAACAGACCTTGTGAACATACATATCCTACAGCGCCCCCTTGTGGTTAACTCCCAAACTGCAACTGTCATTTTCACAGTAAACAATGCAATTTAAATGCATTTTTTGCTGTGAAAATGACAATTGTCCCAAAAATGTGTCAAAATTGTCCGAAGTGTCCACCATAATGTCGCAGTCACGAAAAAAATCGCTGATCCCCGCTATTAGTAGTAAAAAAAAAAAAAATTAATAAAAATGCAATAAAACTATCCCTTATTTGGAAACGCTATAAATTTTGCGAAAACCAACCGATAAACGCTTATTGCAATTTTTTTTACCAAAAATAGGTAGAAGAATACGTATCGGCCTAAACTGAGGAAAAAAAATTATATATATTTTGGGGGGATAATATAATTATAGCAATATTGCATTTTTTTCAAAATTGTTGCTCTATTTTTGTTTATAGCGCAAAAAATAAAAACTGCAGAGGTGATCAAATACCACCAAAAGAAAGCTCTATTTGTGGGGAAAAAAGGACGCCAATTTTGTTTGGGAGCCATGTCGCATGACCGCGCAATTGTCAGTTAAAACGACGCAGTGCCGAATCGCAAAAAGGGGCAAGGTCCTTTAGCAGCATTTTGGTCCGGGTCTTAAGTGGTTATAGAGTTAAAAAAGATTAAAAAGGACAAACTGAGTGGGTATTAGCCACTACAGTATAGATAGGACTTTTGTTGGGGCTTGTGTCTATAATAGGTGAGCTAGTAAATTCACAGAGAATTTCTTATAATCCATTGTTTGCCCTGATCCTGCGGCGCCCCGACGACGCTAATAATGCAAAACATGTTGGCGACCAGCTCCACCCACATCTAATCAATCATAACATCTTTATTGTATCAGGGCAAACAATGGATTTTATTATTTATTGGTTTTATGTATCCAAATAAAATGTGTTATTTTCTTTATAAGAAATTCTCTGTGAATTTACTAGCTCACCTATTATAGACACAAGCCCCAACAAAAGTCCTATCTATACTGTAGTGGCTAATACCCACTCAGTTTGTCCTTTTCAATCTTTTTTGCTGAAATGACTGTTTACAGGGTATAGAGACATAATAGTTAACTGATTCATTTTAAAAACGATTAAAAATAGATACAAATCAATCATATAATGTACCTGTAGTTTTTTAGTTTCGTTTTGGCATCTAGTTTTGTTTTTGCATGTTATCCTGCATCTGTGCTATACAGAGCCATAGAGCAGCGATGGTTTGGAAAACGAAACTAGAAGCTCCCAGTACTGTGGTCATCAGGAAACAGACAACCAGGAAGTGTCCACAACAGAGAAGAATTATTACAGCAACATCAGGGAAAAAACGAACAACGAGGACACGAAACCAGGACTGCAGTAAGGTAAACTAATCTATTTAGCTAAAAAAAAAATATTCCTTTAGTGACCCTTTAAGTTGTTTTTTTTCGGCGGAACTCTGCTTTAAGTAGTTTAGAGACTTGCTCTGCTCCAGCCAAGGCTTCATTCCAGCACTGGAGGGCTGCCAAAGTCTGACCAAGATGGTGTGCAGCTCTGTAGCCTCACAATGATGATCCTGCCACAAAGCAAGAGATCCACCCAGTGATTGGATGATGGTATCCCACAGAGCTGAATAGATGCTGAGTATTTACCCCAAAAACTAAACAGGTTCTAAATATTTATTTTTTATTTTTTATAATGTTATGTTCTTGCATAGAGAACCTATTTGTTTATTGGAGTTTTTCTATTTTTCAGGTCCGTCGGGCGGCGTGATTGAAGATGGATGTACATCGAGGGACACTTTATTTTTATTTATTGTTTAATAACTTATTTTTTAAAAACTGTCTCTTGTGGTTTTTAATTTTTTACATTTTTTTTTTTTGGTGAATGGGTAGGGGTACCATGTACCCGATACTCATTTAAATAGGAAGGACAAGGATCTGGGGGCCTAGCAGATTCCAAAAAGCTCTCACCAACAGACCCCAACAACCACCGGCCAGGGTTGTCGGGAAGAGGCCTTTGTCCCCATCAACATGTGGACAATCTGCTTTGGGGGGCTCCCCATGTTGAGGGCATGTGGCCTGGCATGGTTTAGGAGGGGGAGGGGGGCGCTTGCTCTTCAATTTTTTTTACATTTTAGAGTGGAGTTCCCCTTAACCACTTAACCATATGACGTCCTCGACTTTGTGTGGTGATACCTGAATGATGCCTGCAGCTACAGGCATCATTCAGATATGACCGTCATTCACAATAAGAATGATCATAGCGGCAGTTCCGCCGCTTGATCGTTCTTCTAGGCAGCGGGAGGGGACATCCCCCTCCCGCCCCCATCCAGTGCTTCTCCGGGCTCTCCCGTGCCATTGGGGGCCCAGGGAACGAATCGGCCGGCGCTGGCTCGCAACGATAGAGATGACTATGACTGTTGGAGGCCCAGAAGTAAACAAAGCCACAATCGCAGCTGTCCGCATGAGATCCATGATTTTTTTTTCACGATCTCATGCTTTCATGCATGTAAGTCCCGCCAACATATGTAAACACCGTTCAAACCCCACATGTGAGGTATTGCCGCATGCGTTAGAGCGCGAGCAACAATTCTAGCACTAGACCTCTTCTGTAACTCGAAAATAGTAACCTGTAAAATAATGTAAAGCGTCGCCTATGGAGTACCAAAGTTTGGCGCCATTCCATGAGTGTGCGCAATTTTAAAGCGTGGCATGTTAGGTATCTATTTACTCTGCGTAACATCATTTTTCACATCATACAAAAAAATTGCGCTAACTGTTTTGTTATTTTTTTAATTCATGAAACCAGTCTTTTTCCCCGAAAAGGCGTTTGAAAAATGATTGCGCAAATACCGTGCGAGAAAAAAAGTTGCAATGACCACCATTTTATTCGCTAGGGTGTCTGCTAAAAAAAATATATAATGTTTGGGGGTTCCAAATAAAAAGTGTTTGGGCTCCCCTTCACTGAACTACAGTGTCTCCATGTCTTTTTCCACAAGAGATATTCCAGAGATAAAGTTGGCCTTTATACAGTCATAGCAATCATATAATGCACCATTGCAGCTTGTAACTAGTTTAGCTATGTGCTGACCTACACAGGACGTGAATTATACAAAGTGGTCTCATTTCCTTTGTTTGACAGTTCAAGTCCCCAACCCCTTCTAGCTGTTTACTCAGACAGACTAACACACGCAGACCAAATATCTGTGACACAAGTGCTTAGGATGCTTGGCCCACCCTTTAAAGGTTACCTCGCTAAAAAAAGAATATAGAAATTTCATCAATGCTAAATATCAGCACCTGTAACTGTCCAACAACTAGGGACCAATCAGATCACAGCTTGGCCAGTGCGCACATGCTGGGGAAATGGAGTGTCTGGCAGCCGATAAACACAGTGAAACCCTTTCCTGTCTGTTAGGTTTACTTTGCACACACTTCCCCTCTGTTTCTTCCAATCTATGCAGAGAGACAGATTATAATAACATTATTTAATATTATGACAACCATCACTGTATCATTAGATTTGGCCAACATTAAGGAGGATGTAATTTATTGACATCAAATTCTGGGACTGCTGACTACGTACTTTCTTTTGACTGCCTCACTTTTAAAGAGACACTGTCACCTTGCCCATGCAGGGTCAACTCCCTGACCACTTCCTCTTCTGCATCCAGCTGCACTACCTAGTGCTTCTTGTCAGGGGGAGCATGTACCCGCTCCCCTGTGACAGTGCTCCAGCCAATGCAGGGTGACCCCTCTGTGAACCACTTCCTCCTCTGCATCCATCTACACCAGGGGCCCCCAACCCCATGGCCGCAAAACCAGTTCATGCCCTGTTTGCATGCGGGCCACAAAGGCTGCACTGAAAAGGGTGAGATAGGCAAGCAGAGAGATGACATCATCTCTCCCGGTTGCCTCGCATCACAGCTGTTCTGCCTTCCGACTGTGATAGGAAAAGCTGCTACTGACTACGTTCCTATTTGATGAAACGCAGCGTCGAATGGAGATCTGACGTCACAACGCTACACGTGCCGACCACGGCCATCTTTGTGTTTGGAAACATCTGATATCCAGGACTAAACTGAGTTCCTGACATGCCTGTTTTTATTTGAACAAATGTGAGTATTCTGATTTGTATTCATAATCTGTTTTAAGAAACAAATATACCCTGAATTTACAAGCTACACTATGAGGAGTTGCCTTCTTCTGTTTTATGCATGAACCTGTGGATTCCTTATGCATTGAGACCATACAACATTCAGCTGTCTGTTACTTGAGTGGAGCCGTGGCATTAAGGATGTATTATGCTCATCCGACCACCTATAATATAGTGGTCCATTTTCTCTGGTAAGAGGCCTGGTGTGTTAGTGTTCGGTGGAGGATACTTTTGGCTCACCCTATTTTTGTCCTGTATGCACCATTGATGGTTCCAGTCTTTTCTGAATAACAGACTTTTTAATGTCATAATACTGTGGACTTAGTGTTGCATACCTTAAGGCCCCTTTCACACTGGGGTGCGTACGCCGCTATTTTTAAAAGTAAACATTTAAAAGTAAACATTTTTCATATGTTTACTGTATTGTCAGGCCCGTCGGAACCCGACAGGCAAAGCAAGCAATTGCCTGGGGCCCCGAGCTGGCCAGGGGCCCCGAGGTGGCCAGGGGCCCAGCAGGGAGGGGAGGGCCCTTCCCTCACCGCTGTGTCCTCCTGCAGTCCGGTCGGCCGTGTACCATAACCGCGCGGTACAGGAGATTCAGGTTCCTGTTCCCGGCCGGACAGACAGGAAGTGCACACACTTAGTGTTCACTTCCTTTCAGTCCGGCCCCGGGAACAGCAAACTTAATCTCCTGTACCGCGCGGTTATGGTACACGGCTGACCGGACTGCAGGAGGACGCAGCGATGTGGCAGGCAAGGGTCCTCCCTGCTGGGGCCCATGTTCGGACACCAAAACATATGCCGGCGTGTGCGTGTGAGGCGGAGGATAGATAGAGGTGAGCCAACAACCCCCCCCCCCCCCTGCTTCTGAACTTGAAAAGTCATTTTTTTTTTTGCTTGGGGCCCCCAAATGTCTTCAAACGGCCCTGTGTATTGTACTGTATATTGTATTGATTCTAAAATGAAAAAATAAATAAAAATAACCATATCATTTAAATCTACCACACTCATTCTGGCTTTGTTCTTGCCATTAAATTTTACTTTAGTCAAAATCAGCTGTAAAACTTTATTAACAAGCACATTCCATATGATACAGCATGGAGCAGTACATCAAACTGCTTATCAGTGCATAAACACAATCCTTTTACACAATCAAAGTAATCTTTTTACACTTGCCTATCAAATCCATTTAACATACAGCATTAGCCTTCAGTCATCAGCCGATGTAAAATAAAACAAGGTTACAAAGCTACAAACTAAAGTGCATTTTTTCTTATATTTGTATAATGTTATTGGTAATATTCACAAGTATATAATCCTGTAAATGGCTGTTATAATGACATTTAAATTTGCAAGATTTGTGAGACCCAAAATGACAAAAAACATTATGTACTGATTTATGTATAATAATAAAAGATGATGCGCAGTTAGGTAAAAACAACATGAAAATGGTCTTTCCACAGGAGATTTAGTGTAGGATTCCCATACTCATTTATAATAGTTGTTGTGTTCTTCTATGTTCACTAGTTTCGTAGAAGTGTCTATGAGGCGGCGTACACACGGCCGAGGTTCTCGCTGAAAACCAGCGAGAACCTCGCTGGAATGTGCATTCCAGCGAGGACCTCGGCCGTGTGTACGGTCTCGGCGAGCTTCCCGTCGGGAAGCCCGTCGAGCAGAAATAGAGAGCACGCTCTCTATTTCCTCGACGGCCCGCCTGGAAGAATGGCTGGTTGCCATTCCCGACGGGCGGGTCACCGATTTCGACGGCCGGCAGGGAACCTCGACGGGCGGAACGATGTGTTCTGCCCGTCGAGATTCCCTGCCGTGTGTACGCCGCCTTATACATGGCTTACTGTTAACATTGAACCAGTCTATGGATATTCAAGTATATACACAAGCAGAAAATAACCTTTATTACAAGACCTTAATAACCTTTAGCTGTACACACTGTGGAGCAATTCATCCTTATAATCCACAGCCTAAGAACTTAAATAATTTAAGTCATTTTTTCAACAGCTCAGATCACCCTGTTCCTCCATCCACAGTGCCTGCAGCTATAATGGTTAGTGAGGGTTTTCTTAATCGTATTTACTGCATGTTAGAATAGATAAATTATGTCTATGGTTTGGCCAAATTCTCACTTTAAAGAAAACCTGTGCAAAGGACATACATGGGTCATGGACTTCTTCTGAAAAAGATGACAAGCATTTTAAGAAGCAGGTTGGCAATGGCGGCATGTTTCTTTCTCTACAGACTTACTTGGCTTATATATATATATATATATATAGCACCATCTACCTAGGTAGGTGCTAGAAGTGAGGATTTTTGTAGTATGGTTAAATTTAGGCAGGCCTAGCTAGAATCTAGGCCTGTTTGTTTTGGTATGTGTGGGTTTGGAGTGGCTCAGAGCGGCAGATGTGACTTACAGATAGCATCACTCCACTGTTACCCCCCTCTGCCTTCTGCAGGATACTAGAAGAAGAGGAGGGGAAGAGAGGTGGAGCTGTCTGGGGTGTCTCAGGGATCCCTGACCAATCCCCAACTAGAATTGGCAGGGGGCAGCCTTTCTTTAACTACTCAGGGTCAGCCCAGCTGGGGAGGAGTTGTCAGGTGTAAGAACTGGAGATGGGGTACTAGGCTGTCAAGGCCTTTGAGGGAGCTCCCAAGTCTGGGGGGGGGGGATCTTGGGCCTGGGGCTCAGGTGCAGGCCTGAGCCCTTCAAAGCATGAAGGATCTGGACAGGAGGCACAGGAGGAGTCAGAGATGACAGCAGGAGCTGGTACTGCCGGGCAAGTCTTAAGGAGGGAACCACCGGTCAGAGCCGGGCGGGCTGGTGAGCGACATATACAGTCCAATAAAAAAACATTAAAAAAAAACCGGACTGTTCTTTGTCTTGTAGTGTCTGGGAAGTGAATGCCGGATCCTGCAGGGTGACAGGTGGGCCACATCACTTAGTAGCCCCTACGGGGGTACCGCTATACATATATATATCTATAAATATAGATATATAGATATAGATATATCTAGATATATATGTATATACAGGGCAGCCTTTAGAAAGTTTGAGGCCCCTTACATGGCTATCGACGTCCCACCAAGTCCCATCCAATGTCCTCTTCCTTCACCATCGCATGTTGTCATCTTCCAGTCCCATCTCCTCCATCTAATGTCCTCCCCCCTCCTACAGTCCCATCTCTTTCATCCCATGTCCTCCTCCTCCAGTCCCATCTCCTCCATCCCATGTCCTACTTCTCCTTCAGTCTTATCTTCTCCATCCCATGTCCTCCTCCTCCAGTCTTATTTTCTCCATCCCATGTCCTCCTGCCCCAATCCCATTTCCTTCATCCTATGTCCTCCTTCTCTTCTAGTATTATTTCCTCTATCCCATGTCCTCCTCTTCCAATCCAATCTTCTTCAATCCATGTCAGCCTCCGCCATCCCATGTCCTCCTCCTCTATCCCATGCCCTTCAGTCCCATCTCCTCTACCCCATACCCTCCTCCTTCTCCGGTTGCATCTGCTTCATTCCATGTCCTCTTCCAGTCCCATCTCCTCCATCCCATGTCCTCTTCCTTCAATCTCATTTCCTTCCCCTCCAGTCCCATCTTCTCCATCCTATGTCCTCCTACTCCAGCCCTATCTCCTCCATCTCATATTCTTCTCCTTCTCCTGCATTCCAAGTTGTCCTCCTACAGTCCATCTCCTTCATCCTCCTCCTCCTCCATCCCATGTCTTTGTCCTCCTCCTCCAGTCCCACCCCCCATCCCATGTTCTCCTTCTCCTCCAGTCCCCCCCCCCATCCCTTGTCCTCCTCAGCCCGGAGAATAATTCTGCACAGAAATAATTAACAGACAAAATCATCAGTGTATGAACACAGTATCATATCCCAGGACCACACTATAAATGTTCAGAAACCCGCCATTTTTAAAGTGAAGATATATCAACATTTTTATCTTAGTTTGGATGGAGTAGTGAAGGGCAGGGCCAATCCTAGGCAGGGTGCACAGGGTGCATTGCATCTAGGCGCCTGCAGAGGCGGGGGCGCCGAAGTGCCAGAGTTCTCCCCTCCCTCCTTCTCTCCTTGTTCGTGCTCATCCAGAACTAGTTTTCTGAGCATAGGTGTGTGTCCGTCCAGAACTGATGTGTGAGCATAGGGCAGCCCGTCCAGCCTGACAGTGCTCTAGGGAGGGGCCGCTCCTCTTCCTGACAAGAGAGTTTTACTTTTCAGTGGCTGCTGAGTGCTGATGTGCAGGAATGAATTCCTAACACTGGGAGTCTTGGATCCCGCACTGTCTCCACCAACTCCAGTTGGAATGCCTCCCACTCCCATCTCTATCTCAGGCTGCACGGAGAGAGAATTAAGGTGAGTCACAGGGCCGGATTCAGATACATCGCGTATCTTTAGAGCGGCGTAGCACATCTCATATACGCTACGCCGACGTAACCTACAGAGGCAAGTACAGTATTCACAAAGCACTTGCTCCGTCAGTTGCGGCGGCGTAGCGTAAATTGGCCGGTGTAAGCCCGCCTAATTCAAAGTAGGGAGGAGGTGGGCGTCATCTATATAAATTAAGCGTGACCCCATGCAAATGAATGGCCGATTGAACGGCGCATGTTGCATATACTCCCTAAGATACGTCGGCTCAATGCCTACGACATAATCTACGCAGTAGTACTACGTAAACGGTGTACGCGACGTAAAATTCAAAGGCGTCGTTCCCTGGCCCATACCTTTGCATTACCTGCGACTGCTATATGAGGGGTAACTTTACGCTGGATGTAAGCCTTACGCAAATCGCGTATATGAAGCAGCCGGGTGCATCTACGTTCGTGAATCGGCGTATCTTACTCATTTGCATATTTAAAATGGGAATGCCGAATGCGTCCAGCGTAACTATGCGCCCATGATACGGTGGCGTAGGCAAGTTATGTCGGACGGCTGAAGCCATGTTTTTCGATGTATCTCGCTTTGTGAATCGGCGCAGAGATGCGACGGCGCACATTCTGAATCCCGGCCACAGTGTTCAGTGTGCTGTGTCCTGGGGAATGGCATCCCCAGCATCCCTTGACACGTGCTCTGGGCTGCCCCTGCTCTAGATGTTTTATGGCATGATAGATTGCATAGGATACATAGCCCCTGCCCATTCCTGTGCCTAGTCCATCTACAGATGTGATGTATAATGAATTGTAAAGGGGAGGAGTTAGTAAAATGACAACTCCCATGTGGGGGCGCCAGAAATATTTCTGCGTCAAGACGCCTGTGACCCTAGGATCGGCCCTGGTGAAGGGTTATACCCCCCCCCTACACACACACACACACACACACACACACACACCATTTGGCCATCAGGACAAAGAGTTCCTTGTCCCAGTGACACCATATGGAAAATCCAAAACTTTGCTTTGTCCCCAGAGCAGGAAAAGAGAGGAATCCCTCCTAATGGGATGCCGATTCTGGTGACAACTGTCTACGAGGGCATTTCCCTGTCAGTATCTATTGTGTATATGGGACCTCAAAATGGGACACAGATGGGGAAAAATATGAATAGGGTTTTAACTTTTACGTATTTTAGCCAAAATGGAAACAAAAAGTGCTGGCTATATATATATATAAAATATTTTTATATATATATATACTATATATACATAGTTATATAGATAGATAGATCTATATATAGATCGATCTATCTATATATATATATACAGTATATATATATATATATATATATATAATTAAATTGCAGCAGAAAAAACAGGTCTCTTGGCTGTGATGTAAAAAAGTGTCAGGAGTAGATAGAAACACAAAATACAGACAGCAGCATCTCCTTCTGAACACCTGCAACCCACTACTCTACTACCTATCTGCAGTGGATCACTTTTCAGTAGGACAGTAAACTTGCTGCCAGTGTGTATGAGGCCTAACTGAAACAAGTACATTTATCCGTCCCAATCTTCATTAACCTTGACATTTAAACATTTACATTTTTTTTTGCGTTCTCTCCAAAAAAAAGAAAAAACATTTGCGCAACTGAATGTCACATATCAAGCACCCAATTTACTGATATATTTGTGAATATTACAAGATGCATTTCACTACTGGATAAATCAGTCAGATGTGTATTGAAGTCATTTAAGCAACCTGTTTCTCTCTGTCTCTTTTTAAATCCTTCACAAGCTAGGCATGTTTTTACTGGCTACAGACAAGTGTGCCCTTTTTATTTAAAACACCATTAAATACCATAAAGTACCTTCAGTTTCCTAAAACTGTCTATCTTTCTTTGGCATGTTGCTTCCTTTTCTTAGCTGAAGAAATAGTATTTTATTTCATTCATAGTGTCCCCAGGTCTTGTGTGCACCTTCTCCGCAGTGGACAGTTAAAAGCAATTATAGTGCATTGATAAATGTGCAGTGACAAAAGCCTATGCATAGAATACTGAGAGGTTTTTATCAGTGCAAAGGCAGATGTGGAAATGCCTCCACAGTTAAGCCCATTACATCCACCCTCTGGATTGTCTTGATATCTAATTATGGATAACGCTGGCCACGAACAGATTTTTGTCTAAGAAGAAGACCGATTGGTTATCCTAGATGGTGAGCAAGCACCACTGATCATCATGTATTCCTCCCAGTTAAAATAATGTTTGTACTCATGGATTTCCAGTCATTTTTGTAGTCTTTTCTAATATTTGTTGTCAATCGCCAAACCAATCCACCTGAATGCTGTATATGACAACAATTTTGTTTCCTTGGGCTCTCAAATGTTAAAGCTTTTCCGGCATGTTGAAGGATTAGTTTAAGATCTTCATTACTTGGAATGATCCACACTTAGCCCTTTTCATTTGAAGATTGTTATCAGCAGAGGTTAAATCTTTTTTGCTAGGTAGTCCGAAGCAATTGTCTCATATTTGCCTAACAAAAGTTCTGCACATTACAAAAGTAAATTCTTGCAAAACCTGTCCATCATATTTTGTAGGTAAGTGAAGCCGTCTGCTGATTCATTTTCCACAAAACTATACATATATAACAATAAAGGTCCACAGTCAGTTGTTTGAAAAAAAAAAAAAAAGCTTCAATATTACAAATGTTCCTTCTTTTTCCAGTAATAATTATTTATTTGAAAACTCATATTGTTGCCTCCAAAATGCGATTAATAATACAGTTATTCCATTTAGTTTTATAACTCATGTCTTAAAAAAAAAAATGCTGGGATTAAAATATAAAAAAAAAATGGAGGTTTATTTGACTTTATACAATTTACAGTGTTCATGAGAAACTACTTTGAAATATATTGCTCAGCAGTTACGGGAATTATTCATGGTTTATTTAGGTTTAATGTCAGTGATTGCTTAGACTTCTGTTGAGTTTTACTCTGTGAAGTCAGAACTGATCCATTTAAATGTATTTTCAAGATTTAAATTTTTAATTCCCAAATGTTTGTAGTTTAAATCTAAAAGCCTATTTGGCAGTATAGGACATGGAAAGCTGTTTGTGCTCCAGAAGGTTTATTTGGTATCTAATGGTATTGGAGCTGGACAGAATCATTTATGGGGTGTAAGCAAAGGGTGAGCTAGAGGGTAGACTATCTCGCTTCCCTCGCATGCTACCATACCACCCCTTTGGTGAGAATGGAAAGCTACGAAATCCTGGAGATTTTGCTCCAGAATCCTCTGATTCCATTGAGATATCTGAACCAGTTGGTGACCGTCTGGCTCTAGGTGTAGCAGGCAGAGAAGATCCATTGCCAACTGGTAGACTCCAGGGTGACGTAATATGAAGAGGAGACTGCGGACTAGTAACCCCCCATGGTGAAGCATTCTTGCGCTTTGCTGCATTGATGATATTTCTGGCAATAAGTGCTTTCATCTGATTTCCTGCTCTAAGGTCATTCTCCATTCGTACAGGTGATGGGGATGGTGAACGGTCACTCCAAGCAGGTGACATGGACCGGGGTGGAGGACTTTGTATAACTGAACTCTCATCATAGCTCTGCAGGGAAGATGTACCCCATCCATCCAATGATCCTTGATGCTGAAGAACTCTATTGCTTGTGGTCCCCGGGACAAATTCTCGAAATTTCTGCGGGAAAAAAATGAATTAATTTAAATAAAACAGTAGAACATAAATAACAATTTACAATAAAAATATGTCCATATGATAGCTTATGACCTAAATCCCAGGCCACACAGCTGTAAGCCACCCTTACTGGGAACCCCCATCACCCAACGTCAATCAAAGTTTGGTTGGGTATTCGTATAAAGGCATCAAGTGACAGTTATGCTAAGACCTGAACGCTCAGGACTTGCTTTAAGTCATATACACAGCAAAGTGAAATGCAACTAAAGTATCATAAAATACTGTATAAGGTGGATAATATTGAAAAACGCCCCATTATGATTTTTCTGGGGTTATGTGCAATTGTTATTGTGCCTCAACTAATATCAATGTTCTGGGGTCTATATATAGGAGATTTTCTCAACCAGGGGTCTATGGAACCCTATGGTTTCTCCAGAGGCTGCTAGCGGTTCCTTGACCAATGAGCAATTTCTACCTCTCAGATAAGTTCCACTGACACCATTGATTATTTTAGCTATCTGTAAGGGGGTAATCCTTCCCAATGGCCACAAGTGTAGGGAGCATTCTTCCCACTGACCATCTCACTAATGTATCATGAGTTGTAGATACAGTCATTTTTAGCAGGGGTTTCCTGAGAGCGGAAAGTTATTTCAAGGGTTCCACTTTGTTGAAAAGGTTATGAATGGCTGATATATAGGGACATCTTACCTTCCAACTGTTTTGGGGGCTGCTACCTTCTAAATAAATGTAATGAGCATAATTAAAAAATGACTAATAACGGCTAGCTCACACCATGTTGATGGTTGAAGTGCTATTCCAAATGCACATCTTCTGAGTGAATCTGCCCTACAGTGCACCACAGCACACTATAACACACAATGGGGGGTTATTTACAAAAGGCAAATCCACTTTGCACTGCAAATGCACTTGAAAGTGCACTTGTAAGTGCAGTCGCTGTAGATCACTGTAGCTCTGAGGGGAAGCTCTGCAATATATATATATATTATAATCCAATCATGTGCAAGCAAAAATGCTGTTTTTTATTTTCCTTGCATGTCTCCCTCAGATTTACAGCCGCTGCATTTGAAAGTGCACTTTCAGATGCACTTGCAGTGCACTTGTAGTGCAAAGTGGATTTGCCTTTCGAAAATAACCCCCAATGTGTGTTACGATGGGCTGCAGCAACACGGCACAATACATTATATTGTGGCAAGTGCGTTATTGCGGCACATGCATGGGCCCTGTCACTGGTTTACAAAAGAATAGTCAAAATTTGCTGAAGCCTTATGAAATATAGTGTCATACTTTCTACAATAAACTTTATGAAGAAATGTCCTTGAAGAAAGTAAACTGCAATTTATATACAAACAACAAAGTCTCTTATAAAGTAACATATATATATATATATATATATATATATATATATATATATATACTGTATATATATATATATATATCTATATATATATATTTCCTATTCCAAATGTGCAGTTACTTTAAAACATTAAAAACTTTCCTTTTCACTGCTTCCTCCTGCTTTACATGTGTGCCAAGTTGGACACTAATAACTTTTCCTAATCTATAATTCCTGTAAAAAAGCTTATACCTCTGACCTTTATATGGTGCCATGTCAATTTGACTTTAGCCTCAGATGGAAAGCGACTTGTGTCCCCCCCTCTCTCAATGGGCCGTAGTGTTAATTTTGTACTCCTGTGTCTGCGACTGACCCTATGTCTCCTGGCAATATTAGGAATTGCTCCTTACACCCTGTTTTCAATTGTGTTGTTCGTTTGGGGAGTGTTACGTAATGAAACTAGATATTTGTATACTTAAGATGTAATTTACAGCCCTGCCCTTTCACAAGATTGAAGCATAATGTTTTTCTAGTTTGATGTCTGCTGGTTTAACACAATATAGCAATGCATGCAAGTGCTCAAACAAAGTACTACTGATGCGTGAATATAAGACTTGTAAGTTCAACATATTAAAAATAGTTGGAAACATGTGTAGCACACTGGTGTTTAGGCAGGGTTGGTAGTAAATTTAGTTTGCCAAGCGGTAGTTGCCCTGGTTAATTGTTAGTAGATCCACTGATTACTCTCTAGTTCTGAGCTTGCTGCACCTTCTCTCTTCTGTGGCTAGGTGACGTTATGCTGGTGACAATAGATAGACAAGGACTATCCACCTTGTTACCGGAGACCACTGTCAGTAAGCTGGAGCTAGTACCAGAGTGGTCTTCTCACCAGCCGGGGATGGTGAAGAAGTAGAAAAACTTCAGGAAGTGCCAAGCCAGGGACCCAGCGGGACAACAGAGGTGAGGCTTGAGGAGCATCAGCAAGTGCCAAGCTAGGGACCCAGCGGGTCAGAGGGGGTGACGCTTGAGAAGTATCTGTGAGTGCCAAGCCAGGGACCTAGCAGGGAAGCGGGGGTGACGCTTGAGAAAGATACCAAGTTAGGAGGAGCTCCGGGAACAGTGGAGACTGGGTCTGAAAGTCTAGTGAGAGACTGGGAGCTTGGTGAGTGAAGACCTACAGTGAGAGGTTGTAGAGTGTGAGGAAAACTATCTGTGTTACCAAAAGTAAAATACAAATACCGTTATTGACTATTACAAGATTTGTTGCCATGGGAGACAGCGGTCCTACTATACAGAAGTGGTATCCAGCTGGAGGCCTTCCCTTGTATAGTTGTCTACCTATAGAAGTCTCAGAGTCTGCCAATTAACATTGCATATACTTAAGGGTGTCCTGGCCCTAACCCTCTCTCCCACAGTTCTGTTAAGAGACAATAAATCTCTTTTGCATTTTAAAAAGCGTGTGCCGCCCATCACTCCATCTTGCATCAAACCCACCATGCCTTGTAACCCACTCTACAAAGATAGATGTCAATTCTCCCTAACTCTGGAGGTCACCATTAGGCCTTTGGAGGTCTGGGACCTTGCTACACATGCATCCATTATTTAAAGGTATACTCTATATTGTCTTTCATTCTTTAAGGCCACGTACACACGATCAGACCAAACCGATGAGACTGGTCCGACGGACCGTTTTCATCGGACCACCGCTGAAGTGGTCTGATGGTCTGATGTGCGTACACACCATCAGTCCAAAATCCCATCGGGCCAAGAAAGCGATGACATAGAACACAACGTGCTAAAAAAACAAAGTTCAATGCTTCCAAGCATGCGTCGACTTGATTCTGAGCATGCGCAGGTTTTTGATCCGATGCTTTTGTGTACTAACCATCGTTTTGGTCCGACGGACAGGTGTCCATCGGACAGATTTTAAAGCAAGTTTTAAAACTTTGGTCCGATGGACAACGGTCCGATGGGCCGTACACACAATCAATTTGGTCCGATGAAACTGGTCTTCAGGCCAGTTTCATCGGACCGGTCTGATCGTGTGTACGCGGCCTAACAGGACACAACAGTGTAATTACCGTGTTGTGTATCCTATTTGTCCTGTGGGTCTCCAATTCTGGCCTAGTAATTCTGCACCCATCAGTCATAATACAAAGACATGTAGATTTAAAATGAGCTCAACCAGCACAATATGAGTGGAAAGAGGCTGTAGCCCCACCAGAAATATTCTAGAAACGTTGTTTTTTTTACAGTCGTGTAAAATGTTCTTCGATTTTTGGTTTACTGGTAATGTTTTCTGGGTAATTATTTACTTTTTGCATGGAGCGGATCTTTAGAGTTAACCTATTCACTAGTCATGTAGGGCAAATCAACATCTTTAATGTCCCCATTCCCAGCCACACAGTTTCCTATTTTTCAACTACCCTGCTGCTCTGTTTAGCCACGAGAAAAGGAAACCTTGTGGAGGCTCCAAATCACTCTAGTTTTAGCCTTAAGGCCCCTTTCACATGTACAGATCCCATGAGGATCCATACATGTGTATCCGCTTTCTCAGCAGGGATTGCTCCATTGATCTCCGCTGAGCTGGCAGATGACACGGCGGTCCCTGCAGGGACCGCCATGTCAGCTCTCTGCTCTTCCCATATGGGGGGATCAAATGAACACGGACAGTCTGTCCATGTTCACCCAATCCGCTCTGCAGATGGAAGGAAAAATAGGATTTTCCTCGGTCTGCAGAATCGGACCATTGCGGACACCGATGAGATCGGGTGTCCGGGGGAGTTCATTTCCTGACACCCGCTATCTCATATGGATTAATGTATGTCCCTTTTTCATCTGTTAACCAATTGATTAAAAAAGCAGACATACGGTCCGCATGTGTAAAAGGGGCCTTACACTAGCGCTGCCACATAAGAGGCAGGGAAGTGAATTACATGATCCACTATGGATGAAAATGATGTATAGGAGCTATAGAAGAGTGTATTAAAGCGAGCCAGTTGCATTGTCCTATAAGGGCAAAGCTCAGGTTTGCTTTAAGTCACGTGCCTATAGGCATAACTATATACTATGTAACTATAATTTCAGTGCTCTTTCCGATATTTTGACATATCTACTGCTCACCATGCTGCTACCAAACACAGTTACATCATTACCTCCAATAATATCTTTTAGTGCAGTATTGTTAAAGGCCATCAGAAACAACTGAGAAAGACAAATATGGTCCAAAAGTTGCCAATCTACACACATGATTGCCAGTTTGACATTTCTACGAACCTTCCCGTCTACACATTTAATAATACTATAATTTTAGGCTTTTTGTGATTTAAATCTTCAACATGCTGGTGTTTTGAATTTGCTGCTTTCATTTTGTATACCTAAGTAGGCAGAAAGCAAGCATTTTATTCCACTGTTAGTTTATATTTATTCACCTGTCAACTCATTTTATCAAAGGGTAACTCCATCTAAAGTGTATTTGTCACTTTATGTGGGTATGGGCAAGTGAAATTACATGCTGTCTTATTATATATCTAGGAGACTTTACTGGTAAAATCCCCCACCAGAAATCCCCATTCTGCCTAACTGTCATAAAAAAAATAAAGTCAGCAAGTAGAAGCATACTCCTTAACTAGAATGCATCAGGTTTGCTGTGTCAAAACAATTCCATGTATGAAGGTAAAAATTGTGGACAGCTGGCAGTCATTGCACCATAAGCTGGATCATAAACACTTGCACAGTTATGTGTGAAAGCAAATAATACATTCTGTGCAAGCATTGCTTACATTCCAAAGACGTGCCTTTGTAATGTATGTATATACAATCTCTATGTTTTTTTACCTGAATTTAATGCAGAGTTACAGAAATAATTATATAGGCCGCCATTCATAAAATGCCTTGTAGTTCTTACAAATAAATACAAGGCTTTATCTGATTGGACAAGGTGGAGAGAAGCAGCAGGTGTCATATTCTCTGAATGGCCCATTAATCAGAGAAGCAGCCAAGAGGCCCATGGCAACTCTGGAGGAGCTGCAGAGATCAGGTGGGAGTATCTGACAACTATTAGTCGTGCACTACAAAAATCTGGCCTTTAAGGAAGAGCGGGAATAAGATAGCTATTGTTGAAAGAAAGCCACAAGAAGTCTGTTTTGCAGTTTGTGAGAAGCCAAGTGGGTGACACAGCAAAGACGTGGAAGAAGGTGCTCCCGTCAGATGAGACCAAAATGTAACTTTTTGGCCTAAAAGCAAAAGCTGTGCGTGGCAGGAAAACCTGGCCGAGTCTGCAAAAGACTTAAGACTGGGGTGAAGGTTCACCTTCCAACAGGACAATGACCCTAAATATACAGCCAGAGCTACAATGGAATGAATTCGATTAAAGCATATTCATGTGTTAGAATGGTCCAGTCAAAGTCCAGACCTAAATTCAATTGAGAATCTGTGGTAAGACTTAAACATTGCTGTTCAGAGATACCCTCTATCCAATCTGACAGAGCTTGAGCTATTTTGAAAAGAAGAATGGGCAAAAAGGTCATTCCCTTTATGTGCAAAGCTGGTAAAGACATTGGATATTCGTTTTTGTTCATAGAACAAACGAACATATGGGGAGCTCGTGGAAAGTTTGCCAAATCTTTTTTGCCAACTTACATTCATTCAACTTGGTTTAGTGTAGATTTAGTGCACTAGGTACTGTGCATTGAAAAATGATTCATACCTCTTACATTTTCCAAATTTTGTCATGTTATAATCCAAAACATAAATGTATTTTATTGGGATTTTATGTGATAGACCAACACAAAGTGCCAAATAGGGATGGGCCAAACACCACCCAGTTCGGTTTGCACTAGAACACCTCGAACAGGCAAAAAATTCTAGCGATCCCCTATTAAAGTCTATGGGACACAGACATGAAAAATCGAAAGTCCTCCTTTTAAACTCTTACGTGCAAGTTATTGCCATAAAAAGTGTATGGGGACTCGGGTACTGCCCTAGGGGACATTTATCAATGCAAAAATTATTGTTTTTTTCAGTAGCAGTGATTTTAATGATGCTTAAAGTAAAACAATAAAACATTTATATTACTTTAACCACTTAACCTTCCTGGCAGTATGATTATGTCTGGAATTTTGTACCAAAAGCGGTACAATTATTTTGCATGGAAATTCTGCGTTTTATATTCTTAGGAATAACTCACTTAAATCTGTCCAAACAGGAGTCTAGTAGACATCCCGGGTATGATAACGTTTGAAACACAAAATCATTAATTATAATATAATAAATAACTATAACAAATGATAATGTAATTATAATAAAAATTATTCAATAATGTAATCAAATCAAAAACATTGAAATTTGCTCAGTTGCAGAATTGTCGCTGTCATTACTTTTATTTTTTTATGACGGATTTCCCCACAAATCGCTATCGCTCAATTCTGCAAGTGATTATAATTTATTCTCGCTGTTTTCTAGCTGGTCTTAAATCACTTTTGACATGAAGGGACACTTTTGGTTGCTATGGACAATATACAGTTTGCAGGGCGAAAGAACAGTTTTTATTATGTAAAAGTACATGTAGGGCATTGGGCAGACCACTAGGGACAAGGGGGTGTGTATTTTTTACATACAGTACTGTAATCTATAAGATTACAGTATACTGTATGTACTGTGTTTGTTTACTTTTTTGAATTTGGCACCGTTCTCCGCCCCCGTGCATTGTAACGTCGCAGGGAACGGAGATCGGCGGCACACGGGCACTGTGTGAATCGAGCGAGGATTCAGGGACAAGGTAAGTAACTTGTGCCTGGAAAAGGTAAGCCGGCGTGCGCTGCAGGCTCTGCATAGCTACATCGAGCGTGACTTGGGGTTACCGATAATAGCATGGAAAAACCACTCCGAGTCACGCTCGGGAATACCGCTAAGGGGGTTAAGGACCGTCGCATGACGATATACATCGACAGAATGGCACGGCTGGGCACAAGGTCGTACAGGTACGTCCCCTTTAAGAACCCAGCCATGGGCCACGATTGGGTCACAGAGCTGAAGAATGGGGAGAGGTTATTGTAAACAAACCTTTCCCTGTTCTTCCTAGAGGCTTGTCAGTGATCGTCTGTTCCCTGTCATAGGGAATCAGTGATGTCACATGCCCAGCCCCTCCCCCCCACAGTAGAAATCACACACTAGGGCCCCCTAGACGTTAACCCCTTCACTGTCATTGTCATTTCCACAGTAATCAGTGCATTTTTATAGCACTGATCACTGTAAAAATGATATTGGTCCCAAAAATGTCAAACGTGCCATAATGTCGCAGTCACGATAAAAATCGCTGATCGCCGCCATTAGTAGTAAAAAATAAAATAAAAATGCCATAAAACTACCCCCTATTTTGTAGATGCTATAACTTTTGTGCAAACCAATCAATAAACGTTTATTGCATTTTTTTTTTTTACCAAAAATATGTAGAAGAATACGTATTGGCCTAAACTGAGGAAAACATTTTTTTTATACATATTTTTGGGGGATATTTATTATAGCACAAAGTAAAAAAAAATGATTTTTTTTTTCAAAATTGTCGCTCTATTTTTGTTTATAGCGCAAAAAATAAAAACCGCAGAGGTGATCAAACACCACCAAAAGAAAGCTCTATTTGTGGGAAAAAAAGAACGTCAATTTTGTTTGGGAGCCACGTGGCAATTGTCAGTTAAAGCGACGCAGTGCCGAATCGCAAAAAGGGGCCTGGTCCTTTGGCTGCAAAATGGTCCGGGGCTTAAGTGGTTAAATATCGTGCCTGGGGGGTCCCCTTAGTCAGTCTGCCTGTAAAGTGGCGCATATGTGCAATGTATAAAACAGCAATAATGACATTTCTAAAGAAAAAAGGTAATTTAAACATGCTCGCAGCTGTAATGTATTGCAGTCTCCCAGCAATATATATAAACATTTTTTAAAAAACAGTGTGGGGTCTCCCCAAAATCCATAACAGACCCTTATCTGAGCATTCAGCCTGGCAGGTCAGGATTTGGGGGGGGGGGGGGGGGGGCGAACGAGCGCACCCCCCTCCTGAACCATACCAGGCCACATGCCCTCAACATGGGGGTAGATGCTTTTGGGC
This sequence comes from Rana kukunoris, assembly GCA_029574335.1. Lineage (NCBI taxonomy): Eukaryota > Metazoa > Chordata > Amphibia > Anura > Ranidae > Rana > Rana kukunoris. The sequence continues at coordinate 376,052,619 of CM056051.1, forward strand.
GGGGGGGCTCTGCGTCCCAAACCTTAAAGCACCTTTTCAATAATTTACTTGATTTCTTATTAAAGTAGTGTTCTCTTCATAGGTCTGATATGCCTACTGCTGAGCCAGAACCACAGCTCAGGAAAGAACTATAGGTCTGGCTCAGAAGTAGATGTGTTGCACCCCTGCAGAAAGAATATTATTCTCCCACAGAAAGCAAGGGTCCTTCTCTGCAGCATGCTGGCAGGGGACAGACTTTTCTACTTGGGCTGTGGCTGCCTTAGATAGAAAACCAACTGTAGGGTTTTGAACACCCCTTGTTTTGATGTGCTGGGAGTATTTTAACCACTTCCCGCCCGGCCAATAGCAGATTTACGGGCGGGAAGTGGTTATAAAAAAGTGACTAGACGTTCTCAAACGTCCTGCCCGTGGGGGGGCGCAGCGCGGCGATCGCTGATGCGGGGTGTCAGTCTGACACCCTGCATCACCGATCTCGGTAATGAGTCTCCGGCGGAGGCTCGCTACCACGTGATCAGCCGTGTCTAATCACGGCTGATCACGATGTAAACAGGAAGAGCCGCTGACGGCTCTTCCTTACTCGCGTCTGACAGACGCAAGTACAGGAGAGTCGATCGGCGGCTCTCCTGACAGAGGGGGTTCACGCTGATTGTTTATCAGCGCAGCCCCCCCTTGTATGCCCACACTAGACCACCAGGGATGCCCACACTGGCAGGGCAAAACAAATAAAAAAATACGTAAAAACGTGGGCACTGACTGGCAACATATACATCAGTGCCACCCCTCAAAGTCCATCAGTGCCACCCCACAGTGTCCTTCAGTGCCACCCCTCCGTGCCAATCCATGCCCAGTGCCCACCTATCAGTGCCCATCTGTGCCACCCATAAGTACCCATCAGTGCCACCCATAAGTGCCACCCATGAGTGCCATTCTGTGCCGCCTATGAGTTCCCAGTGCCGCCTATGAGTGCCCATCAGTGCCGCCTATGAGTGCCCATCAGTGCCACCTATGAGTGCCCATCAGTGCCGCATACCAGCGCCGCCTATCAGTGCCCATTAGTGCCACCTCATCGGTGCCCATCAGTACTACCTCATAAGTGCCCATCAGTGCCGCCATATAAGTGCCCATAATTGAAAGAGAAAACATACTTATTTACAAAAAAGTTAACAGAAAAAAATAAAAAAATAAACAGAAAAAAATAAAAATGTATTTTTTTTTCTAAATTTTCAGTCTTTTATAGTTGTTGCGCAAAAAATAAAAACCGCAGAGGTGATCAAATACCACCAAAAGAAAGCTCTATTTGTGGGGAAAAAAGGACGCCAATTTTGTTTGGGTACAGTGTAGCATGACCGCGCAATTGTCATTCAAAGTGCGACAGTGCTGAAAGCTGAAAATTGGCTTGGGCGGGAAGGTGCGTAAGTGCCTGGTATGGAAGTGGTTAAATTGATTTAAACTAAGGCTTCATGTACACTAGTGTTTTTTAAGCTCCTAGATTCTACTATGAGCATTTTTTTCTGCTCCTAGGGGCTAATATTTTATCCTATGTGTCCATGCACACGGTTTTTTGCTAGAGGCATTTTTCAAGCTTTAACTTTTAGCAGCAGAAAATTGTTTTGGGAGTGTTTTCCTGGCATAAAAAATCCTAAATGCTACTAAAAGTACTGTAAAAACACGAATAAAATGCTAACACTCCTAAAAGCTACTAAAACGTTACTACTAGCCGGCACAAAAACGTTATTATCAGTATCTTTCATCCAGTTTTTTTTTTTTTGAGCTTATAAAAAATGCTAGTGTGCATGGAGTCTAAGACCCCTTTTACACTGAGGTGCTTTACAGGCATTTTTGCGCTATTTTGTAAACTGCCTCTTCTGCAGCCCCAGTGGGAAAACCTGAGTGCTTTCCCACTGGGGCGGTGCAAGCAGCATCTTTGGAGCAGTGCGGGAGCGGTGTATACACTACTCTTCCCCCGCCCCTGCCCATTGAAATTATGGGCGCTGCTTTTTAAATCGCCTTAAAAAGCAATGCTAAGCAGGCGCTTTTAATCCCTTCTGGGGGTTTTAAAGCGCACCGTAAGTGGCGCCGAAGCACTGCTATAACAGTGATAAAGCGCCACTAGAACTAGTGGCACTTTACCGCTAACGCCTGCATCCTCTCAACAGCAAACTTCTCACTATAATTCAACAACTAAAAGGCAACCTGTCATTAGAAACACACATAGACTGCCATTGCTGACAGCCACTTTCTGCGTCATTAACCTTAAACCAGCATGCAGAGTAGAAAGCCAGACTGAAGTCTCAACTCCTGATATGTATATGTTTCAGGTCAGTGATCCTGAAAGCCTCAAAGCCATTGAATTAACAATAGCTGCTGGCAACTAGCATTTTTAGAGGGATCAATCAGCAAAGTTATCCAAAGTCTCTCCAAACAGGTCTGATTTAGAGAATACTGATACCTATTGCAGATCTAATTTTGACAATGTCAGCTGCCTGGCTGTTATGCTGACCCACTGTTTTTAATACTGTCAAAACAAGCAGACAAATCAGTAGAGTCAAGTCGCAGATCCTTATATGCATAGTTATTCTCAGTCACTGAGAGTCAGAATGACAGCCACACAACTAGCATTTTCAGAAATCAGCTCTCTGTACAAGTTGACTGTAATGACTGTTAAGATTCATTCATTTAGATCTTCAATCTGTTAAAGTGTTACTAAATCCAGGACCCTGCATTCACTGTATAGGCAGTCCCCGGGTTACAAACAAGATAGGGTCGTAGGTTTGTTCTGTGATACTAAAGGTTTGGATATAAAAAAACAAAAAAAAAAACAAACATGTCATACTTACCTCCACTGTGCAGCTCGTTTTGCACAGAGTGGCCCCCGAATGGCATCTTTTGGGGTCCCAAGGCGGCTATCTCGGCTCCTCCCCGCTTCTGATAACCCCCTCTGGGAAGCGCTCTCCCAAGGCGGTTACCTTGTGGACACGCTCACGAGCCCTGTATCCGGCATCCATAGCCACTGACTGCAGGACTCGGCCCTGCCCCCAGCCCTCGCGTCATTGGAGTTGACTGACAGCAGCGCTAGCCAATGGCGCGCTGCTATCAATCTATCCAATGAAGAGTCGAGAAGGAAAAGGAAGAGAGTGTTCACGATGCAGGACTTTCCAAGGCTCAGGTAAGTAAGACGGGGTGCTGGGGGGGTCGGTGATCGTAAGATGTTTTTTCACCTTAATGCATAAGATGCATTAAGGTGAAAAAACATAAACCTTTACAACCCCTTTAAGTCGAATCTGTTTGTAAGTCGGAACAGGTACATTTTTTAAGTATAGCTTCAGCCAAAAACATTTTTTTTAAGCTTTCTGAATAGCATAAGGAAGGGTTTTCGCCCCTGTAATGTTTGTTTTGCTGTCTGTGGCCCTGATTTCACCTCACTTTCTATCACAATAACCAATCATAGCTGATCATCGCTTTCCTCGGTTCACGCTGACGGGGAGAGCTAATTGGGGGCTCTCCCTGTCAGAGGGGGGTGGGGCTGTGCTGATAATCAGCACATTGATTATCAGCACAGCCCCCATCAAAAGTTGCCCACCAGTTGCCAATCAGTGCCTATCACCAACCAGCCTGTCCCCCTCTATAAAGCCTGTCAGTGGCCATAAAACTGCAGATCAGTGCCCACAACAGTGCTAATCAGTGCCCAAAAATTGCCAATCAGTGGCCCATCAGTAATGCCTGTCAGTTCCCCATCAAAGTGACAATCAGTGCCACTCAGTAATACCTGACAGTATCTCCTCATCAGTGCCGCCTATCAGTGCCATCAATGCCGCCCAATAATTCCGTTAGTGCTGCCTATCAGTGCCACCTATCAGTGCCCCTCAGTTTTTATTTAATTGTTTGTCTTTTTTTCGTTTAAAGTGCAACAATTAAAAACCGCAGAGGTGTTCAAATACCACCAAAAGAAAGCTCTATTTGTGGAAAGAAAATTATAAACATTTAGTTTGGGTACAGCGTTGCATGACCGCGCAATTGTCATTCAAAGTGCGGCAGCGCTAAAAGCTAAAAATTGGCCTGGGCAGGAAGGGGGAGAAAGTGCCTGGTATTGAAGTGGTTAAGTAATCTTCAATCCTAAAATGTGCATTATAACACATTATAACAGGTATGCAAAAAAAAAAGGAGGCCCTAAGAGTGACAGCGCCAGTGGGTTAAAAAGCAGTGGTATGGATGTGGTACGTGTGATTTAAAGCAGTGGTCATCAACCTTTCGCAACTCACGGACTACTAAACTCACAATTTTAAATCCCACGGATCACTAACATAAATTTTACATGCCTAATACACACAATGCTCCGGATGATCCTAACCCCCCCCCCCCCCACACACACACTTTGCATCACACTGCTACCTTACACAGACTCATTATTTGACTCTCCACTCCTTATTCTGCCATGTATTTGAGCTCCCTCCCACAGTCTGTGATCAGAGCTGCCATTGGAAGTCCCCTCCTTCTTCACCTCCCTCTCTGCACTACTTTTGCCGCCTCCCTCTGAGTTAACAGGAACCAGATCTACAGACGAGGCATCGAGTATTAATAAACGCTGACAATATTGACTGTCAGCATGCATTGAGAACTACATTAAAAACAACACTGGGCGGTATACATCCTCCACCATGTTGATTTGTGGCAGAACCCCTGGGGACCACCAAAATTATTTCATAGACCATCAGCGATTGGTGACCGCGGGTTTAAAGCACAATAGTGTGCTTTTGAATGTGTATTGTGCTCTTCTGATTTTAGAAGTCCATATTGCATCTCTGTTAAAAAGGGGGGCCCTGCAAAATCCTATAGATTTTGCAGGGGCCCCCTTTTTAACAGAGATGCCCCCAAAATCCTATAGATTCTCCTTAATAGGTTACTGTTAAATAGTGGTTTGTTGCTATTCCCAAGCATCACTCAGTGTAAAACGCCAGCTCAGTAATAAAAACTTTCTAGAAAATATTTTTAAAATGATTGCCAACTATAGTTCTAAGTAGGTTGGTTAGTTGGCTCCTGATTAGTAGGGATAGTAACATTGCTGTTTTCCAATTAATTCCAAGGCCAACAAATCTCTGAGCCCCATCTAAAAATATAACATATAATGATCCTGTCCTTCCTACAAACTAGGGGCCAGATTCTCTAAGAAATTCGCCGGCGTAGCGTAAGCCATTTACACTACGCCGCCGCATCGTACTAGAGCAAGTGCCGTATTCCCTAAGCATTTGCTCCGTCGTTTGCGTTGGCGTAGCGAAAATGGCCCAGCGTAAGCCCGCGTAATTCAAATGAGGCGGCTTGTATTTAAATGAATGCTCCAGCTCATGTCGGAAAGCGTCGTTGAAACCGACGTCAAAACGTGAGCGTCATTTACGCAACTCCCTATTCGCGAACGAGTTAGGAAAATGACGTAAGCGACGGAAAAAACCGACGCTGACCCAACGAAAACAACGTACGCGACGACGGGGCGGCGTTAAAACGATCGAGATTTGGCGTACTACCTCATTTGCATATGCAAATGCAAAAACAACGTAAAGGCCACCTAGTGGCCGGAGTTGTCATTACACCTACGATCCGCAAGTGTAATGGTTTTACACTTGTCGGATGTAGAAGCGTATCTATGCAAAAGTGATGCTAAGCATCACGCGCATAGATACGAGACAAAAAAAAAAGGCGATACGACGGGGTATCTGAGATACTCCGTCGTAACGCCGCTGAGAATCTGGCCCTAAGTCTGTCCAATTTGTGTTTTCTGTTCCTTTACAGGAAAATATATTCTAGTTGCCATTAGGGATTATTTCCATTCCAAGAAATGGCAAAATAATAAGGAACGTGTAAAAAATGTTACTTCCTGTGAGTCCACTACCTCAAGTCTGCACTTTTTCCATTTCTGTTTTTGTCATTGTAGTGTATATTAGGAAACTAAGATGGAACATCACATGATTGTGTAAGAAACAAATAATAATAAAAAAAAGACCAAGATATTCCTTCAGCACAAATGACATTAGTGTCAAAATGAAAAATGACAGGTAAACAAAATTTATATTCATGGTATTATCAGATGGACGTGTGGCCATTTCATTTCGCTATCAATCTGCACAAACGAGTGAATTTATTAGGAAAGCAGCAATGTGCAGATGCCGCAACCAATCAGCATTTAAATGTTATTACTGAAGAAGGAAAAGTGAAAGATATTTGGCTGAAATCAAGTGCAAACAACTACACAAAACAACTATGAGCGTGTCTAGTACACAAGATCGTATTTTCCTTTGGACAGTAAACGGTCCGTGTGTCTGCTCCTTAGCAGTTTTCCAGACAGGAAAACTGCAGTTTAAAAAATTAGAACGTTCTCTTTTTTCTTGCCGTGAATCGCTGCGTTTTTTCCACCACAGTTTTTCTATGGGAAACACTGTGAGGGAGCATACACACGGTCCCGACCGTGTGTACAGGGGAAAAGGGACCGAGCCAGTTCTCGGTTTTCCCCTTGGTTTTCCCAGCGGTCTTTTGACCGTCGGGAAAACCAATAGTGTGTACTAGGCATGAGGGCTCGTTCACACCATACATGCATTAAAACTGATGGGAACTCATGGGAAAACCAACATCAGTTTCCATCAGTTTTCATGTGCGTCAGTTATGTGCCTTACTTACACCAATGTTGATGTCATGTCTGTTTTCTTGCCATGCAGAAAAAATCGCCATGCGATACCAGTGTTGTGGTTGAAAAGGGCACATAGAGAACAATTTTTTTTTGTGCCCTTCCAGGACGCGTGCAGAAGTGCTGACATCTCTGCACCATGGTGTAAACAAGGCCTAATGCCCTGTACACACGATCAGAATTTCCAAGTCAGATGGAAGCTGTCTTGCATACACACTCAGATCGAATTCCGACCATCCAAAATGCCATGGCGTAAAACACTACGACAAGCCGAGAAAAATTAAGTTCAATGCTTCCTAAGGGATATTTGGCTCCTTTTGCTATACAATAAGGCAGCGTACACACGATCAGTCCATCCGATGAGAATGGTCCGAAGGACCGTTTTCATCGGTTAACAGATGAAGCTGACTGATGGTCTGATGTGCCTACACACCATCGGTTTAAAAACCGATCGTGTCAGAACGCGGTGACGTAAAAAACCCGAAGTTCAATGCTTCCAAGCATGCATCGACTTGATTCTGAGCATGCGCAACTTTTTAACCAATGCTTTTCATACTAACTATCAGTTTTGACCTATCGGTTAGGCGTTAAATTTTAAAGCAAGTTCTCTTTTTCTTGACCAAAGGATAACTGACCGATGGGGCCCACACACGATCGGTTTGGACCGATAAAACGGACCTTCAGTCCGTTTTCATCGGTTTTGACTGATCGTGTGTACGCGGCCTAAGAGGGTCAACTCCATCCGGTGAGTGGGGATCTTTACTTCACACGCAGTGATTTGATTATTGTTGCATATACAGCACAGCACAATTTTGTATGCTGAAAATTTTACATATTGGACATCATTACACTTTGCTGGGACTGAGCACATCATTATTATTTGGACTTTCCTTTTGTTCAGCTTAGAATTGTATGTTGTATTACAGTGAATTATTTTTCACAGTCAAGCGCTGTTTGCACACAGAGCACACCACTCTTGTGGGTTTTGTTTGATTACTTCCTTTTATAGTGTGACAAAATCCAACATTTTCTCCCCCATTGTCAACCTACGACAGGCTTATGATGGAGACTACGAGAGGCTATTTCAGCTCACATTGACCAAGTATGGTCAACAATGGTCACCATGATGAGTCCCGCCCTGAGAAATTACATACAGTCATCACTGGAGAAAGTGGGTGCAAGAGATCGGGGCACTGGGACGCTTAGGATCTATAATATGTAGTATTTTAGCAAACTAAATGTAATTCAGTAAAGGTTCACTTTAACGTTCAAGGATAATCCGTTGTAATTAATGGGTGGTTTCTTCCTGATCAAGCATATACAATATTAATCTAAAGATGAAGAGAACGGGGCGGAGCCAACGGCCGACATGTGAACAGCGCTGTGAAGGAGCTCCGGCCGGGACGAATACTCCTACAGACATCCTGAGTGTCAGGGACACAGATCCTGTGCAGCATCGACGCCCGAACACTCCCTGGAGCTTGTAGGTCGGTTAGGGATGGTGAAATACGGGCCAGCACCTATGGAATCTGCCGCCGATCGTCTCTCCCGTTTTGCATGGGGATCCCAAGATGGCGGCGGCCACGAGGACGCGACGCAGGGCCCCAGCAATGCCCAGCGCAGCGGAGCTGAACGATCCTCTAATGCAGGAAAGGTGAGCCAGCTACCTCGCGCTTCTAAGGGACTGAGAAGGAGCTCCTCTCTAGATAGAATGCCGAGGAAGGATGTGAGGGAACCTGGGCAAGCAGGTGAAGCTGGAGAGCCCTCCCTGAAACAGATCATGGAAGCAATTTACACCTGCCAATCCACCCTAACAGAGCACATTGATAGTGTGAGGGCAGAAATGTCATTCCTTAAGCAGGATGTGCAGAATATCAGGGAAAGGGCCACGGAGGCTGAGCATAGAATTAGTGACCTGGAAGATGTAGTTCGCCCCTTAGACGGCAAAGTACAAACTGTACAAAGAGAGGTGGCCGCCCACGCTGACAAGCTGGGAGAAATGGAAGACCGTCAGAGGAGGAATAACCTTCGTTTTGTAGGCTTTCCTGAAAAGGCAGAGGGACAACAACCTGAGGACTTCCTAGAACTGTGGCTTAAAGAAAATATGGCGACCACCACGTTCTCCCGTCTATTCGCTATAGAAAGGGCGCACAGAATTCCATCTAAACCCCCCCCTCCTGGCTCCCACCCTCGCCCTATGATAGCAAAAATACTACATTTTAGAGACCGGGAAAGTATCCTCCGTGAAGCGCGCACCTTGGGAGATCTGCAATTTAACGGTAATCGCATCTCAATATACCCGGATTTTTCGGCAGCTACGCAGAGGCAGAGGGCCAGCTTTGTTCATGTGAAGAAAAGGCTGCGAGAGATGCACTTGGCATACAGTATGCTATACCCGGCAAAATTGAGAGTGGTGGACAGGGGTAAAGTTTTCTTTTTCAATGCTCCAATTGAGGCTTCACGCTGGATGGACACCAGGGGGCGTTCTAGCCCTGCTGCGCACCGCTGACAGTCTTAAGTTGCTTTACACCTGTGATACATGACCTGCACTTGCTTCTCCGTTCCCGAGGAGGATGGCTCTATGATTATTTTCTGACACTGTCTCTCCTGTGTGATGTCCCACGAAGTTCTTCAAGCTGACTGACTGTGAAGTAGTCCCTGTGATCATTTAAAGAAACACTTATTTTGTTTTTGGTCTCTGTTGGGACCCTTGTTCCCCCCTCCCCCCCCTTTTTTATTTTTTTCCCCTTTTATTTGTTTAATTTTCTATTTTTTATTTTTATTTTTTTTTCTCTTGCTCCTGGCCAGACTATTTTCACTACCAGCTATTTTCCCTGTGGTGTTTTTTCTTTCAGCTACGCTGGTTGATTTGTCCCTTTGCACCGGAGGGATCCTAAGGGATATGTTGATTTTGTCATGGATGCTCCTTAGCTCCTTCAAGACAAGCTATAGACTGTTATGTGGATATTATTCCACTACTGCTGACCTGTGACCCCCCGAGGTCACCTGCTTTTCTAGTTATGGGGTTCAGGCGCACAACATGTTGGGGTTGTGTGCAGGGTGGGAAGGGAAGGGTTAACTTGTTTTACTTGTTTTATTTGTTTGTGCTGTGTGCTGTTGCTATATATATTTTTTATTTTTATTTTCTTGTGTATCTTGCCCTCTCCAGGATGGGTATACGGTTTACCAGTTGCTCAGATATCGTTCTGCTTGCTATCCTGTCAGTTTCCTTTTTAAGTTTAAATGGCGGATAGAATAAGCCTCCTGTCTTGGAATGTACGTGGCTTGAATTCAAAGGTAAAGAGATCTCTGGTCTTTGATTTTATTAAAAGGTATAAGCCCCATTTTATCCTTCTGCAGGAAACACACTTGCAGGGCTCTAAAGTTCTGGCTCTAAAGAAAGCAAATATTATGAGGGTACTCCACGCTGAATACTCCACATATTCGAGAGGGGTGGCCATCCTGGTTACTAAGAAGGCTGCGGCCCATATATTACAGGTCAAGCTAGATCCTCAGGGCAGATATGCTATACTGGTATGTCAGATGTTTAATATTTGTATGACACTGGTCTGTGTGTATATTCCGCCCCCGTTTTCCTCTCAGGTGCTAGAGGGTGTTCTGAGGGAGGCTGTGATGATTGCACAGGGACCACTGTTACTGCTTGGTGATTTTAACGCAGTGTCAGATGTGGATCTCGACAGACATGGATGTGTCTCTACCTCACATCACACGCTCGCCTCATGGTTGGAGAGCTACGCTCTCACAGATGTGTGGCGTCTAAAAAATCCTGGAGTCAGGGAATATTCCTGTCACTCGGAGACACATAGGACACTGTCTAGAATTGACCTATTGCTGTCCTCTGCAGATGGGCTTCCGATCATATCCAGCGTCCGGTATCTCCCTAGGGCCTTGTCGGATCACTCCCCGATGGAGGTAATTTTGGACCTAGGTGCTCCAAAAGGGAGGAGGCACTGGCGTATGAATGTAGGATGGCTGCAAGAAGAATTTATTACCATCACATGTAAGACCGCCATTGACCACTACTGGAGGGAGAACGAGGCGGACACCTCAATTCATAATCAGTGGGAGGCTTTTAAGGCAACTATGAGGGGGGTGTTTACTAAAGAAACAAGTGATTTCTCTAAAGCTTTGAATTCAGATATACGGAATGCAGGGATTAGGGTGACTAGTGCTGAACAGAGGTATATTCAGGACCCAACCCCTGTTACTTATCGACTTTGGCAGGACCAGACGAGACAATATAGATTACTTTTGACTGAACAAACGACAAAACAGCAACTACGTCAGACTAGATCTTTCTTTGAATTTGGAGATAAGAGTGGTCGTCTCCTAGCATTCTTGGCACGACCGCTCTATACTCCAATTACTGTCTTACAACTCAGACGATCCAATGGGGAAGTAGTCCGAGATTCTCCTGGTATTCTAGACACGTTTCTGAAATTCTACGAGAACCTTTATCGGTCCCAGACCCAACATACAGGCTCGGAGCTGTCTATTTATCTAGATACCGTGACATTGCCCTCCCTGACTTCAGAGGACGGTGCTAAATTGGAACACTCTATAACACAGGAAGAAATATGTGACGCCATCTCTTCTTTCAAACCTGGTAAGTCGCCGGGACTTGATGGGTTTCCGGCCGACTGGTACCACTTGCATAGAGAGATCTTGGCGCCACGTTTACAGAGAGTCTTTGCAGCAGCAGAAAAAGAGGGGATACTCCCAGAATCTATGCGTGAAGCCCTGATTGTGGTAATTCCCAAGCCGGGGAAGGATCCACAAGAATGTGAATCCTATAGACCAATCTCTTTGATCAATTCGGATGTCAAAATACTAGCCAAAATTTTGGCAGGTAGATTGCAATCGGTGATTCTCAAATTAATTAACTCAGACCAGACAGGATTTATTCCCGGCAGATGTACCCAAATGAACCTTAGAAGGCTATATGTTAACTTGCAGATTCAACATGAGAATTCAGGCAAGAGAGTGATAGCATCATTAGACACTAAAAAAGCGTTCGACTCAGTGGAATGGGACTATCTCTTTGCTCTTCTTGTGAAACTGGGCTTTGGACCGAAATTTGTTTCCTGGGTTAAACTATTATACAAAGAACCCTGTGCTAGTATTCGAGTAAATGGCCTTATATCAAACACCTTTCAGATCCACAGGGGGACGAGGCAGGGGTGCCCTCTGTCTCCTCTCCTGTTCGCCCTGGCTATTGAGCCACTGGCGGCTAAACTTAGGACTCATGACTTAGTTGGGGGGCTGCAGGTGGGAGGTCTGGAGGAGCGTGTGTCACTGTACGCGGATGACATGCTCTTGTACCTGGGAGACTCTGACGCATCCTTATTGGCGGCGGTGTCATTGATTCAGGAATTTGGGGATTTTTCTGGTTTCAGAATTAACTGGTCCAAATCAAATCTTTTTCCCTTGGATCCTCAACCTAATCTAATACTCCCTGTTCAGTGCCCTCTGGCGGTAGTCCCCCAGTTTAAATATTTGGGCATTACTGTGAGATTGCCGGTAACTTCGTTTGCAGAATTGAATCTATGGCCTATCATTAGGTCTTTTAGTGACAGGATCCAGAAATGGAAGGACCTCCCACTCACGTTGCTGGGTAGAGCTAATCTATTTAAAATGATTTTTTTGCCAAAATTCCTATATGTGCTCTCTAATGCCCCAATTTATATTCCTAAAAAAACGTTTTGCCACATTAACTCCCTGCTATCATCCTTCCTGTGGGGAGCTGGAGCAGCCAGGGTTTCCCTGGAACTCCTACAACTGCCGGTTGGGAGGGGAGGTCTAGCGGTGCCGGATCTGCACCTCTATTATTTGGCCTCACAGCTAGTTCATTTACATTGGCGCATGTTTCCACAGTTGAATAATGCTGCTGTTGCAGTTGAAGCAGCTGTGGCAACGTCCTATGAAGCTTTGTTGAACTTTTTCTTTAGAGGAGAGGTGCCTACAGTGGGGGGCAGGGAGATGCTTGGCTCTGCTAAGCGTATTCTGGGGATTTGTATAAAGCATATAGCCGACACCCCTCTGCACCTTTCACCCAATGCCCCGTTGTGGTTCAACCCCTGTTTAAGGGAGTTTTTTCATCTGGAGGATGGATATAGATGGTCAAAATTCGGACTCACATATCTTCACCAACTATACGATAATGGGGAACTAAAAACATTTGCACAACTACGTAGGGACTTAGATGTTCCCGACTCCTGGGCATTTCATTACACCAGACTGCAACATGCTGCTCTTGCTCAATTTGGGACAGGACGGGTACTACTTGAAAACTCTAAACTGGAAAGGCTCCTTATGGCTCCTGAACACACTAAATTGATCTCTATCTACTATAGCTCACTCATGGATAGAGTAAACCCAAGGGAAAAGAAACTTAGAGAGAGGTGGACCAATATTATCCCAGAGCTTACGGAGGAGCAATGGGGGGAGGTGTTGATGTCTTATACGCCCACAGTTATCTCCGCTAGAGACAAATTAATACAACTTAGATACTTGCACCAAATGTACTATACTCCGTTAAGGCTGTATAAAATGGGAAGGAAAGATAACCCCACCTGCCACAAATGTTTAATTGCAGAAGGTACCTTTCTACACATGGTCTGGGATTGTAATAGGATACGGCCCCTATGGTCGCAAGTGACCCAGTTTATTGCTGACACATTTGACCTGCCAAATATCTGTAGCCCACTGTTGGGACTCCTCGGTGTTATCGAGGATGAGGTTATGAGTAATACTACACGAACACTACTGAGACTGCTGTTTTATTATGTCAGAAAGCTAATTGTTCTCAACTGGATTAAAAGAGAATATCTCACACTAGATGCCTGGAAAGGCCTTGTCAATGCCAATGTCACATTGTATAAAATGACGTATGAGTCCAGGGGCTGCCTTAAGAAATTTCATAAAGTTTGGGGACGATGGATTGATTCTGAGGATACGGTACGAACTGACAATTGAGAGGAAATATATAATTTTTTTTTTTTTTTTTTTTTTTTTTTTTTTTCTCTCTGCTATTAATTGTCAGATGGGTAATCGTTATGACATGGGTGAGGGAAATGTGACAGTTTGGGAGTGATAAAATAACAGCACACGGCACAAACAGGACTGGGGGAACTTTACCTCCGTTGTTATGTGAAGTTTAGGTTTCTATGTTTCTTTTTTACGAGCACATGTGGTGCTTGCGATTTTGGTTTTTCTTTAAAAAAAAAAAAAAAACAGCTATTTGTACTAAAGAATATACTGTACCTAGAATATGGAAGGGGAAAGAGATCTATATTGACTTACTGTATTGTTTTACCTGATTGGAACTGTACCTTGTCTACAACTTCTTGTGTATGTACATCTGGCAAATAAAAATCTTTAAAAAAAAAAAAAAAAAAAAAAAAAAAAAAAAAAAGATGAAGAGAACATCAGAGCACTCCTAAATCCTAACATTAAACTTTTTACATTTAATAGTTCACACCATCTAATTGCAGCTGCATTCATTATTTTTGATAGTGTGCTGCAACATACTATATGTAAATCAGGTGGTGTGTTGGGCTGCCATTCATGGTTTTTCTATGGGACCCTATCAGGCCTCATACACACGATAGGATAGCCAGAAGACAGCGGTCTGATGGACCGCTTTCATCAGTCAAAACCGATCGTGTGTGGGCCCCCATAGGGACCGTTGTCATCGGATGGACTGATCGTGTGTACGAGGCTTTACACATCCCTGTCACAGCAATGGATAGAAAAGGCAGTACAAAGAGAGGGACTAGGAAGTTTTGCTGACTTCACTGCCCCCTGGCTGTTGCAGATATTTGGTGTGCTAAGATCTCGCTGTGGGGTCACAGCTATGAAGACCTGGTGGTAATCAGTGTTAATTTCTGAAGGAATGGGTTGCCTGCGAGTTATGACGCGTACACACGATCAGTTTGTCTAATGAAAACGACCGTTTTCATCAGACGAACCGATCATGTGTGGGCCCCATCAGTTTTTTATCCATCAGTCAAAAAACTAGGAACTTGTTTTAAAATTATCTGATGGTTAAAAAACCGATAGAAAAAAACAATCGTCTGTGGGTACGTCCATTGGTTAAAAATCCATGCATGCTCAGAATCAAGTCGATGCATGCTCGGAGGCATTGAACGTCATTTTTCTCAGCACGTCGTTGTGTTTTACGTCACCGCGTTGGAGATGATCGGATTTTTAACCAATGGTGTATAGGCACAACTGATCATCAGTCAGCTTCATCGGATATCTGATGAAAAAATCTATCAGACCGTTTCCATCAGATGAACTGATCATGTGTCCAAGGGCATCACTGCACTTCGCACATCATAACTGCTCTTTGTGCCTCCCAGTTCTTTAGAAGCAAGTTATACCCTATACAGCAAGCTGTTATTTCGGTATACTATTTTCTGACCATGTCACAGCTCAAATAGTAGTTGTTACCTTTTTTTTGGTTCTGTAATTAGCAAAGATACTGAGTCCAATTTTTATATGCCAGAATTGTAATATGCTACCCATGAAGTCCTTAAAGTTTAACTGTCATGCAATACCGAAGGTTTTTCAGCATTGAATAACAGATACACATTACAGGTCATGTTAAACATAAAAGTTACTGCATATTAAATGCCTACTATACAAAAATCCCCCTGTACAAAGCATTAGTACAACCTAATTTAAAATATGCAGTTCAGTTTTGGGCACCAGTTCACATAAAGGATAACGGGGGGCTGGAGAAAGTGCAGAGAAGGGGAACCAAACTTATAAGGCCGCGTACACACGATCAAACATATCTACTGAAACTGGTCCGCAGACCAGTTCCAGCGGACATATGCGATCGTGTGTACGGGCTAGCAGACAGGTTTCCAGCAGACAAAAGTTTTAAAGCATGCTTTAAAACTTGTCTGTTGGAAAGCTGTCTGTCGGATATGTCTGCTGGTTAGTACACCTAACCAGTGGACCGAAATCTCCCGCATGCGTCGAATGGATTCGACGCATTCGTGGAAGTATTTTACTTCCTGGTTTGGTGACGTGGCGAGTCAACGTCACCGCGATGTCTGTCCGCTGGAATTTTGGTTTGATCGTGTGTACACACATCAGACCAAAATCTCCCAGGAGACATGTCTGATGAAAACGGTCCGTCGGACCGTTTTCATCGGATATATCTTTTTGTGTGTACGCGGCCTAAGAGCCATGAAAAAGCTCACCTATAAGGAACGATTAGCTGAACTTATTTCATTCAGAAGCAATTAAAGGAGAGGTATGGCCAAAGATGTTCTGGCCATTCTTCTCCTATGGATCACAGGAGTGCAGTTTGTTCTGCAGTCATGTGATCCGTTTTCAGCTGACAGCAGGCTGAAGCCTGCTGTCGGCCTGATGTCACAGAGCCGGTCTAAGTTCTGAAAAGATCCTGACTATATGGTCAGTATCTGCCCAGACGCTTGGTTTGGCCCCTTAGCTCGGCCTCTCAGCGATCTGCTGAGAGCCTGAGTCAGCCCCTCCCACCCCCTCCACAGCCCAGAGCTCCAGTGAGTGCTGGAGGGGAAAGAAGAGAGCCATGGCTAACAGTCACAGCTCTCTGCTCAGGGCAGAGGGTGTTTGATCGCTCACTTCTTACTGCACAACCGGTGAGGAACAGATGCAGCATCTGACCAGTGATGCATCTACCTAGGTAAGTGTAAATATATATATATATTTATATAAAATTATATGTATCAAGGTGCCACTTTGCAGTGTGGTTATAGACTACAGTTTCAGAAGGAACTCAGCTCCCTCCGGTGTTCAATTATACTATTACAGCAACTTGTTCTGTTTAATAGTTTTTGAGCAATGCCTTGGGTGTTAAACAGACTACCAAGCCCATAGTGCAGCTGTGCTACCAGAGTGCAATGCATCATTGCACGGCCTTCTGGGAAAGCTTTCAAAAAGGAAGGGAAGGCAGGCATTTGCTCTCTTGGGACATCTCCTTCTACAAATCAGGGAGCCTGCATTAAGGCCTGCTTCTGACATGTTTAGGCTGAAAATCCTGGGTCCACCATTAACAGAGTGGACCGATCAGCCCAAGAGGGATTTTCTTCTGTGTCCAGCCTTCACTCTACAACAACCCGAGTCGCCCATCCACCTACCCCGGAGACGTCAGTGTGAAGGACCAGAGATCGTAAGTTGCGGAGAGGCCATGAATTAGGACATCAACTGCGGAACGTACCGGAGAGGCAAGGCCTCGTTTGGTGAGCATGCACCTGCCCAACGATAACTAACTGTATCGCAGGAAGGTGGTTCTCATAGACTTGTCAGCATTGTTAGAAGTAAACACGCCACGTGCAAGGGCCTATTGCATCCTGCAGTGGCTGTATGTTTAGAGGATTGCTGCTTGTCCTGCCAGCAAGTTACATATACTTATAAATACTCATACTCATTCATTTTCTTGCCCTTTTCATGCCAGTTGGATTACAAATCATTAATGTGCACCAACTAATGCTAGCGAAGACTCTTACTACTGAAAGGAACTTTTACAGGATTCAGTTCTGCCTGTTTGAACTAAAAGTAGTAGGTCACATGTATATAAGTGCCCTCTAGAGGGAGCCCGAGAGCATATAGTTGCAGATATACCTGAATATATATCAGAACTGTGATTCTTTACTTGATCGTTTCTGACTTGCAATTTCTTAAAATAGTATTGACTCTTAGGCCCTGTACACACAATCAGTCCAAACTGATGAAAACAAACTGAAGTTAATTTTCATCGGTTCACAGACTGTTGGTCTGACGGTCTGATGTGCGTACACACCATCAGTTTAAAAACCGATCATGTCAGAACGCGGTAACGTAAAACACAACGACATGCTGAAAAAAACAAGTTCAATGCTTCCAAGCATGCGTCGACTTGATTCTGAGCATGCACGGGTTTTTGAACCGATGCTTTTGCGTACTAACGATCAGATTGGATCGATGGTCAGGCGTCCATCAGTCCGATTTTAAAGCAAGTTTTAAAACTTTGGACTGAAGGACAACAGACTGATGGGCCGTACACACGGTCGGTTTGGACCGATGAAACTGGACTTTAGTCCGTTTTCATCAGTTTGGACTGATCGTGTGTACGCGGCCTGACAGGGTCCTGTAAGCAACTGCATTGTTTAACTCTGTTTTATTTATCTTTTTCTTACCAAGTAAATAATTGCCTCTTGGTTAAGCAGAAAGTTGTGTGGAATCTTATCTGATACCCTCTTGGACAGGTGGCCAGTGCAAGGTAACAATATTTAATTGCAATTTCATTACTGTATATATGATTGTGATTCCCAACTACCAGTGGGTTCCACAATCGTACTGTAGTCCAGTTGTGCCAAGGAAGGGTTCGAGCCAAACTTTTGGGAATTGATAGGCAGAGTACAGACCCAAAATGTAACCAGCAGCTCCTTCAGGGGTAGTGCTACATATATATATATATATATATATATATATATTAATCCTTAACTTCTGTTTTTATGAAGGGGGGGGGGTGATCACCTTATATTAATTAGACATGTGCAGACTGGAATATTTCGTTTCGTTTTCGTCCAGAAAATAATTTTATTTAGTTACTCCCGAAAATCGTTTTGATTTATTTTGTTTTCGTCGGGAAAGTTTTCGTCCGAAAACGATGATTTTCGATGACTTTGTGAAATTGAAAGACGGAAATTCGACAAAGCATCAAAAATCGTCGTTCTGAATACAGGGAATATACCTATTCCCTGTATTCAGAACGACGATTTTCGATGACTTTGTGAAATTGAAAGACGGAAATTCGACAAAGCATCGAAAATCGTCGTTCTGAATACAGTGACTATACCTATTCACTGTATTTAGAACGACGATTTTCGATGACTTTGTGAAATTGAAAGACGGAAATTCGACAAAGCATCGAAAATCGTTGGATCTGAGCGAAAACGAAAATAAAACATTTTTTATGTCGGATCTTTAGGTTTTCGTTTCTTGCGCTTTCGTTTTCGTTTGTTAAAACGATAACGAAAATACCCGATTTTCGGACGAAAATGCATTCTAACGAAAACTAATGCACATGTTTAATATTAATACATAAGTCGTCTTTATAGTGACCATGGTATAGAGGTATTCACTTTTAAGTCTTTACAGAGGACAGGGGGGGCACTCCTTACATCTTGAGGAAAACAAATATAACCTTTAGTAGTAGGAGCTGTGAAAATGTTGAATAGAATTAGTTCTGGCCAGCTCAGTTGATTGTTTTATAAAAAGGGTTGGATGCTCTCCGAAATGCACAAAACATAACTGGATATTACCATTTATAGGTAATAACACCAGAGGTTGTTGATCCAGGGAATATCCAAATGGCTTATGTTCTTTTTTCTATTTGTTTACTATATTTATGTTTTTCTATTAGTTGAACTGGGTTTCGTTTTCAACCCATGTAACAATATTGTTTTTGGAAATCTATCAGCAAAATCAGTCTTTGAGCAATATATGCTTTTGCCTCCTTTAAAGTCTGCTTTATATAATTTTTCCAAAAGATGCAAGGAAAACACTTTTTTCAAACCAACAGAAATTAGTTACATATTTGAAGCCTGGAAGAAGTCAATAGTCCATTTTCAAGAAATCATAGCCTGCATGCCCATGATGCTGGTTATCGAGAAATTATCCAGTATTCTAAATAATGCACATTTTCTTAAAATATAGAAACCTAAAATATAGGAACCATGGCTTATTAATACATTTCCATCTTTTAATTCTTTTAGACCGAGTTACCTATATTCCACTTGTTAGGCTCCTGGACCTAAATCCGAGAAGGATATATTTTTATGTATACATATTTTTATGTATCCTTGCCAGTAACTAAACCCCCATCAGTACTCGACCATTTCCCCCAATTCTGGGCCCCCAATCTACTTTCTTGAAGTGATTGCAATGGTTTATTTTTTTTCTTTAAATAACAAGCATGTTATACTTACCTCCACTGTGCAGTTTGTTTTGCACAGAGTGGCCCCATGTTGGCTCTCGCGGCTCCTCCCCACATTAGATCTCTCCCGAGGGGGTTCCCCTGCGGGCACTCTCCTGTGTCATACACTCAGCATCCATAGAAGCAGAGTGTATGACTGTGCCCATCAGCGTGCCCCTTAACACAAAATGTGCCCATCAGTGTGCCCCTTAACATAAAATGTGCCCATCAGCATACCCCTTAACATAAAATATGCCCATCAGAGTGAACCTTAATATGAAATAAGGGGCATGCTGATGGGCATATTTTATGTTAAAGGGGAACACTGATGGGCACATGTTATGTTAAGGGGGCATGCTGATGGGCACATAATTTGTTAAGAAGGCACTGTGATGAGTACACCTAATGTAAATGAGCACTCTAATGGGCACACCTGATATGATGGGGACACCTGATGTAGGGGGGTACTCTGTTGGGAATACCTGATGTAAGATGGCACTCTGACAGGGACACCTGATGTAAGGTGGCACTGTGATGGGGACATCTGATGAAAAGCGGCACTCTGTTTTGACACCTGATGTAAAGTGGCACTCTGATGGGCACACCTAATATAAGGACGCACTCTGATGGCATACCTGATGTGATGGAGACAACTGTAGTGAAGGGGCACTCTGATGATGGTACCTTATGTAACTATGATGGGGACAAATTATGTAAGGGGGCACACTGGTGGGACACACCAGATGTAAGAAGGCTTACTGATAAGAAGTGGGCACTCTGACAGGAATACCTGAGGTAATGGGGAACTCTGATGGGGACACCGGATATAAGGTGGTACCCTGACGTGGCAACTGATTTATGGGGGTAGTCTGATGGGGTCACCCAATGTAAGGAAGTACTCTGTTAGGAGCACCTGATATAAGGGAGAACACTATTGGGGACATTTACAGTATTACCAGAGTCTGTGGAGGAAACAGTAAGATAAGCGCCAGAGAGCGTGGCTTTTGACAAAAAAGGAAAGTAGACGCGTAAAATCTTTTATGGTACGGACTTGTGTGTGGTCTAGGTATTGAAGCAAGGTCTATATGACAGCTCTTTTTTTCCATTACAAAAACTAACAAATCTTAAACTGTTAGGTAACTGTTAACTGTTAGGTAACGATACCCCTTTTGAGGGTAACGAGTAATCTACCAGATTACTCTTCCCCCTAACGGCAACGCCGCTCCCATTACTTGGGCGCCGTTACCATAATTACTTACCTGTGTCAGCAGTAGCCGAGCCGCCGGTCGCCGTCCTATATCAAAAGCCGCGCCTCCTCCTCAGGCTGTTCCGTGATAGGCGGAACACTAATTTTCCCAGCAGAGCCTCTGTTTAGTGTTCAGCCTATCACGGATGCCTTCTCATGCTCAGCCTCGGCCTCGGATGATGAGAAGGCATCCGTGATAGGCTAAACACTAAACAGAGGCACTGCTGGGAAAATTACTGTTCCGCCTATCACGGAACAGCCTGAGGAGGAGGCGCGGCTTTTGATAATGGACGGCGACCGACGGCTCGGCTGCTGCTGACACAGGTAAGTAATTACGGTAACGGCGCCCAAGTAATGGGAGCGGCGTTGCCGTTAGGGGGAAGAGTAATCTGGTAGATTACTCGTTACCCTCAAAAGGGGTATCGTTACCTAACAGCGTTTATTTAAACGCCGTTAGTTACAACACTGGCCATCGGTTAGTTATCCATTGGTTAAAAAAAAGCCAACTTGTTTTAAATTTAACCGATTGATTCCTAACCGATAGGTCAAAACCGATCGTTAGTAGGCACGACCATCGGTTAAAAATCCACGCATGCTCAGAATCAAGTCGACGCATGCTTAGAAGCATTGAACTTCTTTTTTTTTTTAGCACGTCGTTGTGTTTTACGTCACCGGGTTCTGACACGATAGTTTTTTTAACGATGGTGTGTAGGCGCGTCGGACCATCAGTCAGCTTCATCGGTTAACAGATGACAACGGTTCATCAGACCGTTCTCATCGGATGGACTGATCGTGTGTACGCGGCTTAACTTTGACATTAAAATATATCCTGGGGAAATCAATACTGTCTATCTCTACTAGGGCTTCATCTCTCAAACTATCTGAAAGATGTGCCTTTACTGACTATAGTAAATCGATTTCTTCTTTTCATTCTTCACTGAGAAAAAAATTTGAAAATGACAAGAGTAAAAAAAATAAATAAATCAGCTTTAAACAAAGTAAAGTAGGTAGACTAATTGGTTAATACTTCCTGACATTGAAATCCTAAATGTATCTAAGCCTGCCTAAAAGGAAAATCATGACACAAAGAAGAAGCAGAGACATATGTAGAAGGCACAATGATACAGAAAGTTTAGTTTTTTTTTTTGTATCTATAGCAGATCATGTAAAATGAAATCAAGAAAGATCAAGCAAAAGTGTCAAAAGCAAAAAAAAGTGTCCAGAAAATTGCATAGAGGAAGTAAAAGATGAAGGCCTGAGTTGCAGAACTTCAGAAATCCAAACAGAGAAAAGAAGGTAGAGAGTCAATAGAAATATCCCTTTCAGTGATCTAATCTACTTTTCCTAATCAAAGTTTTATTTGACTGATTTATTAATAATTCACAGTTTAAAAATCTAGCTGGATTTTTGAGAAAATGTATTTTGCTAAACCTATAGTAAAATATGACCTGATATTAGTTCCTGTGTTATTATCTGTCATAACCATAAACTAAACTGTATATTAGAAATATTGGAAGTTACTATTTGTAATATGGAGAGGGTTTCCACACCTGTGACTCCAATCCTGCGTTTTTAGCAGAAAATGCTGGCCGAGGAGCTTGCACAACAGTTTTGTTTCGTGGAGATGACATTCTGGTGTTTAAAAAAGGAACTGGTGAAAACTGGGAGGCCGAGTTGGTTGGAGTAATTCTTCCAAAGTTGGTGGAAGTGTCAGCAGCAGCAGGTGGTGACATTGCAGAAGGTGATCGGACTGACTGGATGTATGGTGGAGAATAGACTGTGGGAGAAGGAACCAATGAAGAGGATGGGCAGGAAGACTGTCTGGTTATCCGATGAGATTCAAACACCATGGGTTTAGGAGGAGGCGCTCCTTTGGGAAGTGAGCGCACAGGATCTTTTGTTGGTGAGAGGATGAACAGAGAAGGCTGAAGTTGGTATGGCTGACGTTTAGATATTTCAAGTTCCTTTTGAGACTGCACACTCTCTGAGGCAGAATTAGGGGTTTGTGTAGTGGAGGGAGGCATTGGTGATCTTTGGTTGTTTTTAGGCAGGTGACTGAGTAGAGAAGGTGGAGTCCTGGCATTCATAGCATACTTCCACGAAGGTGGCAGTGACATAGTAGGAGAAGGTGACCGGACAGTGTCAGGAGACTCAATCACAAAACGTTCCATTCTGGATTGCCTCCGGGCAAACAATTCTGCACCTTTCCCTTTATCTTCAGTTAGAGCTTGCTGTATTGTTACAGATGGTGGCTTTGTTCTGACACCAGGAGACCTAAGACTAGATGCCCAGTCTACAACTGTGTCAGAGCTTTGTGTATTGTGTGTTGCATTAGGTGACTTAATATTTTGGAAATTGGAAGCTTCAGCTCCAAGAGCAAATGACTCATCCTCAGTAGTTACACTTCCATGCTCCCTGTGCTTTCGACGTTCATCTGAATTTTGCACCATAGACATAAGTTCAGGATTAGGGGCCACTTTTGGCTTTTCAATGAAAGTGAACATGGACTTTCTAGGCCCCCGACGTGCTGAAATGGATTCTAAAACGCCAATTTTTGGTTGTGGTGTCAATCTTATCTCTCCATGGTTTATTACTTGTTGGACAGGGATTACATGCTGAGGTTCAGAGGGATATAGTGCTGAATAAGAAGGAGGAGAACGAACGCGAGTGACTGGAGGGGGGCTTGATAGGGTTTCTGCATACGTAGGTGGGGGAGGGATATCAATGGTAGGACTTTTTTCTGATGAGGATACATTTCTTTTAATAGGTGACTGACCTCCAAAGGGCTTAGCTGTTCTATTAGCCACAGATACTGGTTTGGACAGAGTAAGATGTACTTCACAGTATTGTGTGTTTGAAGTGCTATTTTGCTCTTTGCTGTTTGCTCTTTCTGTCTCTTGGCTGTTGTCAGTATTCAGACCATTTATGCTAGAATTGGTTACCACCAAAGTTTCCTTCAGGCATACACTTAAAGGTTCTTGATGGTCTTCCACTGAAGCACTAGGAGAAGGAGCTCGTTTATCTATAGGTAGATAATCGGCTTCTTTAACCTCATTTACCCAAACATCATCTGTTTCTCCAGTGCTCCCATGGTCAGCAGAGGTCTCCTCCATATTGCTGAAACGTTTTGGTTTTCCAAAGCCAGAAAGAGTTTCCTCTTTCATAGACTGTGAAAGTCTTGCACCATACTGAACTCGTTTGAGCTGTGGGTCCTTGGTGACTTGTAACTGAGCTTGTCTGGCAAGCTTCTGTTCCTCAAAAGCTTTAATTTTTTGGCGTCGGCGGTGAAAAAGTTGAGCTCCCCTAGAACAACTTCCTGTTGGAGTCAACTGGGAGGAATTGTTATCACTAAGAGACTGTGCTTCTCTCAGCTCTTGCTCTGTAAGGCTGATGCTTCTTGGGATATCTATGGAAAACAAATTAAAACAATTTACTAATTTAAACTATTTTCTTGCAACATATGACATAATCAAAAACATTGTTTTTTTTTTGTTCAACATTGTGTTTTTCCCCTCAATAGATAACTATGTTGCCCAGTCTTCACAAGAAGGTTAAAATAATAAGGTAGTATTGTGTAATCTTGTGCTACAATAACTAATCTGATCGGCTACATAATATCATTGCTCATAGTAATTCCTATAAAATAAGCTGTATTTTTTTGACTATGTTCAAATTGTAGCAAATTAAATTGTGAATCCTGTATCTGACTATAGTAAAATTAGATGTAATTGGCAGCTATGGGCTTCTTATATCATTTTGCATCATTGCACTGTAGACCATTTTATAAAGAATGAACAAGTGGTGGGCTAGCTTCATAAACTGGGGCCCAGGAACCATCCACTGAACAAATCGTAGCTCAGCGGGCATTTTTTCTTGAATCAGCCACCTTCTTTATATCCACAAAAAATGTTCACACCTAACTTGCCCTCAGGTAGGTTCTATAATTTCTCCTTATAGAATGAAACAATTGGGAGAATGTGAGAATGATCTCACAGCTAGCGACCCCTTGCCAGATAACATTTTAGTGGTTGATTCCACACTTACCAGCGATCACCAATTACTAAAATATCCTATGTGGGGCCTCTGGCCCTTAAATAGAAACTTGTATTATATAAGCAGCCGAGAAATAGACAGTCTCTATGCTCCGATTATGGATGTCTAAATGGGTACCTCTTTAGTTGTGAACTATGAGAAGAGGGTAAGGGAAGGAGTCTATGTCAGGTGGGCCTCCATTCACTACAAACTAGCATGACAGAGACTGTAATTCTTCATCCTCCCCTGGGGCAGACACCTGCCCCTGTGACTGCACCATAAGTCGGGAAGACAAAAGTCTTCTTGGCCAAGCAGAGCAAAGCTTTGTTTTTAATTTAAGAAAAAGGCACCAATACTTGGCAGCACAATATCTTCCTATTGTATTTCCTATATGACCTACGAAGGCATATCTTTATAAGAGAGTGAATGATAAGGTGTTAAGCATGATGTAAATAAATGAAAGTTCATTTCTGTATCCACATGTGGTTTATCTGCACATATGAATGCATATCCATTCTGTAAAGCCAGAACAAATTTAATAATTAACATCTGTGTCTGAACGATTGACATAAGCAACGAAAAACTAATAACTAGGGATGAGACAATCTGCGCAGGTTCAATTTGTGGGGTTGAGGTGGGGGTAGCTGAATCCTGCATGGAATCCACAAAACCCAAACTTAGCAGAGAACCCCATTGAAGTCAAGGGGGGGGGGGGGCAGGCATACTTAATTCTGGCCAAGCTATTGTTAAAAAAAAACATAGAGACCTTGGACACTGGGTACTCCAATGGGGTCAGCTCAATGCAACATGAGAAATACACCAATTTTCACATAACATTTTTGGGATGTGTAACTGCTTTTTTTTACTTTTACATTTAGCTGTGCTTAAAGCAGCAGCATCCCAATCTCATTCTTTTTAACTTGAATTTGAAGGCTTGAAGACCTGAATTGAATAGTGGAAGTATCAGCCACAACAGATCTAAATGCTACAGGAAAGGCTGCTCTGAAAAATAAAATAAAGCTAAAGCCATCAACTTTGTGCAAATTGGCAATTGCCACAGCAGTTTAATAGTATAGTTTGCGAGCTTCTTTTTTTTTACACAACAATGCTGCCTTGCCTTAAAGATTTTATGACATGTAAAAATAGAGAGTGCAAAAACACTTTCAAAACCACAAAAACACGTTCCACACACACCCTATTCCATTTTTTTCCTCAAATGCAAAAAAAGAATGAGTGTATTATCTGATAGACAAGGGCCACAAATATTCTTCAGTGGCTGGACAGAATGTAAGCAGGTTGGTTGGACTGCAAAATAAGAGGGAGAGACAAGACAGATTTCCTCTTGAAAAATACGTTTATTTAGGGGATAATAGCCACAATTATTGCACAGTAGCTAGATAGCGCCTGTTGGCAGCTAATACCTACTGCAAGAAAAGCTAAATCTGAACCCTGCTGTCAAAATTGTGTGCACTGCAACCCCTTTCTTATATAATTCAGTGTAGGTTTCCTAGCCTGGGTTGCCTTTAGAGTGGCAAAATCATATCCACTATTTCTTTCTTTTTATTCATTTTTTTTACATCTGGCTCTTCGTTTTATTTTATTTTTTATGATTTTGCACTAAAGAGCAAATATATATATATATATATATATATATATATATATATATATATATTGTGACAGGAAGTCAGGTAAATCTGTGTGTGTTGTCCTAGACGGGAGATATATTTCTGCCTTGTTTAGACAATACACCAATTACTATTAGGCATCGGCTGCAGAGATGGCCAGAGAGGTTTGGGGCGTTAAAAGGTTTCAGCTGTTCAAAATTAAGCAATTAAAGCCCCTATAAAAGACAGCCTAAGGATGACGACTGATTGCTGGATCCTGAGGCTTTGGGAGTGAAGGAGCAGTCACAAGCACTTCTGAAGAGGTGAGGTGCTGATGGATATTTCTGTGTGAGAAATATCAAGGAGACTTTTTTTTGTTGTTTTCTGCTGTAGGACCAGCAGTGTCTGCCCAGCAGTAGGCTGTGCCAGACTCCATAGGTAGGTTCCTGTGTTGGGAAGGTAGACGCCCCAAGTGGCAAGGGTTTATTTTATGTTTTGATTTGTGTATGCTGTTTTGATGCTTGCACGTGTATCC
The DNA here is from genome assembly GCA_029574335.1 of Rana kukunoris. NCBI lineage: Eukaryota > Metazoa > Chordata > Amphibia > Anura > Ranidae > Rana > Rana kukunoris. The sequence continues at coordinate 376,079,679 of CM056051.1, forward strand.
AGCAATATGGAAAAATAAACCATATCATTTGTTTTCAACAATCCTCTACTGCCTTTTTGTACAGTTCAGCCTGTAGTGAACCCATCCAGGGGCTCAAACACCGGCTACCGAGTTAATCCCTCACACATGGTGAAGTGCCGCGGGCAGTTAAAGTAAACCCAAAATGGAGGAGATGCTGAAACAGCTGATTATAGCAAATGCAAATCAACAGCAGATGAAAGCAGGTTTGCAGCAGAGCCTTGCAGCTCACAAACAGAGCATTGCAGCTCAACAACAGGCTCACCAAGAGAGCCTTGCAGCTCACTGAGAGAACATTGCAGGCTTGGAACAGAGACACCAGCAACAAATGGAGGCCATCGTGAAACAGCTTCAGAGACAGCAGACCGAGGCTGGGAGTCCCCTTTTCCCCTTTTCCCCAGCCCCCTATACTTCACCCTCCATTTATTATAAATAATATCACGAATATAACATTTTTATAAGCCCATTACTGCTAGTCAGATACACATAATTTCATCTCATGTTCTTCAATATGTAATACCCCATTCCTTTTATATTCATCTTCATATATGACTAACATCATTCCCCTATACTCCTCAATATAATACACTATTCTCATAGTTCATAATTGAGTTTACTTATGTAATCATGACTCATTCCATAATTCCTTATTTCTCTATTCCCTATTTTCTTTTTCTTTTTCATTATCATTTCCTTTTCTATTTTATTTTCATTATTATTATTATATTTTTTTATTATATTATTTTAATATATATTTTTTTATTATTATTTTTATTATTTTTTCATTATCATTCTTATTATTTTTTTATTATTGTTATTATTATTATTATTATTTTTCCTATTTTTACTTATATTATTATTTATTATTTTTTATTTCCATCCCTACTTTAGTTATTATATATGTATGTATATGTGTATGTACGCATGTATATGTGTATATGTATATATATGTGTGTATATATCTTTTCCCATCCTCCATTATTTTATCTATTATTATTGATTATTTTTTATTATCATATATATATTTTTTTATTAATTATTCATTATTACTTACTATTTTTCATTTATCATTAATTATTAGTTTTTATCATTTATTATTCACTTTCTTTCATTTTACTTATTCCTATAATTAAGTTCATCTAAATTTCTAGCCCCAAGTCCATGATTCCATATTATCCTCGTTTTTTTTGTGGTTGTTTTCTTGTTGTCTTGTATTTTCGTTTGTGCCAACTATTACACTATTGATGTGTTATCAATCCATTCTGTGGACGTGCTCTCCCGCAAATCCCCTCCCACCTCTCTGGCCGTAACCAATCATTGGTTTCCTCCCTCCACCTGCCTTGTTACTATTAAAAAACTAGCTCCCCGCTTCACCGTCATCAGCTTGAGAAAGGAATGCGGCAGTCGTGTCATTCTCTGCCTTAGCATTCGGAAACGCGTTGCTTGCCTGGTGACGTCACCATCCATCGCCCGCTGTTCCTGCTGCACGCCGCTGTGCTCTTTGAGGATTGTCTCATCCATTGCACCCACTTACAACATCAAGGGAAACAGGACTGACTCCTCACCACACAGCGCTACACCAGTGGACACAAAGTGGATGAACGAGCGCACCAGATGACAGCCACCCCTTCCTTCTGGAGAATTTTTGATATGCCTGTATATCACCACCTAAATGTGAGTGGTTTTCTTATCTTTGGCTTTGTAATTAAATTTGCTTTTTAAAATACTACACCCAGAGGCGCCTCTCTCCTTGTTTGCCCTTCTAGATTTGGATCTTGGTTTCTGTTCCCCACTGATGGCAGCCCTGAGTGTATATCCCCATCAACAAAATAACATTTTATTCCAAAACCCTATTCCAAACAGCCTGAACTGTTTTTATTTTTATTAATTTTTACTTGGACCTTTTGCTGGACCCTGGTTTATATCACGCTGTTGGGATATATATATATTTTTCTCTGATTTTTGCACATAATTTACTTGTTGTACGAGGCTGGGAGTCAGGCCAGTAACATATCGACTTTTCGGGGGTGCCATGGTGGTCCAGAAACCACAGACAAACTAGTAGACCTGGTTGAAAGGTACCTAGCAACTGAGAATTTGTCCTCCTCACCCAGAGACGCACAGACTTTTCACCCCAAGATCAGACCATCCCCACCTGTAGGTAAGACAGCATCAAGGGATGGGGGTGGAGAGAAAGACCAAAGAGCAACTAGAGGTATTATCGGGACTACTGCTAATGATTGGCGAGAGCGGCCTAAAAGACCCATCCCACAGGAGAGGACCAGAAGGTTGATTTGTTTCCGCTGCCAGGGAGAGGGACATGTAGAAGCCGTTTGCCCAGCGGTTGATGAACCCATGCAGTGTGACTTTCTGACAGAGAGACGACAGTCCTTCTTTGCAACCACATGCACTGCAGTAAAGGGGCATGAGAAACCTTTATGTAGAATGTGCTTAGATGGTAAAGATGTTGTGGTATTGTTGGATTCAGGTAGCCTGGTCACCTTAGTGAAAAGTGATCTAGTGGTGGGAAAAACCTTACATCCTAGGAAAATGGCTGTCGTTTGTGTACATGGGGACACTCGAGAATATCCGGTGACTACGGTTTCCTTTGAAACGTCCCTCGGTAACTTGTGTCACCAGGTGGGTTTAGTTCCTCAACTGCCACATGACGCCATTGTGGGAAGGGATTTCCCAAGGTTCTGGGAGCTCTGGGATTGCCCAGATTCCCCAGTAAGTGGTTCTTCGGAGCCTGAAACTGCTACTCCAGAAACCTCTAACTATGAGGATTCTCCTGAGTTTCCATTCTCAGTCTTAGCAGGGGAAACACCAGTCCCTAGGGAGGAGCCTGCTACCTCAGAAGAGGAACAGCGGCCGATAGGGTTTGATGACCTTGAGGTGCACAGAGAAAATTTAATCACTGAGCAATTGAGGGACCCCACATTGCTAAGAGCCCGGGAGAATGTAGTAAAGATAGATGGGGAGTTATTTAACCCTGATGAGAGGGTTGCCCTCCCTTACTTCATTATTGAAAGGGACCTGTTAAATTGAGTGCCACAGAGGATAGAGGACACCATTGAGCAACTGGTAGTGCCTAAACCGTATCGCAAGATGGTTTTGGAACTGGCCCATGGGCACATTCTTGGGGGACATTTGGGAGCAGAAAAAACCCAGGAGAAAATCACCCAGAGGTTTTATTGGCCTGGGATCACTAAGGAAGTGGAAATGTACTGCTCTTCCTGTCCCGTGTGTCAGATTACTGCACCCATGCCACATTTCCGCAGTCCGTTGGTACCCCTGCTCATTATCGAGGTCCCCTTTGAGAGGATCGCCATGGACTTGGTTGGCCCCTTACTGAAGTCCACTAGAGGGCACCAGCACATCTTGGTAATAATGGACTATGCCACCCGTTACCCAGAAGCGATTCCTCTCCGAAACACCTCTGCTAAAACCATTGCCAAAGAGTTATTTCAGGTTTTCAGCCGTGTGGGTCTTCCTAAGGAAGTCCTAACTGACCAGGGCACCCCGTTTATGTATAGGGTGACCCGAGAACTTTGTAAACTCCTGAAAGTGACCCAATTACGTACATCAGTATATCACCCTCAAACAGACGGGTTAGTGGAAAGATTTAATAAAACTTTAAAACAAATGTTGAGGAAGGTGGTGGATAAAGACGGAAAGAACTGGGATTATCTGCTCCCTTATCTGATGTTTGCAATAATGAGGTTCCAGGGGCGGACTGGGCCAGGTGGAAAAATGGAGATTGCCCCCCAGGCCGCTCACATTATAGTTAAAACGGCCGCAGCGCTGTTTTTTTCCTAAAATTCGGCAGCGGCGGCCGCCGATTGGTTGGCTGCTGCCGCGCTGCATTGTGGGAGTTGTAGGAACTAGGAAGGTCATGTGGCACGTCAGGGGAGGGTCCCGGGAGAGCGCGCTGTTCAGATATTACCTTCTCTGCTCAGTAGGTCGCAGCCTGCTAGAAGAGGCAGGTCCTGTCAGCTCCTGTCCTGTAAACTACTAACAAATATAGACTGTGTATTATAAAAAATAAATACATCGCTATCAGTTATTTATACAATAACTGATAGCGATGTACTTATTTTTTATAATCTGTAGTGTACTTACAACATTCTGCACAGAGCTTTTCCTATAGCTTGTACCATGATAACATCTACGGATCTGCCAGGACCTGTAACCTGAGTCCCCCTGGTGAGTGGACACTGTAGAGCAGCATTGTCAGTGAGTGAACGGCTCCTTCCTGGATCTTGGAGGGGAGAGACTGTCCCAGCGTTGTGTACAGGTCAGAGAGGCTTCATCATCAGTGTGTGATCTCCTCCATCACCTCCTATTGTCCTGCCATATGACCCCCTCCTATGTGTACTCTATACCTCCTCTGGTAATGTCCTCCTCTCTATCCAATGCAGGTTATTGTTTAGGAACACATGGTTGTATTGTCCACCAGCAGGCTGTGACTTTTACACTGAATACCTTCATAATACATGTTATATGATGGGATTTGTAGTGAATTGTCCAAGGTAAAAAAAAATATTTTTCAGGCACACAAAGTGTGTGATAAAGTGTCATGCGTTTTGGTGTGCTATGAATTATAAAGCATCATGCACTTTTGTGCGATTTTTTATTTTTTTTATTTTTTTTCAAGCTGCCCTAAGCGTGATCCATAAAACTGCTCTGTTGCACCTGCATAGGTGTGAGTGGGGGCCTGAAAAAAAAAAAAATCAGTGGGTAAAGTGCAGCGGGCAATGTTACCCATCAGATTTCAGCTTCCTGGGACTGAATCTGGGAACTGAACTGCTGTCTGTGCACCAATTAGGGTTCTTAAACATGTGCAACCATCTCCTGTACCATGTCTGCAGTCTCTGATCATCTCCTGTACTATGTCCGCAGTCTCTGATCTTCTCCTGTACTATGTCCGCAGTCTCTGATCATCTCCTGTACTATGTCCCCAGTCTCTGATCATCTCTTGTATTATGTCCGCAGTCTCTGACCATCTCCTGTATTACGTCCGCAGTCTCTGACCATCTCCTGTATTATGTCCGCAGTCTCTGACCATCTCCTGTATTATGTCCCCAGTCTCTGATCATCTCTTGTATTATGTCCGCAGTCTCTGACCATCTCCTGTATTATGTCCGCAGTCTCTGACCATCTCCTGTATTATGTCCGCAGTCTCTGACCATCTCCTGTATTATGTCCGCAGTCTCTGACCATCTCCTGTATTATGTCCGCAGTCTCTGATCATCTCCTGTACTATGTCCGCAGTCTCTGATCATCTCCTGTACTATGTCTGCAGTCTCTGATCATCCCCTGTATTATGTCTGCAGTCTCTGACCTTCTCCTGTACTATGTCCGCAGTCTCTGACCATCTCCTGTACTACATCTGCAGTCTCTGACCATCTCCTGTACCATGTCCGCAGTCTCTGACCATCTCCTGTACTATGTCTGCAGTCTCTGACCATCTCCTGTACCATGTCTGCAGTCTCTGACCATCTCATGTACAATGTCTGCAGTCTCTGACCATCTCCTGTACCATGTCTGCAGTCTCTGACCATCTCCTGTACTATGTCTGCAGTCTCTGACCATCTCCTGTACCATGTCCGCAGTCTCTGACCATCTCCTGTACCATGTCCGCAGTCTCTGACCATCTCCTGTACCATGTCCGCAGTCTCTGACCATCTCCTGTACCATGTCCGCAGTCTCTGACCATCTCCTGTACCATGTCCGCAGTCTCTGACCATCTCCTGTACCATGTCTGCAGTGTCTGACCATCTCCTGTACCATGTCTGCAGTCTCTGACCATCTCCTGTACCATGTCTGCAGTCTCTGACCATCTCCTGTACTATGTCTGCAGTCTCTGACCATCTCCTGTACTATGTCTGCAGTCTCTGACCATCTCCTGTACTATGTCTGCAGTCTCTGACCATCTCCTTTAGTATTTTGGGGGGAGAGCCATGCGCACTTGCGCTGCAATCGTGATGCATCGCAGAATCACATCGAATCGTGAGACCGGTGAAGATGCGCAGCCCTACTCAGCAGCGGCGGCCGCCGATTGGCTGGCTGCTGCCGCGCTGCATTGTGGGAGTTGTAGGAAGGTCTTGTGGCATGTCAGGACACGAGCACCGCACCATACATCTCTGTGACTCGTGGGCTGGCTGCAGAGAAGAGTCAGTGAGACTGCGAGAGAGACTGCACTGCACTGAATTGAAAGTAAAGTAAGGTGATGTGAATGATAATAATGATGATTAATGATGACCTGCCTCTTTAGTACTGTATCTCCTTCAGCTCTCCATAGAAGCCATCCAGCGGACTCAGACAGTCCCCCCCCCCGGCCAGCAGACTCAGCCAGAACCTCCAACACCCCCCCCCCGCTAGCAGACTCAGCCAGAACCACCCCCCCCCCCCCAGCCAGAATCCGGTTAGTGGAGCCGACTGATCCAGGAGGACCCCCGCCCACTGTCTGCCGGCAACTTAGCCCATTAACTAGCTCTAATCAGGTTATTAAAAAAACCTGCCCGCTGTACTTCATGTGCCCAGTGACCCGGAAGGCGCCAGATGCATGAATATGGGGCAGCAGTGGATAGATTCATGCTATGCAAGAATCTATCCACTGCATATAGTGGGTGGCAACCGGGCCTGCTAAGTTGAGACAGACCCTGATACCCCCAGCTGACCCCCACATGCCATGGGCAATGATTAGGCTGCATTGATGGGTACTGATCATGCTGCACTGATGGGCATTGCACTGGTGTGGCTGCATTGATGGGCACTGATCAGGATGTATTAACGGGCACTGTCTGCACTGATCAGGCTGCGTTGATGGGCACTGCACTGGTGTGGCTGCATTGATGGGCACTGATCAGGATGCATTAACTGGCACTGTCTGCACTGATCAGGCTGGACTGATGGGAACTGCACTGCATTAATGGACAATGATCAGGCTGCACTGATGGGCACTGATCAGGATGCATTATCTGCACTTTTTTAATTACTACATTGTATCATATTTGTCTTGCTTCATAACATCAATCATCCGTTATAAAACCATGTGGACATGGATGGCGAGCTGATTTGTGGTTCAGTGGGCCACTTGACTGGACTTGCCCCCCAGGCCTAAGGCTGCCAGCCCTCCCCTGAGAGGTTCCCCAGTCGTCCACAGGGTTCTCTCCATTTGAACTACTGTATGGGAGGCACCCCCAGTGAGAGTTCCCCTCATCGAAGTGTGATTGAACATATGGCACAAATGCAAGATAGAATTGCCCAAGTGATGCCGATTGTGAAGGCATATTTAGCCCAAGCCCAGTTGGCTCAACAGAGGATTTACAACCGTGGGACCCAGGTCCGTTCCTTTGCACCTGGTGATAGGGTTGTGGTGTTGGTCCCCACGGTCGAAAGTAAATTCCTAGCCAAATGGCAGGGTCCTTATGAAGTGTTGGAGAAAATGGGGGTGGTGAATTATAAAATTAGCCAACCGGGAAGACGAAAACCTGAGCAGATATATCACGTGAACTTGTTGAAACCATGGAAGGATAGAGAGTCCTTGGTCACTGAGACTACCTGATTTTCTGCTCCATTTAACCTGGCTGTCCCTGAAGTTGGGATAGCGGAGACTCTGTCCAAAACTCAGCGACAGGAGGCTAAAGAATTTGTGCTCCATAATAGGGAGAAGTTTTCAGATTTGCCAGGTTGGGTCTCCAGGGTTGAACATGATATTATCACCACATCAGGGGAGAAGGTCAAGTTGAAGCCTTATAGAATTCCAGAAGCCCGGCGAGAGGCAATTCGCCAGAAAGTAAAAAAAATACTTGAGCTGGGGGTGATAGAAGAGTCAAATAGTGATTGGTCCAGTCCCATTGTCTTAGTGCCCAAACCAGATGGAAGTTGGCGGTTTTGTAATGACTTTCGCTGCCTGAATAAAATCACTAAGTTTGACACCTATCCTATGCCCCGCATAGATGAACTGATTGATCGCCTAGGCACGGCCCGCTACATGACGACGTTAGACCTGACCAAGGGTTATTGGCAAATTCCTCTTTCAGAGTCAGCCAGGGAAAAAACAGCCTTTGTAACTCCAGATGGATCTTTCCAATATTCGAGGATGCCTTATGGGTTAAAGAATGCTCCCGCCACATTTCAACGCACCATGGATAAGACCCTTCGGCCTCATCGAGCCTATGCTGCTGCATACCTCGATGACGTGGTCATCCACAGTGAGGATTGGGAGTCACACTTGCCAAAAGTTCAGCCTGTGTTGGATTCCATCTGGAAAGCCAGGTTTACAGGCAATCCGAAAAAAATGTACCCTTGGACTAGAAGAGGCGAAGTATCTAGGGCAGTGATGGCAAACCTTTTTGAGCCTGAGTGCCCAAACTGCAACGCAAAACCAACTTATTTCTTTCAAAGTGCCAACACAGAATTAAACCTATCAGCGGCTCTGTACAGAGGATGGGACTGATCATCACTCTGAATGAGCCCTAAGGAACCAAAACTAATGCAGAATGCACTGTGCCGCATACACTGACCTATCTGACAATTGCACTCACCTACACGACTGATGCAAGGAAGGGAGCTGACTCCTCCCTGCCTGCACCATCAGTGCAAGTGACTGCCTGGCTGGGGATTCCCCTGGAGTGCCGACAGAAAGGGCTTGACCTGCCAGCTGTAGCACGCGTGCCATAGGTTCGCCATCACTGATCTAGGGTATACCATTGGGAGAGGTCTAATCAAGCCCCAAATAAAAAAAAATTGAGGCTATTTAGGATTGGCCACGTCCTACCAATAAGAAACAGGTTCTTGCATTTTTGGGAATTGCGGGATATTATCGCCGTTTTATTCCCCATTTTGCCTCACAGGCTGCTCCCCTGACCAATTTGACCAAAGGGAAGGAGTCTGTCATGACCAAATGGACTCCCGAAGCAGAAGCAGCTTTTCAGGCTTTAAAACAGGCCTTATGTAGTCAGCCAGTTTTAAAATCGCCTGATTTTTCATGGTACTTTGTGGTTCAGACCGATGCGTCAAATGTGGGGTTAGGAGCTGTACTGTCCCAGGTTATCAACGGGGAGGAACACCCTATTATGTACCTTAGCCAAAAGTTGAAGGCCCATGAAGAGAATTATGCCACCATTGAGAAGGAGTGTTTGGCAGTGAAATGGGCTTTGGATTCTCTCCGGTACTACCTCCTGGGTAGACAGTTTGAACTGGTGACAGATCATGCCCCATTGAAGTGGATGGCACAGAACAAGGAGACCAATAGGAGAATAAATAGGTGGTTCCTGGCCCTTCAGGAATTTAGTTTTGTCGTAACGCATCGCCCCGGTGTTAAAATGGGGAATGCAGATGGTTTGTCCCGAGTACATGCGTGCTTGGAAACCTGTGTCCCAACCCTAGGGTTGAAACAAGAGGGGGGGGGTATGTGACAGGAAGTCAGGTAAATCTGTGTGTGTTGTCATAGACGGGAGATATATTTCTGCCTTGTTTAGACAATACACCAATTACTATTAGGTGTCGGCTGCAGAGATGGCCAGAGAGGTTTGGGGCGTTAAAGGGTTTCAGCTGTTCAGAATTAAGCAATTAAAGCCCCTATAAAAGACAGCCTAAGGATGACGACTGATTGCTGGATCCTGAGGCTTTGGGGGTGAAGGAGCAGTCACAAGCACTTTTGAAGAGGTGAGGTCCTGATGGATATTTCTGTGTGAGAAATATCAAAGAGACTTTTTTTTGTTGTTTTCTGCTGTATGACCAGCAGTGTCTGCCCAGCAGTAGGCTGTGCCAGACTCTATAGGTAGGTTCCTGTGTTGGGAAGGTAGTCACCCCAAGTGGCAAGGGTGTATTTTATGTTTTGATTTGTGTATGCTGTTTTGATGCTTGCACGTGTATCCAGCAATATGGAAAAATAAACCATATAATTTGTTTTCAACAATCCTCTACTGCCTTTTTGTACAGTTCAGCGTGTAGTGAACCCATCCAGGGGCTCACACACACCCGCTACCGAGTTAATCCCTCACAATATATATATATATATATATATATATATATATATATATATATATATTGTGACAGGAAGTCAGGTAAATCTGTGGGTGTTGTCACAGACGGGAGATACATTTCAGCCTTGGTTAGACAATACACCAATTACTACCAGGTGTCGGCTGCAGAAGTAGCCAGAAAGGTTTAGGGCTTTGGAAAACTTCAGCTGTTCAGAATGATGCAATTAAGGCCTCTATAAGTCATCCAGATGATGACTACTGATTGCTGCATCCTGAGGCTTTTTAAATTAAGGAGAGCAGTGAGAAAGACTTCTGAAGAGGTGAGGTGGTTGTTGATTTTTCTGTGTGATAAAAATCAAAAAGACTATTGTTTCTCTGCTGTATGACCAGCAGTGTCTGCCCAGCAGTAGGCTATGCCAGACTCCCTAGATAGGTTCCTGTGTGGTGAAGGTAGACGCCCCAAGTGGCCAGGGTTTATTTTATGTTTTGTTTTGTTTATGCTGTTTGGATGCTTGCACTTGTTTCCAGAAATATGGAAGAATAAACCAAACTCTTTGTTTTCAACCGTCTTCGGCTGCCTCTCTGTATAGTTCAGTGTGTAGTGAACCCATCCAGGGGGTCACACACCCCCGCTACCGAGCTAACCCCTTACAATATATATATATATATATATATATATATATATATATATATATATATATATATATACAGTATATATACACTATGGGCCAGATTCTCTAAGAAATTCGCCGGCGTAGCGTAAGCCATTTACACTACGCCGCCGCATCGTACTAGAGCAAGTGCCGTATTCCCTAAGCATTTGCTCCGTCGTTTGCGTTGGCGTAGCGAAAATGGCCCAGCGTAAGCCCGCGTAATTCAAATGAGGTGGCTTGTATTTAAATGAAGCGCGCCCCCGCGTCAAACGAACTGCGCATGCGCCGGCCGGGGTAAAAGCCCAGTGCACATGCTCCAGCTCACATCGGAAAGCGTTGTTGAAACCGACGTCAAAACGTGAGCGTCATTTACGCAACTCCCTATTCGTGAACGAGTTAGTAAAACAACGTATGCGACGGAAAAAGCCGATGCTGACCCGACGCCATACTTAACATGGCATCCGACGGTACTTCGTAAGGTTACTCCACATAGAAGCTGGGGTAACCTTACGCGAACGAAAATGACGTACGCGACGACGGGGCGGCGTAAAAGCGATCGAGAATTGGCGTACTACCTCATTTGCATATGCAAATGCAAAAACAACGTAGAGGCCACCTAGTGGCCGGAGTTGTCATTACACCTACGATCCGCAAGTGTAATGGTTTTACACTTGTTGGATGTAGAAGCGTATCTATGCAATACGAGACAAAAAAAAAGGCGATACGACGGGGTATCTGAGATACTCCGTCGTAACGCCGCTGAGAATCTGGCCCTATATTGTCAAATGTATTTAGGACTCTGGACAGGCCATGCAAGTTGCGCCACCCCAAACTCGCTCATCCATGTCTTTATGGACCAGACAGTGCATTATGTTTACTAGGGATGAGCCGAACACCCCTGGGTTCGGTTCGCATCAGAACCTGCGAACAGACCAAAAGTTTGTGTGAACTTTAGAACCCTGTTAAAGTCTATGGGACTCGAACGTTTGAAATCTAAAGTACTAATTTTAAAGGCTAATATGCAAGTTATTGTCCTAAAAAGTGTTTGGGGACCCGGGTCCTGCCCCAGGGGACATGTATCAATGCAAAAAAAGTTTTAAAAAACTGCAGTTTTTTTAGGAGCAGTGATTTTAATAATGCTTAAAGTGAAACAGTAAAATTTAAATATTTAAATTTCGTACCTAGGGGGGTGTATAGTATGCCTGTAAAGTAGCGATTATTTCCTGTGCTTAGAACTATCCCTGTAATTTCTGAAGGAAAAAAGTAATTTAAAATCACTCGTGGCTATAATGAATTGTCGGATACCAGCAATACAGAGAAAAGTCATTCATAAAAAAAGAATGCGTGGGGGTCCCCCCAAATTCAATTACCAGGCCCTTCGGGTCTGTTATGGATATTAAGGGGAACCCTGCGTCAAATTAAAAAAAAATTATGTGGGGTTCCCCCCAAATATCCATTCCAGATCCTTCAGGTCTGGTATGGATTTTAACCACTTGACCACTGGGCACTTAAACACCCTTCCTAACCAGACCAATTTTCAGCTTTCGGTGCTCTCACAATATGAATGACAATTACTCAGTCATACAACATTCTACCCATTTGAAATTTTTGTCCTTTTTTTCACACAAATATAGCTTTCTTTTGGTGGTATTTGATTACTTCTGGGTTTTTTATTTTTTGCGCTATAAAAGAAAAACGACTGAAAATTCTGTAAAAAAAAAACAAAAAAACTTGTTTCTGTCATATTAGTGGGTTATTTCTCACACACAGCATATGCATACCACAAATTACACCCCAAAACACATTCTGCTATTCCTCCCGAATATTGTGATACCCCATGTGTGGGACTTTTACACAGCGTCGCCACATACAGAGGCCTAACATGCAGGGAGCGCCATCAGGCGTTCTTGAACACCCAGACCAATTCTGACATTTCTCTCCTACATGGAAAAATCATCATTTATTTGCTAGAAAATTACATAGAACCCCAAAACATTATATATGCTTTTTTAGCAAAGACCCTAGAGAATACAATGGTGGCTGTTACAACTTTTTATCTCGCACGGTATTTTCGCAGAAATTTATTGAACGCGTGTTTTTTAAAAAACTGTTTTGTGCTAAAAAAAAACAAAACAAAACAGTAAAGTTAGCCCAATTTTTTTTCATAATGTGAAAGATGAAGTTACGCCGAGTAAATAGATACCCAACATGTCACACTTCAAAATTGCGCACACTCGTGGAATGGCGCCAAACCTCGCTACTTAAAAATCCCCATAGGCGGTATTGCAGAGTATCGCGCAGGGTATTGCAGAGTATTGGGGTATTGCAAAGTATCATGCAGGGTATTGGGGTATTGCCGAGTATTGGGGTATTGCCGAGTATTGGGGTATTGCAAAGTATCATGCAGAGTATTGGGGTATTGCCGAGTATCATGCAGAGTATTGGGGTATTGCCGAGTATTGGGGTATTGCCGAGTATTGGGGTATTGCCGAGTATTGGGGTATTGCCGAGTATTGGGGTATTGTTGAGTATTGGGGTATTGTTGAGTATTGGGGTATTGTTGAGTATTGGGGTATTGCCGAGTATTGGGGTATTGCCGAGTATTGGGGTATTGCCGAGTATCAAGCAGAGTATTGGGGTATTGCCGAGTACTGGGGTATTGGGGTATTGCCGAGTATTGGGGTATTGCCGAGTATTGGGGTATTGCCGAGTATCAAGCAGAGTATTGGGGTATTGCCGAGTACTGGGGTATTGGGGTATTGTTGAGTATTGGGGTATTGTTGAGTATTGGGGTATTGTTGAGTATTGAGGCATTGCCGGGTACTGGGGTATTGTGGGGTACTGGGGTATTGTGGGGTATTGTTGGGTACTGGGGTATTGTGGGGTACTGGGGTATTGTTGGGTACTGGGGTATTGTTGGGTACTGGGGTATTGTGGGGTACTGGGGTATTGTGGGGTATTGTTGGGTACTGGGGTATTGTGGGGTATTGTGGGGTATTGTGGGGTACTGGGGTATTGTGGGGTACTGGGGTATTGTGGGGTATTGTTGGGTACTGGGGTATTGTTGGGTACTGGGGTATTGTGGGGTACTGGGGTATTGTGGGGTACTGGGGTATTGTGGGGTATTGTTGGGTACTGGGGTATTGTGGGGTATTGTTGGGTACTGGGGTATTGTGGGGTACTGGGGTATTGTGGGGTACTGGGGTATTGTGGGGTATTGTTGGGTACTGGGGGATTGTTGGGTACTAGGGGATTGCAGAGCTGGGATGTTTTGAGGGATGGCTGGATCTGTGACTGCATTTGTCACAGATCCAGCCACAGCTCAGCTGCTGACACCCCGCTCCCCCCCCCCTCTCCTCGCACACTGTACAGAGAGGAGAGCGAGGAGAGGGAGGAACCGGCGTCATCAAATGACGCCGGTTTGTTTACAAGTGATCGCGCCGTCATTCGACGGCGCGATCACGTGGTAAACGGCCGCTATCAGCGGCAATTTACCGTGATCCGTGATGCGCCGGGTCTTCTAGACCCGGCGAGCACGGACACTTTCGCGAGCGCGTCCCAGGGGACGCGCAATCGCGGAAGTGCACGAGGACGTCCCAGGGACGTCGTGTCAAAGCAACTCCACCGCGCCGTAGCAGTAAAATGCTTATGGCGCGGTGGGGAAGTGGTTAAGGGGATCTCCACCCCAAATTTAAAAAAAAAATGCCGTGGACCCCCACACATTTTATTTTATGAATGACTTTTCTGTGTATTGCAGGGAGCCGACAATTCATTATAGCCGCGAGTGATTTTAAATTACTTTTTTTCCTTCAGAAATGACAGTTTGTGCAGGGACAGTTCTAAGCATGGGAAACAAGCGCTACTTTACAGGCGTACTATACACCCCCTCCCCCCCCCCCAGGTATGAAATTTAAAGGAATATTTAACTTTTATTGTTTCACCTAAAAGAATTATTAAAATCATTGCTGCCAAAAAAACTGCAGTTTTTAAAACTTTTTTTTTGCATTGATACATGTACCCTGGGACAGGATCCAGCTCCCCAAACACTTTTTATTACAATAACTTTTATATTAGCCTTTACAATGAGCCCTATAGACTTTAACAGGGTTCTAAAGTTCACACGAACTTGCCGCGAACACCCCAAATAGTTTGCTGTTCGGCGAACAGGCAATGTTCGAGTCGAACATGAGTTCTACTCGAACTCGAAGCTCATCCCTAATGTTTACCATGGTGAATTCTGGCATTCGTTTTCCAGGTCGACAGATTGTGAGCACAAATTTGTCTTGAACCCATAGTAGCACCAAACCCGAAACTCATCACTGAAAATAACCCAATCAGATTGCTATAAAATCTAACTGCTTTTGCACCTAAATATATAAGTGATAACAGGGATAAGTACTTCCAAAACACTTTATATAGAGACAAGCATCAAAGCTGTGAAGCGCACATTATGTCATATAATACTGTATTTATAGATGAAGAATAGTAGGAATGACAGGTCAGACATAACATGCATTATCGTACATAATATTTTTGTTTTTCTTTATCTGTTGTAAGTCTCGAAAAGACCAAAGAGCTCTTATCTGACAGCCATGTCAGCCTTGTTTACCTAGGCTGTCTATTACGTTGTTTCTGGCTAGTTTCTATTACGTTGCATTCCTAAGTGGAAGGAAGAGGGATTCCCTTCATAAAAGGGAATGTATGACATACCAGAGAGTTAAAAGACAAAAAAAAAAAGAAAAACATTGTAACAAAGATGCATTAAAGAAAAAAATACCTTTAATGGAAAAAAATAAAGATATTTATTACTACAGAGCTCTATGTGCCTAATGTGGTAAGACTGCTTTCCTACGCAGTGCAAAGCTGTTGGGATCTTCTACACCCAATTGCTTGACACTGTGGGAACTCCAGGTGCATGTGAAACCTTTTAAACTATCTACAAAGACCCCAAACTGGCCAATGATATACATTTGGACACAGTGATGATATAACAGTATAATGATAAAAGAAAACTTAAAAGCTTTGTGCAGTGACATGAAAAATGTAAGTCTCTAAGTTCTGCAACTGCAAGGTTAAAAGAGCATGGCACCCCATTATATCACTATAGTCCATAGCCAAGCAGTTAAAGTTAACATCTATGTAGATCTGTTTAAACTGGTCAAAGTCTGGGAAAAGGCTATAGTTAAAGGCGTTGTAAAGGTAAAAAATGTTTTCCCTAAATAGCTTCTTTTAGCTTAGTGCAGTCATCCTTCACTTACCTTATCCTTATCCTTCGATTTTATCCTTCGATTTTGCTTTTAAATGTCCTTATTTCTTCTGAAAAATCCTCACTTGCTTTTCTGTAACTACACACAGTAATGCAAGGCTTTCTCCCTGGTGTGGAGAAAGCCTCTTGAGGGTGGAGTGGGCGAGCAGGCAAGTCAGGACACTCTCTTCTTTGCAGATAGAGAAAGGAGCTGTGTGTTAGTGGGCGTCCTGACCCTCCTGCTTGCACCCTCCCCTCTCAAGAGGCTTTCTCCACACCAGAGAGAAAGCCTCGCATTGTTTAGTTACCGACAGAAGAACAGGAAGTGAGGATTTCTCAGAAGACATAAGGACATTTAAAAGCAAAATCAAAGGATGAGGAAAGTGAAGGAGGACTGCACTAAGGTAAAGGAAGCTATTTAGGGGGGTAAAAAAATTACCTTTACAACCCCTTTAAAGTGGTTCTAAAGTAAAAAAAATGTTTTAACCTAATGCATTCCTTGCAATAAAATGGTTCTAAAGGAATTCGTTTTTTTTTACCTTACTGCATTCTATACATAAACAACGTCATTACCAAGAACTTTCCATCCCTTCTTGCCTTGTGTAGTGTGTTGCGGCAGTTAACAGAGAACAAAGAGAGACAGAGAGAGTGTAATTTTTTGCAGGTAAATAGAGCAGGCAGGCAGGCAGGCAGGCTAGTCAGTTAATGTTACAGTGTGTAGAGGATATATATACATCCCAGGTGTTGTACATATATTTATACACTGTATAGCTTAGCTAGATCAGTTCTTCCTAATTTACTGGCAGGCATGTGATTGTGCTATTAAAAGACGTTATCACAGGCATAGACACCCAGCAGGTACAATAATTAAAGAAGTTTTTCATTTTTTTTTTATTTAAGCATTATTAAAATCACTGCTCCTGATTTAATGATGCTTAAATAAAATAATAAAAATAATAAAAAAAATCCTTTAAATATTGTACCTGCTGGGTGTCTATAGTTTGCCTGTGAAAAAAGTCCTGCTCCTGAATAAACAAACGTTTTTTAAACGTTCGAAGGTTCTGGTGCGAACCAAACGGGGGGGGGGGGGTGTTCGGCTCATCCCTAATCGGAATTTGTCATGCCAGGAACAGGAGCGCAAGTTGTCATGCCATAACAGGAATTGCCTGAACAAGTTACCTTTATGATGCAGAATCACCAGGTATTATTTTAATGATTTTGCTACCCTTGCTTAACTGACCATCTTGAACTGGCAAAGAAGGTATACAGTGCCTCAGGAAATAAACCTGTATACAGATAAAGGTGTAAGGTGGGCCTCTTTGATCAATCCAAGTTTTAAACTATAGGTATAGCAGGTTATGGATCCTTTCCTCTGGTATGATTTACAATATTGTCATAATAAAAGAGAAGACAGGAAGGCGGAGGCCATGACACACATGCAACTTGTTTAATGATAGGCAGTATCTTTTTTTGCTTGTGCTTCTTATGACATGCTGTTTCTGCTCATCTATTGCTAACTTAATTGTCAAATAAACAGAATCCAGCATCTAACCTATTTCAAATGTTCTATCTTTTAATGTTGTTAGTATTTCAATAACACTGACATAAAGTTTAATCATGTGGGAAGCATTTTTCAGTATCCATCACATGAAGTATTTTCAAGCCAGAAAGCGTGTAACAGCATTTCTATATCAAATGTGATTTTTATGGGTCTTCTTCCTGTACACTGTTTATCTGTAAGCGTTTAAAGATATCATGACTGATTACCCCGATTTTAAGTTATTATACCCTTTAATGGACAAACTGTGAAATGTGACCTTTATTCTGGATGAAAGAATGCATGTTCATAAAAACATTAAAATGCAATAAAACAGCAGTTTGGCTGAAGTTTATGGTACAGTTAGGATAATTTTTTCATTGCTGACAGAGTATTGTTGCTCATTTAGCTTGGTATATTGTCCTCATATCTCATGTTATCTTTATAAGAGGTTATAGTTCCTTGATATGGTAAAGACTGTGCTTTGAAACAATTTCATATTGTAGCTTTAAAAAGAAATTATCAGCTAATTTAAATGTTAATAGTTTCACTTTAAAGTGCATGCGCAAATTGTTGGCGCTATATAAACCTTGTATAATAATAATAATAATAATTACATTTTGTTGATTTTCTGTAGAATATATATATTAGGGTTGTCCCGATACCACTTTTTTGAGACCGAGTACAAGTACCGATACTTTTTTTCAAGTACTCGCCGATACCGAATACCGATACTTTTTTTTAATGTCATGTGACAGTATTTTATATATTATTATTTTTTTACAGTGATTTTTTTGTGTGTTTTTTAGGGGGTGGGGTGGATTGTCAGTGTGTGTTTTTTTTTTTTTTTTTTTTTTACATTTTTTCTTTTTTTTTTTAAAGCAATTTAAAATTTTTTTAATCAGCCCTTTCGGGGGTCTTTGGAGAGATATCAGGGGTCCTAACAGACCTCTGACATCTCCCCTTTAAGACAGAGAAAGGGACTAAGGACACAGATTTCCCAGTCCCTTTCTCAGCAGCTTCAGCTAAGAATGGAGAGAAGCTCCTCTCCATTCATAAACTGAAGCATCGTAATCACAGGTTACGATGCTCAGTTATGTGAATGGACAGTGTCACTGTTCATTCAGAAAAGGTAGGAGCCGGGTTTAGCGGCTCCTACCTCCGCTCTCCATCCTGACAAATTGAGGGGGGAGAGAGGACAGCACGGAACATGGGGGTTAGAGAGGACACGGAGCACAGGGGAAAGACGGCACAGCACGGAGCACGGGGAAAAACAGCACGGAGCACAGGGAAAAACAGCACGGGGGGGGGGGGGGGAGAAGACTTGCAACTCCCCTGCCTGCCCAGGTATTGGTTGAGGCATCGGAGCATTTCCCCCGAGTACAAGTACTCAGGGAAATGCTTGGTATTGGGACATCCCTATATATATATATATATATATATATATATATATATATATATATATATACACATATATATATATATATATACTGTATACACTTATGCCCTGTACACACGATCGGTTCGTCTGATGAAAACAAACCGATGGATTTTTTCCTCAGATATCCGATGAAGCTGACTTTCATCAGTCTTGCCTACACAACATCGGTTAATATTCCGATCGTCCAACGAAGTGACGTAAAAAACAACGACGTGCAGAGAAAAATGAAGTTCAATGCTTCCGAGCATTTCCCCACAGACGATCGTTTTTTTTATAGTTTTTTTAACCATACGAAATTTTTAAAACAGGTTCTATTTTTTTTCACTGATGTGAAAAAAACTGATGGGGCCCACACACGATGGGTTCGTCCGATGAAAACGGTCCATCGGTACAGGGCTTTAAAGGTGCATCTCCTAAAATTAGAATGTCTTCAAAAAGTTAATTTATTTCAGTAATTCAATTCAAAAAGTTCCACACAGAGTGATATATTTCAAGCAATCCTTTCTTTTAATTTTGATGATTAAGGCTTACAGCTAGTGAAAACCACAAATTCAGTATCTCAGAAAATTTAAATATTACATAAAACCAATAAAAAAAATAAAAGATTTTTAATACAAACATGTTGGTTTACTAAAAAGTATGTCCATTTACAGTATAGTATGCATTCAACACTTGGCTGGGGCTCATTTTGCATAAATTACTGCATCAATGCAGTATGGCATGGAAACGATCAGCCTGTGGCACTGCTGAGGTGTTATGGAAGCTCAGGTTGCTTTGAAAGTGGCCTTCAGCTCATCTGCATTGTTGTGTCTGGTGTCTCTCATCTTCCTCTTGACAATACCCCACAGATTTTCTATTGCCTAATACATGCAACCATGATTCCCGACGGGAAAAGGTCCGTTGGAAATCCAGAGGGGAAAATCAAGAACCTGCTCTCTAATTTTCCCCCCTATATAGACGATCGGTTTTCCCATTGGGAAAATTCAGATGAGAGCTTTTCCTCAGGAATCCCAACCGCGTTTATGCTCCATTGGAGTTTTTCCCCACATGAAAACGGACAAAAAGAGCAGTTTTCTAGTACACACGGCCAGGTTTTCTGACGGGAAAAAGTCAGACGGGAATCCCGGCGAGAAAAAAGAGAGCTGGTTCTCTTTTTTTTGGCTGGCGGGTTTGGCACTTTTCCCATCGGAAAAACTGCAAGGGAGCATAAACACGGCCGGGATTCCTGGCCAAAAGCTCTCCTCGCAGTTTTCCCATCGGAAAACCTGGTCGTGTGTACGGGGCAAATGGCGTTTAGGTCAGGCAAGTTTGCTGGCCAATCAAGTGATGCTATGATCATTAAACCAGGTATTGGTAACTTTGGCAGTGTGGGCAGCTGCCAAGTCCTGCTGGAAAAGCAAATCAGCATCTCTATAAAGCAGGTCAGCAGAGGGAAGCATGAAGTGCTCAAGAATTTCCTGGTAGATGGCTGTGCTGACTTTGGACTTGATAAAACACAGTGGACCAACACCAGCAGATGACATGTCTCCCCAAATCATCACTGACTGTGGAAACATCACACTGGAGCTTATGCAACTTGGATTCCGTTCCTTTCCACTCTTCTTCCAGACTCTGGTACCTTGATTCCCAAATGAAATGCAAAATTTTCCACAGTCCGTGATGATTTGGGAAACCATTGTCACCTGCTGCCCCCAAAACATGCTGGCTACATGTACATGTTGCTACTTTAATGTCTATGAACCATACTTTAGAAGTTGTATTTCTCGGATCAGGCGCTCCTTTCTTTTTATCCATGCATTTACTGGAGGACTGTATTTCCTTTCTCCAGACCTGCTCCCCCCTCCACTTCCACACTTTTTTCTCTGTCATTTAACCGACATAGGGGACTCTGCTGGGCACATTTGGATGTAAGAGGGGATTATTTTATAAAATGTTTTTTTTCAGTCTGCGATTATTATTGAAATATATGATGTGGCCCTCATACTTTGGAGTCCCCTGGTCTGCATGGCCTGAACCTTTGTCAGTTGAGACATAAAATTATTATACTCTTATGACAATAACTGAGGCTCCAAATTATACTTCCAAATGTCTTTGCATGCTGGAAGTTCACAGCAATCGAGTCTTCACTGATTTAAATTGTTCCTTATTGCTTTAAACTCACACAAAACCAGGTGATAGCATGCCTAAAATGATTGGCGAAGCCCACCCATGCTTATTTTTGTCACAAGCGTTTTTCCTTAATCTAAAATAATAAATACAATAGTTATAGGACAGGTATAATGCTATATATTCTTCTTGCTAGTTAATACATTTCTAAGAGGTCCAAATTGAGAAGGAAAGTGGGACAGACGGATTTGTTTCCCAAAGAAGGACGGTCACTCCAAATGAAGGGCAGTTGGGAGCCTACCCTGCTACACTGGCCACACACTGGTCCCTGGCTTCTCCTTACTTGCTTGCACAGGCTACGCTAATATTGTGGCCAAACAGAGCACTTTTCCGCAGCGTAGACCGTGGGATATAGGTTTGTATCTCTTTCATGTTCATATTCATTTGACTAAAGATAAGGAATGTATATCTCACAAGGATTAAATTAAAACAAGGAAGCAATATTAAAGCTATCTATATTGACTTTATATTGTTTATTCATTTACCGAATGTGTAGAAAAAACATATACAGTTGAACCTCGGATTACGAGCATAATTCGTTCCAGGAGTGTGCTTGTAAATCAAAGTACTCGCATAGCAAAGCGAATTTTCCCCTTGAAGTCAATAGAAATGAAAATAATGTGTTCTGCATTGACTTCAATGGGATGCAATACCGAATGTGGCCAGAGATGGGGGGGGACAAGAGAGCGCTGAAAACGGACAAAAAGACCAGAGGACACTTCGGCTTGGCTACTGCGCCCCTGTACCTCAGGCCAAATGAGGTACTGCTGGCCAATGTTTGGCTCCTGCACCTCCGTACCTCATACCAAATGAGATACTCTGCTCGGGCCCTGCGCCCCTGTACCTCAGGACAAATGAGGTACTGCAGGCCAATTTAGCTTGAATTCTGCTTGTCTTGCGAGTCAACACTTGCAAAACGAGTCAAAATTAAAGATAATAAAAGTTGCTCGCAAATCAAAACGCTCTCAAACCAAGTTACTCTTAAACCGAGGTTCCACTGTACTGAAAAAAGGTGAAAGTGTGTCTAAACCAACAAGCAAACATGTAATATATTACAGCTTAAAGTGGTTCTAGAGGCTGGTCATTTTTTACCTTAATGTATTCCCTGCATCAAGGTAAAAAATAATCCAGTAATTGTGTCATCCCCTAACTCCCTATATATTTGCCTGAGCCTTATCTCAAGCCAGCACTGTGCCCCTCTTCAGCAGCTCTCTCCTCTCTCTCTCTTCTCGCAATCACCTAAACATTTATTAAATGTGGTGGCTGGGCTACGATAGATAGTTTTCCCTTTTTCTGTCGTTTTCCCCTTTATTTTAATCGAGTAAGCCTTCCAGTAGGTCTGTTATTTCTAAATTTCCTTTAACACATCACATTATTCAGCAATTGTCAGAAGCCATTTACTGTTGACTGTCGCACTACCTCTGCTGGTAGTTTATTCCAAGCATCAACTACCCTTTCAGTAAAAAAAATACTTTCTAAGATCTGGAATCGTGGATAGAATCGTGCAATTCTGACTGTGATTCCGATTCACTAATTTGTGAATGGAGCCTTAATGTTCCTCTAATCACATGGATATTTCACTTCATGAAAATAGTCCTACAAAGGCTAATATCCTAATACCTAATATTTTTCCATTTAATGGAAAATATTTTAAAGCCAAATGCTCTGCTGACTGTCTTTAAACTAGAAGCTAAAGCCCCTTTCACACTAGGGCATGGGCTTTAACCCCCGCTAGCGGCCGAAAAAGGGTTAAAACCACCCACAAGCTGCCACTGTGGCGGCACTTTGCCGGCGGTATGGACGCGGTGCCCATTCATTTCAATGGGCAAGAGCGGTGGAAGAGCGGTATGTACACCGCTTATTCACCGCTCCAAAGATGCTGCTTGCAGGACATTTTTTAACGTCCTGCCAGCCCGCTGCTCCAGTGTAAAAGTCCTCAGGCTTTCACAATAAAATAAATGGAACAGCTCTTTCAGGGTGCTTTGCAGTCATTATTTTTAGCGTTACAGTGCCTGCAAAGCACCTAATTGTGAAAGGGGTCTTAGGGAAGAAACACTGTTTCACCCATTGAATCATCTGAAGTAAGATAGGTGAATACAGTGGGATGAGTCTGACTACCCAGGTTAGCCTACAGCTGAACTAACTACTAATAAAAGGGAATAGGCCTGTTAACTCCAGCAAGAAGATATTGCTTCTAGAATACCAGAGGAACGTGGTGTAGCACAGGTATGTCGACCCAGAGCTGATAAAAGCAATTATTTTTTGATTCATGACCCAGTCGAGATTGCACCGCCATCTTAGGAACTCATAGGCATAATTATTTATCTTACATCACAAGAGCCCCGAAAACTCTCAGAAAATTGTTGTTATGGTTATGTTGTCAGTTTGTTTAATCACTTGCACTGTTCCAATGCCTTTGAAGCTGATTATATAAAATTATACAAACCAACTGTGGTCTACACACAACTGCTACCACCCACAGGCTTCCCAGCAATCTATACACTGATTAATATACTAAATAATTCAGGCACAAAGTTATAGAAGAACTTACAAAAAGTACATATTTAAAAAAAAAAAATCACTGATGCGTTTAGAATGTTTGCTTATCCCTAGACAGTGATGGCGTTTGGAAAATCCAAGCTCAAACAGAACTATTCTGTTTGCCTGATTCTTTTTTCCCCCAAGATTGGTCAGCCAAGGTCTGCATAAATAAGTACCCGCAGACATGTAGATTTTCTGATCTGATTTTATAATGATAAAATGGGATGATTACTCACTGTATAAAAAAACATACAACGTTTATTCGTGCTGCCAATCCTTGGATGTATCGTTTCCCTTATACTTATAACTGCCCATTGTTGCCAGGTCCAGGTCAGTAGATTGTACAGACATGACCCTACTATCATGAGGGCATGCAGTTGGCAAAGTGCTCTAGGATCTAGTAAGCTTGCAAACTATTCTGGTCACAGTCCGGCAAGCTCACCACCCTCCTTCCATTTCTTGTTGATTTGTTGAACCTGCAACAGTAATGCCGCGTACACACGGTCGTTTTTTGCGATGAAAAAAAAACGACGTTTTCTGTGAAGTAAAAAACAACGTTTTTGAAACGTCACTTTTCAAAGACAATTTTGCATACACACCATCGTTTTTTCACAAAAAGCGAGGTTACGTTCACCACTCTTTTCCATTGAAGCTCGCTTCATAACTAGCTTCTGGGCATGCGCGGGTTGAAAAACGTCGTTTTGAACGACGTTTTTGCTACACACGGTGACTTTTTGTGAAACAAAAAACAACGTTTTGAAAAACGACACAAAAAATTCAAACATGTTGGAATTTTTTTTTGGTCGTTTTTTTTAAGACAAAAAACGACGTTTTGCCCACACACGATGAATTTAAATGACGTTTTAAAAAACGTCGTTTTTTTTCATCGCAAAAAACGACCGTGTGTACGCGGCATAAGGCCTCTCAGGAAGAAATGTAAAGATAGAGTGCAGAATGGCCTTGGCTTCATTAGACAGGCAGGAGAAGTGGACTAGTTCAATGCTAGTAATGTCACCCTCTTCCTGCATACATTTCACTCAATGCCATGCCACACATTCTACACAAGCCGAACGCACTAGGACTGACTAACTTAGGGCCATTCAAACGTAGAACAAACAGAATATAGAATAGGTAATCGGCTGACTGATCAGACAGGGATTAAATGTAACTTGCAATTTACTAAACATGTGTAACAATCCGAAGCAGGGTCATAATGGCAA
Organism: Rana kukunoris; assembly: GCA_029574335.1. Lineage (NCBI taxonomy): Eukaryota > Metazoa > Chordata > Amphibia > Anura > Ranidae > Rana > Rana kukunoris. The sequence continues at coordinate 376,104,495 of CM056051.1, forward strand.
ACAGTATGCATATATTGCAGAATAATACAAAGCAGATTATGCAGATTACAAACATTGACTCTTCACAGCAATGTCTCTGTGACTCAATCAGTATAGCACGTGGCTAGGGATGAGCCGAACACCCCCATGTTCGAACAGACTGAGCGTTCGCGCGAACATTTAGAACCCCATTGAAGTCTATGGGACTCGAACGTTCAAATTCAAAATTGCTAATTTTAAAGACCAATATTCAAGTTATTGTTGCAAAACGTCTTTGAGAACCCGGGTCTTGCCCCAGGGAACATGTATCAATCGTTTTTTCTGGAGCAGCGATTTTAATGACGCTTAAAGTGAAAAAAAAGAAAAGAAAAATTCCTTTAACCACTTAAGGACCGGACCAATATGCTGCTAAATGCCCAGAGGCATTTTTACAATTCGGCACTGTGTCGCTTTAACAGACAATTGCGTGGTTGTGCGACGTGGCTCCCGAACAAAATTTGCGTCCTTTTCTTCCCACAAATAGAGCTTTCTTTTGATGCTATTTGATCACCTTTGAGATTTTTATTTTTTGGGCTATATACAAAAATAGAGCGACATTTTTGAAAAAAAAACAATATTTTTTACTTTTTGTTATAAGAATAATTGAATAAACAAAATTTTAGTCAAACATTTAGGCCAAAATGTATTCAGCCACATGTCTTTAGTAAAAAAAAAATCGCAATAAAAAAAAAACTAGCTACCTAGTGGCAACAGTGACACTAATACAGCGATCAGAAAAATGATCGCTTAGTGACATTGGCAACAGGGGGGTGGGGGTCGGGGATTGGGGGGGTTAATGTGCCTATGTGTCACTGGTGTCAGTGTAGTGTTGGTGCAGACTCACTTGTGATGTCTTCTCTCCTCAGCGGCGGTTGAAAATACTGCCAAGAGGAGAGATTACATCACTTCCCCCCTGTGTTTACACAGGCAGAGGAAGTGACACGCGGGGGGAGTGCGTGCATTGGCTGGGAGCGATCCGGAGGGGGCAGACAAAAACGAACAGCCGCCTCCTCATCCCGGATCGCTCGGACAGCCACAGGGACCACCGCAAGTACCGGGGGGTCCCAATCGGACCCCCGACCCACATCTAGGCAGGGACGTACAGGTACGCCAATTTGCCTGTACGTGACATTCTGCCGACGTATATGTACATGCAGCGGTCCTTAAGGGGTTAAATATCGTACCTGCTGGGTGTCTATAGTAGTGGCACATGTTTAGAAATGTCCCTGCACAAAACGAGATTACTATAAGGAAAAAAGAAATGTAATACTGCTTGCGGCTTTAATGTAATGTTTGGTCCCTGCAATATGGATACAAATCTTTGAAAAAAATAGCATGAGTTTCCCCGCCACCACTCCCCCCAGGTCATTAGAAGACCCAGTGCCAATCCTGACCTCCCTGGGGCCCTAAGCAAAATTACATGGCACATTAAAAATGAGAAGCGGGGGTCGCTGACGACAGTGACATGTCACATTAAAGAAAGTTGAGAAGCGGGGGGAGGCGGTGTTCTGCTGTCGTAAATGACTCAGCCAGCGAGTTTAGAAGCGGGGTGAGGGGGCAAAAATGACTTCTCACCAGGCAGGGCCTCTAGTAAATTGGGGGCACTTTGCAGCTTTTCAGGGCCCTAAGTGGCTTGCATAGTGAGCCTATAGCAAGGATCGGCCTTGACAAGACCCTTTGGCCCTATATACTTTGAACAGCAGTATACAGGCTGTGCAAACAAGACAAGGACTGTAGGTTTGTTAAGTAGAATCTGAACCATGTCATTCTGTAATTGTAGCGTAACAAAGAGCCACATGCAGAGTATTGCATCAACAATTTTTATTAGACGCCCCTGTTAAACAGGGGCAGAAAAATTTGGCCTTAGGCACAACACAACACTGCAACCCCTCACAGATACTGTAATTGGAGCGCAACAAAGAGCCACATGCAAAGTATTGCATCAAAAAATTGTTATTAGACGCCCCTGTTAAACAGGGGCAGAAAAATCTGGCCTTTCTATTCCCGCACCATGTAAACCAGACGCTGGCGATGGTTGCTGGAACCAGTCAGACCTTGGGGCTGCGGACTAAAAAATTGTCTGAAGGCATCGGTCAGACGGCCACCTTCTCCACCGCTCCTTCTGTGACTCACCGAAGCCTCAGCAACACGTTGTCCAGGACCAGGATTTGGTAATCCCCCAGGTTCTGGGAACGCGTTGCACGGACCCTTCTGCAAGGCCTCCCGCAGAAGTTTCATCTTCTGCTCCCTCTGCGACGGCAAGACAAGCTCCGCAACCTTACTCTTGTAACGTGGATCAAGGAGAGTTGCCAGCCATTAATGATCCCTCTCCTTGATACCACAAACACAAGGATCCTTACGCAGGCATTGTAGGATCAGGGAGGCCATGCAGCATAGGTTTGCTGAGGCATTCAGGGCACAGTACTCTGGGTCACTGAGAACGACAGGATCCTCAGCCACCTCATCCCAGCCACGTAAAAGTCCATGGGTTCCTTGGGACTGTAAGTGATCCCTTGAAGACTGCTGATGCTGAGTGCTTGGCTCCACCTCCATGCTGCTGATACAATCATCCTCCTCCTCCTCCTCCTCCTCTTCCTGTGTGCTAGGTGGGCAAGCAGGACCACTGTCTGGATAAAGGGGGCCCTTGAGAGGTAAGGAAGTCCTCCTCTTCCTCCCTCTGTTCTGCTTCAAGGGCCCTGTCCATTATTCCACGTAGCGTGTGCTCCAACATGTGAATAAGAGGGACAGTCTCACTGATGCATGTATTGTCACTGCTCACCATCCTCGTGGCCTCCTCAAATGGTGACAGGACAGTGCATGCATCCCTGATCATGGCCCACTGGCGTGGGGAAAAAAAAACCAAGCTCCCCTGACCCAGTTCTGCTGCCATATTGGCACAGGTACTCATTGATGGCCCTCTGCTGCGTGTGCAGCCGCTGCAGCATGGCCAATGTAGAGTTCCATCTGGTGGGCATGTCACAGATTAGACGGCTCTTGGGCAGGTTGTATTCCCTTTGGAGGTCTGTCAGCCCAACAGTGGCATTATATGACCTCCAGAAATGCACACATACTTTCCTGGCCTGCTTCAGGAAATCCTGTAAGCCTGGGTACCTGCCCAAGAACCGCTGCACCACCAAATTCAGGACATGCGCAAAACAGGGCACATGGGTCAGTTTTCCCTGTCGCATGGCAGAGAGGAGGTTGGTGCCATTGTTGCTAACCACCATTCCAGGCTTAAGCTGGCGTGGCGTCAACCACCTCTGAGCCTGCCCCTGCAGAGCTGACAGAACCTCTGCCCCAGTGTGGCTCCTGTCTCCCAAGCACACCAGCTCTAGCACCGCATGGCATCTCTTGGCCTGCATTCCTGCGTAGCCCCTCGTATGCCTACGGAGCACGGCTGGTTCTGAGGAGACATCAGCACAGGAAGAGGCCACCGAGGAAGAAGAGGAGGGGGTGGAGGAGAGAGGTGTGTTACAACCAGTAGTAGTGTTTTGGAGGCATGGTGGCGGAACAACCTCCAACACTACTGTACCTTGCCCTGCATCCTTCGCAGCTGCCAGCAGAGTCACCCAATGCGCCGTGAAAGAGAGGTAACGTCCCTGTCCATGCCTGCTGGACCATGAGTCAGCAGTAAGATGCACCTTACCACTGACCGCCCCAGCGAGGCATGGACATTGCCTTCCACATGCCGGTAGAGAGCAGGAATTGCCTTCCGTGAGAAAAAGTGGCGTTTGGGTACTTGCCACTGAGGTACCGCACATTCCACAAACTCACGGAAGGGGGCAGAATCTACCAACTGAAAAGGTAGCAGTTAAAGTGCTAGCAATTTTGCTAAGCTAGCATTCAACCGCTGGGCATGTGGATGGCTGAGAGAGTACTTCTTTCAGTGCTGCAGCAGCTGGGGCAGGGAAATTTGTCTGGTACTATCAGTAGATTGCCCGCATGTACTACTAGGTTGTGACACACCTATTTCTACACCTTCAGTCCTATTAGTGCAGGCTTCAGAGAGGACTGATGGTCTAGTGGGGTTGGAGGTCCCAGCTGATGAGGGGCAAGGGGAGGTCCGCTTTGTTCTTTGGTGTGGGTCTTTCTGGTATGCTTGCCAACGAACTGCATGGCAGGTCGACATATGTCTGGTCAAGCATGTGGTGCCCAAGCTGGTGATGTTTTGGCCAAGCTAGATACGTTTGAGACATATGTTGCAAATAGCAATGGTGCGATCTGATGCACATGTCTCAAAAAAGGCCCACACCAAAGAACTTTTGTAGTAAGGTTGAGACACAGCAGCGCCCTGCAGAGGCGTAGCTCTGCAATGTAATGCAGTTGGTGTGCTGCCCTTAAGCTGGCCCCTGGAGGGCATCCTGCCTCTTTGGAGATGTGCCTGTGCCTCCTTCTCCTCTTCCTCCTCCTCCTCCTCTTGCTCCTCCTCTCTCCTATCAGGCACCCACATAGAGTCAGTGACCTCATCATCCCCTCCCTCGTCATCACTGTCGAAAACCTGGCTGTATGCTCCAGCTGGGGGAACATCATTGCTGTCCCTCTCGGGTACCCCCTCTCTCTGGGCTCACATCAATGCCTTCCTCTATCTGTGTTCCATCATTGGAGCCTTCAAAACGCTGCGCATCTTCAGGCAACATGTACCCAACACTGTGTTGAAACAGTTCAGGGGACTCCTCAGGAGGACATGGTGGGACTAGGGAAGGATTGTGTGATGCCATTGTGCAGAGGGAGAAGGACGCATTGGCAGCTGCTTTGCCAGACAAACTAAGCTCAGCCTGGGTGAGAGAGGATGAGGAGGATGAGGACGGCTTGGTCATCCACTCTACTAATTTCTCTGCATGTTGAGGCTCAACACGGCCAGCTCCCGAAAAGAAGGACGAGCGGCCACGTGCTGAAGAGGATGCACCGTCTCCACCACCAGCGTTGCCTCTAGATGCAGAGCCTGCTTGCCCTCGTGACTCTCTGCCTATCCTTGTTGTCCTTCCAGACATTTTAATGGCCTGCACAGGACAAAATCAGTACACACACCTTGTACTTTTAGGTAAAAACTAGAGAGGACAAGTGCAGTAAACTCCAAGTAGGTTTAAGTGAAAAATATACAGCACAAGTGCAGTAACACAACTACGTTTAGGTGCTAATAAACAGCACAAGTGCAGTAACACAAAGGACGTTCAGGTGCAACTGAACAGCACAAGTGCAGTAACACCAAGTACGTTTAGGTGCTAATAAACAGCACACGTGCAGTAACACCAACTACGTTTAGGTGCAAATAAACAGCAGAAGTACAGTAACAAAAAGTACGTTTAGGTGCTAATAAACAGCACAAGTGCAGTAACACAAAGGACGTTTAGGTGCTATTAAACAGCACACGTGCAGTAACAGCAAATGCATTTTAGGTGCTATTAAACAGCACACGTGCAGTAACAGCAAATGCGTTTAGGTGCTATTGAACAGCACACGTGCAGTAACAGGTAATGTGTTTGGGTGCTATTAAACAGCACACGTGCAGTAACAGCAAATGCGTTTAGATGCTATTAAACAGCACATATGCAGTAACAGGAAATGCATTTAGGTGCTATTGAACAGCACACGTGCAGTAACAGCAAATGCGTTTAGGTGCTATTAAACAGCACACGTGCAGTAACAGCAAATGTGTTTAGGTGCTATTAAACAGCACACGTGCAGTAACAGCAAATGCGTTTAGGTGCTATTAAACAGCACACGTGCAGTAACAGCAAATGCGTTAAGGTGCTATTAAACAGCACACGTGCAGTAACAGCAAATGCGTTTAGGTGCTATTAAATAGCACACGTGCAGTAACAGCAAATGCATTTATGTGCTATTAAACAGCACACGTGCAGTAACAGCAAATGCGTTAAGGTGCTATTAAACAGCACACGTGCAGTAACAGCAAATGCGTTTAGGTGCTATTAAATAGCACACGTGCAGTAACAGCAAATGCGTTTAGATGCTATTAAACAGCACACGTGCAGTAACAGGAAATGCGTTTACGTGCTATTAAACAGCACACGTGCAGTAACAGCAAATGCGTTTAGGTGCTAATAAACAGCACACGTGCAGTAACAGCAAATGCGTTTAGGTGCTATAAAACAGCACACGTGCAGTAACAGCAAATGCGTTTAGGTGCTATTGAACAGCACACGTGCAGTAACAGCAAATGCGTTTAGGTGCTATTGAACAGCACACGTGCAGTAACAGCAAATGCGTTTAGATGTTATTAAACAGCACACATGCAGTAACAGCAAATGCGTTTAGGTGCTATTAAACAGCACACGTGCAGTAACAGCAAATGCGTTTAGGTGCTAATAAACAGCACACGTGCAGTAACATCAAATGCGTTTAGGTGCTATAAAACAGCACACGTGCAGTAACAGCAAATGCGTTTAGGTGCTATTGAACAGCACACGTGCAGTAACAGCAAATGCGTTTAGGTGCTATTGAACAGCACACGTGCAGTAACAGCAAATGCGTTTAGGTGCTATTGAACAGCAAACGTGCAGTAACAGCAAATGCGTTTAAGTGCTATTAAACAGCACACGTGCAGTAACAGGAAATGTGTTTAGGTGCTATTGAACAGCACACGTGCAGTAACAGGAAATGCGTTTAGGTGCTATTAAACAGCACACGTGCAGTAACAGCAAATGCGTTTAGGTGCTATTAAACAGCACACGTGCAGTAACAGCAAATGCGTTTAGATGCTATTAAACAGCACACGTGCAGTAACAGGAAATGTGTTTAGGTGCTATTAAACAGCACACGTGCAGTAACAGCAAATGCGTTTAGGTGCTAATAAACAGCACACGTGCAGTAACAGCAAGTGCGTTTAGGTGCTATTAAACAGCACACGTGCAGTAACAGCAAATGCGTTTAGGTGCTATTAAACAGCACACGTGCAGTAACAGCAAATGCGTTTAGGTGCTATTGAACAGCAAACGTGCAGTAACAGCAAATGCGTTTAAGTGCTATTAAACAGCACACGTGCAGTAACAGCAAATGCGTTTAGGTGCTTTTGAACAGCACACGTGCAGTAACAGCAAATGCGTTTAGTTGCTATTAAACAGCACACGTGCAGTAACAGCAAATGCGTTTAGGTGCTATTAAACAGCACACGTGCAGTAACAGCAAATGCATTTAAGTGCTATTAAACAGGACAAGTGCAGTAACACCGAGTACGTTTAGGTGTAAACTAAACAGCACACAGGCAATACAACACGTTAGAACACTGCAGCTAGCACATTCTCCTGCCTGACAAATAGGAATAGCTGATCTAGCTAAGCTATACCGTGTATAAATATATGTACAACTCCCAGGGATGTATATATATCCTAAATAAGCTAAACTGACTAGCCTGCCTGCCTGCTCTATCTAGCTATCTAAAAAGACTATCTCTCTGTCTCTCTGACTGCTCTCATTAACAAGCCGCAAAAACACTACACAAGGCCACCCAGCAGGTGTGGGGCGTGTGCTAAAGCCCTGAGCCATAATTGGCCAAAGCCACCCAGGCTTTGGCCAATTATGGCTCTTCGTTTTTTGCGTGCTGTGATTGGCCAAGCATGCAGGACATACAGCATGCTTGGCCAATCATCAGCGCGCAATGCCGCAGTGAATTATGGGCCGTTGCGCGTCACTTGAATTTGGTGTGAACGACCCGTTTTGTTCGTATTTCGACGAACGATCGAACAGGCAATGTTCGAGTTGAACATATGTTCGACTCAAACATGAAGCTCATCCCTATATGTGGCTGCTTAGCATAGTTGCTATAAAACTCCATAATAGGGCCTAGCTGGGAATCACTAATACTAGAAAATAATGAGCTACTTGCAATTATTCTCATAAACAGAGTCCCTCAAAGTCAAGTTTCGGTTAGTTCTGATAACCCAAGTGAACAGCTGAAATCCTAGGCCCAGAGCCACCCCTCTGGAATTGGAGTACTGTGGTAGCAATGTATAAGGTGCTCTGCATAGTGGCTGGGTCTTCTGGAGAAGTTGTGTGCCATTAGGCTGTGGTCTGGCTGCCCACTCTCTGATTCTGATAGAGGAGGACCTCTAACCTGGCTGCAGAACACTTGCCTAGCTACCTCTGCCTCATCAGGTGTGGTCTTTCTGTGCTGCTGAAGAAGGAATGTTATGGGAAAGGATTTAAAGGAGCCTGCTTCTGCATTTGAGCATGGTGAGAAAATAGGCACTCCTCTACACTAGTGCTGCACTTAATTTAGTACAAGATTGTGTGTCTGTGTATACGATTGTGTTTCTATGTGTTATCTTATGCCAGCCTGGTGTTGGGATGAAATGTGATTAAAAAGTATTAACCCATTACTTTGTTTATTGTCTTTTGTAAAAGCGATTGTAAAGTCTAATAAACATGATATACTTGCCTGTTCTGACTTGCCTGCTCTGTGCGATGGAATTGCACATAGTGGCCCCAACCCTTCTCTTCTGGGGTCCCCACCAGGTGCTCCTGGCTCCTCCTCTTCCCTGTGTGCTCCCATAGGAAGCCACTTCCTATGGGGGCACACATGCAGGCTTAATCCCGAGCATACATAGACATATACAGCATGGCTTGGCATTGCCCTGCCTCACTCCCTCGTCACAGGATTTGACTGACAACAGTGGTAGCCCATGGCTCTGGCTGCCTCAGCCAAACCTGTGAGAGTGGGGAGAGAGAGGAAAGAGCTGCTACAGAGGGGCACAGCACTGGATCCAGTGAGGACTCAGGTAAGATAAGGGGGGAATATTGCTAATGGAAAATGTTTTACTCTAATACAGGGAATGCATTAAGGAAAATGTATAATAATAAAAATGTATAGGCCTTAGAACCATTTTGAATACTCTATTTATTATATAATAATATAATAATAATAATAATAATAATAATATATTATAGAATCATGGCATTCAAAAAGTATATATTTTAATGTGGGGGGTGGATATTATTTTTTTTTAGCCTCGAGTGCCAGATATTTTAGGTAAACTACAAAAAACAATGGGCCAGATTCATGTACATCGGCGCATTTTTGGACCGGCGTAGTGCAACTCCTTTAAGTTAGAACGGCTTAATTTCGAGGCGCAAGTGCCGTATCCTCGTAGTATTTTCGGCCAAATTTGCACCGGTGCAATGTAAATTCCGAGGCGTAAGGCGGTGTAATTCAAAGTGGGAAGGACGTGGACGTGTTCCGATGAAATGAGCCGTGACCCCATGCAAATGAAGGGCTGGCCAGACTGGGCATGTGCACATGAAGCAGACTATGGTCAGCACCTCTCTGAGCATGCTCAGAACTCGGCACAGCGCAATCAGTTAGATAGGAACTAGGCCCGTCAGACTTAGTGAGCTATGCACAGTGCTTAAATAGACCGAGAGAAATGTCCTTCCATTGCAAAAGTACATCCAATTTTTTTCCCTTCCTACAGCAAGGTGCTTTTGTTCTGTTGTTTGTTAGTGTTTGTTGGTTTGTGACGTGTCTTTGAGATTTTTGGAGAGTGTTTTTGCTGAGTTTTTTTTTTTTTTTTTTGCTGGGCATTTTTTTTTTGCTGGGCATTTTTTTTTGCTGGGCATTTTTTTTTATTTTGATTTTTTTTTTCTGTTTGTGAATGATTTTTGAATGTGGGGGTGACATTCCTGCCACCACTCCACTTGTACGCTGAAAAGAGCCACTGGCAAGGAAATGGAGTGTTGCCAGGACCTTGACCAGTGGCTGCACTGCGTGTGAGCGGTGTGTTGGGCTGGTGATGTCCTCCTGCAGGGTTGTGGTTAATTCCAGGATGGCATGAGGGGTGAATCTGAAGATGCGATACACCTCAGAATCACTCATGCCAAAGATGTCTATGCGTGTGCGGTATATCCTCTCCCATGCCCTCCTCCGTGCCCTCCTCCGTGCCCTCCTCCTTCTGTGCTCATCTAAAGTCAGTAGTATAGCTATGAGCAAGGATGCCCCTGGCATGTTGGCAGGGCCGCCATCAGGAATTATGGGGCCCCTTACACAGCTTCATGCATGGGCCCCCTGGAGCAGAGAACTGGGGGGGGGGGGTGCTGCCGTCTGAAATTGAGAAGCGGGGGGGGGGGGCCTTTACAAAAAAAAGAAGAAATAAAGAAAAATAGATATAAAAAAAGGGGGTAGCCATCCAGGCACCTTGGGGCCCTTTAAGGGGTTGCCATCTTGGGAACTCCGGACCCCTAAAACAAAAACAAAACAATTTTTTTTTTCAAGGGGTTCCCATCCGGGCCCCTGGGTACCCCCGGGCCCCTTACAGGTGTATTGCCTGTACCCCCCTGATGGCAGCCCTGCATGTTGGCATATAGATTGTTGTCCTGCAAGTGTGGGTGCTCAGCTCGTCCTTAACGGTGTTGCTTTAGCTGACATGTAGACGGATTGTCTAATTTTAAACCTGCTTTTATATGGTCTAATTTTAGACTTTCCGTGCAGCTGATAAGCACATCGTGTAGACTGCACCGCACAAACTTACTTTTATGGATCGGCGTATCTCCCTCATTTGCATATTTGCATAGGAAATCAATGGTGTGGACGGAGTAAATGTGCACCTAGGATGTGCAGGCGTAGGCAAGTTATGCCGGTCGGGAGTAGCGTATTTTGGTGCGTATTTAGTTCTGTGGGTACGGTGCAAAAAATATTCCGGAGCAAATTTAGACTTAGGGCCAGATTCAGGTAGATGGGAGCATCTTTGCTCCAGAGTAACGCTTCTCATTTACGTTACTCTGCCGAAATTTTAGCAGCAAGTGCTGTCATTCACGAAGCACTTGCTCCTAAAGTTGCGGCAGCGTAACGAAAATGAGCCGGCGCAATTCAAATTGGGCGGGTACGGGGCGTGTAGTATTTAAATTAAGCGCGATCCCGCCGCGAACGTACTGCGCATGCGTCGAGTGTCAAAGCATCCCCGTGCGCATGCTCCAAATTCTGTGAATGAACGTCAATGACGTCACATTCCCATTCATGATCTTTTTACGCAAGCGACGTGATTTTTTTTTTCCCGACGCGATGACGACGCCTATACCTAACATAGGATACTCCAACCCCATGTACGTATATCTTCGCGCCGCGTATCGCTTCCGGAAACGTCGTACCGTCATTGCGTCGCGCCGGAATTCGCTCGTGAATTGCCGATTTCCGCTCATTAACATATTTTTTGAGCGGAAATCGGCGGGAACGCCCCCGGCGCTATTTTTAAGTTGAAGTAACGATGCGATGGCGAAACTCAGTTACGCTGATCGCATCGGAGCTTCAACCCGGCGTTTCTTGTTTTCTGGTTACAGAAAACAAAAACGCCGGCTCAAAGTGACAGTTAGGCTGGCGGATCACTGGATCCGCCAGCCTAACTGTTCCTGAATCTGGCCCTAAGATGGCACATCTCATGATACTCCGGCGTAAGTGCTTTGTGAATCTGGCCCAATGTCCTCACCTGAAAGCCAAATACCAACATGACGCTTAGTAAAATAGGTGTGTAGTGAGCCAAACTTTCAGACATGGTGTTGGGATGGGAGGCTCTTAGTGGAGAAAAAAAGCACTAACCCCCTTTTTCAAAGTCATTAAACAAGACCTAACAATCATCAAGGCCTGGCTTACTATTTATACCTATGGTGTAGGGGTTGATGCTTGAGCTGCCTATTTGCCCGAATGATGGGGAAAAAAAAATTGAATTATCTTGTAATTATCAAAATATTCAAACAGGGATTGGATACTTGGACAAAAATAACATTTCTTTAAAAAAAAAAATGGAACTTTACACTCTTATGCAACATTATTTTAAATCCTGCTGCTAGCCTCAGTAAATATATAGGAAGGTATATTATAGTCACTCGTTTTAAACTTTTTATTTACATTTCTTTAGTTACTTCCTGATTTCCGGCCTAGACTCAAATTATGTCATACATCCAAGAAGAGTCTTCACTGATGTTTTTTTCTTTCACCTGGAGAGGAACTTTTTCAGTTAAGCATACCCACCAGCCTGCATGCCCAGGGCAGCCATCACAAATTTTGGGGCCCCTTACACAGCTTTAGGCAGGGCCCCCATGAAGCAGAAAAAGAAAGTGATGAGGGAAGGGGAGTGATGGACTGGGAAAATAGGAGGGATTGCACTCACATGGGCCACATCCGTATATAGGATCAAATAAATGGAAACAATAACTGTGGAGAGGTATTGATGGTCGGACTTTCAAGGCCAAGGAAGTAGTTTAAAAATATAATTTTAATATAATCATTTAGATAAAACAAAATAAATGCACAGTAACATATACATAAAAATAACAATAATACATATATAAAAAAGAAAACAAGATCGCGCTAAAAATATAAATGAAATAGAGTCCATAAGACAATATATTCAAGTGACTGTTGATTAGATGAAGTCCATGAATGGTGTATTCAGGTAGATGAAAATCACAGAAAACACAATCCACCAAAACAAATTGAAGACAATCTCCACCAGGTGCAAAGCAATTTCACACTAACGCAGTGCCAGAGAGATGAGAACCTCCACCACAATGGTATATATACTCTTACCAGATGAAAATGATCCCTGGTTAGAGGAGATCATATAGAGCGTAGTAAGAGACTGAGATCGAGGATAACTGGGATGTTCAGTTTCCTTATAGGTTTCCTTATAGGTGAATAGCACTCCCAAAACGATCGATCCAAGTGTACATAAAAAATAAGGGGCTCACATAGTGTAAATCCTTATTTAATATAAAAGCAAAAGTAAACAGAGATGCACTTACAATCTAGTTGAATTTGTAGAGCGTTTAAAACAAGCCGGCCGGCTTAGAACACACAGCCCGTATCCGGGTAGAGAAAAGCGCGGTGACGTCAGAACGCCGCCTCCCTACGTTTCGTCACGAGAGGACTTGGTCACGGGATAACAGGCGGCGTCCTGGATCACCGCATAAATACATACAAAGCATCGGATGCAGCCTCGATGTGGTGAGAACATCCGATCGTATAGCGGACATCTTGGTTATTGGAAAAACCCATTGGCTATAATGTATGACCTAGGCCAAGTAAGGGAACCAATATGACCGAATAGATTGACCGTTTGGTTTACAAATAAAGCAAAATAAGAAAAAAATGTATGAAAAAGAGGAGAAATATTCCATTCCATACAAATTTTCTCTTTACTCAATCACTTGTTAATAATTAAAAAATGTTGATTATTAAAACAACATACAAATTTATAACACCAATCCCATAAGTAATGGTGTGGAAAAGTGAAAACGCACTACAACAGTAATGCGTATCACGTGACTCTGAGTATAAAAAGAAAAAAAAAAATAAATAAAAATAAAAATGCGTACAACCAATCACTTTGGTATGATCTGCGTTGATTGATAGAAAAATATAAATGTAAACTAGTAATAAAAATTGTAAAATATTTATTGATGAATATGTATTGATTTACCCGTATGTACGGCACCAATATACTCGGGCATCACAAAAAAACAAAAAAATTATATAGATATATCTTAAATGAATCTAACGATTATAAAATTATATGTATATAGCTGGCTAGACACCACATCGAGCTCGCATCCTACCAGAAAACATAAACATTAGCATTTATATACAAGATAACACTTATATATAAAGAAGAGCTCAAAAAATTGATATCATTATTAAGAAAATATAGAAAAAAGGGTATCATTGATTTTATCAATTATGAATTGGCTAAAAAGCAGTTTACGTCCACTTCTATATTTAGGCCATGTGGCGTATAACATTTTAATTTATGGACCCAGGACATCTCCAACCTGGAAATGGTTCGCACCAAATGGCTGCCTCTCCAGTGGGGACTAAATTTATCTATCCCTACAAAAATTGTATTTTTGGGATTTTTATGATGTGCAGTCAAATAGTGTTTAGATACAGAATGTTTAGTGTACCCTAAGCGAATATTGTTGATGTGTTCATTCAAGCGAACTTGTAAAGGACGTTTAGTACGGCCCACATATTGTAGCCCACAAGGGCACTGGAGCATATAGACCACCCCTGTTGTGGAACATGTAATGAAGGGTCTGATAGTGTAGCTTTTTGAAGTGCACGAAGAACTAAAAGTAGTGGTTCTTCTACACTTCAAGCCATTGAGAGAACAGACCTGACACTTGCCACATTTGTAATACCCTGTTAGGCCAGGTAAAAATTTGGAATCCATACTAGGTGGATTCAGGATATTAGGGGCTAATTTATCCTTTAGGGAAGGTGCCCCCCTGAAAACGACCTGTGGCTTATCTGGCAGGATACCTCCCAAAATCTTGTCACTTTTCAGAATGTGCCAATGTTTGTCCACTATATGTTTGATGTTTGCATGTTGGCAAGAGTAATTCGTGATGAAAGGGTTACGGAATTTATTGTCTTTAGCCTTATTGGTCCCCACAGTCAGTAGGTCACTTCTATTAACTCCATGAACACCAGCTAGAGTAGTAGCCAAAAATTCATCTGAGTAGCCTTTTTCCAGAAACCGTTTGGTGAGAAGGTCAGCCTGCTCAACAAATGTTGTGTCATTAGTGCAATTACGCTTCAACCGAAGATATTGGCTCTTTGGCACCGATCTGAGCCATGATGCATGGTGGCAGCTATTTTTTGGGATAAATGCATTTCTGTCAGTGGCCTTGAAAAATGTTGATGTCACAAAACCACCATTACTGACAGAAATGGTCAGATCTAAGAAATTAATCTTATCCCGACTCACCTCTCGACTTAAATGGATACCTCTGTTGTTGACATTCAGAGCATCCAAGAATTGCATCAAATCGTCCTCGGCGCCATCCCAGAGGAGGAGGATGTCATCAATGTATCTAGCCCACAAAAAAATCTGGGGTCTAGATTCAACACAGACGACATCCTCCTCCCATTTGGCCATGAAGAGGTTTGCCAAACTGGGGGCATATTTAGCCCCCATGGCAACACCCCTATCTTGCCTATAAAATTGGCCATTAAACCAAAAATAATTGTGAGAAGCAGCGTACTCTAACAGTTCCATAATAAACATGACCTGTCGGTTAGGGAGGTCTGAGTCTCTTTTTAAAAAATGTGAGACTGCTTCCAGGCCTAATTCATGAGGGATCACAGTGTATAGTGAGGTTACATCTGCTGTGACCATCAACAAGTTGGCAGGAGGTGTGAGGTCCTTCAGTAAGTTAATAATGTGTCTAGTATCCTTGACAAATGAAGGCATGTTGCGCACTAAAGGTTGTAAATAGAAATCAATGTACTTGCCCACCCGGGAGGTAATGGAATCAATCCCACTAACTATGGGCCGTCCCGGGGGGCAAGTGGGGTTCTTATGTACCTTTGGGAGGTAATAGATAATTGGGGTCCGAGGGGACTCAGGGATAAGAAAGGCCCTTTCTTTCTTATTCAAAATGTTAAGAGTGAACCCCTTTGTTACAAGTTTAGTTAACCTCTTTTTATATTTATTAACCGGATCCAGCAGTAAGGGGGTGTAGGTGTCCGTATCAGCAACTATACGGTACATCTCTTGCATGTAATCCTCTTTGTTGAGGACCACAATGCCCCCTCCCTTATCCGCCGGGCGGATGATCAAATTTTTATTGGCACACAATGATTCTATGCCTAATTCAATATGTTGTTTACTTCTCACATTTTTGACCTTAATATCCTCCAAATCTTTCAGAGTCAGGTCTCTAAAGACCTTTAGTGAAGGTGCCAAATGGCCAGGAGGGTTGTAAGTAGAGGCATTGGATAACCCTGAGTGTACATAATTCTGCAAGAATGTTCTGGAGGGATTGAAAGGGTTAGAGGCCATATGTCGTTGGACACTAAGCTTTCTGATATACTTATGTATGTCCATATACGTAGTAAATTTATTTAAATTCTTGGGAGGAGCAAATTTAAGTCCCTTATCTAGGACTGCCAATTCAGGGCCAGTTAAGGAGTGGGTACTAAGATTGAAAATGCCCTCACCTACTACATTCTCGCTCTTTTGGGACTGAATACGCCACCCCCCTCTGGTCCCTCTTTTAGTTCTCCCAGCCTTTTTACGCCTTGTCCTACACGGGGAAAAACCCACTGTGGTTGTCCATGATCTTCCAGTTGAATGTCATCAAAGGGGTATTGTCCCCCACTGGCACCAATATCGTCATATGCCGCCACTGGGGTCTGGTAAACCCCACTTCCCAATTCTCTACTATTAGTTAGGGGTAAAAAGCTATTGTGTGTTAACACATTATACCCCCCTTCATAGTCGCCGGTATAGTGCACAACATCATTGTCTCTGTACATTGGCAAGGAGTTATAATTGGTCACTCTGGTTTGAGTTGGCCTTAGGTGGTCGTGGTACTGACTACTCTGTTGGTTACCACCAGAAAGGTTGCCAGGTGTCAATTGGCGAAACTGCCCACCTCTGCCACGGGTACCCCTACTACCTGATGTGGGATATGCCCCGCCACGAGGGCGGAAGCCCGGGGGAGGAAAAGGTATCCCTCTCTGTCCCCCTCCGTTAGTTCCCATGTTGTTAGGATGAGTAACAGTGGGTCGTTTCCCCTTTTTGGGGTGTCTCCCTGGGGTGCCATTATTTGCAGGCCGCTCCTGAGATCCACCCACAACATTAGAATAGACAGGAATACCAGTAGTGCCATTAGGGTACATAACTGGAGGGTTTGTATCCATGGCTGGATTAGACAAACCCTGTTCTTCTGCTAGGAGTTTTCTCTGCCACTCAAAGACCATATGTGAATGATAGTCACCAATGTCCCTATTATATTTCTTTTTCTTTTTGTTTTTCTGTTCTTTCTCCTCTTTCTCTAATATTTTAAGCAGGTTTTTGGATCTTTCAAGATACTCATCAGATGTCATGAATGGGATAAGTTTCTCTTTAATTAACTTAATTTCATCATCCAGCCTGCTTAATTTGCATGCCTTACGCTCTCCCAAAAACTTGAGAAGGCCCAAGCCAGCATCGTTAAAATATTTGTACCAACCCGTAAGGTCAGTTTCGCCTTTTTGAGGGGCAATTTCCCAACGTAGGCTACGGGGTACCATTTGTTGTTTCAAATATGTGTCTAAAAATACAATATCCCACTGGGTATGTAATTCAGAGACAGTGAGGTTTTTAAGCCTCATAAAGAGACCCCCTAAGTCACCATCCCCCTCTTTAAAGGTCTCAAACACTCCCTCAGTGTTGACAACACGGTTGGCTCTAAATTCAAATATATCCATTGCTCCAACGTATATGCAACAAAGGAACAAACAACAATTGAGTGATAAAGGGTTAACAGCAATGAACTGATAAAAAATACAAAAACAGCAGCAATAATCTGTATATGGACATAAATAGTAAAAAATAAAAATTGCGCTTGTTAAATATAAACGGTGAAAGCAGCGATCAAAAAGATGTTATACCACATCTAACAGAATATAAAAAAGAAAACAAGATCGCGCTAAAAATATAAATGAAATAGAGTCCATAAGACAATATATTCAAGTGACTGTTGATTAGATGAAGTCCATGAATGGTGTATTCAGGTAGATGAAAATCACAGAAAACACAATCCACCAAAACAAATTGAAGACAATCTCCACCAGGTGCAAAGCAATTTCACACTAACGCAGTGCCAGAGAGATGAGAACCTCCACCACAATGGTATATATACTCTTACCAGATGAAAATGATCCCTGGTTAGAGGAGATCATATAGAGCGTAGTAAGAGACTGAGATCGAGGATAACTGGGATGTTCAGTTTCCTTATAGGTTTCCTTATAGGTGAATAGCACTCCCAAAACGATCGATCCAAGTGTACATAAAAAATAAGGGGCTCACATAGTGTAAATCCTTATTTAATATAAAAGCAAAAGTAAACAGAGATGCACTTACAATCTAGTTGAATTTGTAGAGCGTTTAAAACAAGCCGGCCGGCTTAGAACACACAGCCCGTATCCGGGTAGAGAAAAGCGCGGTGACGTCAGAACGCCGCCTCCCTACGTTTCGTCACGAGAGGACTTGGTCACGGGATAACAGGCGGCGTCCTGGATCACCGCATAAATACATACAAAGCATCGGATGCAGCCTCGATGTGGTGAGAACATCTGATCGTATAGCGGACATCTTGGTTATTGGAAAAACCCATTGGCTATAATGTATGACCTAGGCCAAGTAAGGGAACCAATATGACCGAATAGATTGACCGTTTGGTTTACAAATAAAGCAAAATAAGAAAAAAATGTATGAAAAAGAGGAGAAATATTCCATTCCATACAAATTTTCTCTTTACTCAATCACTTGTTAATAATTAAAAAATGTTGATTATTAAAACAACATACAAATTTATAACACCAATCCCATAAGTAATGGTGTGGAAAAGTGAAAACGCACTACAACAGTAATGCGTATCACGTGACTCTGAGTATAAAAAGAAAAAAAAAAATAAATAAAAATAAAAATACGTACAACCAATCACTTTGGTATGATCTGCGTTGATTGATAGAAAAATATAAATGTAAACTAGTAATAAAAATTGTAAAATATTTATTGATGAATATGTATTGATTTACCCGTATGTACGGCACCAATATACTCGGGCATCACAAAAAAACAAAAAAATTATATAGATATATCTTAAATGAATCTAACGATTATAAAATTATATGTATATAGCTGGCTAGACACCACATCGAGCTCGCATCCTACCAGAAAACATAAACATTAGCATTTATATACAAGATAACACTTATATATAAAGAAGAGCTCAAAAAATTGATATCATTATTAAGAAAATATAGAAAAAAGGGTATCATTGATTTTATCAATTATGAATTGGCTAAAAAGCAGTTTACGTCCACTTCTATATTTAGGCCATGTGGCGTATAACATTTTAATTTATGGACCCAGGACATCTCCAACCTGGAAATGGTTCGCACCAAATGGCTGCCTCTCCAGTGGGGACTAAATTTATCTATCCCTACAAAAATTGTATTTTTGGGATTTTTATGATGTGCAGTCAAATAGTGTTTAGATACAGAATGTTTAGTGTACCCTAAGCGAATATTGTTGATGTGTTCATTCAAGCGAACTTGTAAAGGACGTTTAGTACGGCCCACATATTGTAGCCCACAAGGGCACTGGAGCATATAGACCACCCCTGTTGTGGAACATGTAATGAAGGGTCTGATAGTGTAGCTTTTTGAAGTGCACGAAGAACTAAAAGTAGTGGTTCTTCTACACTTCAAGCCATTGAGAGAACAGACCTGACACTTGCCACATTTGTAATACCCTGTTAGGCCAGGTAAAAATTTGGAATCCATACTAGGTGGATTCAGGATATTAGGGGCTAATTTATCCTTTAGGGAAGGTGCCCCCCTGAAAACGACCTGTGGCTTATCTGGCAGGATACCTCCCAAAATCTTGTCACTTTTCAGAATGTGCCAATGTTTGTCCACTATATGTTTGATGTTTGCATGTTGGCAAGAGTAATTCGTGATGAAAGGGTTACGGAATTTATTGTCTTTAGCCTTATTGGTCCCCACAGTCAGTAGGTCACTTCTATTAACTCCATGAACACCAGCTAGAGTAGTAGCCAAAAATTCATCTGAGTAGCCTTTTTCCAGAAACCGTTTGGTGAGAAGGTCAGCCTGCTCAACAAATGTTGTGTCATTAGTGCAATTACGCTTCAACCGAAGATATTGGCTCTTTGGCACCGATCTGAGCCATGATGCATGGTGGCAGCTATTTTTTGGGATAAATGCATTTCTGTCAGTGGCCTTGAAAAATGTTGATGTCACAAAACCACCATTACTGACAGAAATGGTCAGATCTAAGAAATTAATCTTATCCCGACTCACCTCTCGACTTAAATGGATACCTCTGTTGTTGACATTCAGAGCATCCAAGAATTGCATCAAATCGTCCTCGGCGCCATCCCAGAGGAGGAGGATGTCATCAATGTATCTAGCCCACAAAAAAATCTGGGGTCTAGATTCAACACAGACGACATCCTCCTCCCATTTGGCCATGAAGAGGTTTGCCAAACTGGGGGCATATTTAGCCCCCATGGCAACACCCCTATCTTGCCTATAAAATTGGCCATTAAACCAAAAATAATTGTGAGAAGCAGCGTACTCTAACAGTTCCATAATAAACATGACCTGTCGGTTAGGGAGGTCTGAGTCTCTTTTTAAAAAATGTGAGACTGCTTCCAGGCCTAATTCATGAGGGATCACAGTGTATAGTGAGGTTACATCTGCTGTGACCATCAACAAGTTGGCAGGAGGTGTGAGGTCCTTCAGTAAGTTAATAATGTGTCTAGTATCCTTGACAAATGAAGGCATGTTGCGCACTAAAGGTTGTAAATAGAAATCAATGTACTTGCCCACCCGGGAGGTAATGGAATCAATCCCACTAACTATGGGCCGTCCCGGGGGGCAAGTGGGGTTCTTATGTACCTTTGGGAGGTAATAGATAATTGGGGTCCGAGGGGACTCAGGGATAAGAAAGGCCCTTTCTTTCTTATTCAAAATGTTAAGAGTGAACCCCTTTGTTACAAGTTTAGTTAACCTCTTTTTATATTTATTAACCGGATCCAGCAGTAAGGGGGTGTAGGTGTCCGTATCAGCAACTATACGGTACATCTCTTGCATGTAATCCTCTTTGTTGAGGACCACAATGCCCCCTCCCTTATCCGCCGGGCGGATGATCAAATTTTTATTGGCACACAATGATTCTATGCCTAATTCAATATGTTGTTTACTTCTCACATTTTTGACCTTAATATCCTCCAAATCTTTCAGAGTCAGGTCTCTAAAGACCTTTAGTGAAGGTGCCAAATGGCCAGGAGGGTTGTAAGTAGAGGCATTGGATAACCCTGAGTGTACATAATTCTGCAAGAATGTTCTGGAGGGATTGAAAGGGTTAGAGGCCATATGTCGTTGGACACTAAGCTTTCTGATATACTTATGTATGTCCATATACGTAGTAAATTTATTTAAATTCTTGGGAGGAGCAAATTTAAGTCCCTTATCTAGGACTGCCAATTCAGGGCCAGTTAAGGAGTGGGTACTAAGATTGAAAATGCCCTCACCTACTACATTCTCGCTCTTTTGGGACTGAATACGCCACCCCCCTCTGGTCCCTCTTTTAGTTCTCCCAGCCTTTTTACGCCTTGTCCTACACGGGGAAAAACCCACTGTGGTTGTCCATGATCTTCCAGTTGAATGTCATCAAAGGGGTATTGTCCCCCACTGGCACCAATATCGTCATATGCCGCCACTGGGGTCTGGTAAACCCCACTTCCCAATTCTCTACTATTAGTTAGGGGTAAAAAGCTATTGTGTGTTAACACATTATACCCCCCTTCATAGTCGCCGGTATAGTGCACAACATCATTGTCTCTGTACATTGGCAAGGAGTTATAATTGGTCACTCTGGTTTGAGTTGGCCTTAGGTGGTCGTGGTACTGACTACTCTGTTGGTTACCATCAGAAAGGTTGCCAGGTGTCAATTGGCGAAACTGCCCACCTCTGCCACGGGTACCCCTACTACCTGATGTGGGATATGCCCCGCCACGAGGGCGGAAGCCCGGGGGAGGAAAAGGTATCCCTCTCTGTCCCCCTCCGTTAGTTCCCATGTTGTTAGGATGAGTAACAGTGGGTCGTTTCCCCTTTTTGGGGTGTCTCCCTGGGGTGCCATTATTTGCAGGCCGCTCCTGAGATCCACCCACAACATTAGAATAGACAGGAATACCAGTAGTGCCATTAGGGTACATAACTGGAGGGTTTGTATCCATGGCTGGATTAGACAAACCCTGTTCTTCTGCTAGGAGTTTTCTCTGCCACTCAAAGACCATATGTGAATGATAGTCACCAATGTCCCTATTATATTTCTTTTTCTTTTTGTTTTTCTGTTCTTTCTCCTCTTTCTCTAATATTTTAAGCAGGTTTTTGGATCTTTCAAGATACTCATCAGATGTCATGAATGGGATAAGTTTCTCTTTAATTAACTTAATTTCATCATCCAGCCTGCTTAATTTGCATGCCTTACGCTCTCCCAAAAACTTGAGAAGGCCCAAGCCAGCATCGTTAAAATATTTGTACCAACCCGTAAGGTCAGTTTCGCCTTTTTGAGGGGCAATTTCCCAACGTAGGCTACGGGGTACCATTTGTTGTTTCAAATATGTGTCTAAAAATTTGCTCCTCCCAAGAATTTAAATAAATTTACTACGTATATGGACATACATAAGTATATCAGAAAGCTTAGTGTCCAACGACATATGGCCTCTAACCCTTTCAATCCCTCCAGAACATTCTTGCAGAATTATGTACACTCAGGGTTATCCAATGCCTCTACTTACAACCCTCCTGGCCATTTGGCACCTTCACTAAAGGTCTTTAGAGACCTGACTCTGAAAGATTTGGAGGATATTAAGGTCAAAAATGTGAGAAGTAAACAACATATTGAATTAGGCATAGAATCATTGTGTGCCAATAAAAATTTGATCATCCGCCCGGCGGATAAGGGAGGGGGCATTGTGGTCCTCAACAAAGAGGATTACATGCAAGAGATGTACCGTATAGTTGCTGATACGGACACCTACACCCCCTTACTGCTGGATCCGGTTAATAAATATAAAAAGAGGTTAACTAAACTTGTAACAAAGGGGTTCACTCTTAACATTTTGAATAAGAAAGAAAGGGCCTTTCTTATCCCTGAGTCCCCTCGGACCCCAATTATCTATTACCTCCCAAAGGTACATAAGAACCCCACTTGCCCCCCGGGACGGCCCATAGTTAGTGGGATTGATTCCATTATCTCCCGGGTGGGCAAGTACATTGATTTCTATTTACAACCTTTAGTGCGCAACATGCCTTCATTTGTCAAGGATACTAGACACATTATTAACTTACTGAAGGACCTCACACCTCCTGCCAACTTGTTGATGGTCACAGCAGATGTAACCTCACTATACACTGTGATCCCTCATGAATTAGGCCTGGAAGCAGTCTCACATTTTTTAAAAAGAGACTCAGACCTCCCTAACCGACAGGTCATGTTTATTATGGAACTGTTAGAGTACGCTGCTTCTCACAATTATTTTTGGTTTAATGGCCAATTTTATAGGCAAGATAGGGGTGTTGCCATGGGGGCTAAATATGCCCCCAGTTTGGCAAACCTCTTCATGGCCAAATGGGAGGAGGATGTCGTCTGTGTTGAATCTAGACCCCAGATTTTTTTGTGGGCTAGATACATTGATGACATCCTCCTCCTCTGGGATGGCGCCGAGGACGATTTGATGCAATTCTTGGATGCTCTGAATGTCAACAACAGAGGTATCCATTTAAGTCGAGAGGTGAGTCGGGATAAGATTAATTTCTTAGACCTGACCATTTCTGTCAGTAATGGTGGTTTTGTGACATCAACATTTTTCAAGGCCACTGACAGAAATGCATTTATCCCAAAAAATAGCTGCCACCATGCATCATGGCTCAGATCGGTGCCAAAGAGCCAATATCTTCGGTTGAAGCGTAATTGCACTAATGACACAACATTTGTTGAGCAGGCTGACCTTCTCACCAAACGGTTTCTGGAAAAAGGCTACTCAGATGAATTTTTGGCTACTACTCTAGCTGGTGTTCATGGAGTTAATAGAAGTGACCTACTGACTGTGGGGACCAATAAGGCTAAAGACAATAAATTCCGTAACCCTTTCATCACGAATTACTCTTGCCAACATGCAAACATCAAACATATAGTGGACAAACATTGGCACATTCTGAAAAGTGACAAGATTTTGGGAGGTATCCTGCCAGATAAGCCACAGGTCGTTTTCAGGGGGGCACCTTCCCTAAAGGATAAATTAGCCCCTAATATCCTGAATCCACCTAGTATGGATTCCAAATTTTTACCTGGCCTAACAGGGTATTACAAATGTGGCAAGTGTCAGGTCTGTTCTCTCAATGGCTTGAAGTGTAGAAGAACCACTACTTTTAGTTCTTCGTGCACTTCAAAAAGCTACACTATCAGACCCTTCATTAGATGTTCCACAACAGGGGTGGTCTATATGCTCCAGTGCCCTTGTGGGCTACAATATGTGGGCCGTACTAAACGTCCTTTACAAGTTCGCTTGAATGAACACATCAACAATATTCGCTTAGGGTACACTAAACATTCTGTATCTAAACACTATTTGACTGCACATCATAAAAATCCCAAAAATACAATTTTTGTAGGGATAGATAAATTTAGTCCCCACTGGAGAGGCAGCCATTTGGTGCGAACCATTTCCAGGTTGGAGATGTCCTGGGTCCATAAATTAAAATGTTATACGCCACATGGCCTAAATATAGAAGTGGACGTAAACTGCTTTTTAGCCAATTCATAATTGATAAAATCAATGATACCCTTTTTTCTATATTTTCTTAATAATGATATCAATTTTTTGAGCTCTTCTTTATATATAAGTGTTATCTTGTATATAAATGCTAATGTTTATGTTTTCTGGTAGGATGCGAGCTCGATGTGGTGTCTAGCCAGCTATATACATATAATTTTATAATCGTTAGATTCATTTAAGATATATCTATATAATTTTTTTGTTTTTTTGTGATGCCCGAGTATATTGGTGCCGTACATACGGGTAAATCAATACATATTCATCAATAAATATTTTACAATTTTTATTACTAGTTTACATTTATATTTTTCTATCAATCAACGCAGATCATACCAAAGTGATTGGTTGTACGTATTTTTATTTTTATTTATTTATTTTTTTCTTTTTATACTCAGAGTCACGTGATACGCATTACTGTTGTAGTGCGTTTTCACTTTTCCACACCATTACTTATGGGATTGGTGTTATAAATTTGTATGTTGTTTTAATAATCAACATTTTTTAATTATTAACAAGTGATTGAGTAAAGAGAAAATTTGTATGGAATGGAATATTTCTCCTCTTTTTCATACATTTTTTTCTTATTTTGCTTTATTTGTAAACCAAACGGTCAATCTATTCGGTCATATTGGTTCCCTTACTTGGCCTAGGTCATACATTATAGCCAATGGGTTTTTCCAATAACCAAGATGTCCGCTATACGATCGGATGTTCTCACCACATCGAGGCTGCATCCGATGCTTTGTATGTATTTATGCGGTGATCCAGGACGCCGCCTGTTATCCCGTGACCAAGTCCTCTCGTGACGAAACGTAGGGAGGCGGCGTTCTGACGTCACCGCGCTTTTCTCTACCCGGATACGGGCTGTGTGTTCTAAGCCGGCCGGCTTGTTTTAAACGCTCTACAAATTCAACTAGATTGTAAGTGCATCTCTGTTTACTTTTGCTTTTATATTAAATAAGGATTTACACTATGTGAGCCCCTTATTTTTTATGTACACTTGGATCGATCGTTTTGGGAGTGCTATTCACCTATAAGGAAACCTATAAGGAAACTGAACATCCCAGTTATCCTCGATCTCAGTCTCTTACTACGCTCTATATGATCTCCTCTAACCAGGGATCATTTTCATCTGGTAAGAGTATATATACCATTGTGGTGGAGGTTCTCATCTCTCTGGCACTGCGTTAGTGTGAAATTGCTTTGCACCTGGTGGAGATTGTCTTCAATTTGTTTTGGTGGATTGTGTTTTCTGTGATTTTCATCTACCTGAATACACCATTCATGGACTTCATCTAATCAACAGTCACTTGAATATATTGTCTTATGGACTCTATTTCATTTATATTTTTAGCGCGATCTTGTTTTCTTTTTTATATTCTGTTAGATGTGGTATAACATCTTTTTGATCGCTGCTTTCACCGTTTATATTTAACAAGCGCAATTTTTATTTTTTAATAATACATATACATGGGTGAACCACTGTATACAAAAAAAATCCCTAAAGTCGCCGACGCACGTTTCGCCGTGGGGCTTCTTCAGGACGGATGTTTAAGGATTTTGTGAGATGTTGTATACTCAGAAAACAAAAATAGTTGTATAGCCGATGACTCTACAGCGAATGCAATCCAGGGCGCACACCGCAATCAGATATTCAATGGTATGATAAGTACTTGATTCAAGAAAATCCTCAGATCTTGTTATAGATCTTTAGTTGACAGCAGAGTCAAGGTAAGGATACTCTTAAAATTCATAGAAAAGCGTGATGCTATTGTGATGAAAGACCATAGAGCCAGCTGGGACACGTCACCCAACCTAGATTGAACTTAAGGACCTCCAGGTGTGTTGAGCAACCATTCAGCAAGTAAATTTTTAAGTTTCAAGTTTTGAGCCAGGCTATCAGATGGTTGATTTAGCAAAGGGTCCGTGTCCCAGGGTGTACATCTACATGACACACCTGTGACACACCTGTGTGTCATGTAGATGTACACCCTGGTACACCCTATACTGCTCACGCATAGGAATTTCAAGGGTGTAAACACAGTGAGGGTGGTAGTAAATGCTACGTGATATTTGCCCTTACTCAAGATGGCCACGGCTAAAATTGCTAG
The DNA here is from genome assembly GCA_029574335.1 of Rana kukunoris. Classification (NCBI taxonomy): domain Eukaryota; kingdom Metazoa; phylum Chordata; class Amphibia; order Anura; family Ranidae; genus Rana; species Rana kukunoris. The sequence continues at coordinate 376,130,987 of CM056051.1, forward strand.
CAAGGTGTTTTTCAAAGTGGTTTCTCAACAAACTAAAGCATGGAGACATACAGTATATGGATGGGCGAGTTAGCTTTAAATATTAAAAATTAGTTAAATAACTTTTAGGTTTGGGTTGGTCAAACAGAGTTAAGTTCCATTTTAAACAATTTAGGGTATTTTAAACATTCACTGTCATTCTCATGTCTTTGATTCTCAATCCCTACACTAAAGTACCCCCAATCATTTTCAGACAGACAAGTTCACTTTTGTTGACATAGCAATACAAGCATTTCAACCCCAATAGCTGTCCATCACAACCCAGAAAACCTCAATCCTGCTCTGTCTATGTACAATAAAAGTACTACATACAGCTATTATGCACAGTCCACTAGACGTCTATACATTTTGAATAGAAAAGCAAAGCTGGGTAATTATCCAGGAAGGTCCTGCCAGACAGAAAAAGTATGATAATAAACTAACCACTGAAGTAATGGTTAAAAAAGAAGGACACATAATTATGTAAACAGTTGCATTTGAAAGAATGTCTGTATAGTACCTCAAGTGGTGTCATTTAGTTCTTATACATCCTTGTAGGTGGGCAATCCTATTTACATTGGGATGCAGGCCTGCCTTAAAGGTTTGAATGTTTCCTCTGAGGTATAAAACATCTACTAACTGGGAAGAAAGCATGACATCAATAAAATCCCCTATGAGTCAGATTGTCCATTCAGTTTCAAGAACAAAGGGCCTTTTTGGATATCAGTTTTGTAAAAAAAAAAAAAAAAATACCATAAAAATAAAGCTTTAGCCAAATAGTTTTTCACTACACATATGACACAGCATCGCTTCCAAATCTCTTTCCATTGGCAGTATTATATGTTTTGCACTTAAGGTATATACAGTTGTGCTCATAAGTTTACATACCCTAGCAGAATTTATGATTTTTTGGCCATTTTTTAGAGAATAACACAAAAACATTTCTTTCACTCATGGTTAGTATTTGGCTAAAGCCATTTATTCTTAATCAACTATGTTTTCCCCTTTTTAAATCATAATGACTACAGGAAATACCCAAATGACCCTGATCAAAAATTTACAGTTTTGATTTTTGGCCTGATAACATGCACACAAGTTGACACAAAGGGGTTTGAATGGCTATTAACCACTTTGCAACCGCCCTATACTGAAAGTACGGCTACAGGGCGGTTGCTTGATTCTAAGTGGCCATTAATTAACGGCCTTTTAGAATCGCGCTCCCGCGCGCCCCTGAGGCGCGCACACGGGAACATCCGTGACCGCCGGGTCCAGGGGACCCGGCCCATCACGGATCACGGTAAATCGCTGCTGATAGCGGCGGTTTACCACGTGATCGCGCCGTCCAATGACGGTGCGATCAGATGTAAACAGACCGGCGTCATTTGATGACGTCAGTTCCTCCCTCCTCTCTCTGTACCGATCGGTACAGTGTGAGAGGAGAGGGGAGGGAGCGGATGGCAGCGGCAGTGCTGCGGGCTGGATCTGTGACAAATGTAGCCACTTCCCGCCCGGTCTATGACAAATGTACGTCCGGGAAGTGGTTACAGATTTGTGACATGCCGTTTAGGAACGGCTTTTGCAAAAGTGCCCAGCGCGTGTCCGCAGGTGCGCGCAGCGCGGCGATCGAGGACGGCGTGTGTCCCTCGAACACATCGCTTCCCCGATCACGGTAAACAGCCAATTTCATTGGCTGTTTACCACGTGATCAGCTGTGTCAAAGACACAGCTGATCACATTTCAAAACAAATTTGAGGCTTGCAGAGCGGGGATCGTTGCAGGCGCGTGTCCCTTGGACACAGCGCTTCCCCGATCAGGGTAAACAGCCAATGAAATTGGCTGTTTACCACGTGACCGGCTGTGTCCAATCACAGCCGGTCACAAGTGTAAACAAAGCAGGCAGTTACTATCTGATCCCTGCTCTCTCCTCACACACCGATTTGTGAGGAGAGAGCAGGGATCAGTAAGTGAGATCAGTGTAGTTTGTCTGCATATTTATACTGTATACAACACAGCCACCCTACCCCCCCCCCCACCAATAAAGAGGACCTGTCACACAGCCCTATAAATCAGCCCATCTGTAAATCAGCCCATCTGTAAATCATCTGTAACACCGCCACCCGTACCGCCATCGGTACCGCCGCTACCCGTACCACCATCGGTACCACTGCCACCCGTACCGCCACCACCCATACCACCATCAGTACCGCCACCACCTGTACCGCCATCGGTACCGCTGCCACCCGTACCGCCACCACCACCCATACCGCAATCGGTACCACCACCACCTGTACCGCTATTGGTACCGCTGCCACCCGTACCGTCATCGGTACCGCCGCCACCCGTACCGCCACCACCACCCATACCGCAATCGGTACCACCACCACCTGTACCGCCATCACCCGTACCGTCATCGCTGCTACCACCACCCGTACCGCCATCGGTACCACCATCACCCGTACCGCCATCGGTACCACCACCACCCGTACCGCCACCGGTACCACCACCACCTGTACCGCCACCGGTACCACCACCACCTGTACCGCCACACATTCCTGCCACTAATACCTCCATCAGTACCGCCACACAGGCTACTAGTACTGCCATCAGTACCACTGCCATCGGTACCACCACCCATACCGCCATCGGTATCACCACCCATACCGCCATCGGTACTACCACCACCGCTATCGGTACCACCACCACCACACATTCCTGACACCAATACCTTCATCGGTACCACCACATAGGCCGCCACCACCACCACCAGCAGTACTATTACGCAGGCCCACCAATAAGTACTGACATACTGCCATAATGTCCCAAAAGCTTTTCACACTCGAGGAGGCATATGTCATTATGTCCACCATGTCCGATGATGAGCACAGCGAGGAGCCCCCATTATCCGATTCTGATTCGGAATATGAGCCAGTGGAGGATAGTGGCTCAGAGTCCGAGTCCCCGGAGGAAACCGTCCCTCCCAAAAGAACGCGATTGGGACCAAGATCAGGACCAAGATCAGGAGATCTGCCCAGCACCAGCAGCGCCATACGCCAGGAAGAGGAGCCCAGTACTAGTAATGGAAATCCACGCCCAACCCGAAGAATCCTGCCCCAGTCCTACCTTCCCGATGCCCTGGCAAACCCCTTATGGTTGCCTGCTAACTCAGGATCCGCTATCATCCCCCCTTTCACCGCACAGCCAGGTGTGCAGCCTGACACTACGAATTTTTCTCAATTTGATTATTTTTGTTTATTTTTCCCAGAAGATTTTATGCAGAATATAGTGGATCAAACCAATCTATATGCATCCCAATATATTGCCGCCAACCCCAATTCTTCCTACGCCCGCATGTTCCACTGGCGGCGTCTAACATTGGAAGAATTTAAAATTTTTTTGGGTCTTATGTTCAATATGGGGATTACAAAGAAGAACGAAGTCCATTCATATTGGTCTACACGCCCCATCCAACACATGCCTATATTTTCCTCTCTCATGTCTAGGACAAGATACGACATGATAATGCGTTTTATCCACTTCAATGACAATTCACAGTGCCCTCCCCAAAATCATCCCCACTATGACAAATTATACAAAATACGCCCCCTAATCGATGCCTTTTCCCAGCGATTTGCAGAAGTTTTCATCCCAGACCAAAACATTTGTGTTGACGAGTCCCTTATACATTTCACTGGCCGACTGCACTTCAAGCAGTACATCCCAAACAAGAGAGCCAGGTATGGGTTAAAATTAAATAAATTATGCGATCGAGCCACTGGATATGTGTTCACATTCAGGATCTATGAAGGCAAAGACTCCCAGCTCCAGCCCCGTGATTGCCCAACATATCTTGGAACCAGTGGAAAAATTGTCTGGGAGTTGGCATACCCCCTGTTCGGAAAAGGCTACCATTTATATGTTGATAATTATTATACCAGCCTGCCCCTTTTTCGTCAACTTTACAGCAAGCAAACCCTGGCCTGCGGTACCTTCAAAAAAAACCGGAAGGGATTCCCACAAAATTTGTTGACCAAAAACTTGAAATCTGGAGAGTCGTCATTCATGAGGAACGAGGAGGTGTTGGCCATGAAGTGGAGGGACAAGAAAGATGTCCACATCCTCTCTACCATCCACAATGACACCATGGTGGAGATCCAAAAAAGAGGCAGACATATTGCCAAGCCTGAATGTGTTAACGATTACAATTTGTACATGGGGGGGGTGGATTTAAATGACCAAATGCTACAGCCCTACTTATCAACAAGAAAGTCCTATTTTTGGCACAAGAAGGTTGCGTTTCATCTGTTTCACATGGCCCTTTTTAATTCGTTTGTATGCTACCAAAAAGACAATCCGCCAACTGAAAGCCCACAAATCTCCTACCTCAAGTATATCGAAGATATCATTGAAGCCCTCATTTATCAACAAGATCCCATCCCAGGAAGCATTCGCTCTGATTGTGTGAGTCGTCTTCACGAGCGACACTTTCCCTTTAGCATCCCCCCCTCAGAATCTGGAAAAAGACGCCAAAAAAGATGCCGTGTATGCAGCAAAGCAGGAGTAAGAAGAGACACCACCTGTTACTGTCCCGATTGTCCCTCCCAACCTGGCCTGTGCCTGGGACAGTGCTTCAAAAAGTATCATACATCCATCCAATATTAGTTCCCCTTGTTAACAGACTGCCATTTCCCCATTTGCCTGCTACCATGTTAATTAACTAACCCTGGCCTGTTTACCGACGATGTCTTTGCTTGCCAATTTAAACTACATTTCTGACCTCCATGTGTACCAACCTCAGCCTGTTTACCGACAATGTCTTTGCTTGCTGATTCAAACTACGTTTCTGACCTCCATGTGTACCAACCTCAGCCTGTTTACCAACGATGCCTCTGCCTGCCGATTTAAACCACATTTCTGACTTCCATGTGCACCGACCTTGGCCTGTTAATCTACCATGTTTTTGCCTCCCACTTGGACTGATCTTTTGGCCATTTACTTTTAGTACACAGGGGTCTCACATATGTGAGGGGCTTCAGAAAAGCGTTCTGTGTAGAGAAAACCAGTTTTTCGTTTTCTGTTCTCCCAGAACAGGGTCTGGTTGCCCAGAGGCTTCAAAGCGATTTGGGTGGGAGAAGCCTCTACCCCTGTCCCCCTGGCCCTAAGCTTAATGGTCCTTCCTGCTGCCTGGACCAATACTTTGGCTGTGCTGACCATATTACTGCCTGTATTGACCCATGACATTATGGACCATGTTTCTTCCTGCTGCTTGGACCAATACTTTGGCTGTGTTGATCATATATCTGCCTGCTACCTCTACTGACTTTTCACAATATTTCTGCTAAGACACCTCTGCCTGCTACCTGGACCTGTGCTTTGGCTGTACTCTGGCTGTGCTGACAGTATCTCTGCCTGTACGAACTATGGACAGTATTCCTGCCTGCTGCCTGAATGATTGCTTTTGTTGTCGCTGACCTCATCCCTGCCTGCTGCCTGGACCGATGCTCTCCTCTGTGGACCACTGCACTACTAAAACAAACAGGTAATCTTTTGTTATTTGGTATGTGTATGCTATGTGTTAGATATATGAAGGGCCTTCAAAAATGTGATCGGTTTTAGAAAATGATATGTGCAATTTATGCTTGAAGAATGCCTGAAAGTGCTACTTCAATGTTAGGCCTCTGTATGTGGCCAGGCTGTGTAAAAGTCCCACACATTTGGTATCGCCATACTCAGGAGAAGTAGCGGAATGCATTTTGGGGTGTCATGTTTGCTATATATATGCTATGTGTTAGAAATATCTTATAAATGGACAACTTTGTGTAAAAAAAATGCATTTTCATTTTTTTTCCACATTTTCCAAAACCTTCTGGAAAAAAATGAACCGCTAAAAAGACTCATAATGCTTCATAGATTATACGTTGGGGTGTGTGCTTTCCAAAATGGGGTCATTTTGTGGACAATTCCATTGTCCTGGTGCTCCAGGGCCTTCAAAAGTGTAATAGGTGGTTGAGAAAGGATTTGTGCAATTTATGCTTGTAGAACGCCTGAAAGTGCTACTTCAATGTTAGGCCTCTGTATGGGTCCAGGCAGTGTAAAAGTCCCACACATTTGGTATTGCCATACTCAGGAGGAGTAGCGGAATGCATTTTGGGGTGTCATGTTTGCTATGTATATGCTATGTGTTAGAAATATCTTATAAATGGACAACTTTGTGTAAAAAAAATGCATTTTCATTTTTTTTCCACATTTTCCAAAACCTTCTGGAAAAAAATGAACCGCTAAAAAGACTCATAATGCTTCATAGATTATACGTTGGGGTGTGTGCTTTCCAAAATGGGGTCATTTTGTGGACAATTCCATTGTCCTGGTGCTCCAGGGCCTTCAAAAGTGTAATAGGTGGTTGAGAAAGGATTTGTGCAATTTATGCTTGTAGAACGCCTGAAAGTGCTACTTCAATGTTAGGCCTCTGTATGGGTCCAGGCAGTGTAAAAGTCCCACACATTTGGTATTGCCATACTCAGGAGGAGTAGCGGAATGCATTTTGGGGTGTCATGTTTGCTATGTATATGCTATGTGTTAGAAATATCTTATAAATGGACAACTTTGTGTAAAAAAAAAGCATTTTCATTTTTTTTTCCACATTTTCCAAAACCTTCTGGAAAAAAATGAACCGCTAAAAAGACTCATAATGCTTCATAGATTATACGTTGGGGTGTGTGCTTTCCAAAATGGGGTCATTTTGTGGACAATTCCATTGTCCTAATGCTCCAGGGCCTTCAAAAGTGTAATAGGTGGTTGAGAAAGGATTTGTGCAATTTTTGCTTGTAGAACGCCTGAAAGAGTTACTTCAATGTTGGGCCTCTGTATGTGGCCAGGCTGTGTAAAAGTCCCACACATTTGGTATTGCCATACTCAGGAGGAGTAGCAGAATGTATTTTGGGGTGTAGTTGCAATTATGCATATGCTGTGTGAGAGAAATAACCTGTTAATATGACCAGTTTATGTAAAAAAAAAAAAAAAAAAAATAATCTTAATTTTCCTAAGAATTGTGGGTAAAAAAATACAACTTCAAAAAACTCACCATGCCTCTTAATAAATACCTTGGACTGTCTACTTTCCAAAAAGGGGTAATGTGGGGGGTATTTGTACTTTCCTGGCTTGTTATTGTCTCAAGAAATGAGATTGGCCTTCAGTACATTAGGTGTGATCAGATGTGATCAATTTTCAGTGATTGGCACCATAGTTTGTAGACTCTATAACTTTCACAAAGACCAAATAATATACACTAATTTGGGTTATTTTTACAAAAGATATGTAGCAGTATTAATTTTGGCACAAATTTATGAAGAAAAATCACTTATTTGCAAAATTTCACAATATAAACTAAAAAAAAGTGTGTTTTTTTTCAAATTTTCGCTGTTTTTTTGCTTATAGCGCAAAAAATAAAAAACCCAGTGGCGATCAAATACCACCAAAAGAAAGCTCTATTTGTGAGAATAAAAGGATACAAATTTGGTTTGGATATAGTGTAGCATGACTGAATAATTGTCATTCAAAGTGTGAGAGCACTGAAAGTTGAAAATTGGTCTGGGCGGGAAGGTGCATAAGTGCCTAGTATGGAAGTGGGTAGTCACAGATCCATCCATCCATCCCTCCCTCCTCAGCCATCCCTGCTGCAATACTCTGCAATACCTCAGCTGGGCATACTCTGCAATACTCGGGCAATACTCTGGCAATACTCTGGCAATACTCTGGGCATACTCTGGCAATACTCTGGCAATACTCTGGGCAATACTCTGGCAATACTCTGGCAATACTCTGGGCAATACTCTGGCAATACTCTGGCAATACTCTGGGCATACTCTGGGCATACTCTGGGCATACTCTGGGCATACTCTGGCAATACTCTGGCAATACTCTGGGCATACTCTGGCAATACTCTGGGCATACTCTGGCAATACTCTGGGCATACTCTGGCAATACTCTGGGCATACTGTGCAATACTCTGGGCATACTGTGCAATACTCTGGGCATACTGTGCAATACTCTGCAATACTCTGGCAATACTCTGGGCATACTCTGCAATACTCTGGGCATACTCTGCAATACTCTGGGCATACTCTGCAATACTCTGGGCATACTCTGCAATACTCTGGGCATACTCTGCAATACTCTGCAATACTCTGGGCATACTCTGCAATACTCTGGGCATACTCTGGGCAATACTCTGGGCATACTCTGGGCAATACTCTGGGCATACTCCGCAATACTCTGGGCATACTCTGCAATACTCTGGGCATACTCTGCAATACTCTGGGCATACTCTGGCAATACTCTGGCAATACTCTGGGCATACTCTGCAATACTCTGGGCATACTCTGCAATACTCTGGGCATACTCTGCAATACTCTGGGCAATACTCTGGGCAATACTCTGGGCAATACTCCGCAATACTCTGGGCATACTCTGCAATACTCTGGGCATACTCTGCAATACTCTGGGCATACTCTGCAATACTCTGGCAATACTCTGCAATACTCTGGCAATACTCTGGGCATACTCTGCAATACTCTGGGCATACTCTGCAATACTCTGGGCATACTCTGCAATACTCTGGCAATACTCTGGGCATACTCTGCAATACTCTGGGCAATACTCTGGGCAATACTCTGGGCAATACTCTGGGCATACTCCGCAATACTCTGGGCATACTCTGCAATACTCTGGGCATACAGCGCCCCTGTCCCCGTGAGCTCGCATGCAGAAGCGAACGCATACGCAAGTCCCGCCCACATATAAAAACGGTGTTCAAACCACACATGTGAGGTATCTTTATATAATGTTTTGGGGTTTTATGTAATTTTCCAGCAAATAAATGATGATTTTTACATGTAGGAGAGAAATGTCAGAATTGGCCTGGGTGCTCCCTGCATGTTGGGCCTCTGTATGTGGCCTCACTGGGCCAGATTCAGGTAGATGAGAGTATCTTTCCTCTGGAGTAACGCTTCTCATTTACGTTACTCTGAAGACCCTTTCAGCGCAAGTCCTGTAATTCACATAGCAGTTGCGCGTAAACTTGCGCCAGAGTAACGATAATGCGCTGGCGTAACCCGACGCAAGTGGAAGTGGGTGTGATCATATGTAAATGATGGGCGGAGCCCAGCGCAGAGGCTTACGTTCAGCGCATCAACCACGGAGCATGCGCAGTGAGTGAGGCTCCACTCGCCCCCTTTGTGCGCATGCTCACAACTTCCGTCGGCACCACTGCACGGGAAACGTCAGCGCAATGCCTTCCGTTGGGCGTTTAAATGCGCCCGTAGAAGCGCCATTCCGGCACTAAAGTATATCCTGCTCCCCCTCCCCGCAGTGATGTTACTTTTGTTCTGAGATGGCTGCTCCCGTTCCCCGCAAACACACAGGAGAAAGCTGAACTTTAATGGCCAGGAGCTGTCAGCCATCATCTCGGCCATGGAGACCTATGATGTCTTCCTCCATGGCTGTAAAATTTGACAGACAAGCATGGACAGAGGTGTTGTCCTGCAAGTTGGGGTGCTCAGCTAGCTCTTATCGTCAGTAACGCTGCTGTAGCTGCTCTCCTGCTGACCTGTGGCCATCTGGAGTAAAGATAAAGCAGCCTTTTGTAGAAATAACTTTGCGCCGGACGGACGAGATACGCGCGGCGCATGTAGCCAGCGTATGGTGCTAATCCGTTCGTGAATTGGGAAAAATCCCTCATTTGCATATTTGCAGGGGAAATCAATGGGCGCGACTGATGCGCCCAGCGAAAATAAGCGCTGACGATACTCTGGCGTCGGAACGTTCCGCCGGTCGCAAATGACCCGTTATTGGGCGCATCTAGTTTGGTGGGTACGGGCACATAGAAACGACGGCGCATCATCACAGTTACGCGGCGCATATCCAAATACTCCAGCGCAAGTGTTCGTGAATCTGGCCCACTGTGTAAAAGTCTCACACATGGGGTATCGCCATACTCGGGAGGAATAGCAGAATGTGTTTTGGGGTGTAATTTGTGGTATGCATATGCTGTGTGTGAGAAATAACCTAATAATATGAAAATTTGATGAAAAAAAAAAAATCTTGATTTTGCAAAGAATTGTGGGAAAAAATGACAACTTTAAAAAACTCACCAGGCCTCTTTCTAAATACCTTGGAATGTCTTCTTTCCAAAAAGGGGTAATTTGGGGGGTATTTGTACTTTTCTGGCATGTTGGGGTCTCAAGAAATGAGAGAGGCTGTCAGTACATTAGGTGTGATGAAATTCATCAATTTTCACTAATTGGTACCATAGTTTGTAGACCCCATAACTTTCACCCAGACTAAATAATATCCAACATTTTTTATTTTTCTTACCAAAGATATGTAGCAGTATACATTTTAGGCCAAATTTATGAAGAAAAATTACTTTTTTGCAAAATTTTATAATAGAAATGAAGAAAAATTATTATTTTTTGCAAAATTTTCGTTCTTTTTTCATTTATAGCAAAAAAACAAAAAAACGCAGAGGTGATCAAATACCACCAAAAGAAAGCTCTATTTGTGGGAAAAAAAGGACAAAAATTTCATTTGGTTACAGTGTTGTATGACCGAGTTATTGTCATTCAAACTGTGAGAGCACCGAAAGCTGAAAATTGGTCTGGTTATTAAGGGTGTTTAAGTGCCCAGTGGTCAAGTGGTTAAAGGTAACCATCCTCACCTGTGATCTGTTTTCTTGTAATAAGTGTGTGTGCATAAAAGGTCAATGAATTTATGGACTTCTGACAGACCCTTGCATCTTTCATCCATTGCTGCACTGAAGTTTCTGGATTCTGAGTCATGGGGAAAGCACAAGAATTGTCAACAGTTGAACTGTATAAAACAGAAAAGGGATATAAAAAGATATCCAAGCAATTGAGAATGCCAATCAACAGTGTTCGAACTCTAATCAAGTAGTGGAAAATGATCAGGTAGAATAACTAAAATTTCAGTCACAACTGCCAGGACAATTGTTTGGGATACAAAGAAAAACCCACAAATAACTTCAGGTGAAATACAGGACTCTGAAAACATGTGGTGTGGCTGTATGGTCAAGACACCAGAAGAAAGCCATTACTACACAAATGCCACAAAGTATCCCACTTACAATACACCAAACAGCACAGAGACAAGCCTCAAATTTGTTGGCACAAAGTCATTTGGAGTGATAAGATGTAGCTTTTTGGCCACAACCATAAACGCTACATTTGGAGAGGAGTCAACAAGGCCTATGATAAAAGGTGCGGAGGTAGATCACTGATGTTTTGGGGATGTGTGAGCTACAAAGCCACAGGAAATGTTGGCAAGATGAATGCAGTATGTTATCAAAAAATATTGAAAGAACATTTGCATTGATCAGCCAGGAAACTGCGCATGGGACTTACTTGGACATTCCAGCATGACAATGATCCAAAACACAAGGCCAAGTTGACCTGTCATTGGCTACAGCAGAATAAGAAGAGAAGGTTCTGGAGTGGCCATCTCAGTCTCCTGACCTCAATATCATTAAGTCAGTCAAAGACGCAGTTCATGCAGGACAGCCCAAGAATTTACAGGAACTGGAAGTTTTTTGTCAAGAGGAATGGGCAGCTTTACCATCTGAGAAGATAAAGAGCCTCGTCCACAAATACCACAAAAGACTTCAAGCTGTCATTGATGTTAAAGGGGGCAATACACGGTATTAGGAACTGGAGTATGTAAACTTTTGATCAGGGTCATTTGGGTAGTTTCTGCTGTCATTATGATTTAAAAAGAGTAAACACAGTTGATTGATAATAAATAGCTTCAGCCAAACACTAACCATGAGTGAAAGAAAAGTTTTTGTGTTATCATTCATATTCTCTGAAAAATGTCCAAGAAATCATAAATTCTGCCAGGGTATGTAAACTTATGAGCACAACTGTATAAAAATAATATGAACGTCTTTGCTTTTCTATGGTCTGTTAAATATATAATTGAAAGGGGTTTTGTTATATTTGGTTGATAACTGCCAAATATACCTGTTGCTCCTTTTAGATATTGTGTCAGCCGATAGCATCCAGTGCTTTCTGTATTCTACAGAACCCCTCCCCTTTATTTTATAGAGAAAAGGAGAGGAAAATGTATTGTAGTCCCACCCTATGATGACAATATTTTTTTCCCCAGAGATACAGTACAATGAATGATTGCTGTCACCCTAGGAAGGAAAATGTTCTACTGGCAGGATCACCAGGAAAAAATAAAAGGGAAAAAAAGCCTGAATAATAGAAAAGAAATGCAATCACCACATCTAAGGACTGCTAAACAGCAATATATAATATTTTTGTTCTTGAAAATAAATCTACCTAATCCTGTTTATTCCTGTCCCACAATTGCAGGTATCTAGTTCTTAGTCAATCTTGCTGTTTTGACAGGAGCTCCAACCCTTCCTCCAAATGCTAAACAAATGTAATTTTGTTACTGTCTCTTTCCCCATCAGATACATATCCAATCACTTCCTGTCCTTGTAACATTTTACTGGAGTGCATATGTTTTATCAGCATGTGATACATGTGGTAGGGAGACAGTCCTGGAATAGGGTTGTCCAGTGCTAAGGGCTAAAATGCAGAACTGTGCCTCCTCTCCTGCTGTTATTACATGCCATAGATGGGTGTATCACCCTGCCTGCACTGACATGTCCATTCTCTGACCCCTTGAGGCCTGCACTGATATGTCCATTCTCTGACCCCTTGAGGACTAGTTGCTGATAATTGGCATGAAGGGTGCACTGTGCAAGTGTAGTCATTTGCTTGCCCTTTAGCAGCTGGGGACGGGTGGGCAGTTTTTCATGCATGATATGTTTTTCATATGGGCTGTTGGTGCAGAGAAAGGGCATATTGGAGCAAAGTTTGTAAGCAGTAGATGTTAGAGCAGACAGAAAGCCATGACTCAGTAGGAGAGAAGCCATGGTCCACTAATTGTCCACCACTGATTTAAAGCATGAATGCAGTGCGGTGCCCAATGAACAGCTTTCCCTGTTTACCACTTGTGGCCTATGGTGGATGCCCCTTTTGTCCCCCCCTTCTCTTGTTCCAACCTTGTCTTATGACCCCCACGTCTAATTTCCATCCTCAGCAGCACACTAGCACCTAATGCCAAGAGTAGTGTTGGGAAGAGTTACAGTGCTGTGTGCCAATTGGGGGGGAATGAATATGTCTGTTACTGGTTTTGTTTCAATTATAAAAATATCCCTTTACTTCGTTCCATATTTGTTCCATATTTCAAAGTGCTTTCTAAATGTAATTTTGAGGTCCGACCTGCTGCAGCCTATCCAACAACAAGTTTGAAGGAGTTATTGCAACTGTTGGCTGTGAGCACTATCCTAAGACAGGCAACGGCAAGAGGAATGCAGAGGTAAGAGGGGGATGTTGGCCTATGGCTTTCTCTTGCCATTGCTTGCCTCAAGAAAGTGCTCACCGCTAAGACACGCTGCAGCTATTAATCACCCTCCTCATTCTTAATTTCTGTTGGATTGACTGCGGCAGCAGGGGTATAGGTCAGACCTCATAACTAGGGTTAGAAAGCACTTGGAAACATAGGACAAATTACTCCATAGAGGACAGAACTGTAAAATAAAAATTATAATGATAGATCTTTAGGACTGAATATTCAGATTCTTGTGGAAACCCAATCATGACTTGTGGAAACCCAGTCATGACTGGTTCTTTTTAGGAACAAGTCCTGGTACTTCTTTTAATGCATGTATTCATTGTAAGCTAAAATATGAAAATCAACCTTTTATAGTTATTTAATTAGTTTTTGTGATAGAGCGTTATTATTGAGGCATAACAAAACAAATACAATAATAAATTGATTGGTAGCTAAAGAGCACAATATTAACGTACATAATTCTTACGCATAAAAACTGTTGCTAGATATTAAAAACATCTCTCCATGGGCCTCTCAATTTTACATAAACTTTATGTTGTTTGTATAATCCAGCCAAATTCTGAACTGAGGGAAATAAATGAAGCTTCCTTTTTCAAAACAGTCCTGTTATTTAGAGAAACCGAGGACTATGGAATATCAGAGGAAAACACGCTTCACTACAGAGCATAATTTTACCTCAGAAGCGCTAGCTGAAAATCAAAAATACCACAAGGAATGTAAAATACTGTATTTTATGTTTCTTTTGAGATGAACAATTTTCAGTTGACATTTTTTCTTTTCCTTTTCAACCTAGCAAAGACCGCTATATTTTTATTGGCTACTCGTGTACGTAACAGCAAAGACAGACATAACTGTTAACCTTGGCTGCTTCAAATATGGCCGGCCTCTTAATCCAAATCCTGCAATTTGCTGTATGATAAAAAGGCTGGATGGAGACGTCGGTAATCACAGCGGCTTTAAAATAATAAGATGGGTGTTAGGGGGGCTTTGGCACTGTCAGTTTTCACTTATAAATGCATAAATCATTAGGGAAGTAAAGCTTTAGCTGCACCCTATGTGTGTTTGTTTTCCGACAGACGCAAGTGTTGCTTTGAAAGGAGAGTCTAAGTTTGTTTTTCTCAACATAAAAATCAGTTTCAGCAGCCAAGGAGTTACACACCACTCCTTGCTCCGCATTCCATGAATTTTATTGGTTTCTTTGTTTGTGTAAATGCGCAATTACAGTAGGAAACGGGTTAAAATACGAATTTATTCAGAAGTCAACAATTGGTTATTCCGACTCTTGCTCAAACAAGACTGGTCTATTTGAGGTTTGATAAAAAAATGTGTGATTGCTGGGAAATGACTTAATGAGTTGGTTGTCAACCTTTCAGTTTACATTGGAATGAATAGTCTACAATATTTGTCTGACTAGTCATATTCATGAAAATCCCCTAATTTACCCTTTTGACGAAAACCCTCTTTTAGGAGTGAAACAAAATGCCTGCCACTGGGGGAATATTTATAAAAACTAGGAAGGTATTCTGGATATGCTGCATGTAGCAAATCACCCAAGCCAGCTGTAATTTTTTGGACAAGTTGGATACATTTTGGACTGCCGCCATCTTTTACCTTGCTGCACCCCACCTTGGTGGGCACCCACAGCAACACATTAATGACTTATGAACTTAGGCCAATGATCTGATGCCACATGATCAAATGTGAGGGAAACCTAGAGTAGCATTACTGTTTCACCCCTTTACCCCCTCTGCACAGCTCTGCAGTAGGGAATCCAGAACATCTCCTTGCTACGGGACATTTTTTCTCTATAACTGTCCTGTTGGTACCCTCATTTATGGTTGTAATATATGCAGATTTGATACAGTTAAAGGGGTGTTCAGGGAAAGAAAATAAAAGCCAGCAGCTACACATACTGCAGCTGCTGGCTTTTAATAAATGGAGACTTACCTGTCCTGCAGTCCCTCAATGTCGGCACCGCAGCTGATGTATCCCATCAGCTGTCGGGTGCTGCCGTCGCCATTGCGGGTCAGGGAACCCGGCAGTGTAGCCTTACTGCGCATGCGTGAGGCCCGCTCCTCTCCCCTATTAGCCCAGTGGCAAGAAGGGGAGGAAGAGGAAGCCCCGCGGTGACGTCGCGGTCGTGTCACGGCCACGGCCAGACTCCCGGAAGTGGGAAAAGGATACCTGTCTTTGACAGGTATCCTGTCCCCCCTCCCCCCGAAAGGTGCCAATTGTGGCACCAGAGGGGGGGAAGAATCCGATGAGCGGAAGTTCCACTTTAGGGTGGAGCTCCGCTTTAAGCTGGTCATAGACAGGTTGCAGGAAAGATAATTGGTAGATTCTCCGATCAACAGTCAGCGTTGATGGGGGAAATCCTCCATTGTGTTCTCTGAGCAGGGGGGCAAGAAAGCCATATCTGCTGGGAGAACACAGTGATTATTGCTATCCGCTATAACAGCCACTAGCAATAATTGCATGTAAAATCCGACAGGCTGGTTGCACCCAAGTTGATCAATTGATCAACTTGGGTACATTTAGCCTGCTCATACATGGTTCAAATCCTCTATGTATGGCTTTAGTAGTAATCACATTCAGCTAAACTTGTTCTGTAATGTTCTTGTACAATCAAAATCTGCCTTGACACATTCCATTGTGACTGAATTACTGATTATAGATGTCCATGTTTCTAAGGAATTTTATTTTTTATTTAATTTTTGCTGTCTGGGTCCTATTGGAGAAATATTTGTTCACTTCCTGTCTCCAATGAAAGCAGGAAGTGAAAACAGATCTCTCCAAAATAAAAAAATAAAAACTTTTTACACATTTGTTATCGAAACAAATGTTCCTTTTGGAAGATTTCCCTTCTTATCAAGTTCTGTTAACATCTCAAATTCTGGATTTTTCTTCACCTTCAGTCCCTGTGATAACAATCATCAAGAAAAATATGGGTGATTATCCCCAAAAAGGATAAAGACAGCAATAAAAACAAGGTGGAGGATCTATCAAAAAAATAAAAGCTTTGACTTTATATACACTTCACGTTTCCTGCATCCACCAAATAATAATAAAAAAAAAAAAATGAGCTTTAGTTGAATGACCCTTTGTATTTATAAAATTACAGGAAAAGGCAAGTCTAAATTTCAAGAAGCGCTATGTGATTCACCCTGACACACCATGTGGTTCTTCTTAATTTGACAACTATATGCAGGAAAGGCCATTTTTTTGTGGAACGATACAGTTGCACGTTACTCAGAATCCAGAAAACCTTGGCTTTAATGGGATTTGAGGCCTGGATAATATCTACCAAATCTTAAATGATAGGTAAGAAAAAAATGGCTCTTTTCTTATGGTACAAGAGGGTTAACTGAAGTCTGAAGTTTGACTCCCTCCCAAAGACTTGTGGCTTTCTTAAAATATGCACCAGGCTTGGCTCTTCCTCTGTAATCTGGCAGTCAGGCTGAAAGCAGAGAGAAAGGCGTCACAATGCAGCTTATTTTTACTTCGAATAGACTGTTTAACGATTTCTCTGCAGTACCTTTCACCCACGTACAGCATGAGATTAAACAGACTCCATACTGACCACTTAATAATCTTGAAGTGATAATGTCAGGGCCACAAAAAGACGTGGCCCCATGAGATTATTACTACCCACTCAAATCTTATCCAATTCCTTTCTTTAACAACTTTATTTTAATTTGTTTTATAGTATATGAGAAATAAGAAAATTTGGGCTGGTGTTCTGGCAATCTTTATTTTTCTTTTAGCCCAGGTTTACATTGGAATACAATTGAAATCGGAAATCGTTCAGTAGAGCTCGCACAATTACATATCGCATGTAAGTTCAACTTCGGAGGCGATTTCAGAGACATCTGTGCGGGTTCCTGCACAGATGTCTATGGAAATCACACCTGAAGTTGCAAAAGTAGTATAGAAACTACTTTTGGAAATTGGTGCGGCATCGCACCGATTCGGCGTGTGCCATTCCTGGCAATAGCCACCGATTTGGCATGTTTGCCTAAAGCTGCTGTGGATAAACTAAGAGGGCACGTAGCTGTGCTAAGCAGAGGGAGGCACTTAAGTTGGTGGCTGACATTTTTGCCAGAAATTTGACCCACAATAATTAAGTACCTTTACCTGATTATCAGTGAAGCCCCATCAGTGCAGGATATCAGTGCCCATCAATGCCTCCTCATCAGTGCACCTTATCAGTCCCCATCAGTGCAGAATATCAGTGCCCATCAGTGCCGCCTCATCACTGCAGCTTATCGGTGCCCATTAGTGCTGCCTCATCATTGCTCCTTAATGAAGCTTATCAGTGCCCATCAGTGCTGCCTCATCATTGCTCATCAGTGCAGCCTCAACAGTGCCCATCAGTGCAGTCTATCAATACCCATCAATGCAGCCTCATTAGTGCACATAAGTGAAGAAATAAATGACTTACTTGCAAACTTTTTTAGCAAAAACTAAGACAAACATTCAACATTTGTGGGACTTTTGTTTGTATAGCATGACTGCGCAATTGTCATTTTAAGTGCGACAGCGCTGAAAGCTGAAAATTGGCCTGGCCAGGAATAAGGGAGAAAGTATTGAAGTAGTTAAACTGGTATACTGGTATGTGTTTAATTTTTCTCAACATTGTACTGCTGGTAGCAGGCCTGCTTTTAACTTTCCTATGCCTCCTCACCTGCCTGATTCACTGCCTCAGTCCCCTGAAAAAAGGTCCCATAGTGTAGTACTTAATAAAAATGAATTTAATTAAACAAGTGGGTTGCATTTGCAAGATGTGAAATATTCATGAGCGATACAGCATAGTGTCTCATAACGGGGATCTCCACAGGCTTCTTTCCACTTCCGGTTTGATTTCACCATCAACACTGAAAGGAAAAAAGTAATGACGTCACTGTCGCAGGCTCCATCCTACACGTTTTGTCACTAACAGACATCATCTGGGGATTGGCCAATCCCCAGACGACGTCCGTCAGTGACGAAACACAGGGTAGTGCCTGTGATGGTGACGTCATTACGTTTTTCCTCATTTTTTTAAGTACTACCAGTTCCGGGCATCACTAAGGGTTTCTGGGGAGACCAAATTCCCTATGCTCGATGAGACTACTGTACATATTGGTCATGGAAAGCTGGTAAGGAGGCTACTTACTCACTTGGTTGTGGAACACATTGTTTGAAGAACCCTTTCATGGCTTTTTCCTTTGCAGTTTGATATCTGCACCCTGCAAGGATGGTTGTTGTTTAACCCTCCATTTAACACCCCATTTATGGAATGTAATATGTTATAATGTGTCTTTAGGTTATTAGCGCTGCACCCACTTTTTATATTTGTTTTATTGAGTTTTTGTATTTAAGACTTTTTTGTTCTGGCAGCTGTATTTGCACACTATTATTCACATATAGTTGTTTTATTATTTTTTCTAGTGCAGTTTAAGGCTCCATGCACACTGAAGCTAAAAAAAAGCTATAAAAAAACGTCAGTAGCTTTGCAGGGAGCCTTTCAACGTTTTTGCAATAGCGTTTTTCAGTGTAGCTTTTTTTTTTTCAAATGCTGGTGCCTGAGTTTTTTAGCGTTTTGAGCATTTTCTGCATTTTGCGTTTTTTTGAATTTTTTCCAGCTGAAAAACGGCACTTTGAACGCAAATTTCGGGCGTTCAGAAAAAAGGCAATAAACTCCAAAGCTCATTAACACTAAAAAACGCCCAGGTGTGCATGGGCACATAGGCTAACATGGAGTTCAGTTTATGGGCTTTAAAAAAAAAGAAGCCAAAACACCAATAAACTACAGTTTATCAGCTTCAGTGTGCATGGAGCCTTAGCCTTCGGCTTCTTTTTCCACATTAGCTACTGTATAAACATTAACACCTACCTCCTACCATAGGCGTGCGCACGGGGGGTGCCGTGGGGTGCCTGGGCACACCCTAATCATCCCCATGTGCATCACTCTGCCTGGCCCTGGCAATTCCGTATGGGTTCCCGGCAGCAGAGAGAGGAGCCCCGACTCACAAACCACCTCTGCTCTGCATCTATTTAAAAAGAAAAAACAGCCCCATTGATAATCTGCCTGGCGGGGGAGTGATCTACTGCACTGTGGTTCCCGACAATTAAATTAAAGTCCCAGTTTATTTTATAATAATCTGCAGGGCTTTAATCTAATTGGAAGCAAAGGCTGTGGAGGATTACTTCACCTCCTCCTGACCTGAACGTGGGTAAATAGTCCTCCTTCGGCACCAGGCTCCGGTGCCCAGCTCAGTGGATGGAGTGGGGAGTCAATGACAAATTTCGATGATAACTAACAGAGCAGCAGCAGCCGCAAGTGCAGAGGATGGCTGGCTGTGTGGATCCCTCCAGTGTGTCCCGGGTCTCTCCCTCGCGATGCCGACTCACCCCCCCCCCTCAAGTGGATGTGCTTTAGGAAGAGATTGGCTGCCCAAATCGTGAGTACCAGCTGCCCCCTCCCTGCTCAGTCCCTCTAACCCTGCCAGGCTGTCTGGGGTCCCCTCTGACACTGCCTTCTGCTCCTCTCCTGAACCTGTGCCTTCCATCTGCCCTGCACCCCTCAGCCTATACTGACCTACTCCATCTCACTATGCACCCTGCACCCACCCCACAGCACCCTGCTGCACCCCTCACTATGCACCCTGCACCCATCCCACAGCACCCTGCACCCCTCACTATGCACCCTGCAACCACCCCACAGCACCCTTCACTATGCACCCTGCAACCACCCCACAGCACCCTGCACCCCTCACTATGCACCCTGCACCCATCCCACAGCACCCTGCACCCCTCACTATGCACCCTGCAACCACCCCACAGCACCCTGCACCCCTCACTATGCACCCTGCACCCACCCCACAGCACCCTGCACCCACCCCACAGCACCCTGCACCCCTCACTATGCATCATGCACCAACCCCACAGCACCCTGCACCCCTCACTATGCACCCTGCAGCCACCCTACAGCACCCTGCACCCCTCACTATGCACCCTGCACCCACCCCACAAAACTCTGCACCCCTCACTGAGCACCCACCCCACAGAATTCTGCACCCCACAGAACTATGCACCCTTCACTGTGTACCTTGCCCCCACCCCACCATGCACCCCTCGCTGTGCACCCCTCACTATGCACCCACCCCACAGAATTCTGCACCCCACAGAACTATGCACCCTTCACTGTGTACCTTGCCCCCACCCCACCATGCACCCCTCGCTGTGCACCCCTCACTATGCACCCACCCTACAGAACTTTGCACCCCTCACTGTGCACCCTAAATCCACCCCACAGCACCCCTCACTATGCACCCTGCACCCACCCCACACAACTATGCACCCCTCACTATGCACCCTGCACCCACCCCACAGAACTCTGCACCCTGCACCCCTCACCCCTCAGAACTCTGCACCCTTCACCCACCCCACAGAACTCTGTACCCTCACTGTGCACCCTGCACCCACCCCACAGAACTATGCACCCTTCACAGTGCACCCTGCACCCACCCCACAGCACCCTGCACCCCTCACTATGCACCCTGCACCCACCTCATAGAGCACTGCGCCCCTCACTATACACCCTGCATCGGTCACTATACACCCTGCACCCAGCCCACAGAACTCTGTACCCCTCACCATGCACCCTGCACCCACCCCACAGCACCCTGCACCCCTTACTATGCACGTGCACCCACCCCACAGCCTTCTGCACCCCTCACTATGCACCCTGCACCCACCCCATAGAACTCTGCACCCTTCACTGTGCACCCTGCACCCACCCCACATCACCCTGCTCCCCTCACTATGCACCCTGCACCCACCCCACAACACTCTACACCCCTCACTATGCACCCTGCACCCACCCCACCCCACAGAACTCTGTACCCATCACCATGCACCCTAAAACCACCCCACAGCACCCTGCACCCAACCCACAGCACTCTGCACCCCTCACCGTGCACCGTGCACCCACCCCACATCACCCTGCACCCCTCACTATGCACCGTGCACCCACCCCACAGCACCCTACACCCCTCACTATGCACCCTGCACCCACCCCACAGAACTCTGCACCCCTCACTATGCACCCGGCACCCACCCCACAGCACACTGCATCCCTCACTATGCACCCACCCCACAGCACCCTGCACCCCTCTATGCACCCTGCACCCAGCTCATAGAGCTTTGCACCCCTCACTATACACCCTGCACCCACCCCATAGAACACTGCGCCCCTATCAGGCTTAGGCCCTAGCTCTGTCAGGCGGAGGGAGCTTTGTCAGGTAGACTGTATCAGGCCCGTGATTTCTGACATTGGCCCTGTTGCTCTGTGTGCTGGCGGGGTGATGGGAAAGCTCCCCCACTTTCACTATGCGGGTGGGGAGATAAGATAGAGATATATTATATACTCATACCTACACGCGTGTTTGAGCTTTGGGATGCACACCCTAATGTATTAGGCTGCGCACACCTATGCCTCCTACATAGATTACCAGTAGCTGATATCTATGCTAAGTCCCTATAATTTATAGAAACTCCTCTGCCAAAATCAAAATAAATAAGATTTCCTAATATTTAACTACCACATGCATCATTGTAAGCTCAAAAGTCCTAAGGGGTTTCTAGTATATACAGTATATACTGTATATTATATTGTAATCACCCAAAGATTTGCAGGAAGGTCTTACTACCTACCTCCTAAGTGTAGCTGACCACCTCAGTCTCCCTGGCATCTCCACCATCCCTACTACCCAGATTAGAAGCCCTTTGTGAGCTAGGTAGTTGTCATGTAATTTCCACTTAAGTGGTGTGGTTTTGCTTTCAGCCTGGGTACTTAAAGCCTGCCTTGCAGGGACCCTTTTTTGTGCTGTCCCCCTGCAAAGTACCGCCCTAGGCCTGGGCCTTGTTGGCCTAGGCCAAGATACAGTGTTGGTACAGCTTGTACAACAGTGTAAAATTGATGTCCCCTCAAAATAACTCAACACACAGCCATTGTCTAAACTGTATCTAAAAGTGTTGTCACATGAAAAGATATTATAAAATATTTACAAAAATGTAAGGGGTGTACTCACTTTGTGAGATACTATATATATATATATATATATATATATATATATATATATACAGTGAATATACCTAATACCGTATATACTCAAGTATAAGCCGACCCGAATATAAGCCGAGGCACCTAATTTTACCACAAAAAAAATTCGGGAAAATGTATTGACTCGAGTAAAAGCCTAGGGTGTCCATCTGCATGCCTCACTGTGCCTCACTTTGCCTCACTGTGTCCATGTGCGTGCCTCACTGTGTCCATGCCTCACTGTGCCCATGCCTCACTGTGCACATGCCTCACTGTGCCCATGACTAGACTTACGTTTAACATTAGAGTATATAGAAGAAGTGCCCAGCTTTGAAAAATTGGTGCTCCCCGGCCGTAGGTTTCCAAGACAACAAACTTTGCATACTTGAAGAGTGGGGCTATACGTGTACCAAGTTTGGGGTTCAGGGGACCGGGTCCCCAAAGTCCGGGAGATTAAGCGCTAAAAGGTGACTCGAGCTTAAGCCGAGGCGGGCATTTACAGCACAAAAAAATGTGCTGAAAAACTCGGCTTATACTCGAGTATATACGGTACATTAAATTAGTCAGTATGCAGAGTCCTACTTTAGCCATATACTTCATCTAATACTAACTACTCCTAACTTCAGGAGCTGGAGAAGAGATACATCTATTCAGGTTAAATGCAGACAGTATGGCCCGGATTCACATACATCGGCGCATATATATGCCGCCGTAGAGTATGGGCCAGATTCAGGTAGAGTTAGGCTGGCGGATCAATGGATCCGCCAGCCTAACTGTCACTTTAAGCCGGCGTTTTTGTTTTCTGTAACCAGAAAACAAGAAACGCCGGGTTGGAGTTCCGATGCGATCGGCGCAATTGAATTTCGCCATCGCATCGTTACTTCAACTTAAAAATGGCGCCGATTTACGCTCAAAAAATATGTTAATGAGCGGGAATCGGCAATTCACAATCTTTTTCGGGCGCGACGCAGTGACTTTACGACGTTTCCGGAAGCGATACGCGGCGTATAGATAAAGCAGCCCCCTAGTGGAGTATCCTATGTTAAGTATAGGCGTCGTCATCGCGTCGGAAAAAAAACAAATCACGTCGCTTGCGTAAAACATTCATGAATGGGGATGTGACGTCATTGACGTTCACTGACAGAATTTGGAGCATGCGCACTGGGATGCATTGACACTCGACGCATGCGCAGTACGTTCGCCGCGGGATCGCGTTTAGTTTGAATACTACACGCCCCGTACCCGCCCAATTTGAATTCCGCCGGCTCATTTGCGATGCGCTGCCGCAACTTTAGGATCAAGTGCTTCATGAATAACAGCACTTGCTCCTAAAATTTCGGCAGAGTAACGTAAATGAGAAGCGTTACTCCAGAGCAAAGATGCTCTGATCTACCTGAATCTGGCCCTATGTCTTTTACGCTATGCCGGCACAGCGCGGAGAGGGAAGCATGGAATTCACAAAGCAAATGCTCCCAACATTGCGCCGGCGTAACGTAAATTCATAGGCATAAGCCAGGCTAAGTCAAAGTAGGTGGAAGTGGGCTGGAAGTGGGCGTGATACATTTAAATGAAGCGTGAGCCCATGCAAATGATGGGCCGAGCGTCACACAAGTACTTAAAACGAACTGCGCATGCGTCGTACCTTGGACGCATCCCAGTGCGCATGCTCACAATCACGTCGAAACAACTTCCCAAGATACGTCGAATCACTGCCTACGACGTGAACGTAACCTACGCCCAGCCCTATTCACGTGCAACGTAAACTACGTAAAATTAGACGGCATTCGTTCCCTGGTCCATACCTTTGCATGAGTTGCGCCTCCTGTATGGGGAATAACTTTACGCCGGACATTCGACTAACGCAAACCGCGTATATTATGCGCCGGGCGCAAGTACGTTCGTGAATCTCTGTATTTGCCTCATTTGCATATTTGCATCGAAAATCAATGGGAGTGCCACATGCATCCAGCGTAAATATGTGCCCACTATACGCCGCCGTAGGAAAGTTACGTCGGGCGGCTGAAGCCTATTTTTCGAAATATCTTGCTTTGTGGGTCGGCACATAGATACGTCTGCGCACATTTGTACTTACGTCGGCGTATCTGGAGATACGTCGGCGTAAGTGCTTTGTGAATCCCGGCCTATATTTTTTAGAACAATATAATCATTGATAGCTCACTTAGTTGATAGGGGAAAATTTTGATTGATTTGTAGGGTCTAGGACTGTCTTCTGAAATGGGATATAAATATTTTAGTATATCAAGGGGCAGAGGACTCAACTCTTGGCTATTCCATGCACAGTGTAAAAATTCCAGGTGCATGTGAAAATAACAAGCATGAGCTGTCAATTCTCTTCTTTATTGCAGGAAAATGACCAGTCAGTGGCTAGCAGACTCTCTGGGCCAGATTCACATACACTTAATATTGCGCTGCGTAATCGAAATACTCTACGCTGCTGTATTTTACCAGGCTCTACACCGAATCCTGGTAGATTTTTGCCCGTACGCTACGGTGGCGTAGTCTATTTCTCGCCGCGTAATCGAAATACGCGATTAGGGGGCGTGAAGCATTTAAATTAAGCGCGTCCCCGCGGCGATCGAACTGCGCATGCTCCGTTCAGAAATTTCCCGCCGTGCATTGCGCGAAATCACGTCGTTACGTCATTCGTTGTTTGAGTAGCGTCGTTTACGAACATTCCTATTCCCGGACGTTTTACGTTAAAAATAATAAAAGACGTCGGAAAACGTAGAAATTCGACAAGGGAACGACGGCCATACTTAACATGGGCTGTCTAATATTAGAGCAGCAAAAAGCTGGTATAGTGTTACGCAAATAAAAGATGACTAAAGGTGCCGTAAGAGATTGCGATTGAAGATCGTAATTTCGGGGATTGCCGGCAAAAGCTCATTTGCATACCCCGACGCGGAAAACGACGGAAAGTCCACCCAGTGGCCGCAATTTTATTGCAGCGTAGATCCGAAGGTGTATGAACATGTAATCCAGTCGAATTGAAGCCCGCAGCCGTCTATTCATGGTTTGAGGTTTTCGACTAGCTAGAAAACGCACGTAATTTGAAATTACTCCAGTCTAACACCAGTTAGACAGGCGTAATGGCTCTCTGAATCTGGGCCTATGTCGCTAAGCTGGCTGACTGTAAACCTTTTATAATTTTGCCCATTCTGCATTGTGTGTGCCAGGTGGTGACAGGGGGATTATTGCGTGCTGAATTAGCAGAATGCTAGATGTCCCTAATAAGCTCGCCCCCCCTTTGGCCGATCTGCAGTCTCAGAGGTCAGCTGTTAGGTGACTGCACAGTGACTGGAGGTAATTGTATACTGCGCAGCATCTGTAGGATAGTGACATTACAGTGTTTGTATGACTGAATCCAGAAACAGGCACATGGGGCTCTTCTTAGCAGAAAATCTATTCAACGCTGGTGGATTCTGGTAAATTGAATCGCACACTGGTCCTTTTTACTTTTGTGTAAGTAATGTAAGCTAGTGGGCTAGTAGGGTCTGGAGTTGTGTAAGTGCTGCAATGTTTGAGTTTGCACACTGTAAATAGATACCTAGCAAACACAAAAAAATTGTTCTGAGCCATCTGGCTCAGTACACTTTCTTCAGGCCTGATACTAAAGGGATACTTTAGGTAGGAGTTAGAAATGCATCTTGCGCACCCTCTTTCAATGCCTGTCTCAATGAACTCTAAAATAAGGATCTGGTGGCTTAGTCTGGATTATGGTAATGGAATCTACTGGAGTCTCTGAGACATCAGATCTAGGCAAAATAACCATTTAAATTGGGGACTGTATGTATGTATATATGTTTAGTCACATCAGACTCTCTGCAACTCTCAGGCCAGCTCTCTGGGCACCATGTTTGATATGCTTTGAAGCCTTTTTCCATAAAGTTATTGGGAAATCATTTTTAGGAGGTAGGTCACAGGCACTTTTTTCAACCCCCTCCCCCCTTTCCTAATTGCTCAGGCTTGGTATTGACATGCAGACAGGGATGGACTGGCCATTGGGACTACAGGAAGTTTCCCGGTGGGCCTATGGCTCAGTGGGCCGGCTTCAGTGACAGCGGACCGCCTCCCCCCTCCGCTCCTCTGTCTCTCCCTCCCCGCAGAGCTCACCTCCTCTTCCTCTCCACAGTGCTCACCTGGGGGGAACAGAGAATCAGGGGGAGGACCAGAGGAGCAGAGGGGACGACAGAGGAGCACGGGGGAGGGGACAGACAGCTGACTCAACAGCTATGGCCTGGGAGTTTCT
Organism: Rana kukunoris; assembly: GCA_029574335.1. Lineage (NCBI taxonomy): Eukaryota > Metazoa > Chordata > Amphibia > Anura > Ranidae > Rana > Rana kukunoris. The sequence goes on from CM056051.1 coordinate 376,157,797, forward strand.
CACTTCTGCCTAAACTTGTCCCATAAGGGGGGGCACCGAACTGATTCTTTGCCCCGGGTGAAATAATGTCTAGCTTCCCCACTGGTACTGCCTATATGGGTACCAGTACCAACCGTTCTACTCTAATAAAGTAGAATGGCTAGTGGCTAGTGAAGGGGGAGAGGGGGCTTGGGTGGCCGGGGGGGGGGGGTTGCGGGAGTTTTCCGGCCGCCATAGGAGAGACATGTCAAAGTGGGCCAGTCTGGATGAAGTTCCGGCCGGGCCAAATTTTTGTCCCAGTCCAGCACTGCATGCAGACTGTGATAGCGCATGTGCATAACTAGTTCATACACACATAGTGCCAGGATCCAATTAACCTACCAGCAGGTCCTTGGATATGGGAGTACACTGGAGAACTCAGAAGAAACCCACCCAAACACAGATAGAACATGCAAACTCCATGAAGATAGTGTGGTTCCTGAGATTCTAAGCAAGGGCTCCAATACTGCAAAGCATTCTGTAAGTGCTAACCACAAATCCACTGTAAAATATATTCAATATCTAATTATCATTAACAAAACTCCCACAGTGAAAAGGTATATACCAAAATGCCTAGGTGTTTGGACACGCTTAGGTGCTTAGGAAAGTTGTAATTCAGGCAATCAACCAATTTTTAAAGGGATTGTAAAGGTTTGTTTTTTATTTTCTAAATAGGTTCCTTTAAGCTAGTGCATTGTTGGTTCACTTACCTTTTCCTTCGATTTTGCTTCTATTTTTCATTTTTTTTGTCTGAATTTCTCACTTCCTGTTTCTCCTCAGTAAGCTTGCCCCCATCATCTGAGCCGTTCTGGCTGGGGGTTAGTCAGCCAGAACAGCTTACTGAGGAGGAACATGAACTGAGAAATTCAGACAAAGAAAACAAAGAAAAAAAACATTTAGAAGGGAAATCAAAGGAAAAGGCAAGTAAACCAACAATGCACTAGCTTAAAGGACAAAAACAAAAAAATAAAACCTTTACAACCCCTTTAAGCTTTAACTCTGTTCTTCCATTGCAGCTGGAATTATTTAATAAATGCCTAGACATTTAAGCTGGGAATCAATAGACCCTTTTTTTTTATCAGCCAGAGGGCTGAACAAAAAAAAAAGAAGATAAATGGACAGATTTCTCCATCCACACAATTGAGGTGGACAGAGGAATCCCTCCCAGTGAAACATTGTATTCTGTCTATGAGGACTCTCTTCTATCAGAATACAATGATAAGAAGCTGCAGCCCATTGGTACAAACCCTATTTTACTATTTATTCTTGGAGGTAGGAAAGGTGTTGAAATCAACACTTTGATGACCTCTAGGTCCAAGCTGGATATCAAACAGATCTTCATCATTTGTATGGGGCCAATGATACGTACAACTTTAGAAGTCTAAACACAGAATCATTTTGTATATTGTCCACTTAGAACATCGGTCTTCAAACTACGGCCCTCCAGTTGTTCAGGAACTACAATTCCCATCATGCCTAGTCTAGGGTGACCACATTTCCAAACTACCATTCAGAGACACCCCCCTTCCAAAAAATCAGCTTGTGGTGTAACGAATCACAGCACAGTGATTGGACACAAGAGGCGAGATTTTATTTTTTTTTGTGTATTTTTGTGCGTGAACTCGAGAGAGAGGAGCCGGACTGCAGGAGTTGGGAGTAGGCAGACCCTCCCCCCGGAGGCATTCGCCATCCTTCTCCATGCCCCTGGTGGCAGTGGCGGGTGTGAAGGGGGGCCTCCCACTCACCCCGCCCTACCTGCTCCTCTTGGGAGCCCAACTGGGGCCCAACGGGACCCCAATGGGGCAGAGGGACTCCCCCTATGAGGGAGTGAGGGGGCCTAGCCCACCCAGCCAGCCCCGTAGGTCCTTCGCCTCTCTTTATTTTAAGAGACCGCATGGCCAAAGTGCGTGTGTTTTAAACCAATTTCGTGTGCGTGCAAGTGTGGTGGTTTTTGGGGGGGGGGGTGGGCGTACTAAGCACAGGCGTACCTTGCATAGCACACCCACCAGGAGGCGGGCTGAGACCACCAAACTCAATTCACATGTAGCCGAGACCGGGATCCGAACCCTTGGCTGCAGAGGTGAATGGCTTGTCAACGCAGTGCCAATCACGTTGAGCCACCACAGCTCCTCGGCACAAGAGGCGAGATTTATGATTTCTCCAATCACAAGGAGGGCACAGGGACTGTGCTCCTCCAGGCATTCCCTGCCAGGACAAGTACTGTCAGACAGTGAGTAAAGCAGTGATGGGGTAGCATTTTTTGGGGGCATCAGTTTGGCTTGGGGGTCGGCTGTGTCAGTTTTATTCTGGGACACTGTATTGACCTGGAATGAAGGTGCCCGGGACAGACCTTCAAAATGCGGGACGGTCCCGGGCAATCCGGGACATGTGGTCACCCTAGCCTAGTGATGTCTGTGAATGTCAGTGTATTACAATGCCTCATGGGATGTGTAGTTCTACAACAGATGGAGGGCCGTAGTTTGAGGATCCCTGGCTTAGAAGTTCAGAAGGCTATCCACATATTTCAGATGTGGTTGAACATGCATACACAATCCAACGGTTTTTAGGTTAGTCTGTGGTTAGCTTAAAAAAACATGTTTGCTTAGAACAGAAACAATTTGTCAAACTTTATAAGATGCGAAAGAGGGACACCTTTCAGCAATGCAAAGGACATTACTACACCCCCAGTTTCATGGACAAGTTAATATGCAAAAAATGACTGAATGAACCCCATAACAGAGCTGTATCCTGGCCTAGGCCAACAAGGCCCAGGCCTAGGGCAGCACTTTGCAGGGGGGCAGCACGGAAAGAGTCTCTGCCGGCTTGCACTATTAGTGTAGCACTGTTAGTGTAGCGACAGTCTTATGGGGCGGACTGGGCAGAGAGGCAAGCATTCCGCAACTGTAGGGGGGGCGGAGCTTCTAATTTTGACTGTCCTATCATCCTGGACCACAAACCTTCCTCACTGTGCTATATGTTTTCTGCTGTACCATTGGCATGGTTATATCTTTTTAGTCCTCTCAATAAAATAATCAGAATTTTGGGCCTAAAGTAGAACTTTAGGAACACTTTTCTATTTAATTTTGGATAGAGTAAGGGTAAGGTAAGGCAAGGGCAGGTCTTTAACAGCAAGGGGCGTGGCCTTGACAGGAAGGGGTGGGTCATATTTAAATTAGGGGTGCACAAGTTTAGTCAGGCCTAGGGCAGCACAAAACCTAAATACATCCCTGCCCCATAAGTGTTTTTTTCACCACTAATTTTTGTTTATGTTGGCTTTCTAAAATAATAAATGCAATAGTTCAGAGCTTTGATTAAAGATTTGGGTGGTTTAATAATACACTTATGTCACCCCCCAAAAGACAAACAGCTGAGGAGTCATTAGGTTCCAAAAGAAGGTCAGTCGTTCCACATGAGGGACAGTTGGAAGCTATGCAGAAGCTGACAGCATCCAATCAGTTTACTGCGGCAAGATCAGTGAAAGATGATTGTTAATTGGTTGCTTAGTTTATCTTAAAAGAGCCGTATTTTATGACTGTGTTTGAAGAAGAGATCGAGATGCAAAAACCAAGATCAGCCTGCATAAGCTATTCAGACAAAAGTCACCTCAAGTAATCCTATATCAATGCAACAGGCATAAGCAGATATGTCAGTAGGCGGTTTATAATCAGGAATGAAACACATGATACATTTGCATTAACTATCACTTCTGTCACAGGGGCATGTCATAACAAGCATAGCTTCACTATGGCTGTAGGGTGACTTTAATGTTGCCCATAGAGTGGCAATTACTGCTGCTTACTCAGTGAGTAGTGCTAAATTACTACACACATAAAAGGAATGTTAGCGCCTTCATGCAACTCAAATTATCATTACTCTGGCATCAAGTCAATGTCAACCCCTCTTGACTACAAACACACTCTGTTTATGTTTGTGCAGCGTACTGACTGACATGTCCTCTCAGACTGTCAATCACCGACTAGAGACAGTCAACAGCTCTGTTCATCTGCTGTGCAGTCACATAATATCTATTGGCATGACACTGGCACAAGGACAAGGGGCGGCAGCTTGGAGCCTTTCCCAACTACTGTGCTGCTATCTGCTGTAATGATCCCATTTGTGTGGAAATTGGTGCATGATTGCAGGTCATGTCCACCAACATGTCACATGGAGGTAATCAGTGGCACTAGCTAAAGGCACACAACACACTGGTGTGAATAAAGCCTAAGCCTAGGTTCACACTAGTACTGATACATAATCAGTGCATTTTTGTAGTGCATTTTATATGCTTTCTGTCTTTTTTGTAGAAGGAAGAGACTGGCTATTAAACACAAAACCTTGCCAAAAAAGCATCAAAAAACATATGTATGTTAACTTTTCATGCTTTTTTCATGCGCTCTGATTGAAGTCTATAGGGCCAAAAACGCACTATGCCCTAAGCCCTAAGCATGAAGGGAAAAAACCTTCTGTAGCAGCATCCCTGACCCCACTTATACTTACCTAAGCCCCATCTCAATCAAGTGACGTGCACAAGAGCAGTGGCTCTACTGGGTCTCTTCCTCCTCATTGGCTGAGACAGCAGCAGGAGCCATTTGCTCCCGCTACTGTCAATTACCGCCAGTGATCCAATCAGAAGAGAGTGGGGACAGGGCTGAGCTACACACATGTGTGAATGGATACACAGAACAAGCTGTTTGCTATGAGGGCACTCATCAGGAGGGAGGGTCCAGGATCGCAGTCCCCCGAGAACATGAGGATTGGGGTTGCTTTGTGAAAAACTATTGAACAGAGCATGTAAGTATGACATGTTTGTTTTATATATACTGCATACAATATATATATATATATATATATATATATATATATATATATATATATATATATATATATACAGGGCTTTTTTTCTGGGGGAACTTGGTGGAACTCAGTTCCACCACCTTTGGCTCAGACCCTTTGGTGCCCGCTCACCACAATCACTTGTGAACACAGAAGTCTGGTTTCTGTGTTTACAAGTGACTGCTTTGTAACCCCCTGAACTCTGCACACTGTATGTAATGCAATTCTGGTATTTAATGCCCCTTTAAGACCCTTCTACTGTTTGTGAAATCTGAACGGGTCGTGGTTGAGTTCCTGCACCTATTTTCTGAGAAAAAAAGCTCTGTATATATATATATATATATAAATTTGCATTTAAAGCCCAAATCCAGCCAAAACTTATTACAATTTTGCATTTGCAATTTTGAGTGATGCCCCATACACATGATCGGGAGAGAGCTTTTGGTCCGTAATCCCGACCGTGTGTATGCTCCATCAGATTTTTTCCAACTAAAAAACTGCTAGAAAAAGATAGAGAGCAAGATCTCTTTTTCCCATCAGGAAAAAAACTGATCGTGTGTACAAATTCCAATGCGCAAAATTCCTACGCATGCTCGGAAACAATTTGACGCATGTTTAGAAGCATCGAACTTCATTTTCTTGGCTCGTCATAGTCTTTTACGGCACCAAAATTTTGTGTGACCAAGTGTATTCAAGGCAGGCTTGAGAGGAATTCCGATCGTGTGTATGGGAAATCAGGTTGGAACAGCACCTTTGTCAGGTTTTCAGTGCTGTCTGTGATCCCACTGGATACATTTCCTTTCACTTCCTGCCCTCTCCAGCAGAGACACAGATTACACAGTAAAGCCGATCACTTACAGACAGATTTTATTCTTTATTTGCCAAACATTCATTCTGGATCCCTGCCTGATCAATACATTCAAATTTCATCCAGACAGGCTTACCTTGGTAATACACACTTGTGCATGAATTTAAATCATTGGATAGAAAAAGTCTAAAATAAAATTAGGTTTTGGGGCAATTGTACAAGTGAAGGCTTCCTTATGGAAATCTAAAAAGGTGCCAATTCCAGTTAATATGCATTGCACACGCTATATAAAGTGAACATTAAATGTTCTTCGCCTTCCCTGAACCATATCATGCAGTCAATCTAGAAAGTAGTGGGCAGGACTAGGTGTGACCAGGTGCTTTTTGACAGGCTATAGGCTTGTGAATCAGCAGTGAAAATGCTGATAGCCATGCCCCTGCAAAAAAAGATTTCATCCAACTGTAGTGCAAGCAGGCACAGCCCACACTGGAGCAGTGCAGTATTGTTGCCACCCTGTCAAAGGAAGCTTCATTAGGTGGAGCTCACTGGGTTCAACAAGTGTATGTGTAATTTAAGAGAAAACCATAATTGAAAAAATTAACCTATTATCAAGTTATAAAATAATGTTGTTGCTGCTATTGCCGTTGTGTAAAAAGTAATCAGGACCTGGGGCTTATCCCCGAAAAACTCCAGCACTGGGAAATGCAACTTATGTACCCCTTGATTATACATGGATTCTACCTTCGCAGGTATGCCAGGGCAGCACATAGCCCGAGTTAGGGTTAGGGATGTAGGAAGGAATATTGGGCCAGATCCATAGAGAGAGTATGCCGGTGTATCTACTGATACGCCGGCATACTTTCAAATTACCCGCGTCGTATCTTTAGTTTGAATCCTCAAACCAAGATATGATGGCATCTGGGTTCGATCCGACTTGCCTACGCCTTCGTACGCCTTCGGATCGTAGATGCAATACTTCGGAGTCCGCTGGGTGGAGTTCTCGTTGTTTTCCGCGTCGAGTATGCAAATGAGCTATTTCCGACGATCCACGAACGTACCCGTGGCCGTCGCATTCTCTTACGGCGTCTCTAGTCGGCTTTTTCGGGCGTGTAGTTAAAGCTGCTTTTTTGCGGCTTATAGTTAGACTTGCCATGTTAATTATGGCCGTCGTTCCTGCGTCGAAATTTGATTTATTTTTTATTTTTGCGTAAGTCGTCCATGAATAGGAATGTACGTAATTCACGCTAATAAAAAAAAATAACGTCGTTGTGACGTAATTTAGCGCAATGCACGGCGGGAAATTTCTGAACGGAGCATGCGCAGTTCGATCGGCGCGGGGACGCGCTTCATTTAAATGAAACACGCCCCCTACCCGCCCAACTTGAATTCCGCGCAGTTACGCCGCTTGAGATACACTACGCCATCGTAACTTATGGCGCAAAATCTTTATGGATTCGAACTAAAGCCAGGTAAGGTACGGCGGCGTAGCGTATCTTTGTGAATCTGGCCCATTGTTCTTGCATTTGTAATATGTTGCACTTTTCCAAGTAAAGCTTTTGAAACCTTGTTCCCGTCTAGGGACCCAAAAAGGTGAACAGCGGGTGCCATGCTGTGCATTCACTGTTCACTCAGCGTTGTATTAGCAAAGCGAAGGAATTCGCTTTGCTAACACTGAACTGCCTCTTAGCCAATCAGGTGCTCGGCACATCCTCCAGCAGACCCATGACCCGGAAGTGACGTCATCTAGGCTGCACACTCGGGAAACACGCTCTCCTCCATTGTTCCAAGAGCGTTCGGCTCTCACCGTCGCTGCCATTTGAGGCAAGGAGCAGCGCTGATCCAGTCCCAAGGACATCGAGTCGCTACGGTCTTTTTCCAGGAACACAGCGAATGAAAAAACACTATATGAAGCCTGTCATGTAACTCCGTTTGTGAGTACATTATTTTTAAATGTTTTAACTTTAATAAATATCTTATTTACCACGCTTAGAAGGTGCCGCTTTTTTCTTTTCAATCAGGTGCTCGGGTCTGTTACCTGTCACCTGATTGGCTGGAACATCAGGTGCTGTGATTGGATGCCTATGAGAGGACAGAAAAAGACATGAAGGACGTGCAGGACACCGCCGCTGAACCTATACGAGACAGGTGCCGGGCATAGGATGCATTGAGGTGAAAAAACACGAAGGTTTACAACCCCTTTAATACAATGTGAAGTGGTTACCTAGGGTAATAGAAGGTTACCAAGCAGCCTGTCATTAAGCGTGTACCTAAAACAGGTGGAATAACCTCTCGCAGGAGAGAGTTGTTGACCGTATGGTATGGAAGAGTTAAGTGAAGTTAAGTACATATATGGAATCTGCACTGGGTGCACGGCTGAACCCCATACCATTACTTGGTATGAGGTAGTGGTGATACCCTGAATGGATGGATGTAGACCAGGCTCAGTGTGTCCCTCCTGAATGCAAATTATGGTGAAGGTGTACATTGTCACGGGGACCCAAGAGTTAACTAGTGGACAGTTATGATGCAAGTGTACACAGTGTACATTAATTTCTAAGAGCTGAGGCCCACCCTAAGTTTAAGTATTTCCCAAATGGCAGGCTCAGCCTTGTCCCAAGGCATTGATGAAGAGGGAACAGAAGTATAGGTACTCCATGTGTAATAAACAGGTGCCTAGCGTAGCCCAGAAGAACCCACCCCGAAGGTAGTTAACTCATGTGACCCAGACTTGGCACTCAACAAGCTAATGGTAAAACATGGAGGAAAAGTCTCCCACCTACCCCTCTGCCCCTCTTACACATGTAACATGTATATGCAATGGCAGAAAAATAAGACTTTAACATTCAGTCACTGAACATACTGTATGTGTTCATGGTGCACCCAGCACACTGACTGAGTTGTCTCTGAGAGCTTTTGGTCATGGCATCTGATCGAGAGCTGGCAGGACAGTCTAGAGAAGCCATGCCACCTCCTGGCACTAAAGCCAATCTAAAGGGTGTGTAAGGGTTAAAGAAGTATGCTTGCTTTGAAGAAAGCCATGGGACTGGCAAAAATACCCCGCCTCCTTCAGATCCTGGTGTTTCCTCCAGCACAACCCCAACAGCTGCTTTCATATTGAGCCATGCCCAATTTCCATTGCCTGAGATGCGGACACACAGACATGCACAAACTGATATCATCTTACCAAAGGCATCAACAGGCACAAAAAAGCTGAATTCATGTCAACATTAGCAAAGCAGAAACACATGGAAAAACAGACGCCCACGCAGAAAAACCTGACAATAGCTTGGCACTGAGATATCGCTCACAATGAGGACTACAAAGACAAAAAAAGGGAGACACGTAGCTCAGTGTAATAATACACAGATCAGAGACAACAAGGCACAGCTGGGTTGCACTTGGAATTTAAAAGTAATTCATCACTAAGCTTAGGTTCACATTGGAGCGATTTGGCATGCGATCTGACATGTCAAATCGCATGCCAAATCGACAGCTATTGTCGACAATAGCACCGTCCAAATCTGTACGGCGCCGACTTTTTCCTAAATAGCTTCCTTTACCTTAGTGCAGTCCTCCTTCACTTACCTCATCCTTCAATTTTGTTTTTAAATGTCCTTATTTCTTCTGAGAAATCCTCACTTCCTGTTCTTCTGTTTGTAACTACACAGAAATGCAAGGCTTTCTCCCTGGTGTGGAGTGTCGTGCTCGCCCCCTTGCTTGAACTACAGGAGAGTCAGGACGCTCTCTATGTTGCAGATAGAGAAAGGAGCTGTGTGTTAGTGGGCCTCCTGACTCTTCTGTAGTCTAAGGGAGGGGGCGAGCATGACACTCCACACCAGGGAGAAAGCCTTGCATTACTGCGTGGAGTTACAGACAGAAGGACAGGAAGTGGGGATTTCTCAGAAGAAATAAGGACATTTAAAAGCAAAATCGAAAAATGAGGTAAGTGAAGGAGGACTGCATTAAGGTAAAGGAAGCTATTTAGGAAAAAGTCGGCGCCGTACAGATTTGGACGGTCCTATTGTTGACAATAGCTGTGGATTTGGCATGCAATTTGACATGTCAGATGAGGTAAGTGGAGGAGGACTGCACTAAGGTAAAAGGAAGCTATTTAGGAAAAATAATTGTACCTTTACAACTCCTTTAAGTGTGAAAAGCTTATGGATCAATTAGAGAAGGCTAGAACACCTGTTTGTATGGCTGGCTGTGTCCCCACTGGGGCAAATTGATCTTCTCTGCTTGTCCTGGTGACCAGGATATAAAGGAAAAAAATCCCAAATTTTCAGTTATTCATGGAAAAGGAACCAATAGATAATCTTCAAAGGGGAACACTTATTTCCGCAACAACTGTTCAAGGGGGGATAATGAGGTGAACATTATAGTCAAAAGGTCAACTGGTTCACAAAAGTCATGGAAGAGGCCACCTACAGTACACTGGAACAACCATCCCTGAACAGGGGTGGGGGGCCTTCTGCTTACATGTTTGTGCAATTTTAACATCTCTCTACCCCAGCAACCTAACAACAAATCATCACTTCAAACAAGTGAAGATTATGTAATTAGAAGAAGGTGGTTCAACTTTCACACCTCTTATCCTGTTCTCAGACAATCAACATCTGCCTTGACAATTCAGACAGCCCCGGAATAAAGGGAACCTAGGTGCAGGGGCCCATGACTGGGGGGAACGCTGAGCCAGGTGTACCAGGAAACAGTATTCTGTAAGGGGAAGCCAGGGTGGGGGGCGGGCCCCTGGTCACCACGAGGTGGTGCCATATAAATTCCTGGGGGGGCGGAGCTGGTCATTCGGCGCCAAGGGAGTCAGAAGTTACACACAGGTCTTTTTTCCCTCCCTCCCTCCCTCCCTAAGTGAATTGGTGGTTATGGGGTGTGTGTTGTCTGTTTTAATGTTGTTCTGTTTTGTTTCAGGTATCGGAGCAGGGGTACGGGGTTCCTGGGGGTGGTGGGTGCCGGTATATATTGGTGGTATGTACCAAAAGGTGGTGGTAGGGGGCGGGCCTGTCTGGGGATGGGCTCCTTTCCTATCTTAGTATAGGGGCTATTGCCATGCGGGCTGAACAGTGAGGAAACGGACAGAGCCTCAGAGCTGGCATGAACACGGCTGGAGGCCAGAATGACTTCGGATGGTGTCAGCCCACGGCATAGCCTCTTGTGTCTGCTCTCAGGAACCCAGTACATTATGTGTAGTTATTATGTGTAGTTATTATTAGTTTGGTTTAATAAAGAAAAAAGTTGTTGTGTTAAATATATATATATTTATTTAAAGATTTATATATATTTATTCAAATGGTTAAAAAATGTTATAGTTATTTTTGGTATTCTTTTGGATTTAATAAAGGGGCCTTTACTGGCCAATTAATCCAGAAGTTGTCATGTTTCAATTTAGGTAAGCAGTAGAAAGGGGGTTGGGGGTTTAAGTCGGGAACGGGGACTCTAGCAGTGCACCAGTCATGGTGATTGGATTAAGATGTCTGTGCTAGCTGTGTGGATATAAATGTTAAGGTATGTTCCTAACACTCATTAAAACTGAAGAAATGGTTTGGATAAGGGATGAGTAAAGAAATGTCTTTAACATTAAAGAATAAGCCCATGGAATCTAACTAACGAATACTAGCTGCTCAGGAAAGGGCCCCACTCTGAGTTGTATCTCTAAACAGGTAATGAAGTAACATTTGCCCAATGGGACATAAATAACAAAAATAAAACATGTATCCAAACTTAACTCTATAGCTCATAGGCACTGGAGCACACAATACAACTGATTGGGCTTCTTTCTCTCCCAATCTAAACTCTGCTGTACAGGGTACAGCATAAGTCTGATATCAAATTCAGTTTATTATACAGAGGTTTAAAGTGATTGTAAAGTTTTTTTTATTAAATAAAAAGGATGTTATACTTACCTACTCAGTGCAATCGTATCGTTCTAAGCCTTCTCTTCCGGAGCTGCCTTTCTCACTCCATCTTCTGAGTGCCCCTCCAGCAAGATGGCTGCAAAGGGGGAACCCAGGCACACATGCTCCTGAACCGGGATGTGTGCATCCATAGCCAGACACTGCGCTGCTCAGACACGCCCCCATCCTCTCTTAACAAGATTTGACTGACAGCAGCAGGAACCACTGGCTCCAGCTTCCGCTACTGCCTGTGTCTCCTGTGAGACCAGGAGGAAGAGAAGAAGCAGATGGGATAAAGCTGGATAGGTGAGAGGAGTCTGGTAAGTGTTTAGGGATGGGGTGGGGAACTGATAGTGGAGCAATTTTAACTTAATACAGGAAATGCATTAAGGTAAAAAAAAAGTTTAGACTTTAGAATCAAGTTAAATTAAATTTACCAGAGGTTTATATTTTCCATTGCTGATAATCAGACAGCACCATTTTTTTTAATATAAAATTAAACTCTGCCCTACAAGAATTTGATATTTTTCTTACAAACTTCATTTTAAGGAAAGCTGTTGGCATTTATAAATACAATTATTATTCTGAGCAAAAAAAGTCTATCTTTTAAAAAATACACAATTTTGCTCTTAAGATTCCCCATGTGCTGCAAGCCTAGTCGGCAAAATATCACAAGTCTCTGGAACCTTTGTGGGTGTTTAAAGAGACTCTGCTGCTTCCCAAATAAATACCACTGACTGGTCCCTGCAAAAAAAAAAAAAAAAAAGAGACTGAATACTTACGGTACTTCTCTAGCTAGTTCAAACATCACTATCATCAATCGATACTACTGCACAACAAAGTCTTCACATGACTGATTCCCTGCTGAGCTCAATGGTTCCTGCTGCTGGCCCTTAGACCATTGCTATGATCTGTATTGATTTAGGAGCCAATGGGAGGAACCACAGTCTATGACAGGTGACCAGACATCCAACACACCCGAAAATTTCAAATACTTTAGCCTTTGCCAGAGGCTGTATTGCTTGTACACAGCAGAGTTTAAACTCAATGGCTCAAAGTATTGAGAGTCTTTTATTGCAGGGACCATTCTTTATTCTTTTTTGGGAAAGCAACAGAGTGGTTTTAAAATCATTAGAAATTATACGTCCCAACTTTCAAAATTTAAGAAAGAAGGACACCTTTTTAGCAGAATGTATGTGGGTACAGAACACACCCCGATTATGTGAGCCATGAAGATTTAATAAACCAAAAATAATTGGTTAAAGTGGGAGTAAACTCTTATGACAAATTTGTACCTATAGGTAAGCCTATAATAAAGCTTACCTATGGGTACGGTAAATATTTCCTAAACGTGCACCCAAGCACCAAAGTCAAAAGCCTCGGAGTCATCTTAGATTCAGACATGACCATGGACACACAAATAGGATCAGTAGTCAGCGGAGCCGACCATCTCCTACGCCTGCTACGTAGACTCATCCCCTTCATCCCGGATAAGGACACAGCAGTAGTAGTCAGAACAATCATCAATGCTCGACTGGATTTCGCTAATCCCTCTACCTAGGACTTCCCAAATACCAGATCTAACGTCTACAAGTCGTCCAGAATACAGCCGCCAGACTGATAACAGGAAAAAAGCCTTGGGATTCCATCACCCCGTCCCTGAGGTCCCTATATTGGCTAACCGTAAAGGATCAGGTGACATTCAAGACACTCTGCCTCACTCACAAATGCACACAAGGAAAAGCCCTGCAATACCTATGTGAGAAAATACAACACTACAACCCTGGGCGGGGCCTATGGTCTACGAATCAAAACCTGCTCTGCATCCCCATGAACCACTACAAATCGAAAGGAGAACAAAGATTTGCAGTCCAGGGACCACGGCTGTGGAACACGCTACCAACAATCATCCGCATGGAAGATAACCATCGCGCCTTCAGGAAATACACTAAAGACCCACCTCTTCTGAAGGATCAGGATGACTCCGGATAGTTTGCATTTGTTAGCACTATACAAGTTACTAATTTAGGAGACATCTACTGTACATGCAGCCGGTGATGCCATTGCGCATGTGCTCTGAAGGAGTGACCACCTGGACCGTTCCTTCAGAGTCCTATGCCGTAAACTGCAGCTCTCAAGATATCATTGTGGCTCCGGCCACTCACACAGCCGGAGTCGGCGAGCCTAGAAGGAAGAGCAGGGGAAGATGGAAGCCAGTGGTGACAGCGTGCTGCTGGAAGGCTTCATTTTAAGGGAAGTTTTACATAATGTGCTAGTATGGGATACATACTAGCACATTGTGGTTTTACCTTGCAGGTTGCATGTCTGCCCCCATGTTTTAATTCGCTGTGCAAACTGTTGGCGCTATATAAATCCTGTATAATAATAATAATTACTACAGAGGCAGCAGACACCTAATAACTGATGGAAAATCAGGTCTTAAAATCTTGTCCAAACACTATTAGTTCCCCAGAGATATGCCAGTACTACTTCTCTTCCATCCTCTCATTTTTTTCTTCTCTCTATTCAGTTAAATATGCAGACAGGGCCAGCCAGACTAAAAAGGGGTCTATAATGAGCACAGGGCAGTTAGACGGTGTATGCAAGACTTTATCATCTTCATAAAGTTGGTCATACACAGACTGAAATTCAGCCAGTTCAGCAGGGTCCAGCCAAATTTCAATCAGTGTGGGTCTGTCCCTGCTCAACAGAAGTCGATAGTTTTAATTGACTTCTGTCGATGGGAGATGCTGGGAGATTTATCTTGATCTGCCAAGGGTCCAGCTCCCAAAATACAATGCAAAGAGGGTATTCCTTCATCTGCCCTGGAATCCTATTTAATAAGAAGATGCAAAGTCAAGAAAGCCTGACCCCTACATCACTATTGTGTGCCCATAATGTCGATTTTGGTGGATCAAACCACAAAACACAGGAGGGGGGGGGGGGCTAACACCTGACATGGCTAAAGATCCTTCAGCAAACTTTAGCTCTTCACCAGAATTAAGGATGGGACAGGTAAATATAATGCCTTGTTTCCACTGAGCAGAACAGTTCGGGTCAGTACAGTTTGGAACACTTAGAATGGTCCGGTATTCTGGTGAGCGTTTCCACTGTAAGTCGGACCGTCAGGGGCCATACAGGGTTTTGAAAAAATGCCTTGCGTGTCCACCAACCAGTGAAATGTATTGTAGCTCCGCCCTAACTGAACCGTTCCATTTTCTATGGCCCCACATCTGAAGCAGGACCCAGAATGGTGCGGTACGGTTCGGTTTTATAGCACACTTTCATAATGGAAACACCCAAAATAGCGTACCATTCCGAACCGTACCGAACCACTCAGTGGAAACGAGGCATAAGTCTTTTCTTTAGAGAGCTCTTATTTTCAAGTTTTCAATAGGACGGCTGACCATATCAACCAGTAAAATTTTTATAATTTATAATTTATCCATTCCCGTATTTTCTGAACTCCATGGTAGGAAAAATGACAAATCTGCGAGATCTGATTGGTTACTACAATAACATATGCTTGTCTTTGGTGAGCCTCATTATGTCTGCTATAACTTGTTACATGTGTATATGTAATCAAGATAAAGAGCTTTACCTCAATCAGATTAAATTATTGTCAAGGGATGGTATTAGACATTGTGGAGGAACAACAACATCATAGACAAGACAGCATACAATCAGTTATAATAATAAACGTACTGCCTGTAACACATTGAAGCATACACAATCACTTGATATTCCATTACCACCCGTTACTAATGATAGGATCAGGCAACCTTGTAATCCTTTGTTAGATAAATGGAGATATCTAAACTTCAAAGCCAAGGCTTTGTGCAAGAAAACTTTGAAGCTTTAAGATCTCTATCTATGCAGAAGGAATAAACGGTACATGAAAAATGTGGGGGATAAAAGCGATGAGTTTCATCCCATGTAGTCATATGGACAAGAACTATTTAGCATTTATTGCAAGCATGAAAGAAATATAAAAAAAATAATAACCGGGTAACCCTTATAATTTAATGCAGACTCTCTGGAGCCCCTGAAATCCAAAACTTTGAATTTTCTGGGTGGCGTTTCCAGTCCAGAAAGAGCAATTGGTGGAAATTTCGGCATTAAAATGCCAACTTCTCTTTAACTGCATAGAGGCCACATGCTATATTTAACTGTCATATGGTTTGTATTATAATCGCAGCAGTTCAATTATTTTTAACTTGTTAATGTATCGCATTCGCTACCCGATTGTGATTCTGGGTTGAGGTGAGAAATGAACTGGTCTTGTAGCTAGTAAAAGATCCCTCAACCCTAATTTAAGCCGGTAGACGATAACTCCCAGCAGACTCTCTCTGTCCATACCGGGGTGGCTTATTCTGCATTGCCGGTTGTCTTCATCCTCTAATGCTAAAAGGGAACTACAAGTCACAGCCAGTCTTTGAATACAGGATATGTTTGGAGTTTAGGAGATACTTTTATCTGCTAACAAAGATACACACATTCGGGATAACTGATCCTTTCTTCAGGGTTTTTACTTTGACTCGGAGTCGTATAACGCGTGACAAAGGAATCTAAGTTATCCCACAACTTTAATAACTTAAAGTAGCCAATAAACAGTATCTCTTAAACTTCAAACTTTTTGCCTTAATCGATGGCTAATGCAGTATAGTTCTCTTTTACTGACTATAGCAGTTTAACAACATCTATAGAGAATAAGGTTGACCTAACCTCTAACACTATTAAAGCTTTTGAGTATTGGTGGCAGATCTCCCCCCGGTTTCACCTGTACCCACCACACCTGTTGCATCTGCACACAGCAGCCGCCTCACCTCTTGCAGCGTCTCCGGGATCCCAGGCTGTCTCACTGTCAGTCTGTGTGCTTGCACAGCCAGAGTTGGTTCATTTAACAGCACTCCCTCCTCTGCCTAGAGCAGACGGATTGGATGTCTCATAGCTGCTCTGCAACTGGCTGTGTCTGTCAAAATAGCTCTTCTCACCACATTGACCAAGGCTTGCTGACGCAGTCTCCCTGCCTCTTTCTGGCTCTGTCAGCCTCTCTGCACTCTTTCTCTTTCAGTATAATACATTCCTGCAAACCGTTTCTTTAAAACTTGGCACTTTTTAATTTCCTGCTTATATTACATCTCTTTGTATTTTAAAGCATATGCCAAGCCCAGAATTTCTTTTTTTTTTAGACAGAGTCGGAAAGGATTAGAGCTCCTGTCAGATCCATGCTGCTACTCGTAGCTCCGTTAGAGAAACTTTCCCTCACTTCCTGTCCTGATGACAATGGTTTCACCAGACGGGAAGAGAGGGAAAAACTGCAACTAGGACACAAACAGAAATGATTAAATATATGAAAGGTGTTCTAGCCTTCTCATGGGGCTCATTCATATGTTCGACAGGCACTGCTGCTCTTCTTAAAAGTGATCCATGCTCAGGTCAATTTGAAAGGCAGCAACAAGGCAATATGTCCCCCCCAAACCATCTGATTTAACCCTATATTTGCTTTAATATTTGCTTTAAATAGGTTTCACCTATTAGTGCCCATCAATGCTGCCTATCAGTGCCACCCATCAGTGCAGCCTCATCAGTGCAGCCTATCAGTGCCCATCAATGCCCATCAGTGCCACTTGATCAGTGCAGCCTTAACCACTTGCCTACTGAGCCCCCTTCCTGCCCTGGCCAATTTTTTGCTTTCAGCACCGTCGCACTTTGAATGACAATTGCGCAGTCATGCAACGCTGTACCCAAACAACATTTTTATCATTTGTTTCAAACTAAAAGAGCTTTCTTTTGGCGGTATTTAATTACCCCTTTGTTTTTTAGTTTTTTGCAAAAAAAAAGAATAAAGACCGAAAATTTAGAAAAAAAACCCTGTTTTCATAGTTTGTTATAATATTTTGCAAACAGGTAAACTTTCTCCTTCGCTGATATGCGCTGATGAGTCTGCACTGATGGGCACTGATGAGGCAACACTAGGAGGCACTGGTGGGCACTGACGAGGCTGCACTGATAGGTGGCATTGATAGACAGCACTGATGGGCGCTGGAAGGGGGCACAAATTGGTAGCACTGGTGGGCACTGTACAGATTATTAGGACATTGACAATCAGTGCCCCGATTATCAGTGTATATGTCCCTTTTACACAAGCCACTTATTGACAGTTAGTGCCAGTTAAGCCAGTTACACTGTCAGGATGAGGAAAGGAGTGCCGATATCCAACTTCTATTTAAATCCGTGATCAGCTGTGATTGGACACAGCTGATCACAAGGTAAAGAGCCGCTGATTGTCTGTTTACCTCAATCTGTGATCAGCAGTGTCCAGAGGACACTGTGATCAGAGAGCGCGCCACCCATGCCCAGCAGCGGGTGCGGTCAAGGAAAGCCGTCATATGACGGCCTCCCAGAACTAGCCGGCCGCACTTTGGCCATCGTTCAGCTATAGTGCAGTCGGCAAGTGGTTAGAGCAGTAATAAGCTCAAAGCAATCACTTATATTGCAGCTTACCCATTTTCAAATGTGATGGCTGCATTCATTTTCTTTTTTCATCGGTTAATCCAGCCAGTAAATTAAGTCTGTTTTTTTTTTTAAAAGCTTTCTTGCAGTTACAGAGATGGGACCTACCATCTACCACTGACAGGGGTGCTTAAAATGATCAGATTTGATTTATTTATGTCAAAATAAAAATAATAAAATGTTTGCTGGAACTGATTATAAAATATTAGCCAGAGTTTGGCTTCAATTTCTTAGTGTATTTAAATCTTCTAGTCCATCAAAAACTCCCCTTCCACTAGACTGACAATGCTGTTGTCCAAATCTGCCCCGTTGTGATGCATACTAACACATTACCCCATCGTCTTGCAGGTATTTTTTTAAGAGGTTGCGGTTAACTAATGCTTTAACTCTAGGGATAGAGGCAGAGGCTGTATTACTTACTGTATTTCTTTCTCCAGCAAGCTGCAGTGCTCTTTTCTTCTCCATGATGCTCTGAACTATGGGAGGTTTCTCAGCATCATTACATACAATGAAGAACTATTATGCCCTGTACACACAATCGTTTTTTCCATTGGCATGAACTCCGACGGGTTTTTCCAACGGAATTCCACTGAAGCTGTCTTGCAGCTATCTTGCGACCGTCCAAAACGCGGTGATGTACAACACTACGATGAGCCTAGAAAAAATAAGTTCAATTCTTCCGAGCATGTGTGTTTTTTTCTCTGTCGGAGTTCCATACAGACGAACGGAATTTCCGAAAAAGCATATAGGCCCGGATTCACGTAGGGGGTGTATCTTTAGAGCGGCGTAGCGCATCTCAAATACGCTATGCCGACGTAACTTAGAGAGGCAAGTGCAGTATTCACAAAGCACTTGCTCCGTAAGTTGCGGCAGCGTAAATTGGCTGGCGTAAGCCCGCCTAATACAAAGTAGGAAGGAGGTGGGCGTCATCTATTTAAATAGACCCCATGCAAATTAATGGCTGATTAAACGGCGCATGCACGCGCATGCTCAGAATCACATTGCATATACTCCCTAAGATACGTTGGCTCAATGCCTACGACGTGAACGTAACCTATGCCATGCCCTATTCACATAGTACTACGTAAACGACGTAAAAGACGCCTGCTGTTCCGAAGTCCATACCTTTGAATGGGTTGCGCCACCTATATGGTGGAATAACTTTACGCCGGACGTCACCCTTACTCAAACCGCGTATCTTTTCTGTCTTACTAATTTGCATATTTAACGTGGGAACGCCAAATGTGTCCATCGTAACTATGCGCCCAAGATACGCCGGCGTAGGCAAGTTACGACGGGCGGCTGAAGCCTTGTTTTACGGCGTATCTAGCTTCACGAATCGGCGTACAAGTACGACGGCGCACATTTGTACTTACGACGGCGTATCTGGAGATACGCCGGCGTAAAGCAACCTGAATCTGGCTAATACTCTTTCTAATTCTGATGGGGCATAAACACGGTCGGAATATCCAATGCAAAAATTCCATCTGACTTTTTTCATCTGAAATTCCGATCGTGTGTACGAGGCATTAGAGTAGATACTGAGGAGGACCAGTCACACAGACAGAGGTAGCCTGCTGCAGCAAGAAATAAGGTAAGTATTACACCTTGTTATTTTATTTTTTCTTGTGGCTGGTGGTGGGATAGACCAGTCAAAAAACAAAAACACAAAGTAAACCTGTGTGAGTTACTGGCTGGCAGCATTTAGGATGGTGTATACTGTATATTGTATGTCATGTAGAGCACTTACTTACAACATGGTGAGGAGAAAACAAACGTATTGTTTTCACAAAATCCTAATAAGTCCTGTTTTGTGTCCTGGAGCCTAAAGGATTTCTAGAGCTTTGGGCGGGATACGTTTCTATGTCCACATCTTAAAGTGGTTGCAATGGCACAAGGTTTTGTACCTTCATGCATTCTATACTGTACAGGACTGCCTTTACACTGATTTAGGTTATTTTTAAGAAATGTAGCAGAATACATTTTGGTCTAAATCTATGAATAAAGATGATTTATTTGCAAAATATTATGACAGAAACTATGAAAAACATATTTTTTGGAGGTCTGCCACCACCGCAGACATAAAAAAAAGTCAGTTTGTGGCGTGGGATCTGGCGCATGGGGGGGGGGGGTGGGATCTGGGGACCCCCTTGTTAAAGGGGGCTTACAGATTACCGATAAGCCCCCCAACCACAGACCTCTACTACCATTGGCCAGGGTTGTGGGGAAGAGGCCCTTGTCCCCATCAACATGGAAACAAGGTGCTTTGGGGGGCATAAGGTTCAGGAGAGGGGGGCACTCACTTGTCTCCTCCCTTTCTTGATCTGCCAGGCTGCATGCTTGGATAATGGTCTGGTATGAATTTAGGGTAGTGACCAACGCTTTCCAGCTGAAACACATCTGCTGGGGCGTGGCCTGGACATGGCTGAATGAAGCTGCTTTCTGTTTGAGCTCCCGGCCTGATCCCCCAATTCCGAGCCAAAAATCACCCTGGAACCGGCATGAACCCCACTAAAAGATACGGCACCAGAGCAGCAACGAAGGGAACCCCAGCAGGCAAAGTTACGGGCGAGATTCAAAAATATTTCAAGAGCTTACAAGAGATCTCCCCCGGACCGGGCCTACCTGTGCCACGAGGCCACACACAGGAAGCCGCGGAGGAATCGCATCCACAGCTACCGGGCACGAGTGAAACGGAGGACTGGTGTGTATTTGCCCAGGAGCCACCGGACGAGTCCCCCCAAGACGAGATGTCTGCCTCGCAAACACCGGAGCATGCTGGCCTAGACCCAGACATCAAGGCCCTGCTTCAGGCCTTGCCCACCAGAATGGACATTGAGGCCCTGATTCTGAGGCTGGAGGAGACGCACAGAAGGGACATACAGGAAGTGAGGGGAGAAGTCTCTACACTTACCGACCGAGTGGCTACAGCTGAGGAGTCGTGGCCTCCCTAGCGGACCGAGTGGCGGCACTGGAACAATCCCGGGACCAGCACCATGAAACAGCCATCTCCCTCCAGCTCCATTTAGAAGAGGTTGAAGATAGGAGCCGTCGCAACAACTTGCGGATACGCGGTGTTCCTGAGCCCGACGGGGCGGAAGATGTTGAGGCAAAGGTGGTCGAGATTTTACGCGCCGTGCTGAAAGACCCGGGAGCAGAGATCGTGCTTGACAGAGCGCATAGAACGCTCGGACCTAAGCCGACGGAACAGGACAGACAACGCGATGTGGTTTGCCGCTTACACCGTTACAGTCAGAAAGAAGACATCCTGCGCCAGGCCTGGGACACAGGAGACATCGAAGTGGACGGGGCGCAAGTGCGGATTATGCCCAACCTATCCAGAGCGACCCTGCATCGCAGAGCGATGCTACGACCCGTCCTGGATCTCGCTAGACAGACGGGCCACACTTACCGCTGGGGATACTCGCTGGCGGTCACCTTCCGGAGGGACACAGACGCCTTCACGCTCCAGACCGTGGCAGACCTCCCAGCCCTTTTCAGGTTCTTTGGTTCTGAGCCGATACAAGTACCAGACTGGCTCCAGCTCTTCCCTCGGCAGACCGGGCGTTCAGGTCCCCATACCCACCGAGGACACTTGATGCCATGCCCGCAAAGAGGTAGACGGCGCCGGCACTCAGCTCGTGACAGAGCGGCACGTGAGTAGGCCCTGGGCCACAATTTCATGTCTACCACCCCCGCCCATACGCCATCCCTGACATAAAGACTCCCACAAGACTTTTGTTCTGCACCCCCTTGCCTTTTTTCACCCTGGAGAGGCCCATTGTCTGCCGCGGGCCCGGGAGAGGTCCTCCCCCTCTACTCCACACCCCATGTAGCTGTAACGGCTCTGGAATCCTAATGTTCACGTTCTTACTGTGGAGACCCCCGTGCAGCCCGGTGGGGCCTCTGTGCCGACCATCTGCCAGGAGAGGCCCGGTGCGGGTGTCCCCCTCCCCCCTCCTTTTGATCCTGTCGTTTTGTTGCCCCCCATGCGGAGTGTCCGCCCTGAGCCCACACCCCGAGATCATTGACATTGTGGATCCCCCCCCCCCCGCTGTCTTCAGAGACTTCCCACTATTCCCTGGACCCTCCAGCTGTTGAGGCCCGCTGGGACAGAGGGGGTTGATCCCGATACGAGAGCCCCCCTAGGGGATGGAGGAAACCTGGGGAGTATCTATCAGGTCACCTGGGACCGTATGGGCTGCTCTGTCAGTGGTTCGCTTCTACATTCCAGATGACAACAAGGCTAACTGACTCCGGTTTCTGACAGCCTAAATAGGAGGGACTGGGACTGGTGGGGGGACTTAGATTTGCTGGGTCTGCTCGGGGTTGTATTGTGGGTTGGACGGGGGGGGGGCTGTCCGATGCGGTTGTGGTGGGGCGTCCCGGGGAGGGGCCCCTGTTCCTCAGGAGGAAGGGGACAATCTACCCGGACGTCTGCCTTCACATTGTAATGGAGGCTGTCTACTTACAGTACTAACCTAACAACGAGACCTCCCAACACCATTATTTTTACTTAGCACCGGGATGACCCATGGGGAGGGAGAGTGCAATATTGGCATGGGAAGGGGGCGGTGCTGGCGGGGTAGATGGGTGCACACTTGACTCCCAGATGGTAGAGTTCAGGGCTCTGGACCCTAGGATTCCTGGGACTCTTATTAGCACTTTATATACTGATTGATATGGTCTGTTATACGATTGTTTCACCTGTTTGAAAGAGTTCTCTGCTGCTAGTTTGCTTACTGTTAACAAATGTTATGTTTGATCCTGGTTCATGTTTTGGTTATGTTTTTCTGTTTATATATTGACCGGGGTTGGGTGAGGAGGGTCGGGAGCTTGCTGCCGACCCCTGTCCAGCCCGACTCCCCCACTTAGGACTGCACTCGATCACCGGGTTCTCACCGGAGAGTGCTTATAGCCGATTTTAGCTAATTAGTTGAATCTGCTTGGAGGCTCCAGCTGGGGTCTGCCACTTGATTTCTTACCTATCTTCTACCTACCTTCTACTCTCCTCTACTTTTTATTATCTACTTAGTACCCCTTCTCCCCCATACTTCTTCCCTTACCTCCCCTCCCTGCCATTCAGACTCTCCACCTTTCCTCCCCCCCCCTGCTGCACGAGCAGGGATGTGCTTACTGTAGTGTCGTTTAACGTCAAAGGTCTAAATACGCCCGAGAAGAGACGCATGCTGTTGCAGGACATGCGGCGCATGGGGGCAGACGTGGTGCTCCTGCAGGAGACCCTCAGGAAACGCCTGGGACAACTCGGGCACTTCACAGAGGGCCACCTTATAGTAGGAGGCGACCTGAATGTCCCCCTAATTCCGACCGAAGACACGTCCACGGGGAAATCCTCCCTGACACGGGACACTCTCAAACGTATTGACACTGCTCTACATAATATGCAACTAATTGATGCCTGGCGCCTTTTACACCCTGGAGACAGGGATTACACCTTTTTTTCGAAACCCCACCAGACGTACTCGAGACTCGACTACTTCCTACTCCCACATAGACAACTTGACGCGATCCGGGGAGTCACGATTGGCTCGATCACATGGTCTGACCACGCCCCGATCACCCTGAAATATTCCATCTTAGAGGGTGCTGGAGACCAGAAGTCTCCATGGCGCCTCAATGAAAGCCTCCTTCAGAACAATGACGTTATGGCGGAGGTGGAGAGGGAGCTGGGTCACTACTTCCCCACCAATACCGTACCTGACAGCGACGCGGGGGTAGTTTGGGAGGCCCACAAGGCGGTGGTTCGGGGAATACTGATTAAACACGGAGCACGCCTGAAGAAGGAACGTACGGCACATCTTAACTCACTCCTGGCCAAACTGCACATACTAGAAACAACGCACAAAGCTACACCGTGTAGTCGAACGGGAGCAGAACTCGACGTGACTCGGGCACAGATTACAGACCTTTTGCACTTCAAGGCCAAGGCGGCGCTGCAAATAGGCAAACGCTTTGCATACGAATCGGGCAATAAGTGTGGCAAACTGTTGGCCAACACGATACGCACTCGACGACTCGCCTCCTATGTCCCACAGGTTTCCACGCCGAGGGGATTGAAACGGTCCACGCAAAACAAATCACACGAGAATTCCGCCAGTACTATGAATCCCTGTACAATTTAGATAACCCCCCCCCCCACGCGGGACATGATAAGGGATTATATATCTACGTCCCTGATGCCCACCTTACCATTGGACGCCCGAGAACTTTAGAAGAGCCTATCACTCTACCTGAACTCCAAAATGCGTTGAAAAATACCAAACCAGGAAGGCCCCAGGCCCTGACAGCCTTACGATGGCATACTATAAGTCCTTGCTCCCAGCAATAGGCCAGCACATGGTGAGGCTATTCAATGACCTAGGCTTGGGGAAATCCCTTCACGTCACCACACTTCAGGCCCAAATCTCCGTTATTCCAAAAGAGGGCAAAGACCCAGCTAATTGTGGAAGCTACCGCCCCATTTCCCTCCTCAACACAGACCTCAAGCTCTACACCAAAATCCTGGCCTCCAGACTCCAGAAACACCTCCCACAACTGATACACTTAGACCAGGTGGGCTTTGTACCCACCAGGGAAGCCCGTGACAATACGGTGAAGGTACTAAATCTCCTACACATAGCCTCCTCCGGCAAGATTCCATGCCTTTTTTTGGGTACTGATGCCGAAAAGGCTTTTGACCGGGTTAACTGGCAGTTCATGATGTCCACCTTGGAGTACATAGGTCTGGGGGAGAAAATGAGGAATTGGGTATCGGCGATCTATAGAGACCCGACGGCAAGCGTTCGGGTCAATGGGGCACTGTCAGAAACAGCCATTTTTGTGTCATGTGCGCCTAAACCCAGGGATACGGGTATACGAGCCTCGGAATCTCAATACAAAGTCTCCGCTTATGCAGACGACCTCCTTTTTACCCTTACAGATCCGGTCACATCCCTCCCAACCCTCCTGAGAGAGTTTGAGGTTTATGGCACACTTTCCAACTTAAAAATAAACATGACAAAATCAGAGGCAATGGGAGTGGGAATTCCACAACAACAGCTCGTACAACTGAAGGCTAAGTATAGCTTGAAGTGGACAGAGATCGCACTAAAATATCTAGGGACACAAATCCCCCCCCTCACTCTCACATGTATATAGGCTGAATTTTCCACCCCTTCTGACGGAAGTCAAGAGGCTGTTGTCGCAGTGGACAGGAGGCCTTCACTCATGGTTGGGTAGAGCCAATATATTGAAGATGACAATCCTGCCCAAATTCCTTTATCTACTCCAAGCTCTCCCGATCCAGATTCCAGGAGTGTACTTCCGTCAAATCCACTCTGCTTTCTCCCAGTTCCTATGGGCGGGGAAAAAGTCGAGGATACGCAGAGAGACCCTTTCATTTCCTAAACTGTGTGGCGGTCTAGCGCTACCCGACGTGCGGACATACTACCATGCCGCACATCTGGTCAGACTGATCGACTGGTGTAGACACACTCGCACTAAACTGTGGACATAGGTAGAACAAGGCCAATGTAGGATCCCACTTCGTCGAGCTCCCTGGTGCTATACGGCACTCCCCATACCTGTGACAAGACACCCTCTGGTGGGAACAACAGCTAAGGTGTGCGCAGACCTGTTTGAACGGTTCTCCCTCTCGTCTCGGACCTCCCCACTCAGACCTATCATTGGCCACCCACTTTTTGAACCTGGCCTGCAAGACGGGAAATTCCTCGACTTGGCAAATAGAGGCCTTTTCCAGGCCTCGCATTTTAGCTCGGGGGAGAGGTGGAGAACGACAGTGGAGCTGACGGACCCTGACGGCGAATACTGCCTAGACTTTATGAGTGCGCATCAACTAAAACACTTCTTAAATAGCCTTCCGCCCCCTCAGACAATTCAAGCATCTCTGACGACCTTAGAAGAACTATGTAGTGAACAGGAGGTCCTCCCACACACGCTGTCCCTGACGTACGCACTACTGAATACTCCACCAGGAGAGTGTAAAAGTAAGGGAAAAGGGAATGGGAATAATTGCGCTTAGTAAAAATGTATATTAGTGAAACAATTAAGATAGGGTCCTGAGAAGGACGTCCTGCTGCTAAACACTACAACTTAGATATAAAGTGTAAAGAAAAATGTGCAAAAACAGTGTAGCGCTGGACAGCATATACCACATAAGTATCTAAAGTAACTGGTGTAAACAGTGTTAATCTATAAATGGTAACAATCAAAATGTGAATACACAAAAGCTATAAGTGCATAGGTTGTTATAACACTGTGCCAATTAATATGGCACTGAGCATAAAGTGCTTATAAATATCAACAGATAAATAAACATTGTAAAAATAAAGTGACCAATTCAGCATATGAGGTGCAAAACAAATAGAGTCCACAGAAAAAAGCTGGGAGTTATTAGCCCCTTCCAATGCAGGTGATGAAAAGATGCAAACAATGAAAGTCTAATTAGGAGATCCACAGGTGAGAAAGGAGGGAGATTTCAGACATCAGTGGCCCAACACCAGTAGAAATAAAGGCTTACCAGAAAGCCTGTGACTATCCCTTTCAGGAGTAGTCTAAACAGGCATAGCAGGAAATTCTGATCCTTTGGGGTGTCAGGAACAAATCCTGGCTAAATGGGAAAGAGAACTAGGCACGCAATTTACAGCCAACAAAAAGCAAAATATAGTTCGCTTCACGCACAAGTCGCCTGTCTGTGCAAAAACGCAAGAGACAAATTATAAAATACTTACACGCTGGTATAGGACCCCTGACCTATTAAGTAAATTGTTCCCTGACACTGCAACCACTTGCTGGAGATGCCAGCAAGAGAGGGGCACCATGTTACATGTATTTTGGTCCTGCCTGCGGATCAGGGGCTTCTGGGGAGAGGTGCGCCGGATCACGCAACGATTCACGGGAAGTACAGTCCCGGACGACCCGGCCTACTTTCTACTACACGCAAATGACATGTCACCTAAAGCTTACAAGAAATCAGTTGTGCGCCTGCGTTCCACTCCTCTGGAAGTCCCCTCATCCGCCGACTATAGCCATGTGGCTACATAAAGTAGACGAGATTAGTCGCATGGAGGACCTAATTCTCTCTAGCCAGCAAAGGGAGGAGGCGTATTCGGAAACGTGGCAACTATTCAACTTCTACAGATATTCTGAGGAGGGCCAGAGACTCAGGGAGACGGAATGCAACCCGCCGTCCCCACCATAGCTAAGTCCCTTGCCAATGAAATAAGTTACCGAAACAGGACTTAAACGGAACTTAAAATTTACTGTACGCCCTTAGGGGTGCTTTTTGGGCTGTCCCTACTCGTGCAGCTCCCACCCCCCACACTTTCCCCCCCCCCTCTCCCTTACTTGCTACTTCCCTCTTTCTCAAATCCCTTCTAATTCTTTATCTTCTACTACTTTATTCTACTGCGGAAAAGGGAAAATGGAGTGGGAAGCCGACCCGCTGGGACCAGATGGTTAGAATAAGAAGGGACAATATGAAGAAGTACCTAAAGATTTATATGTTAGCATAATATGTCACTACTTATGTCGATGCCTGCGCGCACCGCTGTTATGTACTTCATGTGTGATGTTCTGATTTCCCTTGTTCTGTTTATGTGAGGTTGGTCCGTGCGGACTGGTTTTTCCTCTCTGATGACAAATAAAAAAGAAAAAAAAAAGAAACACATCTGCTTTTTTGTTTCCCTACATGTGCCAATAAATTATTCTTATGGATTGGAGATGTCGGCTATTTTTCTATTTTGTCTACCTATTTGGGTGTTGTCTGGAGGACACTGCAGCCTGAGCACCCACCTTTGGACTCCCCTGCCTTTTTGTATGTCTTTGTATTCCCTGTTTGGAGAGCTGCACCTTTCTGTATGAATTTTAGTACTGTCTATGATACTTTTTTATTTGCACTAACAACTAAATTTTCAGGACAGGCTTTTGGGGTGTATCACCTTCTGCAAGGTCCAAGCAGTACTGCCTGTAGATGTTAGTGCAAAAAGTTATCACGGACAGTATAGTACTCAGTTTTTACTGCTTTCTTTAAAACGTATCTGTGATGTGAGACCCTTTAGAAGCACCAGTTGTCTCTTAAAACTGGTAATAGCCTATCCCCCACTGAAACAGAACTATGCCCCCTGCCTTTACTGTACATTACTGATCTTCCCACATTTCAATGGTCTTTGTGGTGGTGACACACCCCGCACACCTCAACTTCCTCCCATCTCTCAAACACAAAAACCTCTTAGATTCAAATCTCAGGCAAACATGATACAACGGCATGTTACATGTGTCACACTGCCAGAATCAGCTTATTACAGATAGAAAAGATTAACTGATAAGGTAAATTTAAGGGCACTGTGTTTTTCTTTCACTGTGCGCTGCAGAAATTCCCTTACTGGTGCTGTGCATCATCATTATTTCTCAACTAGCTCATTACACACCAGTGCGGTACAATTAGCTCTGTGGGATTTAAAGGGAATGTACTGTGGGTTTGTATATCTTTTTTATTTATTTATTATCTTCCAATCTTTTTCACCAGGTCAACATGAAATATTATATATTGATTTTTGACATTCTCATTTGATGAAGGACACAACTTCAATGTTTCTATTTAACCACTTAAGACCCGGACCAATACGCTGGCAAATGACCCAAGGGGTTTTTGCGATTCGGCACTGCGTCGCTTTAACAGACAATTGCGCGGTCGTGCGACGTGGCTCCCAAACAAAATTTGCGTCCTTTTTTTCCCACAAATAGAGCTTTCTTTTGGTGGTATTTGATCGCCTCTGCGATTTTTATTTTTTGCGCTATATACAAAAATAGAGCGACATTTTTGAAAAAAAAATCAATATTTTTTACTTTTTGTTATAATAAAAAACCAATAAACTAAATTTTAGTCAAACATTTAGGCCAAAATTTATTTAGCCACATGTCTTTAGTAAAAAAAAAAATCGCATTAAAAAAAAATTAGCTACCTAGCGGGAACAGCGACACTAATACAGCGATCAGAAAAATGATCGCTTAGTGACGCTGGCAATAGGGAGTGAAAGGGTTAACTAGGGCAGTGATCAAGGGGTTAAAACTTTATTGGGGGGGTGGGGGGGCTACCCTGATACTAACACTGACTGACTGTCACACTGTCTGTCACACTGACACTAAATACAGTAATCATACATGTAAACATAAGTAAAAACATTTCACTGTAAGTATAAAAGTTTTTTTCAGGATCCCCAGAGAGCCCCCTACTTACATCAGGGCCCCAGAGAGCCCCCCTTACATCAGGGTTCCCAGAGAGCGCCTCTTTGCATCAGGGTCCCCAGAGAGCCCCCACTTACATCAGGCTCCCCAGAGAGCCTCCCCCTTACATCAGGGTCCCCAGAGAGCCCCCCTTACATCAGAGTCCGCAGAGAGTATCCACCTAACATCAGGGTCCCCAGAGAGCCCCCTTACATCAGGGTCCCCAGAGAGCGTCCCTACATCATGGACTCTAGAGAGCCCCCCCCCATTGCATCAGTATCTCCAGAGCGCCTCCTCCTTACATCAGGGTCCCCAGAGAGCCCCCTTACATCAGGATATCCAGAGAGACTCCCCCTTACATCAGGGTCCCTAGAGAGCCCCCTCACTCACACCAGTGTCCTCAAAGAGCCCCTCCATACCTCAGAGTCCCCATAGAGCCGCTCCTTAAATCAGGGTCACCAGAGAGAGGGCGGGCAGTGAGAGATGATGTAATCTCTCTGCTGCCCAAGGCTGCACATTAAGGAGGGATCAGTGGTGATGTAGGGAGAGTGGTGAGAGATGATATCTCATGTGCTGCCTGCTGCAAAGCTGCAGAGAGGCCACTGCCCAGTGGTTGGGGACCCCTGGGACTTGGGGCTATGGGCCCCAAATTTGGGGCTAATGGCCCAAAAGCCACACCCTAGCGACGCTACTGGCTGTCACTGAAACTCCCGGTAGTCCCAATGGCCAGTAAATACCTGCACACACAAATGGCATGGATGGAAAAATACCTCCCACTGGTTATTGTATTCTGACTGTCAGCCAGCATTGTTTGACTGACAAATTTAAACCTGGCTCCTCAGTAGAGTGCACATTGCCCATCATTAATCTAAAAGGCAATCTTTAGGTTGGTAACTTTTAGATCTATCTATATTCTGTAATCTTATCTAGATTCTCATCCAAGCTGAAATAGAATAAAAATAAATAAAAAATAAAAGCAGAACTCCAGCCAAAAAAAACGTTAAAAAAAAACAAAAAAAAAATGTGTAGTGGTTTTGCACAGGACAGCCTGGATCCTCCTCTTCTCGGATCCGTACTCGCTGCTCCTGGCCCCTCCCCCTGTTGAGTGCCCCCATATGTGAGTAATAAATTAGTCTGTGGAAAGGCCTTATACAGGCTCACTTTGTCCTGGTCAAGAAGACAGGTTCTCTTTATTACCTTGAGATTCAGACAGGTATTAGATACATATAGAGCCAGATTCAGGAACACTTGCGCTGGAGTATTTCGATATGCGCCGCGTAACTGTGATGATGCGCCGTCGTTTCTATGTGCCCGTACCCACCAAACTAGATGCGCCCAATAACGGGCCATTTGCGACCGGCGGAACGTTCCGACGCCAGAGTATCGTCAGCGCTTATTTTCGCTGGGCGCATCAGTCGCGCCCATTGATTTCCCCTGCAAATATGCAAATGAGGTATTTTTCCCAATTCACGAACGGATTAGCACCATACGCTGGCTACATGCGCCGCGCGTATCTCGTCTGTCCGGCGCAAAGTTATTTCTACAAAAGGCTGCTTTATCTTTACTCCAGACGGTCACAGGTCAGCAGGAGAGCAGCTACAGCAGCGTTACCGACGATAGGAGCTAGCTGAACAACAACACTTGCAAGGACAACACCTCTGTGTGCCAACATGCCAGGGGCAATTGTGGTCCTAAGACTAGTACTGGGTCCCTCGCTACGGAGGAGGCGGGCACGTGAGAGGATATACCGCACTCGTATGAACCTCTTTGGCATGGGGGATGAGGAGGTGTATCGCCTCTTCAGATTCAGCCCTGATGTAATACTTGAACTAACCACAACCCTGCAGGATGACATCACCAGCCCAACACACCGCTCACAAGCAGTGCAGCCACTGGTGAAGGTCCTGGCAACACTTCATTTCCTTGCCAGTGGATCATTCCAGCGTACAAGTGGAGTGGTGGCTGGGATGTCACAGTCCTCCATAAGCAGATGTGTGCACCAGGTTGTCCCAGCAAACCTCAGACGCATGTCCAACCAGTTCATCAGACCCACCACTGAGGAGCTGCGGCTGAAGGCAATGACAGATTTCTACAACATTGCCAGATTCCCACGCACCATCGGGGCCATTGATTGCACACATGTGGCACTCCAGCCTCCCAGTGCCACAGAGCACATATACCGCAATCGGAAGCATTGGCATTCCATCAACGTACAGGTGATAGCTGATGCCCAACGCCTCATATGGCACGTCCGTGCCAAACACCCCGGGTCCAGCCATGACAGCTTCATATACCGTCAGAGCCCCATCCCTACAGAATTCGAGCAGAACATGTATTTGGACAGCTGGCTGGTTGGTGAGTGACAAGGGAGTCAGGCATGACTATCCCCTCCCGTGATGCACAACAGAAGTCGCACATGCATGACTAACATCCTCCTGTCTTTTACCTTACAGGTGACTCTGCATATGCACTGGGACCCCATCTAATGACTCCTTTCCGGAACCCCCAAACCAGAGGAGAGAGAAAATACAATGAAGCACACATCAAAACCCGTGGAGTGGTGGAGCAAACATTTGGGCTCCTAAAGTCCCGTTTCCGCTGCCTGGATAAGTCCGGGGGGACCCTATTGTATTCCCCTACCTTTGTGTGTCAGATCATCGCTGCATGTTGTATTCTGCACAACTTTGCTATGAGAAAAGGCCTGCAGATTGACATACGTGATGACCTGACCCCCGACCCACACAGTCCCCACCTGCCAGAGGAGACCCAGTCTGCTGATGGAAGAGCAGTCAGGAGGGTCCTCGCCGTAGGCATCTTTGGACACTAAACCAATACATTAATCACACAGACAGTGCACGCGTGTACACCACTGGATCACACACACCACATGCACATCGCATTGGATTAGCCCAAGTCCAGCATGTAGGAGTTGGGAGCAGCAACGCCAGCGTCAAGGCCCCAATGATGTCACTGTCCATTCACACACCTTTCACACGTCATTCATTCAGCCGTGGGGTTAACTTCACCACCACGGCCGAGGGTGACACCCCTTACTTTCAGGAGTGCCACCCTCTCACATTCACACACCATTCACACTGTCCCCTGCACTCCTGACCGTGTGCAGTACAAAATTATAAAAAATATCTCATAACCTGAGAACCAAAAAAAAAACAAACTCATGTCCTGAGTATAAACAAAAATATTCAAAAATAAACAAAAACTCATATCCTGAGTATAAACAATAATATTCAAAAATAAACAAAAACTCATCCTGAGTATAAACAAAAATATATAACAACCAAAAAAACAAAAAACCCTCATCTGAGATGACAGGGGCTCGTCCTTGGGGGCACTCTCGGGCTCCTCATCTGCCTGGAGGGAGTGGGTGGTGGTGGGGGTGGGGGGGCATCAGGAGGAGGCTGATCCCCGGGTGGGCCACTCCTGGGAGCTGTTGGCTGCCTGCCCTCCAATGCCACAGCAATACGGCTCAGATACAGGTTTGTCTGGGCCTGCATCCTCAGCTGGCGGGTGATCTGATGCCGCTGGTCACGTTGCCGCTGCCTCCCCTCTTCCCGGATGGCAGCTGTGTTGTCTCGGACAGCTGCTGTCAAGTGCCGGATATCAGCCTGCACCTCCCCCAGGCTGGTCACAACGCCCTGCACACGACTGGGCAGCTGTGACATGGAGCCCAGGCTGTCAGCGACCCGTTCCAGGTGGCCAGCAATCTCCCCCATCTGCTGGGTCTGCTTGGCGTGGTCCAACAGCACCTGGTCCTCGACCAGATCACACACCCCCCTGGTCTTCCGGGTGGCCTTCCTGGGGGCAGAAGAAGGTTGTCCCCGTGGGGATGGAGTCGCCCTTGAGGGGCTACCTAGGATGGGGGAGGGGATCACAGAGGGCCCTGCAGAGGAGGAGGACTCCTCCAACATTAAAATAAACTCCTGTTCAGGGACAGGCTCCTCCACAACCACCTCTGCTGAAGTGGTGTGGGTACTCTCCTCCTCCACCTCGGTGTCTCCAGCACCCAGGGCCTCGTCATCAGCATCCCGTTGGGAGGTTGGGGTGGACTGGCCGGCACGAGATGATGGCCCAGCTCCGTCATCTGTGGATGACACAAAGCAGACACATGTTGGTGGTCCCACACACTTGGCACATGTACCCACCCCCCCCCACATGCAACACACCAAAAAGGGGGTAAAAATCACTTACCTGTCCTGGAGCCTTCTTCTACGGAGTCATAGCCAGGGACCCCCTCCAACTGCTCCCTGTCCAGGCAGCGGGCAACCACCTCCTCCTCCGCGGTCAGGGTGACAGGACATGGTGGACCACCACCTGTGCCCCTCTCATGGCTCCGAATGGTGGACACCTTGCCCCTCACCTTGCGCCGCAGGTCATTGATTTTTTTTTGAATGTCGCCTGCAGTCCGGGTGGAGTACCCTAGCACATTGACCCTGGCAGCAATGGTGTCCAGGATACCCTGCTTCCTTTCCCGGCTGGTCTTCCTGCTTTTTTTCCCATGGAGGAAATCATTAAACGTCTCCATAGCCGAGATTATCACAGAGACCTCCTGGGCATTATAGTTTAGGTTCCTCCTCTCTTTGGGGGTAGCGGGAGCAGCCATTACAGGGCAAAAGTATCTTCCCTGGGGTGGGGGGAAATGGAACTACTTTTGTGCCGGAATGGCGTTTCCGCCAGCGCTTTTAAGCGCCCAGCGGAACGCATTGCGCTGACGTTTCCCAGGAAGTGGTGCCGACGGAAGTTGTGAGCATGCGCACAAGGGGGCGAGTGGAGCCGCACTCACTGCGCATGCTCCGTGGATGATGCGCTGAACGTAAGCCTCTGCGCTGGGCTCCGCCCATCATTTACATATGATCACACCCACTTCCACTTGCGTCGGGTTACGCCAGCGCATTATCGTTACTCTGGCGCAAGTTTACGCGCAACTGCTATGTGAATTACAGGACTTGCGCTGAAAGGGTCTTCAGAGTAACGTAAATGAGAAGCGTTACTCCAGAGGAAAGATACTCTCATCTACCTGAATCTGGCCCATACAGGTAAAGTCGAATCTCACAGGCTGGCATGGATTATTTGTTTTAATGTGAAGAAACTGAACAAGCTTGCTAAAAAGGTAGGATGACCAGACATCCCCGGTCTCCGGGGACAGTATCCGGATTAAGGACACTGTCTCCGGATTGGATTTGAACAGAGGCCCGGGCAATTTCAAAGACAGTCAGGGCAGAATATAAAAAAAAAAATTAAATGACACATGCCTGCTCCGTCGCTCCTACTAGCTTAGGAGGCTGTATCTTTTTCTATTATCTGTGCCCCTTTCTGATGATCATGTGCTGGTTGGAGCGGAAGGAATATTTCTTCAGTTTCGGGTGCATGCCCATTAAGCTCAGCTCACATGTTCTTCTGCCTTGGCTCAAGTCCCGCCCAGCTGCCTGCCTGCTTAGCTCCTTGCCTTCCTTGGCGGAGTGATCTTCCACCGCTCCCCACCCAGTGGTAGCCGGGGCCCGGAGAGTAAGCCTTGATAGGCTGCGGGGCGGGCGGTGGCAGCGACGGGCAGAGAGTCGCTGATTGCCGCCATTACTAGTAAAAAAAATATGTCCCCGAATGTCATTAAAAAAATCTGGTGACCTTATAATAAGGGGCCATTGTCAGCCTGTACTAGGCATTGGACAGCAAACAGTCTAAATAAAGGCACTCTCATGTGCTCACCATCATATGTATTTATCATCATAAGTATTGTAATCTTACTTTGAGCTTTGTCCCCTTCCTTTGTCTGTGGTTTAAAGCCCCAGCATGTCTTTAAATAATTCATGTTTATTCAGTACATCTGACTGCTAGGCCACCTGAGCTGTGAGATGTCAATGCACTCAGATCAGCCTCCCATTTCCCACATTACTAACTTGTGTACCTATTACTGACTAAAATACAGACAACGAGCGAAGGCACAAAATGACGCCGGGGAATGATGTTAGGAATATGATGTTACAGTGGATACCATCTGTATGCATGACATATGGTCACAGAAAGCCTTGTAAAATTTTAAAATCACAGAAGCCGATGGAGTGGTGGTGGTTGTACTTTCTCTGTCATTACCATTAAGTCTTACACACAAGCACACACTAAACAGCAAGTTCTCCCTCATGAGTATTATAGCGTGAATCTGGAAAGACTGCAACAGGTCTAATATAAGCTATACTTGCGTAAAAGAGAAAGGGTCTGATCGGAGGTCTGCTTGCATTACAAATGAAGGGTCTAAACTTATTGGAGGGTCTAATCTGAGGTCTACTTGAATTTCAGAAGAGGTATCTGTTCTCAGGTCTGTTTGCAATAGAGAGGAGGGATTTGATCCGATGCTGCTTGCATTGCAGAGGAGTGGTCAGTTCTAAGGTCTGCTTACATTGCAGAAGAGGAGTCTAACTATAGGTCTGCTTGCATTGAATAGGAGGGGTTTGACCATAGGTCTGCTTGCATTTGCAGAAGAGGGGTCTAATCCTAGGTTTGCTTCCATTACAGTAAGAGGAAGCGTCTAACTGCTTGCATTGCAGGAGAGGAGTCTGGTCCTTGGTCTCCTTGTTATGCAGAGGAGAAGTCTGGTCCTTTGTATTTTTACATAGCAAAGTGTAGAGGAATCTGATCCTAGGTCTTCTTACATAACAGACAAGGGAAGGGTCTGATCCTAGGTTGACTGACTTTGTAAATAAAATATCTGATGCTCTGCCTGTTTCCATTACAGACAGAGGAGTGTGATCTGATGTCTGCTTGTATTAAAGAAAGAGGAGGGGGTCTGGTCCTAACACTGCTTGCATTATAATGAGAGGTGGGGTTTGATCCTATGTCTGCTTTCAATACGAAAGAGGCATCTAATCCTAGGTCTGCTTGCTTAAGAGAGGAGGGGTCACTGTCTCATCTTAGGTCTGCTGGCATTACAGAGGAGGGATTTGATCCTAGGTTTGCTTGCATTACTGAGGTGGGATTTGATCCTAGGTCCGCTGGCTTCACAGAAAATATGTCTAATAGGTCTGCTTGTATTATAGAGGAAGGGTCTGATCCTATGTCTGCTTGTATTACAGAAAAAGCGTCTAATCTTAAGTTTGCTTGCATTACAGAGGACATGTCTGATCCTAGGTCTTCTTGCATTACAGAGGAATGGTCTGATCCTGGGTCTACTTGTATTACAGAGGAGGGGTCTGATCCTAGGTGTGCTTGCTTTACAGAGGAGGGGTCTGATCCTAGGTCTACTTGCATTACAGAGGAGGAGTCTGATTGTAGGTCTGCTTGCATTACAGAGGAGGGGTCTGATCCTAGGTCTGCTTGCATTACAGAGGAGGAGTCTGATTGTAGGTCTGCTTGCATTAAAGAGGAGGGGTCTGATCCTAGGTCTACTTGCATTAGAGAAGGAGTCTGATTGTAGGTCTGCTTGCATTACAGAGGAGGGGTCTGATCCTAGGTCTGCTTGCATTACAGAGGAGGGGTCTGATCCTAGGTCTACTTGCATTACAGAGGAGGGGTCTGATTCTAGATCTGCTTGCATTACAGAGGAGGGGTCTGATTCTAGATCTGCTTGCATTACAGAGGAGGGGTCTGGTCCTAGGTCTGCTTGCATTACAGAGGATGGCTCTGATCCTAGTTCTGCTTGCATTACAGAGGAGGGGTCTGATCTTAGGTTTGCTTGCATTACAGAGGAAGGATCTGATTGTAGATCTGTTTGCATTACAGAGGCAGGGTCATCTGATCCTACAGTTTTTTTGTTCAGCCTGCAAGCTTCCTCCATTTATGCCATAAAGGATATCAATGCATGACAATTGTTATTAGTTCAATCTTATTTTATTGGAAAAGACCAAAAATAATATATTTAGATAGTAATAAAATTAAACACTTATAGCATTTACATGAAATACGGAAATAACAATTACATCAGGATCCTGTATGTCTCATTTTGTTTTTTAGACATATTTCACAGTATAACGTGTCGAATTGCAAAATAACATACAACATATGTAGACCGAAAGTATCATCCTGAATGAGACCAGGGTGGTTTGGAAACAAAATAATTACATGTACTGTAAGATACAAAATGACTGATGCTGCGTACACACAATCACTTTATGTGATGAAAAAAAACGACGTTTTCTGTGAAGTAAAAAACGACGTTTTTGAAACTTCACTTTTCAAAGACGATGTTGCCTACACACCATCGTTTTTTCACAAAAAGCAAGGTTACGTTTACCACTCTTTTCCATTGAAGCTTGCTTCATAACTAGCTTCTGGGCATGCGTGGGTTGAAAAACTTTGTTTTAAACAACGTTTTGTGCTACACACTGTGACTTTTTGTGAAACAAAAAACGACGTTTTGAAAAACGACACATAAAATTAAAGCATGCTTCAATTTTTTTTTTACGTTTTTTACAAGACATAAAACAAAGTTTTCCCCTACACACAGTCAATGAAATTGATGTTTTTAAAAACGTCATTTTTTTTCATCACACAAAGTGATCGTGTG
Organism: Rana kukunoris; assembly: GCA_029574335.1. Lineage (NCBI taxonomy): Eukaryota > Metazoa > Chordata > Amphibia > Anura > Ranidae > Rana > Rana kukunoris. The sequence goes on from CM056051.1 coordinate 376,195,637, forward strand.
TACGCGGCATGAGTCTCACAAAAAAAAGAAGATGTCGATTCTGAAAGGATGTGGGTAATTAGTGCAGCGCTAATGGTCAACAAAATAAAGAAGTGCACACTGAAAATAAGACAATGTGAATTGTGAATATATATGTGAACAATTAAACTAATAATGAAAATAGTTCAGAGAAGCACATGGGCTTCAAATGGCAATGTGAAAACAGTCCATGTAAAGACAACAAAGAAGAATACCCTTATGCTGCGTACACACGATAGGTAAGTCTAATGAAAACGGTCTGATGGACCGTTTTCATCAGACCAAACCATTCGTGTGTGACCCCCATAGGTTATTTATTCATAGGTTAAAAAAATAGGAACTGGTTTTAATATTATCTAAAGGAATAAAAAACCTATAGAAAAAAATGATCGTCTGTAGGCACGTCCATCGGTTAAAAATCCATGCATGCTCAGAATCAAGTCGACGCATGCTTGGAAGCATTGAACTTCATTTTTTTCAGCACGTCGTTGTGTTTTACGTTACCACGTTCTGACACGATCGTTTTTTTTAAACTGATGGAGTGTAGGCACAACTGATCATCAGTCAGCTTCATCGGATAACTGATGGAAAAATCCATCAGACCGTTTTCATATGTGTACAGGGCATTACCGAATGGGGTGGACACATCTGTTATACAACAGTGGGTCATATAGGCTTGTGATTCCAGATGATCTGGACCAAGGTAAGATGGATCCCTAAGACCCCGGAAGGCCCAAATCAAGGAAGGTGCGCCAGACCAAAACTGTTTTGTTTTTTCCGGGGGTCTCACTTTAAAATTACTTCAAATGGTGCCACGTGCGGGGTTTCTTTTCTAAGGTCTTGTGTGCTGATAAAAACCATGTAGGACAGGTGATTGATCACACTCATTTCATAAATAAGGGGGGCAATGGACATATAAGTAAATTGGATATCAAAACAGAGAATAAGTATCCAGGTGTGAGAAAAAAGGAAAGGAGACATTGCATCACGACTATGGGGTGGAGGTAGTTGGTCCGCCTTTAGCCCATGGTACAATACTGAAACACGGACCAGAAGGTCCACATTATGGAGAACTGTTCCTCTTTATCGTTTTATTGGGCTATCTGACGTTCCAAGTCTCTTATGCGGTCTACTTTAAATAGCCAACTCCCCAAGGGAGGCCAAATCTGTCGATTTCCAGTATCAGAGGATGCATGACAATTTGTATTTAAGGGATGTCAGGCAGGAGGCGCTCCACAAGGCCAGCTCCTCAGGTCTGCTTTCATTAGGTAACCTAAAGGTATCAGACAAATGATCCTGTCCACCTGAAAACAGCGTCTGCCCTGTCATCTCATGACCACGCTTGGCTTTGTGCATGTGTATATTTATGTCTGTGTTTGAAGCAATGTGCTGAGCTTCCAACAGTGCATACATCACCTCACCTCATGTTACATAAGTATATCATATATCCAAAACCGTACCCTTGACAGCTATATACGAGAGAATCACTACTGGCAAAGAGCAAATTGGACGTTTGCATTCATAAACTCTTTTGCCAAACTGTGCTTCTGTATAAATGTACAGCATTTAGCTTCATCTTTACTAACACCCTCATAATAATATGCTGTACATCAAGTGACAACTGCTGGCCCTTGCACAAAAACCTCATCCCAGTTGACCCCTGTGCCCATGTGCCCTGACCTTAGACAAAAAGTACTACTTTATGAAACTGGGACTTCAAGTCTATGCTGGTGTGTAATTGTCTCCATCAGTGCTGGGGGCCTTACTGGGATCTAACACACCCATTTGGCACTAAAACGATAAAAAGAATCACTAGGAACTCTTGCCAAACCATTACAAACCTGCAGTTAAGTCTGGAAGAAAACTCACTCTAACTGTAAAGTAATTACATAGATAATTACCAAGAAAATCCCCCTGATGTCTAGTCATGTGAATTGGTGCAGTTCCATGAGGCAATAACAACAGAACAAAACACAGCTTACAGGGTCCTTCTCCGAGAAACTCAACACCCTATGAACTTGTAATACACAGGAGGGCAGAGGAGGGGCAAGAACACTGCTCCAGCTGTGCTGCAAAGCTCTTGCTAAAATTAAATGTTCCGTTCTCTTTGATACATATGAGTTGTTATGCTTGACTTGTAACAATTTGCTCACAATACATATGTTGTAAAGGAGGACGTGACAAATGCTAGTTCACAGAAGGGTAAAGTTACATCAGAAAGAAATGACTGAAATTGGGACAGTGCTAAAAGGGTACTCCGAGCAAAGCAAAAATACAGTTTAATCTATTCATATATTTATTTAAAAATCAGAAGACGGGTCAGTAATGGGCATTAGTAAGAATATGAATTTCCACTGCTGAGTTGTATTAACTCAGTGTTCCCCAAATTGCAGCCCTCTGCTTGCCTTTATCTGGCCCTTCTGGCATTATTCCTTGTAGACATAATGGGGAACTTTTCCTCCCACTAACACCAAGGATGGGGCACTATTCCTTTCACTGATACAAATTATGGAGCATAATTCCCCCCACTGATACTAATAATGGAGCACTATTTCCCCCTACTGACCCCAATGATGGAGCACTATTCCCCCTACTGACCTCAATGATGGAGCACTATTCCCCCTACTGACCCCTCAATGATGGAGCACTATTCCCCCTACTGACCCTAATGATGGAGCTCTATTCCCCCTACTGACCCCAATGATGGAGCACTATTCCCCCTACTGACCCCAATGATGTAGCACTATTCCCCCTACTAACCCCAATCATGAAGCACTATTCCCCCTACTGACCCCAATGATGGAGCACTATTCCCCCTACTGACCCAAATGATGGAACACTTTTCGTCCTACTGACCCCAATGGTGAAGCACTATTCCCCCTACTGACCCCAATGATGGAGCACTATTCCCCCTAGTGACCCAAATGATGGAACACTTTTCGTCCTACTGACCCCAATGATGGAACACTTTTCGTCCTACTGACCCCAATGATGGAGCACTATTCCCCCTACTGACCCCAAACATGGAGCACTATTCCCCTACTGACCCCCATGATGGAGCACTATTCCCCCTACTGACCCCAATGATGGAGAACTATTCCCCCTACTGACCCCAATGATGGAGCACTATTCCCCATACTGACCCCAATGATGGAGCACTATTCCCCCTCCTGACCCCAATGATGGAGAACTATTCCCCCTACTGACCGCAATGATGGAGCAGTATTCCCCCATACTGACCCCAATGATGGAGCACTATTCCCCCTACTGACCCAAATGAGGGAGCACTATTCCCCCTACTGACCCCAATGATGGAGCACTATTCCCCCTACTGACCCCAATCATGAAGCACTATTCCCCTGACTGACCCCAATCATGGAGCACTATTCCCCCTACTGACCCCAATCATGGAGCACTATTCCCCCTACTGACCCAATGATGGAGCACTTTTCCCCCTACTGACCCCAATGATGGAGCACTATTCCCCCTACTGACCCCAATGGTGGAGCACTATTCCCCCTACTGACCCCAATGATGGAGCACTATTCCCCCTCCTGACACCAATAATGGAGCACTATTCCCCATACTGACCCCAATGATAAGGCACTATTCTTCCTACTGAATGCAATGATGGAGCACTATACCCCTCTACTGATCCCAATGATGGAACATTATTCCCCCTACTGACCCCAATGATGAAGCACTATTCTTCCTACTGACCCAATGGTGGAGCACTATTCCCCCTACTGACCCCAATGATGGAGCACTATTCCCCCTACTGACCCCAATCATGAAGCACTATTCCCCTACTGACCCCCATGATGGAGCACTATTCCCCCTACTGACCCCAATCATGGAGCACTATTTCCCTACTGACCCCCATGATGGAACACTTTTCGTCCTACTGACCCCAATGATGAAGCACTTTTCGTCCTACTGACCCCAATGATGGAGCACTATTCCCCCTACTGACCCCAATGATGGAGCACTATTCCCCCTACTGACCCCAATCATGGATCACTATTCCCCTACTGACCCCCATGATGGAGCACTATTCCCCCTACTGACCCCAATGATGGAGAACTATTCCCCCTACTGACCCCAATGATGGAGCACTATTCCCCATACTGACCCCAATGATGGAGCACTATTCCCCCTCCTGACCCCAATGATGGAGAACTATTCCCCCTACTGACCCCAATGATGGAGCACTATTCCCCCATACTGACCCCAATGATGGAGCACTATTCCCCCTACTGACCCAAATGAGGGAGCACTATTCCCCCTACTGACCCCAATGATGGAGCACTATTCCCCCTACTGACCCCAATCATGAAGCACTATTCCCCTGACTGACCCCAATCATGAAGCACTATTCCCCCTACTGACCCCAATCATGGAGCACTATTCCCCCTACTGACCCAATGATGGAGCACTTTTCCCCCTACTGACCCCAATAATGGAGCACTATTCCCCCTACTGACCCCAATGGTGGAGCACTATTCCCCCTACTGACCCCAATGATGGAGCACTATTCCCCCTCCTGACACCAATAATGGAGCACTATTCCCCATACTGACCCCAATGATAAGGCACTATTCTTCCTACTGAATGCAATGATGGAGCACTATACCCCTCTACTGATCCCAATGATGGAACATTATTCCCCCTACTGACCCCAATGATGAAGCACTATTCTTCCTACTGACCCAATGGTGGAGCACTATTCCCCCTACTGACCCCAATGATGGAGCACTATTCCCCCTACTGACCCTAATGATGGAGCACTATTACCCCTACTGACCCCAATGAAAGAGCACTATTCCCCCTCCTGACCCCAATGATGGAGCACTATTCCCCCTACTGACCCCAATGATGGAGCATTATTCTTCCTACTGACCCCAATGATGGAGCACTATTCCCCCTCCTGACCCCAATGATGGAACACTATTTCCCCTACTGACCCCAATGATGGAGAATTATTCCCACTACTAACCCCAATGATGAAGCACTGTTCCCCCTACTGACCCAATGATGGAGCACTATTCCCCCTACTGACCCCAATGATGGAGCATTATTCCCCCTACTGACCCCAATGATGGAGCACTATTCCCCCTCCTGACCCAATGATGGAACACTATTTCCCCTACTGACCCCAATGATGGAGCATTATTCCCCCTACTAACCCCAATGATGAAGCACTATTCCCCCTACTTACCCAATGATGGAGCACTATTCCCCCTACTGACCCCAATGATGGAGCACTATTCCCCCTACTGACCCCACTGATGGAGCAGTGTGTATGGGGCATTACACAGCAACATTGACTCTGATTAAAAGTCAGGCCTCTTTTACCTGCAAAGTGATAACACTGTGAACATGCTTACAGGAAGAGCACAGGCATAACCCCATCCAATAGAAAGCAGAATGTTAGCAGTTGTCCTTCTCTCTAGTCACGCTTTATATGAGTAAGTATCAATACCATAGGTTCAGTATAGTTATATTGAACTGTGCACATATAAGGTGCTTGGAAATATAAGAGAAAGGCAGGAAATATGGATGACAAAGGGAAAAATGAGATTCTGAGATTATTATGGTACATTTAAAATAAGACCATAAGCAGTAACAAAAAAAAAATTGTTATGTTTTTCCTCATAGCACTAATTACCATTTCTAATTAGCATTTTGGTCTGACCCCCCCCCCCCCCCTCTCCCTGCACTCTCTAGTGACTTGACATATCTACAATGCTCCTGGTAGTCAAAGACCATGTGTAGGTAATGTAACAGTTCGCCTTTTATTTATGATTTATCATGTGCCTTACTGACTGAAGTGAAGTATGAATAAAGTGATTTATGACTGTAGCTACATTTAAAACACCAACTTATGAAAAAACTGAGAAAGGCTGGTGCCATGAAAGTCCGCTAAACATTGTTTTATTATTGCATGTGAACAACAGTCAAAAAGAAATTCAATGAGTTTCGGCGTTCAGGGCTTAATCATGGCTCAGCCATGATTAAGCCCTGACAGCCGAAAAGCGTTGGCTTTCTTTTTGCTTGTTGTTGCTTGTTGTTCACATGCAATAATAAAACAATGTTTTAGCTGACTTCAATGGTACCAGCCTTTCTCTGTTTTTGCATGGACTATATGGAGGTTTACAGAGACTTTACAGGCTGAGTGCTGTGTTCTTGAGGCTTACCAGGCATTACACAGGAGGAAGTAGCTCGGATGAACGTGTTCCAACCAACTTATGTATCCCTTGTGGTAGCGCAACTCCACCCTAAATAGCATTTCCACAACTAAGCTCCCATTCTGCCTGTCTCTTTTGGTACATTGGGTTAATGCACATATATTACCATGAGTCACCTTTTCAAATATTTAGGCTGCCAGCACACCAGAACAGATCAAAAATATTTTTTCCAATGCAGCACACATTAACACGTGGAGGAGTGTTATTGCGTATTGAAGTGCGCTGCAAAGTTTGTTTGATGGAGGTGCTTTTGGCTAATGCACTGGGATCCCATTAACAATAAATAGCATCACTCTTGCTAATGCTTGGAATGTGTGTTAAAGAGGAGGTCCGGCGTTCAAAAAAATAAATAAAAAATGAATAAGGACACTTACCGGTCCAGGGTGCCCGCGATGTGGTGAGGGAATCAGCGTTGTGGCTTCACTTCCCGGTTCCCTACTGCTCATGCGTGAGTCTCGTGGCGCTATGTGAATGGGCGGATGTCTTCTGGTACACACACAAGGTCCCAGACGACACCCTGCCCATTTCCCAGGAGGCAGCGCGAGGGGGAGAAGAAAGAAGACCACTGCGGACACGGAAGTGGCAGATTAGGACGGTCTGCCTAGTAACAGCCACTTCTGGTAAGTATAAAACATTTTTTTTCAAAAATCTAATTTTTGTACCCTTTGTGGTTATTTTATTTTTTTAGGGTGGACCTCCGCTTTAACCACTTCCAGACCGCCTTACGACTTTATACAGCAGCACTTTAAAGATGGATATCTCGGTAACAGCAGCAGCTGCTGCCACAACCGAGATATCCATCTTTAGTGTGAGCGGTCCTGTAAAAGATAACAGTGGTCTCCGCGGCGGATTTGCCGCGAGATCGCCATTATCGGCGGCGGGAGAGGGCCCCCCCTCCCGCCGCTCTCCCGCGCCCTCCGCTGCTTACCGGAGCCGTCGGTAGTGGCGGCGGCGATCGGGTACGCTCGGCTGCTGTGTGGGCATGCGAGTGAGGGAAATATGTCCCTCACCCGTTCCAATAGCTCTGGTGGGCGGAAGTGACGAGGTCGCGCGCAGAAGCGAACGCATACGTGAGTAGCGCCTGCATATGAAAACGGTGTTCAAACCACACAAGTGAGGTATCGCTGCGATCGTTAGAGCGAGAGCAATAATTTTAGCCCTAGACCTCCTCTGTATCTCAAAAAATGCAACCTGTAGAATCGAGATTTTTAAGGGTAAAAGTTTGATGCCATGCCACGAGCGGGTGCAATTTGTAAGCGTGACATGTTGGGTATCATTTTACTCAGCGTAACTTTATCTTTCACAATAAATAAAAAAATTGGGCCAAATTTATTGCTGTCTTATTTTTTAATTCAAAAAAGTGTTTTTTTTCCCAAAAAAAGTGCGCTTGTAGGACAGCTGCGCAAATATGGTGTGACAAAAAGTATTGCAATGATCGCCATTTTATTCTCTAGGGTGTTAGAAAATATATATATAGGGCCAGATTCAGGTAGATGGGAGTATCTTTCCTCTGGAGTAACGCTTCTCATTTACGTTACTCTGAAGACCCTTTCAGTGCAAGTACTGTTATTCACATAGCAGTTGCGCGTAAACTTGCGCCAGAGTAACGATAATGCGCTGGCGTAACCCGACGCAAGTGGAAGTGGGTGTGATCATATGTAAATGATGGGCGGAGCCCAGCGCAGAGGCTTACGTTCAGCGCATCATCCACGGAGCATGCGCAGTGAGTGCGGCTCCACTCGCCCCCTTGTGCGCATGCTCACAACTTCCGTCGGCACCACTTCCCGGGAAACGTCAGCGCAATGCGTTCCGCTGGGCGCTTAAAAGCGCAGGCGGAAACGCCATTCCGGCGCAAAAGTATTTCCGTTTCCCCCCACCCCAGGGAAGATACTTTTGCTCTGTAATGGCTGCTCCCGCTACCCCCAGAGAGAGGAGGAACCTTAATTTTAATTCCCAGGAGGTCTCGGTTATCATCTCAGCTATGGAGTCTGTGAATGATTTGCTTCATGGGAAAAAAAGCCGCAAGACCAGCCGGGAGAGAAAGCAGGGCATCCTGGAGTCCATTGCTGCCAGGGTGAATGTCTTGGGGTATTCCATCCGGACTGCTGGGGACATTCAGAAAAAGATCAACGACTTGCGGCGCAAGGTCAAGGGCAAGGTGGCCACCATCAGGAGGCATGAGAGGGGCACAGGTGGTGGTCCCCCATGTCCTGTCACCCTGACCGCGGAGGAGGAGGTGGTCGCACGCTGCCTGGAGAGGGAGCAGGTGGAGGGGGTCCCAGGCTATGACTCCATGGAGGAAGGCTCCAGGACAGGTAAGTGTTTTTTATCCCCTATTTGATTTGTTGCATTTGGGGGGGGAGGGTACATGTGCCAAGTGTGTGGGACCACCAACATGTGTCTGCTTTGTGTCATCCACAGATGACAGAGCTGGGCCATCATCGGTCAGCGTCCATTCCACCCCATCCCCCCCACGCCATCGTGTCCCCGCGCCCCTGGGTGGTGAAGAGGTGGTGGAGGAGAGTGGCCACACCACACCTGCCGAGGTGGTTGTGGAGGAGCCTGCTGTGGCAGAGCAGGACTTTACTTTAGTTTTGGAGGTCTCCTCCCCTTCTCCTGGGCCATCTGTTATCCCCTCCCCCATCCTTGGAAGCCCCTCAAGGGCGACTCCTCCCCCCCCCGGGGACAACCATCTTCTGGCCCCAGGAAGGCGACCCAGAAGACCAGGGGGGTGTCTGATGTTGTCCAGGACCAGTTGGCGAGGGATCACGCCAGACAGACTGAACAAATGGGGGCCATAGTTGGGCATTTGGAGAAAGTGTCTGACAGCCTGGGCTCCGTTGCCCAGATAAGCAACGCAGTCCAGGATGTAAGTTGCAACTGCGCTGCAGTGGTGACCAGTTTGGGGGAGGTGCATGGTGATATTACGCAACTCACTGCAGCCGTCCAGGCCAACACTGCTGCCATCCAGGGTAACAGTGCTGCCATCCGGGACCAGGGGAGGCTGAGTCGGCGGGCCCAGCATTACCAGGTCACCCGTCAGCTCCGGATGCAGGCCCAGACAAACTCATACCTCGGCCGGATAGCCATGGCCTTGGAGGGCATGCAGGCCACACCTGCCAGGAGTGGCCCACCTGGGGATCAGCCACCTCCAGATGCCCCCCCACCACCACCCACTCCATCCAGGCAGCTGAGGAGGCAGAGAGGGGCCCCCAGAAGAAGCCCCCGGCATCCCCGATGAGGCTTTTTTTTTTTTTGGTTTCTATGATTTTTTTTAAATACTCAGGTTATGAGTTTTTGTTTATTTTGTATTATTTATTTTATACTCAGGTCATGAGTTTTTGTTTATTTATTTTCTCAGGTTATGAGATTTTGTATTTCTTTTTTTACTGCACACGGTCAGGAGTGCAGGGGACAGTGTGAATGGTGTGTGAATGTGAGAGGGTGGCACTCCTGACAGTAAGGGGTGTCACCCTCGGCCGTGGTGGTGAAGTTAACCCCACGGCTGTATGAATGACGTGTGAAAGGTGTATGAATGGACAGTGACATCATTGGGGCCTTGACGCTGGCATTGCTGCTCCCAACTCCTACATGCTGGACTTGGGCTAATCCAATGCGATGTGCATGTGGTGTGTGTGATCTAGTGACATCAGTGGTGTACACGCGTGCACTGTCTGTGTAATTAATGTTTTGGTTTAGTGTCCAAAGATGCCTACAGCGAGGACCCTCCTGACTGCTCTTCCATCAGCAGACTGGGTGTCCTCTGGCAGGTGGGGACTGTGTGGGTCGGGGGTCAGGTCATCACGTATGTCAATGTGCAGGCCTTTTCTCATAGCAAAGTTGTGCAGAATGCAACATGCACCGATGATCTGACACACAAAGGTAGGGGAATACAATAGGGTCCCCCCGGACTTATCCAGGCAGCGGAAACGGGACTTCAGGAGCCCAAATGTTTGCTCCACCACTCCACGTGTTTTGATGTGTGCTTCATTGTATTTTCTCTCTCCTCTGGTTTGGGGGTTCCGGAAAGGAGTCATTAGATGGGGTCCCAATGCATATGCAGAGTCACCTGTAAGGTAAAAGACAGGAGAATGTTAGTCATGCATGTGCCACTTCTGTTGTGCATCACGGGAGGGGATAGTCATGCCTGACTCCCTTGTCACTCACCAACCAGCCAGCTGTCCCCATACATGTTCTGGTTAAATTCTGCTGGGATGGGGCTCTGATTGTATATGAAACTGTCATGGCTGGACCCGGGGTGTTTGGCACGGACGTGCCATATGAGGCGTTGGGCATCGGCTATCACCTGTACGTTGATGGAATGCCAATGCTTCCGATTGCGGTATATGTGCTCTGTGGCACTGGGGGGCTGAAGTGCCACATGTGTGCAATCAATGGCCCCCACAGTGCGTGGGAATCTGGCAATGTTGTAGAAATCTGTCATTGCCTTCTGCCGCAGCTCCTCAGCGGTGGGTCTGATGAACTGGTTGGACATGCGTCTGAGGATTGCAGGGACAACCTGGTGCACACATCTGCTCACGGAGGACTGTGACATCCCAGCCACCACTCCACTTGTACGCTGAAATGATCCAGTTGCAAGGAAATGAAGTGTTGCCAGTACCTTCACCAGTGGCTGCACTGCTTGTGAGCTGTGTGTTGGGCTGGTGATGTCATCCTGCAGGGTTGTGGTTAGTTCAAGTATTGCATCTGGGCTGAATCTGAAGAGGCGATACACCTCCTCATCCCCCATGCCAAAGAGGCTCATACGAGTGCGGTATATCCTCTCACGTGCCTGCCTCCTTCGTTCCGGGGGACCCATCAGTAGTTCGAGGACCACAATTGCTCCTGGCATGTTGGCACACAGAGGTGTTGTCCTTGCAAGTGTGGTTGTTCAGCTAGCTCCTATCGTCGGTAACGCTGCTGTAGCTGCTCTCCTGCTGACCTCTGACCGTCTGGAGTAAAGATAAAGCAGCCTTTTGTAGAAATAACTTTGCGCCGGACGGACGAGATACGCGCGGCGCATGTAGCCAGCGTATGGTGCTTATCCGTTCGCGAATCGGGAAATCTCCCTCATTTGCATATTTGCAGGGGAAATCAATAGGCACGACTGATGCGCCCAGCGAAATTATGCGCTGGCGATACTCTGGCGTCGGAACGTTCGGCCGGTCGCAAATGGCGCGTCTTCGGGCGCATCTAGTTTGGTGGGTACGGGCACATAGAAACGACGGCGCATCTTCACAGTTACGCGGCGCATATCGAAATACTCCAGCGCAAGTGTTGCTGAATCTGGCCCATAATGTTTGGTGGTTTTAAGTAATTTTCTAGCAAAAAAACTGTTTTAGTCTTGTAAACACCAAATCTGAAAAACACCCACGGTACTGAAGTGGTTAATTCTTGTTACGCAACACATTAGAGAGGTCTGAATGGGTGCTTAGACCTGTTATGAAAAGTTTCCTGAATCATTTCATACACTGAACAATTAGGCAAGCCATAGATTATGTGATTTTCTTTCCTTCAACCATGGGACCAATCCCTCCTGCAGCACTATTGTACTCTGCTGGTGGGGAGTCTTCCCTACAGGCAGAAAACAGTGATTACTGCTAGCGGCTATAGCTGCCGGGAGTAATCACATGCAAAAAATCCTACAAGCTGGTTGCACTGAAGTCAATCGATAGATCAACTTCAGTACAACAAATCTGCCCATAAATAGTTCAAAATTCAGCCAATCATTGCTGAACCATCTCAGATTTGATCCATCTATGGCCGGTTTTAACGTTTTCCACTGAAAAGGCTAGCTGTCTGGCTGTCTCATGTCCTTAGCAGCTTCCATACATTCTGTATCACTGGCCAAGAACAAGTAGGCATAGCAAGAGTACAGAAGTCAGACACAGCCAGGCATCAGTGAATACTTTAACATTTTCCACAGTACAGGGTTATTTTTTTGGATCATTTGTTAGTAACTGATGTCCTATACACAATGAGACTGTCTTACAGGATTTCGCCTTTGGATGGTTTTATTAAGATCTTAAAGGTGACGTTTACATCCAGATGGAAATGAAAAGCTGGCAGACAGAGCTTAACATAAATATATCATACACATTCTAAAGTTTCCATACACAATGAACGGTTACATTTGAAACCATGTGCACTCCAGGTGTACGAAATATCTTTAAACACATTTGCACAAGAACTCAAAGTAGTTTTAAACTCACTCAGCTAGATTCACGTACCTCGGCGCATCATTCTGCCGGCGTAGCGTATCTTCTTTACGCTACGCCGACGCAACGTTGAGAGGCAAGCATGGTATTCACAAAGCAAATGCTCTCAACGTTGCGCCGGCGTAGCGTATAGTTGTCGGCGTAAGCCGACGTAAGTCAAAGTAGGTGGAAGTGGGCTGGAAGTGGGCGTGATATATTTAAATGAAGCGTGACCCCATGCAAATGATGGGCTGAGCTTCAAAAAACGAACTGCGCATGCGTCGTGTCTTGGACGCATCCCAGTGTGCATGCTCACACTTACGTTGAGATAACTGCCTAATATATGTCAAAATACTGCCTACGACGTGAACGTAACCTACGCACAGCCCTATTCACGTACTACGTAAACAACGTAAAAATCGACGGCGTTCGTTCCCTGGTCCATACCTTTGAATGGGTTGCGCCTCCTATATGAGGAATAACTTTACGCTGGAGGTAACCCTTATGCAAATCGCTTAAAACATGCGCTGGGCGCAAGTACGTTCGTGAATCGGCGTATCTTACTCATTTGCATATTTCAAATAGGTACGCTGAATGTGTCCAGCGTAACTATGTGCCCACGATACGCCGGCATAGGCAACTTACGCCGGGCGGCTGAAGCATATTTTTCCGACGTATCTAGCTTGGGGAATCGGCGCAAAGATACGACGGCGCACATTTGTACTTACGACTGCGTATCTATAGATACGTTGGCGTAACTCCTACGTGAATCCGGCTGAATAAGTGAAAATATGCTATTTTTAAATTAACATCTAGAACTGCTAACTATATCTATGCTGCAATCTTAAAAAACGAAACTAAAAACTGCAGTGCTATTCCTGTGTCTACAGCTGTGTATCTGCAGTGTGACTGCCTGCGATTGCTAGATTTGGTGTGAGATTTGGTAATGTAACTACTGTGCTGTTTCCTGGGAGGAATCCGTGCTTGAAGATCAGTACTCCATGCATTTCCCTACTTGGGCTTCACTTTGTTGATCCGTGCATCCCCCAACCTGTCCTGCCATTACTTGAACATTCCCCCATCAGTAATCAGATCACCATCAGGGGGGCAGATCTGAAACGAGGAAGCAAAGTCCTGTCTCTACCAAGATGTCCACCTTCACACAGAGACGAAATGCAGAACAAGGTGAGCTGAATTTTCTGATGACGTAATTTCTGATGACAAAACGCGTCAAGTTACGAATCTTCACCTTATTTATATGAGTCGTTTTGGGAGAACTTTTAATTGTTAATCAACACTGTGGGGGATTTCAACGGAGTGCAAGCACTTTTCTTCTGCCAAAAGGGTTACTTATTCATCACTGTATATGGACTTATGAATTACTGTATACACATGTTTAATAATAATTTATTTCAATTTATATATTGTGTTTGCGCATTTAACAAAGTTTGATTTCACTTGTTAACAGCAAGCGCTGTTTCCTCATGGGAATTTAGATTTCTGTGACATCACTTTACATCTCTTTAAAGCAGAACTATAGACTGGCCAATGATGGCCAGCTCTTAGCATATTGTGTAATTATACTATGCATACTTCCACATTACAAACTTCATAGCTCCCAAATGTCCCTAATTTCCCTAGATTGATGGAGTTCTGCTTTAGGGGGTGTGGCAGGGGGTGTGTACAATGCTTACATACTTTTGTTAATAGGTGTCCCTCATTACCACCTCCTCCAGGTCTGAGGCCGCGTACAAACACGATCGAACATGTCCGCAGACCAGTTTCAGCGGACAAAAGTTTCTAAACATGCTTAGAAACTTGTCCGCTGGAAACCTGTCCGTCGGACATGTCCGATGGTTAGTACGCCCAACCATCGGACCGAAATCCCGCGCATGCGTGGAAGCATTGAACTTCCTTTTTCCAGCACGTCGGTGTCTTCTACGTCATCGCGTTCTGGTCCGAGGGGATTTTGGTCCGATGGTGTGTACACACATCAGACCAAAATATCCCTTCAGACATGTCCGATGAAAACAGACCGTCGGACCTGTTTCATCGGGCATGTCTGATCGTGTGTACGCGGCCTTGACAGTTTAGAGCTGTACCACACTATTTCATTCTTTGCATGCATGCTGGAGATTCATCTTTCCGGCACCCGATTTTATTCTCGGCATCTTACAGATGCAAGTTTATGTACACACTGCAAGCAAAGTACCACAAGCAATACAATTAATTGCTAGGAGCAAGAGAAAAGTTTGTTTTTCCAGCACAGAAATGCAGCTACAGATGACCTTTATCAAGGCAGAACTATTTCCAGTTACACTCTATTTCAATGTCCACCGTCTCCATTGCAAGAAGGGAGAGGAAGTTTCTCCAAACAAGACAACGATGTCAAAAATAACCTGACAAAGGTTGTAATCTATTCCATACTCTGTCCAAAAGGTTAAACTTAAAGGGTCACTAAAGGAAAAAAAATGTTTTGGCTGAAATGACTGTTTACAGGGTATAGAGACATAAAAGTTAACTGATTCCTTTTAAAATGATTAAAAATAGATAAAAAACAATCATATAATGCGCCTCTAGTTCCACTTTCGTTTTTAAACTGGTTTCATGTTTCTGTGAAGTACAGAAGACACACAGAACAAAAACAACCAAATCCAGTGCAGTGTTTTGTTTTTAAAATGAATCTGATTTTCTCCTCAGTTTAGGCCGATACGTATTCTTCTACCTATTTTTGGTAAAAAAAATCGCAATAAGCGTTTATCGGTTGGTTTTCGCAAAATTTAGAGCGTTTACAAAATAAGGGATAGATTTATTGTAGGGTTGTCCCGATACCGAGTATTTGTGGGAGTACTTGTACTCCCACAAATACCCCCAATACCTAAATAGAATACTTCCCCCCCCCCCCCCGCCGCCGCATACCTCCGCGTTAATCCCCCTGCATTACAGCGCGCATTACAAGCTTTCGTTTAAATACTTGTAATTCCTGCTGCGCCATGTATAGACACTCCCCCTTGCTCGGGATTGGACGGATCCGTCCAATCCCGAGAAGGGGAGTGTCTTTCCATGGTGCGGAGGGCATTACAAGTATTCAAACGAAAGCTTGTAATGTGCGCTGTAATGCAGGGGGATTAACGCGGTGGTATGCGGCGGCATCATATCTACTACTACAGGTATGGGGGACATGGCTGCAATATGGGGGACAGGACATGGCTGCATATGTGGGGGACATACATGGCTGCATCTGTGGGGGACATACATGGCTGCATCTGTGGGGGACATGGCTGCAATATGTGGGGGACATGGCTGCAATATGTGGGGGACATGGCTGCAATATGTGGAGGACATACATGGCTGCAATATGTGGGGGACATACATGGCTGCATCTGTGGGGGACAGACATGGCTGCAATATGTGGGGGACAGACATGGCTGCAATATGTGGGGGGACACATTTAAAAAAAGTATCGGTATTCGGTATCGGCGACTACTTGAAAAAAAGTTTCGGTACTTGTACTCGGTCCTAAAAAAAGTGGTATCGGGACAACCCAATTTTATTGCATTTTTATTATTTTTTTTTTTTACTACTTATAGCGGCGATCAGCGATTTTTTTCATGACTGCGACATTATGGCGGACACTTCGGACAATTTTGACACATTTTTGGGACAATTGTCATTTTCACAGCAAAAAATGCATTTAACCACTTAAGACCCGGACCAATACGCTGGTAAATGACCCAAGGTGTTTTTGCGATTCGGCACTGTGTCGCTTTAACAGACAATTGCGCGGTCGTGCGACGTGGCTCCCAAACAAAATTTGCGTCCTTTTCTTCCCACAAATAGAGCTTTCTTTTGGTGGTATTTGATCACCTCTGCGATTTTTATTTTTTGCGCTATATACAAAAATAGAGCGACATTTTTGAAAAAAAAACACTATTTTTACTTTTTGTTAAAAAAAAATCAAATAAACTAAATTTTAGTCAAACATTTAGGCCAAAATTTATTTAGCCACATGTCTTTAGTAAAAAAAAAAAATCGCAATAAAAAAAAATAGCTACCTAGCGGGAACAGCGACACTAATACAGCGATCAGAAAAATGATCGCTTAGTGACGCTGGCAATAAGGAGTGAAAGGGTTAACTAGGGCGGTGATCAGGGGGTTAAAACTTTATTAGGGGGGGTGGGGGGGCTATCCTGAACCTAACACTAACTGATTTTACACTGCCTGTCACACTGACACTAAATGCAGTGATTAGATCACTGCATTCAGTGACACTGTGACAGGGGGGGTGGGGGGGCAGATCGCAAGGGGTTAAGTATGCTTATGTGTGTGTATGTCAGTGTAGTGTTGGTGCAGGACTTACTGTGAGGTGTTTCTCCCATCGCAGCGGTTGGAAATACCGCTGCGATGGGAGATTACATCACTTCCCCCTTCCTGTGTTTACACAGGAGGAGGAAGTGACAGAACTTGGAGCGCGCATTGGCTGGGAGCGATCGCGGGGGGGGCGGGTAAACGCAGACATCTGCCCGCTCGTCCCGGATCGCTCCCGGAGCCAGGGGGACCCCCGCACGCCGTGGAGGGGGTCCCGATGGGACCCCCGAACCGCACTTAGGCGGGGACGTAAATTTACGCCCTTGTGCCTGTACGAGCCATTCTGTGGCCGTATATGTGCGTGCGGGGGTCCTTAAGTGGTTAAATTGCATTGTTTACTGTGAAAATGACAGTTGCAGTTTGGGAGGGCTGTAGGATTTGTGTGTTCCCTGTGTGTGTTTACAACTGTAAGGGGGGTGTGGCTGTAGGTGTGACATCATCGATCATGTCCCCGATAACAGGGATGACGTGATCGATGCTGCGGCCACAGTGAAGCACGGGGAAGAAGTGTTTACACATGGCTCTCCCCGTTCTTCAGCTCCGGGGACCGATCGCCGCACTCCAGCGGCGATCGGGTCCGCGAGTCCCGCGGTCCCAGTCCCGGAGCTTCGGACTGGGTCACGGGAGCGCACCGCGGGCGCGCGCCTGTGACGCACGGCTGGGTACTAGAAACCAACGTATATATACGTTGATGTGCCCAGCCGTGCCATTCTGCTGACGTAAATGTACAGTAGGCGGTCCTTAAGTGGTTAAAGGCCCCTGTATGACTACCCAAATAAGTACCTAATTCTATTACTATGTGATGTCTCATAAAGTAAACACATTTCTTTTACCTTCAATGACTGAGCCAATTCCTCCTACATTTGTGTCTCATGCTCCCCATCTCAGGCACTGCAGCTTACAGTGGGTGGAATTCAGCAACAGAGGCAGTGCTGCCAATCCAGAAAGCAGAGAGCAGGACTAGGTGTGACCAGGTACTGACTGACAGGGTTCAGGCTTGAAAATCTCCAGTAACAATGCTGCTAACCACACCCCCTGCAGCATTTTTAACTTACTGTTGTGCAGCATTGTTGCTACACTATCACAGAAAGCTGGATTAGGTGGACTGCACTGACAAGCTTGTGGGTGGGGGCAGTGTGGTTCGGAGGCAATAACTCAAATGAAGTGCAAGTGCACTTAGTGGAACTTGTATTGTAGAGACAGCAAAACAGTTCACAATAAACCCAGAGGGAAAAAGCCCAACCAGAAACACTCACAGATGCCAACAGTGTGTAGCGGAGCAGGTATCAGCTGAACTGATAGCATCTGTCTGGAGGGGCAGAATATGGCCTGGCCATCTCGTACCCGCATGGGAAGATGTCCAAGGAGATTGCAAACCCCTTTTCTCTTCTCATCTGAATCCATTCCCTGCCGTTAAAAGTGTCCATGAAAGATGGATGACCTGTCCCTACGCTACCCACACACGAAATGCAAGACAAACCTGGGAGCCAGCCCTTAAATATGCTGACCCAAGATGGCTGTTAGAGTCACATGGGGCGGCAGCAACCAATCAGGGTAGCTTAATCCCTCTTTTTTTCTCTTTTTTTTGGTGGGGGGGGGGGGTGTAGTATAATTGGTAAATTTTAGATAAGATAGCTGTGTAGCCAGTTCTTTCTTGTAATGCTTATTTTTGTGTTTTTAACCACTTAAGGACCACCTCCTGCACATTTACGTTAGCAGAATGGCACGGCTGGGTACATGCACGTATAGGTACGTCCTGTGCTAGTGCCCAGCCGTGGGTCGCGGGCACGTGCCCGCGGCGTGCTCCTGCGACTCGGTCCGAAGCTCCGGGACCGGGACCGCGGACCTGATCACCGCTGGAGTCCCGCGATCGGTCCCCAGAGCTGAAGAACGGGGAGAGCCGTGTGTAAACGCGGCTTCCCCGTTCTTCACTGTGGCGGCGTCATCGATCGTGTGATCCCTTTTATAGGGCTACACAATCGATGACGTCACACCTACAGCCACACCCCCCTACAGTTGTAAACACACATTAGGTCACACATAAGCCCTTCAGCGCCCCCTTGTGGTTAACTCCCAAACTGCAATTGTCATTTTCACATTAACCAATGCATTTTAAATGCATTTTTTGCTGTGAAAATGACAATGGTCCCAAAAATGTGTCAAAATTGTCCGAAGTGGCCGCCATAATGTCGCAGTCATGAAAAAAAAACATTTTTTTAACCCTAAAGCCCTGTACACACGGCCGGGAATCCCATCAGGAAATCCCATCAGGAAAAAAACATTGGTTTTCCTGAGGGGATCCCTGGCAAGCTTGGCCTGCCAAACCGTGCATACGGACGGCCATTCAAAAGATTCGCCTATCTTTTGAATGGCAAGAACGCGGTGAAGTCATCGACTACAACGAGCCGGCGCTCGTCACATTCGAAGCCGTCGCCACCATCTTGCTACACCCTACACTATGCCTTGTATGCTACCGCGCATTCGTTGAAGGCTTATCGAGCATGCGCGGGTTTACCTTCGGACAGGTTAGCCTACAGACAACCGGTTTTCTCATCAGGAAACATATTGCCGGGAATCCCGACGAGAAGAAAGAGCCAGCTTCTCTATTTTCCCGTCTGGATTCCCGCCTGTTTTCCTGATGGGAAAACTGCTAGGGAGCTTAAACACCGCCGGGATTCCCGGCCAAATGCTCTCCTGGCAGTTTTCCTGCCGGGAAAACCGGTCAGACCGCTCAGTTCTGCCCTGTCAGGTCTATGGAGAGTCAGATATAACATGCCTGCTGACACCCGATCTGCTAAAATCAGACGGGCGGCGATACGTCCCCATCCGTCCATATTGGATTGGGTGAGATCTGATGAAAACGGACATGCTGTCCGTTTTCATCTGATCTCTCCATAGGAGACAGCGGCGCTCCCCGCTCAGTGAGCAGAGAGGGACCTGTCATCCGCCGGCTCAGTGGAGATCAACGGAGAGATCTCCCGCTGTGCTGGCGGACGGTTGCAAGCGGATCCGCCCCATGTGGAAGGGGCCTAACTGCGGATTTCTAGTACAGAAAACGCCCACATCTATAGTCTGTAGTACAGTCTGACTGCACTACAGTAGTGTTGCTCACGAATATTCGTATTGCGAATATTCGGCTCGAATATGGCATATTCGAGTATTCGCGATATATTCCGAATTTCGCGGTGAATATTCGCTATTTCGAATATTCATATTTTTTCAATTTTTTTTTAGAACAGATCACATCCTAGAGATCCCCATCGACGTCTAAAAGCATTGCTGGTATGATTAGAGACCTTGGGCCGAGTAGCTGCAGCGATCATTTTATATTGCCGAAAAATCGCAATGCGATTATTCGGCAATAGCGATATCGCGCGATTATTTTCGAGAAATTCGCAATATTGTTTTTAGCTAAAATATCACATATATTCGATTTCAGAGTGTTACTGTCGAAATTTCGCAATCAATTTCTCATTCGCATTTTTGCGAAATTACGATAAAATATCAAGAATATTCTGAGCCAATCAGAGTGCTCCTTCCGCATTTGCCGAATATTCGCAATTATTTTGTATTGTAATATATCACGAATATTCTGAGCCAATCAGAGTGCTCCATTCCGCATTTCTCGAAATTTCGCAATTATTTTGTATTATAAAATATCACGAAAATTCTGAGCCAATCAGAGTGCTCCATTCCGCATTTCTCGAAATTTCGCAATTATTTTGTATTATAAAATATCACGAATATTCTGAGCCAATCAGAGTGCTCCTTCCGCATTTGCCGAATATTCGCAATTATTTTGTATTGTAATATATCACGAATATTCTGAGCCAATCAGAGTGCTCCTTCCGCATTTGCCGAATATTCGCAATTATTTTGTATTGTAATATATCACGAATATTCTGAGCCAATCAGAGTGCTCCATTCCGCATTTCTCAAAATTTCGCAATTATTTTGTATTATAAAATATCACGAATATTCTGAGCCAATCAGAGTGCTCCTTCCGCATTTGCCAAATATTCGCAATTATTTTGTATTGTAATATATCACGAATATTCTGAGCCAATCAGAGTGCTCCATTCCGCATTTCTCGAAATTTCGCAATTATTTTGTATTATAAAATATCACGAATATTCTGAGCCAATCAGAGTGCTCCTTCCGCATTTCTCGAAATTTCATTCGCATTCGCAATTCGCATTCGCATTCGCAATAGCGAAATTTCGCAATCATTTCATTTCCAAAAAATATCGCGAATATTCGCATTTAACGAATATATCTCGAATATTCGACTATATATTCGAGATATATCGCGAAATCGAATATGGCATATTCTGCTCAACACTACACTACAGTAACAAAAAGGAATGGTTCCATTGTACTTTCAAAACAAATGTCTAGATCAGGAGAATTTTGCAATGGTTTTGTACTTAAAATGGGCAGCCTTCCTTGCAAAAATGTAAAACATTTGATAAAATGTAATAAATTAGATAATATAAAATGAATGTATAAAAACCATCTAAATAAAAAAAAATCACTATCTGTGCAAATCTGTTACATACAGCCCACATCATTTTGTTTTCTCATTATGTTTGATGATTAGATCTCTATTCCCAAAAGAGCAATTAGTAAAACAGGGAGCTGATGAGGTTTCCATCATGTAAACACTATGGCAACACATACTATTTCTGGTAAAGGATGTTTACATATCATTAGGAAACCATGCTACTTGACTAACCAGAGCCTTATTAACTCCCAAATATCCAGAAAACAGGCTTCCTTTCTGTGAAACAAGATATAGAAACACAGTAAACCTGCCCACAGACTTTGGAGGAGGACATTCGATTATGCAGGCATGATTTGACCTTTATCAGGACTATTGTAAAAGTGTCACAAAGGGCTTAGCTGACCTTACAAGTAACTGCAATTGAGAAGGTAGGGAATGGGGAGAAGTAATGGTTGGGACAGGTTATCCAGTTGCTAGTACAGATGAGTTTAGGGGCCACGCACAGACATAGACTTTGAACTACTCACATCTTCTGTGTATAGTAAAGTGGTGACCAGTCCTGAGCAGGCTATAGCATTTGAGAAGGTGGGGAGAAAGCTGGTCTGAGGTCTGATATTCTGATCACGTAAGGTGCCCATAGACATTCGATAACAATTTTCCTGATCTGACTGCTTCCAGCAAGATTGGGCAACAATCTATTTGCAAGGCTAGCCAAGACTCATGCCTTGTACACACGATCGGTTTTACTGGCGGTAAAAAGTCCACCGGTGAAAACCTGCTCGGTAGCTTCTTCTCCCTACACACGGCCGGCTTTCCCGGCAGGAAAACTGCCATGAGAGCTTTGGTCGTGAATGCTCCTCCGCAGGTTTTCCCCATAGGTAAACTGCCGGCTTTAAAACCTTCGTGACAAAAACATGTTCTCATTTTTTCTGTTGGGAAAACTGCGATGGAGCATACACATGGCCGGTTTTCCCGGCCAAAGGCTGTGATGGCAGTTTTTCCAACGGGAAAACCCGTCGTGTGTACAAGGCATCACACATTTCCCCCCCCCCTCTAATCCAGCACTGTTGATGTCTGCCGCATGTTTCCTCCTCCACTCTCCATAGACAAAAACCATTGGTGCTCAAGGATTTGTTGGACAATGCAGATACCAGAGTGGCTGTGCATTCAAGCATCTTCAGGTGTTCTTGGTCAATATAAAAATGTATTCATAACTAGAACTTTGTTTTTTGTTTTGACCCCCCCTCTCACCCATAGTTTTATGCTGTGTGGGACAGTTTCCTTTAATTTCCTTCCTGAGACACAACAGGAAGTTCGAGGAAGTCCTTACAAAGTAAGGGGAGTTCCTTAATGAACATTACCAGAACATGTGTCCCTACTTGAGAATTTTCCCCCACCTCTTGTTCTTGGATCATTTTTATGTTTCGGTTACAATGATCACCAGGAAAAGTAAAAAAGGTGAATCTACCTATACATATGCTATGCATATACATGGCTATACATACATTTTAATTTGTAGAGAAGGGTGTTTATATGTGTATGTGTGGTGCTTGTTTAGTAAGGCGAAGAAGAGGGGGTTACCGAGGATTATGTTGTGCTAATGCACGTATCCCAGACCTCGACTCGACTATGATTAAACCTGAACACAAGGAAAGGCTAGCCTCTTTAGTGGAGAGCCTTTGTAGCTCTAAATAGGTCTAAGTTTAGGCGTGCCAAGCATAAAAGTTCTACAGACAGGATGTACAGAGTTTTAGCTTTTATTTACTTAAATTGTCAAAACAAGTTGCCATGTGTTTTTTTTTTTGTGAAGATTTGGGTAAACAAAACAACCAAAACTCTATCATCCAGTCTTTCATGTTTGGCGCTCCTATATTTCAACTTAATAAAGTTGCAGTCGGCAGTCTCTCTACGTTTACCTGGGTAACAATGCTTTATATTAGACTTCTAAGTGCCTGACATTCTCAGGCAGAGAGACAGTCAAGAAATACACATCTGAAATCGCTTATTCTGGACTTCAAAGTAGTGGACCTGCAGAGCAGACACATGGAAAGGAATGAAAATGACCAAACTGGATTGCTTTTGACTTAACTTCACCCACTGAGAAGAATTAAACTTAAAGTAACATTTCACTGCATTAACTTGAACATTTCTTTTTAAGCCTGTTTACATTTTGAATAATCTATGGCTTCTTAAAATCACTTATTTCTAAACCTAAATGATTCTAGAACACACATGTCAAACAACAGGAAACTATCTTTTTACATATAATGTAAAGGTTGTATGCATGTAACAATGACTTACGTATCTTTCTTGAATGCTGAACAGTAGACACCACCGTGGTACTTGGCACAATTTTCCACTCAAGGTCATTTTGTTCAGTCTTTATGGGAATCGGATCGATTCTTAAGGTAGCTTCAGTCACTTTGATTCCTCCATCCCCTGTGTTTTCTCTTTCTTCAGTGAAACCATTTGTTGACTCCTCAGGTTCTTCTTCAACTACAGCCCAATGAGCTGTTGTGATCTCTACGATTTCATCACTGTCACTCTCCTTTGCCTTGTCACTGCTGATATTTTCTTCTCTCATGCAGCCATCTGGAGTGGCATTCCAGGATCCATTTTCCACATCTACGTTCTGATCAATGAAACCACAAGATGGTCCATGTCCAACTATAGATCCATTCTGTGGAATTGTGCTGGACTTTAACATCATGGCTTCTTGAACAGGCCGTCACTTACAACAAGAGCTGATCAATTTTAAACTAATAGCTAGTCATCCTCTAGAAGGTTTATTAAGAAATACTGAAAATACAGCTTTCCCTCATGGAACTACAGCTGGTGTGTTCTATGATATTCTTTGTATGATCATAACATCCCTATTAAGCAAATTGTATTAATACCTCTGTTTGCCACCTGACATGTTACTTCATACTTTCCGTAGAAAAAGAAGAAGTTCTGCGCTTTTTTAATATCACTGATAGCAACTTATAATAGAATCCAATGTTTTTCTTTCTGCAGGGAAGGCAGATGGAGTGTGATCTAATAGGCACTTCTCCAAAAGAAACATGGAACAAAAAACAGCACCGTGTACAGTACATGCAGGAATTGTCCCTAATGTACAGAGGTTCCTGTGGGTTCAATGTTCTCTTGGCTTATTCCTCTTGAATTTTCACAGCTTTTCCTTTCCTGTCTCCTAAAATGACACAAAAAAATACAAAAAAAATTTCATCAGATTTGTTGCTATAAGCAACTAGGAAATATTTACTATTATATTTTATTCTATATATTTGTAGTAGTTCAAATAATCAAAAAATAAAATAAAAAATAAATCAAAGTTTATCTGTAACTGGCACAAAAAGTTATTTTATGGGCTGAATAAAAAAAAAAGTACTGTATATACTCGAGTATAAGCGGAGTTTTTCAGCATTTTTTTTTGTGCTGAAAATGCCCCCCTCTGCTTATACTCCAGTCACCTTTTTGCGCCTGATCTCCAAGCTAGGCACCCCTTCCATAGACTCCCATGTTAAATGTCAGTCTAGCCATGGACACAGTGGGACATGGGCATAGTGAGGCATGGGCATAGTGAGGCATGGGCACAGTGAGGCATAGACAGAGTGAGGCATGCACATGGATACAGTGAGGCAAAGTGAGGCACAGTGAGGCATGCAGATGGACACCCTAGGCTTATACTCGAGTCAATACGTTTTCCCATTTTTTTGTGGTAAAATTAGATGCCTCAGATTATATTCGGGTCGGCTTATACTCGAGTATTTACGGTATTCACAACTTAGACACGAGACACAAAATAATAAAAAAAAAATTAAGAAAATGTATTTACTTTAAAGCACACCAGTCAGCCAATTTAATAGCTTAAAGAGCTCCACATGATGCAAGTTATTACCTTGTTGGCCAGAAAAGCCTCTCTAAAACAGGTTTCACTTGGGTAATAGGGGTTTGACTCCATCAATAGATCACCTCAAATTAGAATGTCCTTACTGGCTACTGAGATACATACTTTGGACGGGACTTTGACTAGGCTTAGCCTTGATACCAGGGAAGTCAAAAGTATGTTCGACTCGAACATTGCCAGTTCGATAGTTCGTCGAAAATCGAACAAAACGGGTCGTTCGCGCCAAATTCGAATGACGCGCGTCGACCCATAATTCACTGCGGCGTTGAGCGCTGATGATTGGCCAAGCATGCACCATGACCCCGCATGCTTGGCCAATCACATCGCCCAAAAAACGAAGAGCCATAATTGGCCAAAGCCTGGGTGCTTTAGCCAATTATGGCTCAGGGCTGTAGCACACGCCCCACACTATAAAAGGCCGCCTTCCGGGCGGCCTCGTGTAGTGTGTTCCGGCTTGATAAAGAGAGCAGTCAAAGAGACAGAGAGATTATATTTTTAGCTAGCTAGATAGAGCAGGGTAGTCAGTTTAGCTTTATTACATTTCTATTAGTATTTGTTAGGCAGGAGATTGTGCATAGCTGCAGTGCTCTAACGTGTTGTATTGCCTGTGGCTGTGTGCTGTGTTTAGTTTACACCTAAACATACTCGGTGTAACTGCACTAGTCCTGCTTATTTGCACCTAAGCGCATTTGCTTAAAGTGCAAGTTTGTTGTGTAATCGCACGTAAGCACATTTACTGTAAGTGCAAGTTTGCTGTGTAATCGCACGCAATCGCATTTACTGTAAGTGCAAGTTTGCTGTGTAATCGCACGTAAGCGCATTTACTGTAAGTGCAAGTTTGCTGTGTAATCGCACGTAAGCGCATTTACTGTAAGTGTAAGTTTGCTGTGTAATCGCACGTAAGCGCATTTACTGTAAGTGCAAGTTTGCTGTGTAATCGCACGTAAGCGCATTTACTGTAACTGTAAGTTTGCTGTGTAATCGCACGTAAGCGCATTTACTGTAAGTGCAAGTTTGCCGTTTAATCGCACATAAACGCAGTTACTGAAAGTGCAAGTTTGCTGTGTAATCGCACGTAAGCGCATTTACTGTAAGTGCAAGTTTCCTCTTTAGTAGCACGTAAGTGCATTTACTCTAAGTGCAAGTTTCCTCTTTAGTAGCACTAAGCGCATTTACTGTAAGTGCAAGTTTGCTCTTTAGTAGCACGTAAGCGCATTTACTGTAAGTGCAAGTTTGCTGTGTAATCGCACGTAAGCGCATTTACTGTAAGTGCAAGTTTCCTCTTTAGTAGCACGTAAGCGCATTTACTGTAAGTGCAAGTTTCCTCTTTAGTAGCACGTGAGCGCATTTACTGTAAGTGCAAGTTTGCTGTTTAATCGCGCGTAAACGCATTTACTGAAAGTGCAAGTTTGCTCTTTAGTAGCACGTAATCGCATTTACTGAAAGTGCAAGTTTGCTCTTTAGTAGCACGTAAGCACATTTACTGTAAGTGCAAGTTTGCTCTTTAGTAGCATGTAAGCGCATTTACTGTAAGTGCACGTGTCCTGTTTATTTACACCTCAACGCATTAAAATGTCTGGAAGGACAACAAAGAGAGGCAGAGAGTCACGAGGGCAAGCAGGCTCTGCATCTAGAGGCAACGCTGGTGGTGGACGCGGTGCATCCTCTTCAGCACGTGGTCGCTCGTCCTTCTTTTCGGGAGCTGGCCGTGTTGAGCCTCAACATGCAGAGAAAATAGTAGATTGGATGACCAAGCTGTCCTCATCCTCCTCATCCTCTCTCACACAGACTGATCTTAGTTTGTCTGGCAAAGCAGCTGCCAAGGCTTTCTCTTCCCTCTGTACCATGGCATCACACAATCCTTCCCTAGTCCCACCGTGTCCTCCTGAGGATTCCCCCAAACTGTTTTAACACAGTGTTGGGTACATGCTAAATGAAGATGCGCAGCATTTTGAAGGCTCCGATGATGGAACACAGATAGAGGAAGGCATTGATGTGAGCCCAGGGAGAGGGGGTGGCCGAGAGGTACAGCAATCTGGCAGTGATGTTTCTTCCAGCTGGAGCATACTGCCAGGTTTTGGACAGTGATGAGGAGGGAGGGGATGATGAGGTCACTGACTCCATCTGGGTGCCTGTTAGGAGAGAGGAAGAGGAGGAGGAGGAGGACGAGGCACAGGCACATCTCCAAAGAGGCAGGATGCCCTCCAGGGGTCAGCTTAAGGGCACACCTGCATTACAGCGCACATCTACACTTGTGCATGGCGCTGCTGTGTCTGATCGGTACAGCAAAAGTTCTTTGGTGTGGGCCTTTTTTGAATCCTACCTTTGCTATTTGCAACATATGTCGCAAGCGTATCTCGCGTGGCCAAAACATCACCCACCTGCTTGTCCAGACATATGTCGACCTGCCATGCAGCTCGTTGGCAAGCACACCAGAAAGACCCACACCAAAGACAAAAGCGTACCTCCCCTTGACCTTCTCGGACCTCCAACCCCACTAGACCCCCAGTCCCCTCTGAAGCCTGCAGTGAAGGTGTAGAAATAGGTGTGTCACAACCTAGTAGTAGTAGTACATGTGGGCAATCTACTGATAGTACCAGACAAATTTCCCTGCCCCAGCTGCTGCAGCGCCGAAAGTAGTACTCTCTCAGCCATTCACATGCCCATCGGTTGAATGCTAGCTTAGCGAAATTGCTACCACTTCAACTGCTACCTTTTCAGTTGGTAGATTCTGCCCCCTTCCGTGAGTTTGTGGAATGTGCAGTACCTCAGTGGCAAGTACCCAAACGCCACTTTTTCTCACGGAAGGCGATTCCGGCTCTCTACCGGCATGTGGAAGGCAATGTCCATGCCTCGCTGGACAGGGCGGTCAGTGGTAAGGTGCATCTTACCGCTGACTCATGGTCCAGCAGGCATGGACAGGGACGTTGCCTGTCTTTTACGGTGCATTGGGTGACTCTGCTGGCAGCTGGGAAGGACGCAGGGCAAGGTGCAGTAGTGTTGGAGGTTGTTCCGCCACCACGCCTCCAAAACACTACTACTGGTTGTGACACACCTCTCTCCTCCACCCCCTCCTCTTCTTCTTCCTCTGTGGCCTCCTCCTGTGGTGATGTTTTCTCAGAACCAGCCGTGCTCCGTAGGCGTACAAGGGGCTACACAGGAATGCAGGCCAAGAGATGCCATGCGGTGCTAGAGCTGGTGTGCTTGGGAGACAGGAGCCACACTGGGGAAGAGGTTTTGTCAGCTCTGCAGGGTCAGGCTCAGAGGTGGTTGACGCCACGCCAGCTGAAGCCTGGAATGGTGGTCAGCGATAATGGCACCTACCTCCTCTCTGCCCTGCAACAGGGAAAACTCACCCATGTGCCCTGTTTTGCGCATTTCCTGAATTTGGTGGTGCAGCTGTTCTTGGGCAGGTACCCGGGCTTACAGGATGTCCTGAAGCAGGCCAGGAAAGTCTGTGTGCATTTCCAGGGGTCATATAATGCCACTGCTCGGCTGACAGACCTCCAAAGGCAATACAACCTGCCCAAGAACCGCCTAATCTGTGACATGCCCACCGGATGGAACTCTACGTTGGCCATGCTGCAGCGGGTGCACATGCAGCAGCGGGCCATCAATGAGTACCTGTGCCAATATGGCAGCAGAACTGGGTCAGGGGAGCTAGTTTTTTTCCCCACGCCAGTGGGCCTTGATCAGGGATGCATGCACTGTCCTGTCACCATTTGAAGAGGCCACTAGGATGGTGAGCAGTGACAGTGCATGCATCAGTGAGACTGTCCCTCTTATTCACATGTTGGAGCACACACTACGTGGAATAATGGACAGGGCCCTTGAGGCAGAACAGAGGGAGGAAGAGGAGGACTTCCTTACCTCTCAAGGCCCCCTATACCCAGACAGTGGTCTTGCTTGCCCACCTAGCACACAGGAAGAGGAGGAGGAGGAGGAGGAGGATGATTGTATCAGTAGCATGGAGGTGGAGCCTAGCACTCAGCATCAGCAGCAGCAGTCTTCAAGGGATCATTTACAGTCTCAAAGAACACGTGGACTTTTACATGGCTGGGATGACGTGCCTGTGGATCCTGTCATCCTCAGTGACCCAGAGGACTGTGCCCTGAATGCCTGTGCAAACCTACGCTGCATTGCCTTCCTGATCCTGCAAAGCCTGCGTAAGGATCCTTGTGTACGTGCTATCAAGGAGAGGGATCATTACTGGCTGGCAACTCTCCTTGATCCACGTTACAAGAGTAAGGTTGCGGACCTTATGTTGCCATCGCAGAGGGAGCAGAAGATAAAACTTCTGCGGGAGGCCTTGCAGAAGGGTCTGTGCAATGCGTTCCCAGAACCGGGGGGATTACCAAAACCTGGCTCTGGACAACGTCTTGCTGAGGCTTCGGTGAGTCACAGAAGGAGTGGTGGAGAAGGTGGCCGTCTGACCGATGCGTTCAGACAATTTTTTATTCCGCAGCCCCAAGGTCTGAACGGTTCCAGTAACCATCGCCAGCGTTTGGTTTACATGGTCCGGGAATACCAAGTCCACTGACTATGTTGATCGACTGACCTTCATCAAAATGAATCAGGCTTGAATCAACACCAGCTACCAAGCACCTGATGCTGAGGTTACTGAAATTTTTTTTTTGTTGAAATGTCAGATCCCTTTGAGACTGCGTATGCTGATGCTGAGTGACTGTCCTGTTATGCTGCTGATGGAATATCCTTCTCCTCCTCACTTTTCTTGCTGATAGCTAGTAAGAAATGTTGTGTTTCTGGGCTCCACCACCAGTGCCTAAGGCACAATTTTTCAGCCCCTGTTTAACAAGGGCGCCTAATAACAATTTTTGATGCAATACTTTGCACGTGGCTCTTTGTTGTGCTCCAATTAGAGTTATTGTGAGGGGTTGCAGTGTTGTGTTGTGCCTAAGGCACAATTTTTCAGCCCCTGTTTAACAGGGGCGCCTATCGCCTAATAACAATTTTTGATGCAATACTTTGCACGTGGCTCTTTGTTGTGCTCCAATTGGAGTTATTGTGAGGGGTTGCAGTGTTGTGTTGTGCCTAAGGCACAATTTTTCAGCCCCTGTTTAACAGGGGCGCCTAATAACAATTTTTGATGCAATACTTTGCACGTGGCTCTTTGTTGTGCTCCAATTAGAAGTATTGTGAGGGGTTGCATTGTTGTGTTGTGCCTAAGGCACAATTTTTCAGCCCCTGTTTAACAGGGGCGCCTATCGCCTAATAACAATTTTTGATGCAATACTTTGCACGTGGCTCTTTGTTGTGCTCCAATTGGGGTTATTGTGAGGGGTTGCAGTGTTGTGTTGTGCCTAAGGCCCAATTTTTCAGCCCCTGTTTAACAAGGGCGCCTAATAACAATTTTTGATTCAATACTTTGCACGTGGCTCTTTGTTGTGCTCCAATTAGAGTTATTGTGAGGGGTTGCAGTGTTGTGTTGTGCCTAAGGCACAATTTTTCAGCCCCTGTTTAACAGGGGCGCCTAATAATTTTTGATGCAGTACTTTGCACGTGGCTCTTTTTTGCGCACCAATTACAGTATCTTTGAGGGGTGCCCTTTTTTCTACAATTTTTCTTTCACTAAAAAATAATTGATTGAGCCAAGATCTGGCATTGTAATGGCCCCCCACCACCCCTAAAATAATTGACATATTGTTGCCACACAGCACGCGCGCAAGCAGTATTAAATTACTTTTTTTTCTGAGAGTAATCTCATGTTGTGCAGGGACATTTCTAAACATGTGCCACTAATATAGACACCCAGCAGGTACGATATTTAAAGGAATTTTTCATTTTTTTTTCACTTTAAGCATCATTAAAATCGATGCTCCGGCAAAAACAGCCATTTTTAAAACTTTTTTTTCCATTGATACATGTTCCCTGGGGCAAGACCCGGGTTCTGAAACATGTTTTCCAACATTAAATTGAATATTGGTCCTTAAAATGATCGTTTTTGAATTTGAACGTTCGAGTCCCATAGACGTCAATGGGGTTCTAAATGTTCGCGCAAACCTGCGGTCTGTTCGAACGTTCTGGTGCGAACCGAACGCGGGTATGTTCGGCTCATCCCTACTGATGATTACAAATTGTGTTCTAACATCATTGTGATAACAAATATAAGAAGAGTGGATACCCTGCGCTGCCAGATAAATATAAATGAGCAGCTAACACAACTTTTTCAAAAAAGCAAAAAACAAAAGAATACAAAAGTGTAGCGCTACACTTTTGTATTCTTTTGATAATAAATATAAGGTTTATATTTTTATAAAAAATAAAAATATGATTGCAGCTAAGATAACAATGGTCTCAAACAGAACATGAGGTTGATTTACTAAAGGCAAATAACATTTGGTTCACTTTGCAAGGGAAATTGCCCCAAAGCTTAGTGAATATGGTGAAATTTTAGTTTGCAAAGAATCTTCTCCCTAAGATGTGCTGTGTGACAAAATGTGTTGGCTGGAGCTAGGCACTATAATGCTTTATAATGTTTGGATACACTGGATTTGTTATACAGGAGTTTTTGCAGTGGCGCAGCGCTTGAGAGACATTTGCACTTGTTTTGCGAGTGCAATTACTAGTAAAGTTACATTGTTTAGCAAGAAGCCTTTTTTTCTTTGTGCTTTACTTAATGGATCCATGAGGGATAAATAAAGGAACCAGGAGGTCCACCTCTCTGCCTATCTAGCATCACTGTTTGCATATCTTGATGAGAGGTCAAACAAATCTGTTGAGTGATCCTGAACCACTGGGAATTTACTTTTAGGCTGCTTTCACATTGGGCAGTGGCAGTATTCGGCCGCTAACGGTGCGGTTTTAACCCCCGCTAGCGACCAAAAAAGGGTTAATACCGCCCGCAATGCGCCTCTACCGCTGCAAAGATGCGGCTAGCAGGACTTTTGGAGCGGTCCTGCTACCGCACCAATTCAGTGTGAAAGCCTTCGGGCTTTCAAATTGAAGACTACAGGACAGGTTTTTTTCAGGCGGTATAGCAGCGCTATTTTTAGCACTGTACCGTCTGAAAAACTCAATGTGAAAGGGGCATTAAAAGTGCTTCAAATGGCCATTAATATTGCTATGGACTTTTTTGATTCATATGAATTTTATTAACCACCAGCACTTCATATTACTGAAAGACATTCTACACATATCAATGTGTGCTATTTGTTTTAATGGCCACTAAAATAAAGTTATTCTAACGGTAATATTTTTTTCTTAAATAACAAACGTATTATGTGTACCTGCTCTGTGCAATGTTTTTGCACAGAGCAGCCCCAATACTCTTCTTTTTGAGTCCTCTGCCAAGGGTCCTGGCTCATCCCCGCTGCCGAGTGCCCCCCCCCAGTAGCAAGCCTTGCTAAGGGGACACTAAAGCAAGCTTGCTCCCGAGCTGCGCCAATGGCTCCCGCTGTTGTGTAAGGCAGTGTTTTTCAACTCCAGTCCTCAAGGCACACCAACAGGTCAAGTTTTCAGGATTTCCTTCAGATTAAATGGCTGTGGTGATTACTAAGGCAGTGAAACTGATCAAATCACCTGTGCAAAATAATGGAAAGCCTGAAAACATGACCTGTTGGTGTGCCTTGAGGACTGGAGTTGAAAAACACTGGTGTAAGGAGAGAGAGACCCGGAACTTATGCACATTGCTGGATCGGGATAGGTAAGCATAAGAGAAAGGCTGGGTGTAAGGGGAACTGAACACAGAAGTTTTTTTTACCATAATGCATAGAATGCATGAAAGTGGATATAAACCCTCACATATACCCAGTGAAGTGAACAGCCTCCGATACACACGGATGAAACAAATCTCCCTACATAAATTCTACTTGCATATCTGCTGTCTTCAGCTTGCTATATTCTTTAGAAAGTTCTGATCGTGTTAGAGATTCTCTCTTTCTATTCAGGACTGCAAGGGAAGTCTGGGCATACAGCCAAAACAGCTGATTGGAGGAAAGGCACACATCCCCTCTCCACATAGGCAAAGACTCTCAGAGCTGTTCTGTGAATAGTTTAACTCTTTGCTAATCTATTTACAGCAACCTCCCGACACAAAATAAAGTCTGGTTTTATCTCCTGTGATGAGAACTTGTCAAAAGTTATCATGCTGATAACAGAAGCAGGGGAAAGCCATGGGACTTAGTTCTTTATAGAGAGATAAGAAAACACTGCAGATATATGTGCCCAGCTTAAATTTCATGAATCAGGTTAACATCCACTTTAAGGTAAAAAAAAAAAAAAAAAATTCTGCCTTTAGAACCATGTTAACTTATGGTTTGATTTAGTTACTATGGTATATATATATATATATATATATATATATATATATATATATATATATATATATATATATATATATATATATATATATATATATATATATATATATATAAAATTAACATCATGTATTTTATTTACATGCAATGAGGGAGATTATGTGGTAACTGGATCTTGCTGTGAGCGCAGTTTTCTTTTGTGTTATATACATTGCAAAAATACCCAATCACGTTCATGGAAAATAGGAGACAGCATGTTTTCTTGCACATGATATTACAATGGAAGTCAGCAGAGCTAAAGTGCAACAGCCTTAGTGAGGAGCATCACCAGAGCTCCTAATAACAGAGGAACGAAGCAGCAAACAGAAATAACACATAGTGTTCCTAATTGGAACACATACACACTATAGAGGGATATGCTTTGTTCATATCTCATGTCTGAGGTTTACAGCCACTTTAACACCATCCAGTCTACACTATAGCCCAAAGATGGCTACAATGTGGGCTTAATTTACCGGGAGGCAGGGCTGCTGTTAGAAATCACGGGGCCCCGTACAGCCTATCTGACAGGGCCCCCCGGCCCCCCCCCCTGAAATATATCAAAACAATATTTTCACAAATACACTAAAATCATTATTAGTGGACACAAACATAACATAACAGAACTTGTGTGAATTATCCCTTTTTTAAATAGTTTTAAACTCATAATTTTTTAAAGAATGTTAAAATGTAGTTTATTTTAAGTGGCAGGTAAGCCAAAAGTGCCGTGGGGGAGCAGCACAGTGACAGGGGGCACACAGGGGGATCAGAAGCAGGCAGAATAGGAAGAGGGATCAGTGTGGGGGAAGTAATTCTGTAATTGCCCCTCCATCCAACCACAATGATTCCCTCTGCTGTCTGGGGCCCCCCTGTTTGCCCAGGCCCCCTACAGGAGGGCTGGTGGTCCCCCCTATCAGCGGCCCTGCCGGGAGGGTGTACATGGATGTCCTCCCATGATTGCACTGCCCAAGTGCCCCCTGCGTGCGTGGGTGACACGGTCTGTGATCACTGAGTCCTTCAGTCTCAGCTG
Organism: Rana kukunoris; assembly: GCA_029574335.1. Classification (NCBI taxonomy): domain Eukaryota; kingdom Metazoa; phylum Chordata; class Amphibia; order Anura; family Ranidae; genus Rana; species Rana kukunoris. The sequence continues at coordinate 376,230,224 of CM056051.1, forward strand.
ATCACAGATTGGGGTAAAAGGCCAATCACAGCAGCCCTTTACCATGTGATCAGCTGTATCCAATGACAGCTGATCACAGAAGTAAAAACAAGCCAGTATGTGCATTGGTAGTCTGTAGTGCATTAAATTCTGTGATATGCATGTGCGATTTTTGGCCCATTGTGTAGCATTAGGCAGCAAATCCTTTGTCCTTTACAGTGCAAATTAATCAAAGAGAAGAAAGTGATGTAATGGGCTCCGGTGTTGTATTCAAAACGTTGCCATCTGGCTTCACTTTACCCTAACACATCCCGCCAAATCAGGTTCTTAAAATTAGACTGGCAGTTCTGGAGACCTATGCAGTATAAAAGTCTCTTTCAGCATAAAGACTGATTATATGGCTCCTGTTCAACATACAGTGAAGTCATTTCTTCACCTGTGAGAGTAGAATTATATTCTCTACACACGCTCGGAAAATGTGGACTGGCTTTTTGTAAATTTCACTCAACCGGTTTAAAGAAAAATGAGCTTTCTGCTTTCTGCTAAATTAAAATTACTGTAAATATGTAGCCTAGGCATTAGATAAATCTGACACAGCTGTGTTATGAGTATTTCAATGTGCACAATTCTTACTGTAAACCTGTCATCTACATTAGTAAAATGCTTTGAACATGCAACAGGATCATGTGGCATGCACGCAGAGGTCCCTGCACATAACTTTAACCATCGTTCTGATATCCAAATCTTTACATTTGCAAATTTGCCTCTCAAAGTCAAAAGCTGTCTCACTAGATAAGATGGATCTTCCCTACCAATACCATGTCATTGATATTGATTTAAAGCAGCTGTACAAAGTAAAGGAAAACCTGAAAATATGACCCGTTGGAGGTACTTGAGGACTTAGGTTGAGAACCACTGTCCTAAATGACCAATAATGAGTGGAGGAAGATGTGGTATGTGGAGGGCCAGCTATTGAGCTAAGAAACAAAATTCTGAATTTGCATAGTAGAGCTCCTTGGGATTTTAGTGGTTGAACATTATAGGTACCTCCAAGGTGCTAGTTTATTGAGTAGTCCTTCCAAATCTCTATCTGTCTATTTCTATCTATCTATCTATCTATCTATCTATCTATCTGTAACAGAATGGCCCGTGACACCCAGAGACGTTGGAAGGATGAGAGATACTCTTGTGCCAGCAGCACCAAAAACTCTTGGGTCGAAATCCACCCTGTGCCCTTTTGGGTATAGGGTGGCTAATAGTGAATCATAATTCATATTACATGAGATGGGACATTAATAATACTTCATATTGCAGGACTGAGATATCACAAGGAGTCATGATGACATGACCAGGTCAGCCAGTGAGTCATACCTTTTGTATAATAGGCTATTGAAATATCCTAAGGTGTTGGCTATTTAATGTAAAGACACCCACTCTCACTGCCACTGTGTGACAAAGCTGTATAGAGAACTTATTCAACTAGATGTCTGTGTTACTATTCAAGGTTAATTGAACCCTATTGATAATACGGTGCCGTCATGTCTATCTACCAATTAAAGAATTATCCTCAGTGAGTGAATAGGGGGGTGGAGATTACATTGTCCTGTGATTAACTGCATTATGTTGTACTGGATATAAGCAAGCTAAGAACCAATAAAGTTATTCATACATTTTGGAAACTAGAGAACGGAGCGCTGTCTCGTTTATTCTGGGAAATGGAATGGATCATGTCTGCCTGGTTGTTGGTGTGTCGGATAAGCTTGTCGTGGATGGATGGAAGGTTGTAAGCGGTGGTAACCGTTACATTGGTGGCACAGCAGTGGGATGATTCCATCTTCAGAAGGACGGCTACAAGGACACAGGACAATGGAGACGCTGTATGAACGGATGAAGCTCTCTTCCCTCATGGACTTACTGGAGAGCCGGGGCAGACCGGCCAGCAACCGTAAGAAAAGGGACATTATCGCAGAACTTGTCGAAATGAATAGAGCTAAGAGGCCCAGCGTAACAGACAGGACACCCGAGGAAGAATTTTTTGATCGGGCTGTTAAACATGGACTGGCACAATATGGTCCTAATCCTCCGCCGGAGATCATAGACCGGGTTATAGCGGCTGTGGATGCCACCTTGCGACAGCGAAGAAGTGCTGCAGCAGCTGAAGAGAGAGGAGAGGTGCAGATACCAGTCTCCATGGAAGAGGAATTCCAAAGGAGGTTACAAGAGATGCGGATACAGCATAGAGGACCAGTATCAGAGGAGGTCCTGTTGGGATGGTCGGATGTTATTCAGTGCCAACTCTGGAAGGAAGCGTTAGCTCAGGAGCAGCAACACCAAGGAAAGGTCCTGCCCTCCATCTATGCAAGGTACTGGCCGCAGTATGACGTACGAATGCCGTTGTTGGGGAAACAACCGAAGCAGGAGTGGATAGCGGAGTTAAGCAGGCTGATCCAGGCAGAGATGCAGCTGGATGAGAGCTACAGAGCCCTCCGGTGGTATGTAGCCCAAGAGTGCCCGTGGCCAGCAGATGACAGCCCCACAGAAGGCTATGAATATGATGGCCTGGGATTATTATATTGGAGGATGTCCAGTGATCCCGACTTTGGGGATGATCGGGAGTGGCGCTTGGAGGACATAATGGAGCACAGAGAGGAGAAATTAAATATCTCGGGAGGCCACTGGTCACAGGAAGATTTGGAATTTCTGGCCATTCGGGAATGGGAGCTGGATGTCGCCTACAGACAGCTGCTAGACTCGGCTCAGCAGCAGGGTGGGGCTCCCATTGCCTGGGACTATGAGGAAAGTTCAGATGACAACTGTGAACTCCTGGCTGATGAATCGGCAGTGGAAAATATGGAGATTTTCATCCCTAAAGCCGAAGAGGATGGTGTGGAGTTCCAGGGAGCCGGGGCGGTTGGCCCCCCTCTCCAGCAACAAGCTGAGGTGGTAAAGCTTTTACCCCCAGCTGAATCACTGGCAACAGAGCAGGGTACCCCAAACCTCTGCTCTCCACTAACGGAAGAGGGGGACATTATGGTAGTGGATGGGACTGTGGTCTCCACTCACAGCAACCCAGCGGGAGAGCTGGCAACAGAGCAGAGTGTCATAGGCCTCTGCTCCTCACTAACAGAAGAGGGGGTTCCTGGAGTAGTGGATGGGACTTCAGTCTCCACTGGCACACCCCCAGAAAATGGTGCAGGACTGGGACAGGAGGATGTCTGCTTTGCTTTGCAAGCACCGGGGGGTTTTCACCTAGCACCAGTGGATGGTACTTCAGTCTCCACTGGTAGACCCCAGGAAGGGGGGGCAGTTGGTCCAGACCCCCAACAGCATGATGGACTGAGCCCAGCCACCCTGCTTTCTCCCCAGCGGCAGGCGTGTTCTCTGAGAGAGGCGGAGGTTGGCGGGGGGAGTAATGCTCAGTTTGGAGCCATTTATTTGGGGTACAGTATGGATACCAGCATTGGAGGACGGGAACTACTGGAACCACCAAAAGGGGAGAGATGTAACAGAATGGCCCGTGACACCCAGAGACGTTGGAAGGATGAGAGATACTCTTGTGCCAGCAGCACCAAAAACTCTTGGGTCGAAATCCACCCTGTGCCCTTTTGGGTATAGGGTGGCTAATAGTGAATCATAATTCATATTACATGAGATGGGACATTAATAATACTTCATATTGCATGACTGAGATATCACAAGGAGTCATGATGACATGACCAGGTCAGCCAGTGAGTCATACCTTTTGTATAATAGGCTATTGAAATATCCTAAGGTGTTGGCTATTCAATGTAAATACACCCACTCTCACTGCCATTGTGTTACAAAGCTGTATAGAGAACTTATTCAACTAGATGTCTGTGTTACTATTCAAGGTTAATTGAACCCTATTGATAATACGGTGCCGTCATGTCTAGCTACCAATTAAAGAATTATCCTCAGTGAGTGAATAGGGGGTGGAGATTACATTGTCCTGTGATTAACTGCATTATGTTGTACTGGATATAAGCAAGCTAAGAACCAATAAAGTTATTCATACATTTTGGAAACTAGAGAACGGAGCGCTGTCTCGTTTATTCTGGGAAATGGAATGGATCATGTCTGCCTGGTTGTTGGTGTGTCGGATAAGCTTGTCGTGGATGGATGGAAGGTTGTAAGCGGTGGTAACCGTTACACTATCTATCTATCTATCTATCTATCTATCTATCTATCTATCTATCTATCTATCTATCTATCTAAATTGTAAACCCTCACATAGAACAAAACACATCCTCCTACATAGGTTTTTTTTTATCTGCAGTCTCCTCCTCTCTAAAAATTGATAAAACCTTTCTTCATCTGTCAGGAGCACAGAGGAGGGGTGGAGATGCTGCAGTTATGAATGAATGAATGAATGAATGAATGAGAAACTTATATAGCGCGGCACATGCGAACCAAATCGCCTCTGGGCGTTATAGTGTGTGATAGCTGATTGGAGAAAAGGCACACACCCATTTACATAGCAGAATAGCTGTGTCCCAACACAAATGTATCTCATGTGTCAGGAAAATTTCTCAGAAGTAACTTATGCTGATGCCAGAGGAACAAAGCACCAGAGAGAAACGACACTTAAAGCTTTGGAGAGAGATAAGTAAACACTACAGATATATGTGCTTTGCTCACATTCTGTGATTGAGGTTTACAACCACTTTAACTTTTTGAATACAGAGAACCCCTTGAAATAATTTTACCCGGGAAACCCCCTGCTATTGTGTCTCTAGTTGCATTGTCAGTCACTTGTAAATACAACACATGAAAGAAAAAAAAGTGTAGTGTATCTAGCATATCTAAAACCCAGAGTATCTTTTTTTGTGTAACAATCCTCTTCTCTAAAAGAATGTTCCTATATAAAAATCTATCAAATGTTTCTGTTACAATAATGGAGCAAATAATAATATTTGCCAGAAAAGAAACACTAAGGTGGACATTTTAGTGACTCTTACATTGGAAATCAGCAAAAAAAATGCCTTCTTATATTGGTAGTCAGTGAAGTGGTCACATACATTGGTGGCCAATGGGGAAAGGACCCCTTATATTAATGGTTAATGAGAGAAAGACACCCCTATATTGTTGACCAATCCCCTCCTTACACACAGCTAGAAAGATCATTATTATCAGTAGTTCCTGGGAGTTATGCCGCATACACATGGTCGGAAATTCAGATGGGAGCTTTTCATCGGATATTCTGACTGTGTGTATGCCCCATCGGACTTTTTCTGCTGGAATTTCCGACAGACTTAGATAGAGAGCAGGTTCTCTATTTTTCCATCGGAAGTTCCGACTGAGTTTTTTACATTGGAAAGTCCAGCCTTGTGTACGCAGCATTAGAAAAGTTTTATTGCTCAAGGAACCCCTAGCAACCACTGGAGGAACCCCGGGGTTTCACAGAATCCTGGGCAAGAAACTCTTCTATACTATATTTTTGCGTACTAAATAGATCTACCTATATATATGTTCTACCTATACCATTATATGTGTACATTGATCTATCTTTCATCTACCTTCTTATATGAAATGAAAACATGTTCATTATCCCTATTCCTATTTTTCTGTATTTTGTAAAGCACAATTCTGCCTGCCTCTTTTCTATTGATTAGATGCCACCGATTTAGTCATTCACTTCAGTCCTGTCAAAACACAGCTCAACATGTGCTGGTCTTTGACCTGGGAAATGATAATTGGTGCAGGTCAAGATATTTACATTCTGTTACACATATTTCACTTTATTTGCCTGACTTGAAAGAAGTTATTTGTGAATGTGTATATTTAAACAGATGGCAAATTGCACTGATTATACATGTGGGATACCACTTTTGGATTACTCTATTTCCTATTTAACTGTCCCAAAGGAATGAAAAATATGAGTCTGTTTTTCCTTGCTAGTGAGAGTTATTTTCACCCAGTTTCAGCTGTAACCCTTCAATAATCAGAGACGTAATTGTAAAGTTTCTGTTATTCAAAGAGTACTAAATATGGAAGATCATGCATGTAAAACATCAAAAATAATTTTATTGTAAAAACTGCAATAAAAACTCAGAATATGTGATCATTAAAAAAATTCAGCATACTATACCTTTAACAATTTCTATTTCAGAGTTAAAAATATTTACTGAATAAGTCTGTTGGTATGAAATGTGTGGTCTCAGGCAAATCTGAAACTTGATTTATGAGTGAAGGAAGTATGGTCACCTCCTTGCTGTAAATCCATCTTATTTGTCTCCTAGCAGGAAACCATGACTAAAACTTTGGAGTATGCTAAATGTATTCAGTTATTCATAAGGCAGAAAATCTTGCTGTGCACAAAGTGATATTAAGCAGAGGCTTGGTATTATATGTATGTATCCCGTTCAGTCATATCTTACACTCTGGGATTCTACAGGCCTGTTGTCTCGGAACCCTGTCTAATAGGCTTGAGCATGGGTGGAAACCAGAGTATCCAAATAAAACCCAGTGAAAACCCATGCAAACATAGGAAGAATGTGCAAATTCTATACAGATAGCTTCCTGGCCAAGATTTGCCCAAGAAACAAATTACTGAGCCTTGAAATAGTATTCATACCCCTTGAAATTGTCCACATTTTGTCATGTTACAAGCAAAACATGTAAATGTATTTTATTGGGATTTTATGTGATAGAGTAAAAAAACAAAGTGGCACATAATTGTGAAGTGGAAGGAAAATGATAAATGGTTTTTAACATTTTGTACAAATAAATATGTGAAAAGTGTAGCGTGCATTTGTATTCAGCCCCCCTTGAGTCAATACTTTGTAGAACCAGCTCTCGCTGCAATTACAGCTGCAAGTATTTTTGGGGACTAAAGTGAAGGTTCTTTATCCCAGAGATTGTGCTGGTAATAGCTCTTCCTGTTGCAACCTGACAACTAAGCCACTGCTTTGCAAAAAGTAAGCAGAGTTGTCAGCCTGCCGTGTGTCCTTCTTTAGTCGGATGTTGGGTGGTCTATCAGGTGTATCAGATAGGCAGAACCAGGGCTTTTTTTTCAGCTGCAACTTGGTGGAACTCAGTTCCACCACCTCTGGCTTAGGCCCCCTGCTTCCTGTGCAACACTATCACTTGTAAACACAAAAGCTTGGCTTCTGTGTTTACAAGTGACAGCTTGTCTCCCAACAGCTCCCACAGTTCTGATCTCCTGAGCGGCTCCCACTGAGAGCAGGATGGAGACAAGGAAGGTGCAGGTGCAGACACCCCCACTGGATGATCTCCCTGCAAGTTAAAGAGGCAGAGCCACCTACAGTGTGTGGGTAGGTGGTAGAGCCCCCTGGGTGCTTCAGCTTTTCCTAAATAGCTTCCCTTACCTTAGTGCAGTCCTCCTTCACTTACCTCATCCTTCGATTTTGCTTTTAAATGTCCTTATTTCTTCTGAGAAATCCTCACTTCCCATTCTTCTGTCTCTAACTACACACAGTAATGTGAGGCTTTCTCCCTGGTGTGGAGTGTCATGCTCGCCCCCTCCCTTGGACTACAGGAGAGTCAGGACACTAACACACAGCTCCTTTCTCTATCTGCAACGTAGATAGTGTCCTGACTTTCCTGTAGTCCAAGGGAGGGGGCGAGCACGAGACTCCACACCAGGGACAAAGCCTTGCATTACTGTGTGGAGTTACAGACAGAAGAACAGGAAGTGAGGATTTCTCCGAAGAAATAAGGACATTTAAAAGCAAAATCAAAGGATGAGGTAAGTGAAGGAGGACTGCACTAAGGAAAAAAAATTGTACCTTTACAACCCCTTTAATACAGAAACACAATTAAGACAAGTGGAAGATGGTGGAGCTTTTAATGAGGAAGAAGATAGGGGCAGTGGAAGGGGGTAGCATGCAGAGGTCAGAGCTGAAGAGGGGTGAAAGTGAGATGTGAATAAGGGATGCAGAGGTAGGCACCTGCTGAAGAAGGCTAAGTCATGCACTCTGTGTAGTGCAAGCACACCCCTGAACACTGCACTCTGTGTGTAACAACCCCCAAACTCTGCATTCTGTACATAATACACTCCTTGGCCCGGATTCAGAAACGCTTTACGCCGGCGTATCAAAAGATACGCAGTCGTGAGTACAAATGTGCGCCATCGCATCTTTGCGACGATTCACAAAGCGAGATACGCCGAAAAACATGGCTTCAGCCGTCCGACGTAACTTGCCTATGCCGACGTATCACGGGCGCATAGTTACGCTGGACGCATTCGGCGTTCCCAGTTCGACTGGCCATTCATTTGCATGGGGTCACGCTTAATTTAAATAGATGACGCCCACCTCCTTCCTACTTTGAAATAGGCGGGCTTACGCCGGCCAATTTACGTTACGCCACCACAAGTTACGGAGCAAGTGCTTTGTGAATACTGCACTCTCTTACCTCTCTAAGTTGTGGCAGCGTAAAGAATATACGCTACGCCCGCACAAAGATACGCCATTGTATCTGAATTGGCGGCCCTTGTATTTAATGCCACTTTATGAAACTTTAACTGTTAGTGAAATTTGACCCCATCCACTGGTATATGTGGGGGGATCTGTTTTTTGGGGGGTCATGGTTGAGGGCCGTCCCCCTCTCAGAATACAACAGCTCAGCGGAGAAGAACGCTGAACTAACCTCGCAGGAAGTGAAGGGAATTCTCCAGAATGGGACACATATAGCACATAAATATTAAATATGGTCAGGGGTTTTACAATTCTCCAAAATTTTGACTTTAGAAACAATTAAAGGTAAATTCAGAAATTGTCATAATTAGCAGCAGCGGAGGAGAGAAAATGGAATACCATGCATACTACATCTATCAAGCACTGCTGTTTTAGAGGAGTCTGCCTGTCTTCTCCCTGATCCCTTTCCTGTTTTGCAGCACTGGTGACACAGCCCCAGGCACAAATAAAAGGCTGAGTAAGAGTTCACCAATTCAAGGCATGCGTTAGCTTGCAATGAGCTGCAGGATTTGGCGTAGACACTCATGGATAGGGATCACACAGGGGATGTGCAAACTCATCACACTTGTAACTGTCTTTGGCTTCCATAATCTGTGGAAGAACAGAAGCCCTGATTCAATTTAATGTTTACTCTTCAAAACACAGCAGTAAGAATACAAAGAACATGCCATTTAGGACTATTATTATTGCTACTACATGTCAAGAAACAGTTGCTTATTAAACACTGTTCTCAGAAGCCTGTCGGGTCTTTTAACGCTAAAGTACCCAGCAAAAATTGAAAAATCTATTTTGGATGGACCATCCATTTATATACAGCTAGTATAAATATATTTCTCTAGACAGTGCTGTCTAACACTGGGAACTTGCTAACAGTAGGTAAAAGCAGAATGAGATCATTGATAACCTTAGTGTGTAGCTGCTCCTTTATTGCCCAGGCAGCAGGCTGGGAATGGGTTCAGGACCAAACGGCATTGCCTAACTGCAGAAAAATGTGAGGTCACCAATCCAGCTATGCTGTGTGGCAGGGGAGCCTGGATCACAAGACTAACCAAATAGAATTTCAAATCTTCCAGCAGGTAAGGCAGTTCACACGTATGTGTAGCGCCCCCTTGCGTTTAGCTCGGGTATTGCACTTTGAAAAGAATAGTTGATTGGGAGAGTTACTTTGCTTTCAATCACAATTGTTGAGTTACTGGCTTGTCTTACTCTGGGAGAGTCCACTGGCTCGGACTGCATTCTGGGGATGTAAGTTAATCCTTGGCCGGCAGTGGGAAGATCCGACACTAGAGCCATAGACAGGTATTCTTCGCTGTCGCATGGTGCCGGACGCACAGGAAATAGCTGAGAGGATTTGCTCTGTTCGGGTGCTGGCAAATTATTCAGTTTACATTGGCCTGTGGCAGAGGCCTAGAGCCGGGTCAGAGAGAGAAAAGACCCGTTCCTCCTAGTCTGCGTTGTGACGGTGACGCGTGTGAAGTGGCGCTGTCAGCTGCTGAGTTGCGCCGTGTGCTTATCCAGGCCTGACATCAAGAATCTCTATCTCTTATTCATCAACCTGTCCTCCTTCATCGAGTTGTTGTTTGGCTATGTTGGCCTGGAATTAAAGCATGAGAAAATCTTTATTGCCTGTCTGGATATTCAAGTTATTTTAAAGTGTTCTGGTGCATCCCTAGACAAAGCAAGGGTAACTTCAACATGCCGGTCCCATCATCAAACCAGCGGCTCTTTCGGGGGTAAGCGCTACATATGTATTCAGTTTTACATTTAGCCCTTTAAAATTCATATAAAAAGTAAAATATTCTAAATTAGCGCCCTGCTCCCAATGATTGGGGTGCTACTCTAAATTTAGAGGGCTTCTGAGCCAATAGCTGGGCTCAGACTTTACTAATTCCATTTAAATTAGCCTCTGTTCTGGCTATGGTTGTGCTTGATAGAAGTTTTCTCCTGTTGCCTGTAAGTGGTGTTACCATGTTGGAACACAGGTGTGTTAAGTGTGTTAAGTGACTCTTCTCAACAGCAGCCCAGTGGGAGTTGTGCCCCGCTGTGCATGCTGGAAAGGGATACTTAAGGGCAGATGCAGTTTTTTGGGGTCCTTCGCCTTGTGATCCTCCTGGCGCGAGGCACGTGTGTGTGATTCCAGCCCCAGGACCACGTTGGTCCGAGGCTGCATCTCTATCAAGTAGGCCCAGCTATGCTGGCTGGGGCCTATGGTTCTACAGGGGATCCCAAGCTGTCCATCCAAGTGGAGGAAGCTTCTTAGCGAAGGAAATCGGGGGAGGACCTGCCATAGAGGAGACCAAGCAAGGCAAGCTAATGTCTTGGGATAGGCCTGGTTATAAAAGGATCCACTGCTCAATTTGTCTTACAGTCCGCCGGATCGGCTTAAAGGCTCTTTGTGGACATTTTTTACAGACTTTCTTACCCTGACAACGAACTAAGAGGTAACATGCAAAACCCAATCTAAACCAGCAGCTCCTATGGGGGTAGTTCTACACTAATTTCAGAACAGTTGAAATTATTCTTGGGTAGCATTAGCAACTCACAGATTCACTTATTGTATGGACTTTCTTTTTAAATCAGATATGTCGTTTTTAGGATGCCTAAGTGAGAATATTATCAGTTTCTATTTTATATCAAATTCATGGTAGCAAACATAAGGTTATTGATTGCATTTTCATATATTTATTTCTCTACATACTGTAATTTTCAATTTTCAGTTAATTCTTTGCAGTTTCTTCAATCTTTCTTTTTAACAGCAAATGACATTTCTGCAAAGCCATGTCTAGACCCACAGTATAACATGATGATAATATTTTCTTTAAGGCGGAGTTCCACCCAAAAGTGTCTCCTTCCCCCCTCCGGTGCCACATTTGGCACCTTTCGAGCGGTAGCAGATACCTGTTTTTGACAGGACTCCAGGACAGGTAAGTGTCCTATTATTAAAAGTCAGCAGCTGCAGGATGTGTAGCTGATGGCTTTTAATTTTTGCAGGGTGGGCAGACCTCCTCTAAAGCGACGGTCCACCCATTTTTTTTTTTAAAAAGCCAGCAGCTACAAATACTGCAGCTACAAATAATGGACAGCGCGCTCGCGATGTCGGCAGCCGAGCAATCGCTCGTTTCTCAGCTGCCCCCGCCACCATCCTCGGTGAGGGAATCAGGGAGTGAAGCGTTGCGGCTTCAGTGCCCGGCTCCCTACTGCGCATGCGCGAGTAGCGCAGCACACCCTCACTGGTCCCGCTCTCTCCTGGGACCAGTGTGTTTCCCAGGGGGGGGGGGGGACAGTGGCGTCTATGAGAGTCTATGACTTAGACAGGTATCTGCACCCCCTTGAAAGGTGCCAAATTTGACCACGGAGGGGGTAAGGGTTAAGAAAAGCAGAAGTTCCATTTTTGGGTGGAACTCCGCTTTAACACAGACTAAAAAATGACTGAAACATGTGTTCTGAATTTGGGAACCTATGGAATAATTAATAATCATTTTGTTCTATAAGGAAAGATTGTCAACAGTTTATAAATTTAGTGTTGCCACGTGCTATATCTGCAGATAATAAACATGTCTAGACCTAGGTGTGAAAGAAGATCAGCAGGTAAATTATAAAAAAAACTTTATTACAAGACCCCCATGAATCTGTCAAGTTCTAGCATAGAACCATGGATTTAAAGGGCTCTCTGACCCCCAAATGTAATCCCTTGAATTACTATGTGAAGATTTAAAACTAGTGATAAAATCCTGATATGCATAGAGGATGCTAAAAAGCCATAATAAAGTTAAGTTCACAGTTTGTAAGAAACCAGAAGGCCCTGTGAACTTTTTATAAAGCTCCAATCTCTATTCACAATGAAGGCGAATTCTGACTATCAAATCTCCTTTAAATACATTAAAGTTTCCTCCACTCTTGCAAACACCCTGCCAAGTTTTAAAGCCTGGAGGACTCAAAGTCAATAAACCCTTTATCAAAAACTTCAGTTTTACTTTATTAAAATATTTGTTTTCACCTTCATTTATCTTTTGTTGCATCTCAGTGCTGCTGATCTACTGCAAGTTCCTTGCAACTTCTTTCTGTTTACACACACTGGCTGCGTGGTATTTCTTATGCCGCGTACACACGACCATTTTTAATGTCCTAGAAAAAAACAAAGTTTTTCTCGACATGATTCTTGCCAAGCCTGCCTTGCATACACATGATCGTGAGAAAAAAAAATGCTCTAGCAAAGTGCAGTGATGTACAACACGTACGACGGCACTATAAAGTGGTAGTTCCATTTAGATGGCGCCACTCTTTGGGCTGATTTTGTGTTAGTAAAAGTTCAGTGAGAGACGATTTTAAGTCTTCATGCTTTTCAGTCTGTTACAGCGTGTCGAATGTGCTATCTCCATTACGAACGCTACTGTAGCTTTACCAGAATAAGAGCATGTTCTAAATTTTTAATGGCCATTTTTCACACCGAGAAAAATGCTCTGGAGCCTACACACGATCGTTTTAAATGACCAATTTAAAAAATTGCATTTTTCACGTCATTAAAAATGGTTGTGTACACGGCTTGAGGGTGTCTTTTCAGTGGACCATGTGTTTTGAACCCGCCACTTATAGTCTTTGTTGAAATCTCCTGTGTCAGGGGACAAGGCAAGGGCACAGGTATAAAAATGTTGTAACCCTATAATCGGGAATGCCTGAACAGGAAATTGTATGGCAGAATCATTATGTATTATTTTATTGAAAAAAGTAAAAAATACTGAAAATTACTTTTGAAATTACATTTATGCATTAAAACTCATTAGGGATTTTAGTGACTGGGTTTACATCTACCGTAACAGTCCATGCCAGCTTTTGACGGAATCAGAGTAAAACGTTTACACTGGTTTTACCTACAGCTTCTATGTTGAAGGAGAGAGGGTAGCACAAGAAGATATAAACGTACAGTACACTTCCTCACACTTTGTAGCTGAAGGGTCCTTCTACCCAAAACTGTGCAAGCATCTGAGTAGGGCTATTAAGATGTTTGCACTGAACTTGATAAAGAGGCTGATCCCTGTTCATAGGGCTCAGTAAATCCCTTTTCCTAACTAGGTTTCCATGGAGCCTTAGGCCTCGTACACACGAGCAGACAGATTTGTTCAAATCTGTCTGTCCGACAGATTTGAACAAATCTGTCTGCTGGGATTTTGGTTTGCTCGCGTGTACACATGAGCAAACCAAAATCCCCGCCAGCAGACGGCGCGCTGACGTGTCGGTGACGTGGCGGTGACGTTGATCAATGCCATTATACCATTATACAATGCTACTACATTTGTGTTCCCCTCAAAAATTACTGTTGCCTAATTGGATTTTATTAACAAAAAGATACAATATAAACATACCTAACAAGAGTAAACAGGAATTGTAACACAGACGAAAGTAAGACAATGCAAAAGAAATAGGACAAACATTATAACTAGCAGATGCTTGTCTAAGGAATATTATTTTCTTGTTCTGTATTGGCCTGATCCAAGGTTCTGACAGAGTTAGTAGTGTAGAACCATGGCAGTTTGCAGATATGGTGCTATGAAGAGGTCTCTATTATGGTAATATGGGCGCCATCGTAGAGTAAGAGTCGGTTCACACTGGGGCGACTTGGGATCCGACTTGAAGTTGTGTCAAGTCGTCCCAAGTCGTGCTGTCCAGAAAATAATGTAAGTGAATGGGAGCGGTGTTAATACACACTACTCATATCGCTCCGACTTCAGAAGAGGTTCCTGTACTACTTCAATCCGACTTCTAGGCGATTTGTACCGATTGATTTCAATGGAAGTCGCTTCCAAGTCTGATCACTGTTTTAATTGAAGTGACCTTTCAGCAAGATAACATACATTTCTCAGGCAAACCCCTCCCTCCCCCTCCCTCCCCTTCCCTCTCCCTGAGCTGATTGTTGTTTTATTGGCCACTGGAATGTCTCCTGACCTGAAAAGGACTTCAAGTCGTGTTGTAAATCGCCCCAGATCGCCCTGTGGTTCATGCTCAAATCATGTTGAAGTTGCTTCTGAAAGTCGTGCTGGAAGTCGTGTCGCCCCAGTGTGAACCGACTCTAAGGTAAGGGGTTTCTAAGCCTTGCCTACATCACAGTTGACATGACACAGAGCAAAAGAAGTCCAGGAAGGCTTTTCCTCATACTGACCCAGGTTACATGCTGATTGCAGGCCTAAGGCAGCCCATAGCACCACAAGTTGCAGGAAAGAAATTTGCACGATTCCCCCATCAACACAGATGTGGATAATCAGAAGCGAATCCAGCAGGCTGATTGTACCCATGTTGATCGTTCGATCAACTTGGAACAATCAGCCTGCCCATTAATGGTTTTAATTTCAGCCGAAGCAAGCACCTAGACAGGAAACACAGTTTCTGGATGATGGGACCACATTAGGCGCAAAGAACATAGGGAGTTTTAATGAGAAACAGACAGTTTGAAAGTGAAAAACTTCTTTGGTACTCTATCTTCTATGTGACTCAGTGCACACTATTTTAAAAATCTATTGGCAAAAAATGCAGAATTTATATATATAGCAAAAAGGCAGATGTTCAGCATGTTTAAAAAAAAATCAAAACTTTGAAACCATGGAAATAGAATAAAGCCAACCCCAAACTCTTAGGCCTCATACACACAATAGGTTAAACAGAGGACAACTGTCTGATGGACCGTTTTCATCGGTCAAAACCGATCGTGTGTGGGCCCCATAGTTTATTTAACCATCGGTTTAAAAAAAGCCAACAGTTAAAAATCCACGCATGCTCAGAATCAAGTCGACACATACTTGGAAGCATTGAACTTCAGCATGTCGATGTGTTTTACGTCACCGCGTTCTAACACGATCGTTTTTTTAACCGATGGTGTGTAGGCACATCAGACCATCAGTCAGCTTCATCGGTTAACCGATGAGAACGGTCCATCAGACCGTTCTCATCGGCTGGACTGATCGTGTGTACAAGGCTTTATAGGTTCCAGTTAAAAGGAAATAGCAAGATATTGTGTAAACACCAGGGGTAGTTCTAGCATTTCCTGTGTTGCATGAAATTACCATAAAAATGTCTGCTATCCTGATAATGACTATTCTTGAGTTGCCTTCCTTCCTTCGTCTCTATGCATTTCTGTTCTTTTCACAAGTGTTAACTACCTGATTTATCTTCCTACACTTGGTAAGTCAATTAATATCTGGCATTGTACTTAAATCTTGATGATGGCCTGTTCCTTCAAGTCCCTTACACTTAGCACATCAGTTCTACTCTTTATTAAGGGTTACCCCTAGCAAACTAGGCTGCCTATATTTTTATACATCCATAATTTCTGGCCATACCGTTCCTATGGACTCCACATGGTCTTAATCCTATGGATGGATTTTGTAATGGATTGAATTGATCTGGAAGATGTACCTTTGGCTGTAAACCTTCTTACAAAGTCATGCCAATTGTATTTCTCTTTATTCTTTGAAAAACAATACACATCTTATTGAAAGAAAAAAAAAAACCTCCACAGATTTAAGAAAACAGGTCAATCTTTAGGCTTGAATAACGCTCAGCACCCTTCAAACTTCAAACTCTACTGAGTGTAGGGTGTCATGAGCCTGCTCCCGAAGGAGCATCACCACAGCCCCCTGTTTTATTCTGACATGTTCCTAAATACCACTGGGGAACACCTAATGCCAGTGAAGTGGCAAAAAAGGAAGATAATTTAGGCCCTCACTTAATCAGCCTTATAGGGGATATAAAGGTTCGTTTTTTATTTTCTATATAGGTTCCTTTAAGCTAGTGCATTGTTGGTAGATATGTGCATTCCCGTTCGTACGAATGTTATTTTCGTACGAAAATGTTCATTTTCGTACCCGCAGGATAATGTGTACATACGAAAAAATTAAAGCACCAAAATACGAAAACTACGAGATTACGAATGAGCCGCATAACGAACAACCGCAA
This sequence comes from Rana kukunoris, assembly GCA_029574335.1. Lineage (NCBI taxonomy): Eukaryota > Metazoa > Chordata > Amphibia > Anura > Ranidae > Rana > Rana kukunoris. The sequence continues at coordinate 376,246,606 of CM056051.1, forward strand.
ATACGAACGAATGATCCGACGAAAAAAAACGACAAAACGAAAACGGCAAAAGAACAAAAATGACATCTATGACAAAAGATTTACATTCTGTATTTTGTTTGAATCCTTTTTCTGTTTGTTTTTTAGTCCTATGTTCATTGTTCATATGACATCTATAACAAAAGATTTGCATGCTGTATTTTGTTTCAATCCTTTTTCTGTTTGTTTTCAGTCCTATGTTCATTGTTCAGATGACATCTATAACAAAAGATTTGCATGCTGTATTTTGTTTCAATCCTTTTTCTGTTTGTTTTCAGTCCTATGTTCATTGTTCATATGACATCTATAACAAAAGATTTGCATGCTGTATTTTGAATCCAAAATACGAACAGAAAAAAGGAATTTAAAATACAGAATGCAAATCTTTTGTTATAGATGTCATATGAACATACGACTGAAAATAGCAAAAGAAAAGGGTTTCAAGATACTGCAAATCATTGATGAAAATTCACGAAAATTATTGTCTAACGAGTAACGAACATGAATTAAACAGAATAACGAATCATCCTGCATGTACGAAAATAAAACAGTAACGAAAATACGAAACGATCGGAATACGAAAAAATCGCGTTATACGAAAAACGAACGGGAACAAACAGGAAAACGGGTGTCTTACGAAAAACGAACGAAAACAAAAAAACGGAACGATACGAAACAGAACAAATAAAAAACAATTTTTTTTTCTGTGCACATGTCTAATTGTTGGTTCACTTACCTTTTCCTTCAATTTCCCTTCTAAATATTTTTTTCCTTTGTCTGAAGTTCTCACTTCCTGTTTCTCCTCAGTAAACTTGCCACCATCATTCAAGCCGTTCTGGCTGGGGGTTAGTCAGCCAGAACAGCTTACTGAGGAAGAACAGGAAGTGAGAAATTCAGACAAAGAAAACAAAAACAAAAAACATTTAGAAGGGAAATCGAAGGAAAAGGTAAGTGAACCAACAATGCACTAGCTTAAAGGAACCTATTTAGAAAATAAAAACAAACATTTACAACCCCTTTAAGACGTCCAGAAAAGGAATGTATAAAAAAGAAGAAGCAAAAAATACCGCTAAGAAAGGTCTCTAGGGAGTGGGGGAGGGCTACTGTTTGGGATGGCTCAGATCCCAAAGTTGGGCTTTAAAGAAGAACCTTAATTTGATAAAACCTAACATTTCAACATTTCTTGCCTAGCCTGATTGGTTGATATTAACCATACAGACAATATCTCCTCTCAGTATTTTTTTAACCACTTCAGACCCGCGCTATTGACAAAATACGTCAACAGCGCGGACCTGAGGCGCCAACTAGACGTCTTTGGACGTGATTTTTAGTGCATTACCTGTGCTGTCAGAGGAGAGGAGACCGATCTGTGTCTCTTGTACATAGAGACACAGCATCGGTCACCTCCCCAGTCACCCCCCACACAGTTAGAACACACCCAGGATACACATTTAACCCCTTCCTCACCCCCTAGTGTTAACCCCTTCCCTGCCAGTCACATTTATACCGTAATTAGTGCATTTTTATAGCACTGATCGCTGTATAAATGTGAACGGTCCCAAAATTGTGTCAAAAGTGTCCGATATGTCCGCCGCAATATCGCAGTCGCAATAAAAATCGCAGATCGCCGCCATTACAAGTAAAAAAATAATTAAAAAAATCATAATTCTGTTCCCCATTTTGTAGGCGCTATAACTTTTGCGCAAACCAGTCGCTTATTGCGATTTTTTTTTTTACATAAAAACGACAAAAAATAGGTATCGGCCTTAACTGTGAAAAAAATATATATATTTTTTTTAAAAATTGGGATATTTATTATAGCAACAAGTAAAAAAAATATATATATATTTTAAATTGTCGCTCTTTTTTTGTTTATAGCGCAAAAAATAAAAACCGCAAAGGTGATCAAATTCCACCAAAATAAAGCTCTATTTGTGTGGAAAAAAGAACATCAATTTTGTTTGGGAGCCACGTCGCACGACCGCGCAAATGTCAGTTAAAGCGAAGCAGTGCCGGAAGCTGAAATTTCGCCTGGGAACGAAGGGGGTTTATGTGCCCAGTAAGCAAGTGGTTAAACAGTATATTTTAATATTTTGAAATGCTGTCTAATGCACAGGCCAGATTGTTTCTAAGAGAATAAAAATAATGCCTTACAATGGTTTCCACCTCCACAAATATTTCCAGGACTTCCTTGCCAAATGGAAACTGGAAACTCATCTTATGTCCAGCTTCACTTAACCCCTCACATGCCTGGGGAATACAACGTATCAATTTATTTTTTCTGGTTTCAGGGAAACAAATCCTTTCTACACTCACAGTAGCCACTAAATAAAAATGATTCATCATTATGTCATGACCTGAAGCCCTAGAGTGATATAAAAAGGAATTTTTGACTTCGTAAAGTGAACTCGATACCAAGAATGATTATTTTGAGATCTAACAAAAGGCTCAGAAACTACCTATATATCCTTTATAGTATTCTACTCTTTATTTTTGGACATCCTAGAAGACCCGATTGTAAATTATTAAGCCTAATGGGATGTGCCGCAAAAGGAGAGGGGTTTGGTGAGTGTAGAAACTACATATATAAGAAGGCCAGTATGGTGGCCTGAGTTTATGGGAGGAGCCCGGAGGGTATTTAAGCAGCCCACTCACACATGCTCTTTGTCGGTTCAGTGTGCAGTACTACACATCACTGGGCCGACTCTTCCCAGCTCACCTCATGTCCGTGAGTCTGCGCATTCAATCGCATTCGACATCGCAAGTGCATTGCGGCTTCTCCGTTCATGGTCTTCGACGGCGCTTCCCGCTTACTGTCGCAGGTTGTATTCAAACCTTTTGTATCATGTGCTATCTTGCAATTCGTTATGCTTCCTATCCTGCATTTCTTTTGTAAAAATCTGCCTCTGAGTTATTGGTGCTCATGTTCTAACATCTTAGTTACAAGCTTGGTACATTTGTAACTTCCTCCTGCCAAACAAACTATTTATTTGTATATTCATATTTGTGTCCATGCTTGCTGTCTCATTCATTTGGAGATTAGCATATATTCTTTGTATGGGTTCTTTGGCAGATTGAGGTGGTAATTGAACTCACCTGCTGCCTTGTCTGCACTTGATAAGCCTGGGGGGATGGGTGGCTGGTAGCATACACTCTACAACCAATTCACAGCAGATTTGTTCAACACTCCTTACTTCCGATTCGTATTGGATTTGTTTCATGCATTTTACAACCGTTTTTGTATCAGTCATTTCTCTTTATAACCGTTTTGTATCAGATACATTGCATACTTTCCACCATTGCCATTCTATGTATCCCCCACGCCGTGCGTTTTAGTTTCCGCAGCGGAACTTACGAATTGTTTGTACACGGTTCTTCTCTCTCATTTATTTACCAAAGTTATTGCCTGTGCGTCATGCATGGCGCCACACCACACCACGCCGCACTCTTCGGATGTGTTGCACATCCACTCAAACAAACAGTCCAAGCAAACCCAGTTGCATGTTCACTGTCCCAGGTAGGATTCGTTAGCTTGTTTGTCATGTCAAAATTCGTGGCCACTTATGGTGTCACCCGCATCATATGTTCGGTTCCCATAGTGGAGCTTATAAAATATTCGTACGCACTTCTCATGTTCTATTTTCTACACCGAACCTTGTTGTTTTGCCCCATGCATGGCATCCCTACACCTTTCCTACATGTTTCACTCCAGCCACAGTCCGCCGCAAACTCACTCACATGGCCCACTGTCGCAAGTAAAATTTGTTATTAAATTCTTTATGTCCTATCAATTTGCTACTATTCGTTGTCTCCCATATCGTTCATTAGTGGCCCCTATGGAACCTATGATTCATACAGGCATTGTCCTTCTACCCTATACTGCTTGCTTAAGGTACAAACAAACCAGGTGTTTCTATCCTTTCTCAGTAACCCAATTCTTATTGATTGAGACCTTGCAACCATGCAAATCATCTCAGCAGCCTGACACCCTTGTTAAGACCCTTGCAACACATGACCTTTACAAAACGCAAAATAAAATATATATAAAAACGCAAAAAAAAAAACGCAAAAAAAAAACAGCAAAAAAAAAAATTTCCACCACGCAATCTCAGCCCCTCGGCAACCTGACACCTGTTGAGACCATTGCAACCATGCAAAATCGTCTCAGCAGCCTGACACCCTTGTTGAGACCCTTGCAAACGCAATATCATCTCAGCAGCTCTACAGTCATTGAGATCCTTGCAACCACACAAAATCATCCCAGCAGCCTGACACCCTTGTTAAGACCCTTGCAACACATGACCTTTACAAAACGCAAAATAAAATAAAAAATATATATAAAAACGCAAAAAAAAAACACAAACATAAAAAAAAAAACGTTGCCACCACGCAATCTCAGCCTCTCGGCAACCTGACACCTGTTAAGACCATTGCAACCATGCAAAATCGTCTCAGCAGCCTGACACCCTTGTTGAGACCCTTGCAAACGCAATATCATCTCAGCAGCCCCACACTCATTGAGATCCTTGCAACCACGCAAAATCATCCCAGCAGCCTGACACCCTTGTTAAGACCCTTGCAACACATGACCTTTACAAAATGCAAAATAAAAAAAATATATAAAAACGCAAAAAAAAAAAAAAAACGTTGCCACCACGCAATCTCAGCCCCCCGGCAACCTGACACCTGATGAGACCGCTGCAACTACGCAAAATCGTCTCAGCAGCCTGACACCCTTGTTGAGACCCTTGCAAACGCAATACCGTCTCAGCAGCCCCACACTCATCGAGACCCTTGAAACCACACAAAATCATCTCAGCAGCCTGACACCCTTGTTAAGACCCTTGCAACACAAGGCCCTTACAAAAACGCAAAAAAAAAATATATATATTTATATATATATAAAAAAAACGCAAAAAAAAAAAAAACGTTGCCACCATGCAATCTCGGCCCAGCAACCTGACACCTGTTGAGACCATTGCAACCACGCAAAATCGTCTCAGCAGCCCTACATTCATCAAGGCCCTTGCAACCACGCAAAACCGTCTCAGCAGCTTGACACCCTTGTTGAGACCCTTGCAAACGCAATACCATCTCAGCAGCCCCACATTCATCAAGGCCCTTGCAACCACGCAATACCGTCTCGGCAGCCTCACAACATTGTTGAGACCCTTGCAAACGCAATACCGTCTCAGCAGCTCCACACTCATCGAGAGCCTTGCAACCACGCAATACCGTCTCGAGCAACCTCCCACTCATCAAAGACCTTTGTGACCACGCAGTCTTGCCCCAGCAACATGGCATTCATTGAGACCCTTGCAGCCAGAAAAATGGGTGTTTTTCAGCCGCCCCTGATCTCTCCTCTATGTTATCTTATCAGTACGTCTACATAGGATCCCCAATCACTCCTCTATGTTATTTTATCAGTACATGTACACAGGATCATTTATAGTCATTTCTAGGCAGTTGAGTTCAGAAACCTTCTCGAAAAAAAAAATGGGTTCAGACGGATGTTCAAAGGCATTCGAAACGCCAATGCCTGTAACAGCTTGTAAACACATCCAGATGTGGTAACTCATGTTTACCAGCGTTTCATTCACAGTCGTTTTCATAAAAAAAAAAAAAGGGGTGAATATTGTCTCAGCAACTTGACACTCATTTGAGACCCTTGCAAAATGTCATCTCAGCTACCTCAAACTCGTCTACACCTTTGCAACCACACAATCTCGTCTCAGCAACCTAACGCCTGTTCAGACCTTTGCAGCTATACAAAGTCGTCTTAGCAAACTGACACTCATTTGATACCATTGCAAACGCAATATCGTCTCAGCAACCTGACACCCGTTCAGACCTTTGCAGCCATACATAGTCATCTCAGCAGCCCGACCCTCACTTGAGACCATTGCAAACGCAACATCGTCTCAGCAACCCCTCACTTGTTGAGACCCGTGCAACCACACAAGGCCATCTCAAAACAAACCTCATAATCATCGAGACCTTTGCAACCACGCAATATCGTCTCAGCAAACCAGACTGAGACCCTTGCAACCACACAATATTGTCTGCAGCAGTATAAAACACTTTGCAGCACGCACCTACGTGCAAACCCGAATACAAACTAAACTTGCAAACACACCTCAGTGACAATCAGCCAAACAAACACACAGTGGCACCCAGTTGGCCATTCATCTTTAGTGGCACGCGGGCCACTCATCTTTTCCCTGTCTTTTTCCCTGCAGCGAGTGCACGTTGGTCTGCGAGTGCACGTTGGTCTGCGAGTGCACGTTGGTCTGCGAGTGCACGTTGGTCAGCGAGTGCACGTTGGTCTGCGAGTGCACGTTGGTCTGCGAGTGCACATTGGTCTGCGAGTGCACGTTGGTCAGCGAGTGCACGTTGGTCAGCGAGTGCACGTTGGTCTGCAAGTGCACGTTGGTCGGCGAGGGCACGTTGGTCAGCGAGTGCACGTTGGTCGGCGAGGGCACGTTGGTCAGCGAGTGCACGTATTTCGTCTTGTTGAGCACCTGTGTATTGTCTTGATTTTCTCACACCAATGCAAGATCCAGTCCAAGTTCTCAAACTAGACCAAGCATCAGTAGCAGACTTAGCTATGTGGGACAACTTCCCCACCTGATAGAACAGCATTTCAATCTTTCATCCCGGCAGTGTCAGCCGAGCCACCACGGGCTTTTGCCTGCATTTTTCGTCCGCCACTGGTTCTCCAAACCTTGGCCCCCAGAAATTCTCTTAAATTTCTGCTTCACCCAGTCTTCATCACGCCTCGTGCTGTACCACATTGTGGCAGCTGCCCAGGTCTGGGGCCACACTTGAACTGGACAGACAGTGCTCTTCACCACAGACAATCAAGCCACAGCCGACTTCATCAATTAAGGTAGATCAAGCCTCTCCCCATCACGTCCTTCCTGTCACGTCACTTTGTCACCAGTTTAATATCTTCTGTAGACATGTTCCAGGCAAATGCAAAATCGCAGCTGATGCTCTGTCCCATTCCAACCTTACTTTGTTTTTCCAGCAAGAGCCTGGAGCTGACCCAATAACCATCCCTGTCCCACCCTGGTCATTGCTGACGATGGATTGAAGTAGCATCTCACCAACTCAACCCAGCTTATTAACCACTCCTTGGCACGCAACACACTGAAGGCCTATCGCACTGCTTGGAACACTAACTGCTAATTTTTGGCCACTTGCCTTCATATCGTATTGCCACACGCAGCTGACCCTTTCTCACAATACTATCACGCCATATCTAGATGGCGTTCAGCATTTCCTGTCCCTGCAGGACCCCAGTAAACTGTCAGTATTCTCGAGCCCATGCAGTCAAGTCCCTTCTACAGAGCATACAGAAGCACCAACCTGTAGTCAGTGGCGAGCGCCTACCTTTCAAGAGTGCCCTCTTTAGGAACATGTCTGAAATCCTTACTCGTTCCCCATTTAGGGCCTTGCCCAGCATAGTCATCCAAGCAGCCATCTACCAGGCCTTCTACGGTTCCCTACAACCTAGTGAATTTACAGTCAGTGGCTCCGGCAGTCAGACACTGCTCCGACGCCACCCGACTCGCTTTCAAACCCCTACACTCTCAGTCTGCAAACGCAACAAACCAGCCCCGGGGGTTGACATCAACCTGTTTCAGACTAACAATGCCCGATGCCCAGTGACGGTGCTTGACCGACTACTGCTCCATCTACCCAGCCAATCTGATGGTAGCTTGTTGCTACCCTTTCTAAACCAGCTCCCTGAGTGGCAGACAGTTGTCAAGCGTGTCAGAATCCTAAGCAACTTGGGCTTAAAATCCCAATAGGTTCTCTGGACATTCTTTCCGAATTAGAGCAGCCTCAACTGCCTCCCAACAGGGAGTACCAGACCACGTAATCGAGATACCAGGCTGCTGGGAAGTCTCCTTGTTTTGCCACATACATCCCAAATCCTCAGGAAGGAATGGCACAAGCCTTTACCAAGCTGGCTCAATAAATACAAGAAATCAATATAAGCTATTTCCCTATCTGAGTCTTTTGCCCCCTTTTCTTGGCATACTGAGCAGACCACCAAGGCGCACTTCAGGTCTATTTATGTTGTAAGTCTTGTCGCGTGTTTATGTGATCCACATCACTCTCGGTCAGAGGGCCACGACCATAAATAAGAAGGCCAGTATGGTGGCCTGAGTTTATGGGAGGAGCTCGGAGGGTATTTAAGCAGCCCACTCACACATGCTCTTTGTCGGTTCAGTGTGCAGTACTACATGTCACTGGGCCGACTCTTCCCAGCTCACCTCATGTCCGTGAGTCTGCGCATTCAATCGCATTCGACACCCTCCCGCCCTTCCCTTTTTCAGGGCACTTCTCAGCATATCCTTCTTTCAACAACTATCCATTACTTACTTTGGGTATGCCCCCTTTTCTTGGCATACTGAGCAGACCACCAAGGCACACTTCAGGTCTATTTATGTTGTAAGTCTTGTCGCGTGTTTATGTGATCCACATCACTCTCGGTCAGAGGGCCACGACCATAAATACAATTTATGCTAGAAGCTTCACCAATCTATAGCTGATCACTGGCACCACGCCCTGCAAGAAGGCATAACAAGGGGCTTTGCTTATTTCTTCTAGAACCACCTTCCTCTATCCCACTTAAAAATGTAAAAATAACTCCTCTTACACATGTAAACTCCTAAATCATGAATGCATAATGTTTGTGTAATACACATGTCTAAGCATTTTTACCGATCTTTCTTTCATTCTCTCTGCTTTCTGTATTTGGCTGTAACTTGTACTACAAGCAGCACCATTTTTTTTTAAAGAGTAGAGAAGGGATAGGTTTCATTGCTGTCTATTTTACTGTTGGGAAGATTGACATTATTTATCCTAGTGGCCATTGTCACTAGAAGAGGAATATGTTTCTCCAGAAAAGGAATAGCGAGCGAACCTTTCAATGGGAATGCTTGTCCTCGGTGACAACTGTTGTGTCTATGGTGGACAGGAATTGAGGGGAAAATTTTGATGATGGGGACACAAGCAAAAATGGAAAAATATTAAGGGTTTTAACACATTCATTTTTTTATTTTTATTTTAAATAATGATATTAGAGGCTCAAACAGAAACCAGAAAGCGATATGTAAGAAAAGCTAACATTGATTTATTCTGCAAAAAATATCAGCATATACACAAAGGGAAGTAGTAGCTATAATTGTTCCCTCTAACCTTATGGTCACCGGGGCAACCCTTATAGCTGCAACCCAAACTCCACCCATCTGTTGTGAAGGAAAACCCTCAATTAGAATTGCCAGCTTTGTCACATTGAGATGGCTTTTTCATTTTAGGAAAGCAGGAAGCCCCTATGTTGTTGAGAATGAGTCTTAAAGCGGAGCTCCATCCGCATTTTTTTTTCAAAGTCGGCAGCTACTAACAGTGTAGCTGCTGACTTTGAATAAGGACACTTACCTGTCCTAGGCGCCCGCGCTGACGGCCCCCCCCCACGATGCCGGTCCCACGATCGCTCCGGGTCCCGCGCCGCCATTCACACTATGGGAAACAGGCAGTGAAGCCTTACGGCTTCACTGCCCATTTCCTACTGCGCCTGCGTGAGTCTCACGCTGGCTTGTGAATGGGCGCGCTGCTCTCTGAGAACACACACAGTTCCCAGAAAGCAGCGCGCCCCATTCACAAGGAGAAGGACAAGAAGAAAAGACACCGCGGTGTGGAAGAGGCAGATTACGGACTTCCGCATAGCAACAGGTATTTCGGGTGAGTATTTTTTTTTTTTTTCACGTTTTTTTTATGTATTTTTTTAAGACTTTTGGCCAAATGTGGTTTTCCTGGGTGGAACTCCACTTTAATATCATGCTTTACCCCCTCATTTGCAAAAGTTAGCTCCATTAAAGCAGCTCTAATGGAGCCATAAAAGCTTGATCATCTAGGATTTTTTTTTTCATTAGGAAGATGCAGCTTAAGAGAACTATAGGTGGAAAAGGCAATAAGGAGTCCTTGAAGTGGCATGAATAAGGGTTTAAAGACAATGGGTATGAATATGAGTGTGTAATTTATACATTAAACCAGACCCTCCAATATGACCTAATCCAGAAAGTAAATACAGGCAGTGCCCGGATTACAAACAAGATAGGGGCTGTAGATTTGTTCTTAAAGCGGAGGTTCACCCTTAATATAAGATCTCCCATGCGATCCAGCATACTGGCGTCAGCGCCAGTATGCTGGGTTTTTTTTTTTTTTTAATCGCACACTTACTGTATTATTGTGGAATTCCTTTTTTTGTCCCCCGCGGTGGACGGCTGTAGTATAGCGCGTCACATCTTCCTAAAATACCCGATATGGACTCGGGTAATCTCGGCGAAAATGCAGCGCCTGCGCACAGACCTAGGAGCTGACTGCGCAGGCGCCGTATTTCTCCGAGTCCTATTTCGGAGGGCGTGACGCGCCATAGCCGTAGGACTCGGAGAAATACGGCGCCTGCGCAGTCAGCTCCTAGGTCTGTGCGCAGGCGCCGCATTTTCGCCGAGATTACCCGAGTCCATATCGGGTATTTTAGGAAGATGTGACGCGCTATACTGGCGCCGTCCACCACGGGGGACAGAAAAGGAATTCCACTATAATACAGTAAGTGTGCGATAAAAATAAAAAAAAACAGCATACTGGCGCTGACGCCAGTATGCTGGATCGCATGGGAGATCTTATGTTTAGGGTGAAATACCGCTTTAAGTTGAATCTGTTTGTAAGTCGGAACAGGTACAATTTTTAAGTGTAGCTCCAGTCCAAAATTATATATTATATTATTTTCTGTGCCCCTGTTCAGAAGTTTTTACCTCACTTTCTGTCCCAATGACAATTGGGAAATCACTTCAGATTTTTTCTTTCTGTCGTACGAAAATTTTTGTGACTTTATTACCCTATTCAATTTCTACTTCGTACGATATTCGAATCGTGTGTACGGGGCATTAATCTCCGGACCCCGGTTACTACTGGGTGGGGAGCAGAGGGAGACCACTCTGCCAGGGAAGACAAGGAGATAAGCAGGCAGTAGGGATGAGCTTCGCGTTCGAAACAAACGTATGTTCGACTCGAACATCGTCCGTTCGATCGTTCGTCGAATTTTCGCACAAAAACGATCGTTCGCGGCAAATTCAAGTGAAACGAAACGACCGTTTTTAAAACTTTTTTCCATTGATACTACTATCAATGGAAAACAAAGTTTTAAAAACGGTTGTTTTTTCAGAAGTCCTGCTCCTGAAAAAACAACCGTTTTTAAGACTTTTTTCCATTGATACATGTTCCCTGGGGCAAGACCGCGTTCTGAAAGACGTTTTCCAACAATAACTTGAAAATTGGTCTTTAAAACGACCGTTTTTAATACTTTTTTTCCATTGATACTACTTTTAATGGAAAAAAAAGTTTTAAAAACTGTCGTTTTTTCAGGAGTCCTGCTCCTGAAAAAACGACAGTTTTTAATACTTTTTTTCATTGATACATGTTCCCTGGGGCAAGACCCGGGTTCTGAAAGACGTTTTCCAACAATAACTTGAAAATTGGTCTTTAAAATGATCGTTTTTGAATTCGAACGTTCGAGTCCCATAGACTTCAATGGGGTTCTTTTTTTTTTTTTTTTTTTAATTTCATTTATTTTTATTATTTTCAATTTATCACTGCATTACACATACATATATCCGTCAGGCAAGGGTACAAACGATTTGTTAACAGATTACATATATACAGAGCAAAGCGGCTAGTTACTGTACCCCTGTCGGGTTGACAACTCGTGTAGTAATACATAGATGTTGTATTGCTGTGTTCCTCCCCCCCCCCACATTCCCACCTCCCTTCCCCTTAGCCCCCACCCTCCCCTGCCCCACCCTTGTGAGCATGCAGACCTGATTATAGGTAGGTTAAATTATAGATAACCACCACCTATCCTGTTATTTAGTATTTGACGCAGCTGGGAGCAGGCACACGGGGGCCCGCTCGGGGGCGGGCCCCCGTGTGCCTAGACCCCAGCGTCAGGAATAGCTACCCTGGTTCCTCACCCGTTAACTGCCATAAACTCCATATTTTTACAAACTTGTCATACTTCCCCTGAGTGATGTAATATACCCTTTCGTTAGAAATTGTTTGTTTCATAGCTGCTAGCCAGTTCTCTATAGATGGGGGCGCCTGGGCTTGCCATTTTTGTGCGATTATTTTGCGAGCCTGGAATAGGCATCTCAAAATAGGTTCAAGGGTACCTTGAGGTACCTTGGTATCGTCCAAACATCCCAAGAGGCAAATCCTGGCTGCTGGAACCAGGGCAGATCTAAATTTAGCATTTATCTGTGTTATAATGCCCACCCAGAAGCTGTATAGTTTTGGGCACTTCCAGACCATGTGAAGAAGATCTCCTTTATTGTTACATCTTGGGCACTCATTATTGGGTCTCCAACCCAGCTTAAACATTTTATGGGGAGTGTGATAGACCCTATATATTAAGAATAAGTGGGACAATCTTTGGGCCGGGGCAATGGACGTCCAGGCTCCTTGCCGGAGAATCCTATCCCACTGGTCTGGGGAAATTGTGCCCAGATCTCTCTCCCAGGCCACTTTGCTCTTACGCGGGCCTTCTCTACTTAATGCCCTCGCTCCCAGGCTACCATATGTTGCGGAGATTAAGCCCTTGGCTTGTGTTGCCTCAATTACAGGGAACAGGACTGGCATCTGTGTCCACTCAACTGTTTTCACTTTCTGTCCCAATGACAATTGGGAAATCATTCAGATTTTTTCTTTCTGTCGTACGAAAATTTTTGTGACTTTATTACCCTATTCAATTTCTACTTCGTACGATATTCGAATCGTGTGTACGGGGCATTAATCTCCGGACCCCGGTTACTACTGGGTGGGGAGCAGAGGGAGACCACTCTGCCAGGGAAGGCAAGGAGATAAGCAGGCAGTAGGGATGAGCTTCGCGTTCGAAACAAACGTATGTTCGACTCGAACATCGTCCGTTCGATCGTTCGTCGAATTTTCGCACAAAAACGATCGTTCGCGGCAAATTCAAGTGAAACGAAATGACCGTTTTTAAAACTTTTTTCCATTGATACTACTATCAATGGAAAACAAAGTTTTAAAAACGGTTGTTTTTTCAGAAGTCCTGCTCCTGAAAAAACGACCGTTTTTAAGACTTTTTTCCATTGATACATGTTCCCTGGGGCAAGACCGCGTTCTGAAAGACGTTTTCCAACAATAACTTGAAAATTGGTCTTTAAAACGACCGTTTTTAATACTTTTTTTCCATTGATACTACTTTTAATGGAAAAAAAGTTTTAAAAACTGTCGTTTTTTCAGGAGTCCTGCTCCTGAAAAAACGACAGTTTTTAATACTTTTTTTCATTGATACATGTTCCCTGGGGCAAGACCTGGGTTCTGAAAGACGTTTTCCAACAATAACTTGAAAATTGGTCTTTAAAATGATCGTTTTTGAATTTGAACGTTCGAGTCCCATAGACTTCAATGGGGTTCTAAATGTTTGTGCGAACGATCGGACCGTTCGACGGTTCTGGTGCGAATCGAACGTGGGGGTGTTCAGCTCATCCCTAGCAGGCAGGCGGCTGGCCGGGACTTGAGCCAAGGCAGAAGAACGTGCGAGCGGAGCTGAATGGGCATGCACCTGAAACTGAAGAAATATTCCCTCCGCTCCGACCAACAGGTGATCATCAGAAAGGCGCACAGATAATGGAAAAAATACATCCCCTAAGCAAGTAGGAGCAGGGACGTGTAATTCAGATTTTTTTTATTTTATTCTGCACTGACTGTCTTTGAAATTGCCCAAGTCCCTGTTCAAATCCAATCCGGGGACAAAACCAGGGACATACTTGGTCTGGGGACAGTGTGCTCAATCCGGGGACTGTCCCCGGAAACCGGGGATGTCTAGTTACCCTAAATTATGACAACATGTGAGCAATACACTGTCAGTTGTCACAATACGTGGTCAACTCATGGGCAATCAAGGCATTACATGGTCAATATTTGGGAAACAGTTGCTAATAGTGGCAATACATTATGGCAAATACATCAACAATAAATGTGAAACAATGGCAATTCATAGGAAATAAAATACAGGGACAAGATTTGCACCTCTTTCTATCTTGCCCTATTCTGGATACTACGACTACTACTACTGTGGGCACTCCAGGTCCAGGCTGGGCTACAAAAGCTTTTATGGTGGCTACAGGCCAGGCCAGGCCAGGATGCAGTTGAAGTAGAGACCACAGTTTGCTCTTCACCCAACCCTGTACTCCTCTATAGTATAGGTTCTTTGTTCCAGCTTTCTGTTTTTTTTTAGAACAGTTACAGTTATATTATTGTTCTACACCAATAGGCAAATGGACGCAGAACTAAAACACGGCAAACAGGGTACCTGTTAATCACATTAATGACTGCCATCTTCTTCAAGTTCTTGAGATGCTACAAATTTGTCTGTTTGATAGACCTGTTCATACTGTATCTTGCTTTCTTACAGCTGGGAATAGGAGAATGTAAGATTTTTACAGTTTAATACTGCCTTTACTGACGTCAGTACTCATTTAAGTAAACATAATTTATGGTGATAGCTGTGTTATGATTACATCCACTTCTCATGTTACTAAAGTGCATAAAACTTATGTGACATACAGCACAAAAGACAGAAAAACATAAACTAGAATGCCAGAAGTTTTATTGCTTTCTATATTCCCACTGTGGTGCTTTTTTCTCACTGGAAATGTGGTCTTTGGTACAGGAAGTGAGGAGGAATCTTCCCAACAGGGATCCAGGAATCAATAAAAACCTAACATAGGTTGTAGTGTTGCCCAAAACTAGCCAGGAGCATTAAACAATTCCCATCAAAAAGGGGATGTTTACAAACTTTTATGAAGGAACCTAAAGGGAGCGCACTGGGTGCTCTGAAAACAAGGTGTTCTGCTATGGAAAAGCCATCACGTTTCACAGCTAACAATAAATAGCAGGAGGCAGGCCAAGTGCTAACTTTCTTGGTGTAACGGAATGGCCCGTGACAGACTAAGATATTCCTATGTCTAGGGTCACCTTATGTCCACTAGGGCCATAGGGTGACAAAGAATCATAATTCATATATTACAGATGGGACATTATTAATACTTCATTTTAGGACTGAGTTATCACAAGGAGTTCATGATGACATGACCAGGTGAACCAGACAGTGAGTCATACCTTTGTATAATAGGCTATTGAAATATCTTAAGGTGTTGGCTATTCACTGTAAAGACATTCCGTTGAAGGTGTTAATTGCACCCACTCTCACAAGACTCTGCCATTGTGTGATAAAGCTGTCTAGATAACTTATTCAACTAGATGTCTGTGTTATTATTCAAGGTTAATTGAACCCTATTGATGATACGGTGCCGTCATGTCTAGCTACCAATTAAAGAATTATCCTCAGTGAGTGAATAGGGGGGTGGAGATTGCATTGTCCTGTGATTAGAAATAAGTGAATTATTCAGCGCTAGAAGGTAAACACACAATGAAAAAACTAATTAATGCAAGCCAGCACTGTAGGTAAATTCAAATAAAACACCCCAGCAGAAATGATAAAACAAATAGTGCAGCGCAAAACAAATTAATAAATAATATCAAACAACATATATAAGAAAAATCAAACAGAATGTCCATATGTGTACAGATCATCCAAAGTGAATATGAGGAGCCAAAAAAAAAATTGTCCATAAGTGTACTATAGTTCCATAGTGAGTATAAAAAACTAAATCCAAAGCGTGAATGGTGAAATCAGAAGAAAAACCTCCACCAAGAAAGGTCAAACAGCATATAGTAACAAGGATCTCCCAAATGGTCCAATCAATTCAACAGCAGGATCACTCATGCGGCATCAGTATATTCAAACGCCAGTAATGGTTTATGCAAAAAGAATGGAAAAAGATCTAGTGCTCTCTGCAGCATACTTTAAAATTTATTGCATAAGAAATAAACACACTCACATAAAAAGCACTCGTTCCTGAGTGCTAGGTAAAAAAGCCATACAGCCGGGAATCCATCAAACAGAGTATTAGGACACACGGTGTGCAATGTGCAGTCGCGGGTGACGTCGCGCATGTAACTCCCCCCTCGTACGTCGTTACGTCCACTAGGCGGGACTTCATCAGCGTGGGGAAGGCAGAAACAACACGGACGTCCCGCTGAATACATTTTAAAGGTGTCTGTTGTCAAAGCAACCAACAACACAATGGAATACACGCCCTCATTGTGAAACAGACGCCTCCCATTAGATCAGTGCAGGGCTAATATAGCTACAAGCACAACAAGCGCAACCGCGCAGCAGGGATCAACGGAACAGCAGGCGAAATAATCATAATAAGGACAAAGAAAAAAATAATAAAAACTATATTTAAAACTAATGAGATCCATACAAGGTCTCAGTAGAGAAAGCCAAAGGCTAAATTATAAATATAAAAGACGTCATCCACGACTGCACATATCGCACATTCACATATACATACAGCAGTACCCTCATTTGTAATGCTACAGATACTCAGGTAAATAAAATAAACATACAATAACAATAATACAATAATGGGGATACTAGACACTAGATATATAAAGCAATTATACCAAGAACCATTGGCATAACGCAAATACATACATAAATAGCGGCATATTTCCAAAGCATATAAATTAATATTTGATACCAAAAATTAATACTACAGATTAATGCTACCTATTGGATATAAAACAATTAAGGTCAAACTCAACATTGAGCCCAAAGGGTGAGGAAACCTTGGTCTCATATATCCAGAAGGATTTGCGTTGACTTATACGACGAATATAATGCCCACCCCTCCAGTGTTTATCCACTTTTTCAATACCCCAAAATTTAAGTGCACGAGGGTCCTTATGGTGACATTGTTTAAAATGTTTAGAGACACTGTGAGTTCTAATTCCTCTTTTAATGTTACTAATGTGTTCACCAATCCGCACATGCAGGGCTCTAGAGGTACGTCCAACATATTGCAGACCACAATCGCACTCGAGCATATACACTACACCCTCTGTGTCGCATGTGATTAATTGCTTAATAGGATACTCTTTGTGTGTGACATTAGAACAAAAACTTTTTCTCTTCTTAATAGTCTGCCTGACATGCTTACAAGTTGCACAACGGCCACATGCATAAAAGCCAGAGAGAAAGTTAAAGAGTTTAGTCTGGGCCCTGGTAGGGGGATCAATCACTCCAGGGACCAGACTATCTCAAAGTGAGGGGGCCTTTTTATATATGAACTGGAGACGGTCCGGCAACACCGGACCCAACACAACGTCTCCCTTTAGAATCGGCCAGTGCCTGGTAACTATTTTCTCAAATTTCTTATGGTGTATGTTGAAATCCAACAGTAATTTATAGTTGGCTTGATCCTTATCAACATTGACCACCTTATCAGCAACTATGGTATCCCTATCCAAAGCACTAACTTCCTCTATTTCCTGTAATATAGAGGGACGAGAGTAGCCTTTAGCTACAAATCTAGTAGCAAGCTCTTGGGACTGCAAAAGGTAATCAGCTTGACTAGTGCAATTCCTGCGTAGCCGCACAAACTGCCCACGTGGGATGTTACAAAGCCACAAACGGTGGTGACTAGTAATAGGTATGTAACCATTACGGTCTACAGATTTAAAATAATTCTTAGTACATAACCTATTATCTAACTTAAATATTTCCAAATCAAGGAAATTGATCTTAGAATGAGACACTGTCCAAGTCAGGACTATATTCTTGGTGTTAGCATTCAATTCATCCATAAAGGACTGCAATGAGAATAAGTCACCCTCCCATATCAAGATCAAATCGTCAATGTACCTCCGATAGCAGACAAGTTGGGGAGGTCTATTCAGGAACACCGCGTCTCGCTCCCAGTGGGCCATAAATAAATTGGCCACACTGGGAGCGAAACGGGCTCCCATAGCGATACCACATTGTTGCAAATAAAACTCTTTGTTATACCAAAAGTAATTCTTAAGAAGACAAAATTTGAGACCTTCCAACAAAAAATGAATGTGATCATGGCTAAGTTCAGTGGACTCCAATGACCACTGTACTGAAGATAGAGCTGCTTCATGCCCAATAATTGTATATAGGGAGCCCACATCAGCCGTAACTAAAATGGTATCACGGGTACAGGGGATGGCCTCAAGTATTTGGATTGCTTGCTTAGTGTCCCTCAGATACGCAGGCATACCACGCACCAAAGGTTGCAAGAAAAAATCCAAATATTGGCCAAGCCTGGAGGTCACCGAGTCGATCCCATTTACAATAGGACGACCCGGGGGACGTACAGCATCTTTATGCAGTTTAGGTAAAAAGTATATGATGGGAGTGCGGCAATGGTGGGGATCCAAATAAGCCGCCTCCTTACTAGTCAAAATACCTCGTGTTTTACCATCCTCAATCAAATTATGTAACTAATTTTTGTATTTAACCATAGGGTTACCCCGTAGTGTCAAGTAGGTGTGATGATCACTAAGCAATCTATTAATTTCTTCGTGGTAATAAGCCTTACTTAATACCACAAGGACACCCCCTTTATCCGCGGGTCGGATTACAATATCATTCCGCTGTTCTAGCGATTTGATCCCCTGTTGAATCGACTGGGAGTCTTTGACCTTTTTAATATGGAGATCATCAAGATCCTTACACACCATATTACGGAAGACATCAAGGTGTCTAGTATCGGTATACTGAGGGTTAAAGACCGATCGGTTCCTCAGATTAGAATGTCCAGCACTGATAGGGGCTGAATTCCTCTCTATAGGGTTGGAGAGGAAATACTTCTTCATATTGAGACCCCTAATGTATTTTTGAACACTGACATAAGTCTGAAATTTGTTCAGATTACGTATGGGGGCAAACTTGAGGCCCTTGTCTAATACACGTGTCTCATTATCAGTCAGAAGTACGCCACTTAGGTTAAAAATACCAGTACCAATCAGGGTCTTTGCCTTTTGGACTCGTCTGCCCCCTCGGACCCCTCTAGATTTTTTCTTTTTAGACTGGACAGCCCTCTCGGCGTCTGGGGGGGCAGGGGACAATTCTCCCTCCAAGGGGTCCTCCCCTGTCCTAAAAAATGTTGATTAGTAGGGGGAGGCCCTTCCCAATAATTTTGTAAAGGTGCATAATAATTATATGTGGATAAAGGTGGTGGTGGAGCCCCTATCTGGACATTACCATTGCCCCCTTTGGGATGACCCTTACCCTTAGCAGGCATAGTTTTCCAAGGTGGATTAGTATGATACTCGGGATCAGGGGACTGGGGCAAATTTCCACTCATAAACCCCCTCCCTTTCCCATTTTTCCCTTTGCCTTTTCCCTTAAAGGGTCTAATTCCACCCACAGCAGGGGTGGCAGCCCTCACAGGGGTCCCAGATCTCACAGCATCAGAGGTACTAGGCCAAAGTACCTCAGTGCCCTGGGATAACAAAGTCGGGACAGTATCCACCGTATCCATAGGGACAGATTGAGATTGTACCAAACTTAAAGATTGCCATTTGTACACATTAGGAATCCCAAAATCGCTCACATCATATTCACTTTGGATGATCTGTACACATATGGACATTCTGTTTGATTTTTCTTATATATGTTGTTTGATATTATTTATTAATTTGTTTTGCGCTGCACTATTTGTTTTATCATTTCTGCTGGGGTGTTTTATTTGAATTTACCTACAGTGCTGGCTTGCATTAATTAGTTTTTTCATTGTGTGTTTACCTTCTAGCGCTGAATAGTTCACTTATTTCTATTCACATTTTAATTCATTTATATTTAGCTGCAAGGATGGATTCCTTTGGGATTCCTAATGTGTACAAATGGCAATCTTTAAGTTCGGTACAATCTCAATCTGTCCCTATGGATACGGTGGATACTGTCCCGACTTTGTTATCCCAGGGCACTGAGGTACTTTGGCCTAGTACCTCTGATGCTGTGAGATCTGGGACCCCTGTGAGGGCTGCCACCCCTGCTGTGGGTGGAATTAGACCCTTTAAGGGAAAAGGCAAAGGGAAAAATGGGAAAGGGGGGGGGTTTATGAGTGGAAAGTTGCCCCAGTCCCCTGATCCTGAGTATCATACTAATCCACCTTGGAAAACTATGCCTGCTAAGGGTAAGGGTCATCCCAAAGGGGGCAATGGTAATGTCCAGATAGGGGCTCCACCACCACCTTTATCTACATATAATTATTATGCACCTTTACAAAATTATTGGGAAGGGCCTCCCCCTACTAATCAACATTTTTTAGGACAGGGGAGGACCCCTTGGAGGGAGAATTGTCCCCCGCCCCCCCAGACGCCGAGAGGGCTGTCCAGTCTAAAAAGAAAAAATCTAGAGGGGTCCGAGGGGGCAGACGAGTCCAAAAGGCAAAGACCCTGATTGGTACTGGTATTTTTAACCTAAGTGGCGTACTTCTGACTGATAATGAGACACGTGTATTAGACAAGGGCCTCAAGTTTGCCCCCATACGTAATCTGAACAAATTTCAGACTTATGTCAGTGTTCAAAAATACATTAGGGGTCTCAATATGAAGAAGTATTTCCTCTCCAACCCTATAGAGAGGAATTCAGCCCCTATCAGTGCTGGACATTCTAATCTGAGGAACCGATCGGTCTTTAACCCTCAGTATACCGATACTAGACACCTTGATGTCTTCCGTAATATGGTGTGTAAGGATCTTGATGATCTCCATATTAAAAAGGTCAAAGACTCCCAGTCGATTCAACAGGGGATCAAATCGCTAGAACAGCGGAATGATATTGTAATCTGACCCGCGGATAAAGGGGGTGGCCTTGTGGTATTAAGTAAGGCTTATTACCACGAAGAAATAAATAGATTGCTTAGTGATCATCACACCTACTTGACACTACGGGGTAACCCTATGGTTAAATACAAAAATGAGTTACATAATTTGATTGAGGATGGTAAAACACGAGGTATTTTGACTAGTAAGGAGGCGGCTTATTTGGATCCCCACCATTGCCGCACTCCCATCATATAATTTTTACCTAAACTGCATAAAGATGCTGTACGTCCCCCGGGTCGTCCTATTGTAAATGGGATCGACTCGGTGACCTCCAGGCTTGGCCAATATTTGGATTTTTTCTTGCAACCTTTGGTGCATGGTATGCCTGCGTATCTGAGGGACACTAAGCAAGCAATCCAAATACTTGAGGCCATCCCCTGTACTCGTGATACCATTTTAGTTACGGCTGATGTGGGCTCCCTATATACAATTATTGGGCATGAAGCAGCTCTATCTTCAGTACAGTGGGCATTGGAGTCCACTGAACTTAGCCATGATCACATTAATTTTTTGTTGGAAGGTCTCAAATTTTGTCTTCTTAAGAATTACTTTTGGTATAACAAAGAGTTTTATTTGCAACAATGTGGTATCGCTATGGGAGCCCGTTTCGCTCCCAGTGTGGCCAATTTATTTATGGCCCACTGGGAGCGAGACGCGGTGTTCCTGAATAGACCTCCCCAACTTGTCTGCTATCGGAGGTACATTGACGATTTGATCTTGATATGGGAGGGTGACTTATTCTCATTGCAGTCCTTTATGGATGAATTGAATGCTAACACCAAGAATATAGTCCTGACTTGGACAGTGTCTCATTCTAAGATCAATTTCCTTGATTTGGAAATATTTAAGTTAGATAATAGGTTATGTACTAAGAATTATTTTAAATCTGTAGACCGTAATGGTTACATACCTATTACTAGTTGTCACCACCGTTTGTGGCTTTGTAACATCCCACGTGGGCAGTTTGTGCGGCTACGCAGGAATTGCACTAGTCAAGCTGATTACCTTTTGCAGTCCCAAGAGCTTGCTACTAGATTTGTAGCTAAAGGCTACTCTCGTCCCTCTATATTACAGGAAATAGAGGAAGTTAGTGCTTTGCATAGGGATACCATAGTTGCTGATAAGGTGGTCAATGTTGATAAGGATCAAGCCAACTATAAATTACTGTTGGATTTCAACATACACCATAAGAAATTTGAGAAAATAGTTACCAGGCACTGGCCGATTCTAAAGGGAGACGTTGTGTTGGGTCCGGTGTTGCCGGACCGTCCCCAGTTCATATATAAAAAGGCCCCCTCACTTAGAGATAGTCTGGCCCCTGGAGTGATTGATCCCCCTACCAGGGCCCAGCCTAAACTCTTTAACTGTCTCTCTGGCTTTTATGCATGTGGCCGTTGTGCAACTTGTAAGCATGTCAGGCAGACTATTAAGAAGAGAAAAAGTTTTTGTTCTAATGTCACACACAAAGAGTATCCTATTAAGCAATTAATCACATGCGACACAGAGGGTGTAGTGTATATGCTCGAGTGCGATTGTGGTCTGCAATATGTTGGACGTACCTCTAGAGCCCTGCATGTGCGGATTGGTGAACACATTAGTAACATTAAAAGAGGAATTAGAACTCACAGTGTCTCTAAACATTTTAAACAATGTCACCATAAGGACCCTCGTGCACTTAAATTTTGGGGTATTGAAAAAGTGGATAAACACTGGAGGGGTGGGCATTATATTCGTCGTATAAGTCAACGCGAATCCTTCTGGATATATGAGACCAAGGTTTCCTCACCCTTTGGGCTCAATGTTGAGTTTGACCTTAATTGTTTTATATCCAATAGGTAGCATTAATTTCTAGTATTAATTTTTGGTATCAAATATTAATTTATATGCTTTGGAAATATGCCGCTATTTATGTATGTATTTGCGTTATGCCAATGGTTCTTGGTATAATTGCTTTATATATCTAGTGTCTAGTATCCCCATTATTGTATTATTGTTATTGTATGTTTATTTTATTTACCTGAGTATCTGTAGCATTACAAATGATGGTACTGCTGTATGTATATGTGAATGTGCGATATGTGCAGTCGTGGATGACGTCTTTTATATTTATAATTTAGCCTTTGGCTTTCTCTACTGAGACCTTGTATGGATCTCATTAGTTTTAAATATAGTTTTTATTATTTTTTTCTTTGTCCTTATTATGATTATTTTGCCTGCTGTTCCGTTGATCCCGCTGCGCGGTTGCGCTTGTTGTGCTTGTAGCTATATTAGCCCTGCACTGATCTAATGGGAGGCGTCTGTTTCACGATGAGGGCGTGTATTCCATTGTGTTGTTGGTTGCTTTGACAACAGACACCTTTAAAATGTATTCAGCGGGACGTCCGTGTTGTTTCTGCCTTCCCCACGCTGATGAAGTCCCGCCTAGTGGACGTAACGACGTACGAGGGGGGAGTTACATGCGTGACGTCACCCGCGACTGCACATTGCACACCGTGTGTCCTAATACTCTGTTTGATGGATTCCCGGCTGTATGGCTTTTTTACCTAGCACTCAGGAACGAGTGCTTTTTATGTGAGTGTGTTTATTTCTTATGCAATAAATTTTAAAGTATGCTGCAGAGAGCACTAGATCTTTTTCCATTCTTTTTGCATAAACCATTACTGGCGTTTGAATATACTGATGCTGCATGAGTGATTCTGCTGTTGAATTGATTGGACCATTTGGGAGATCCTTGTTACTATATGCTGTTTGACCTTTTTGGTCTAGGCAATAAGGTGAGAGGCCATTCTTACCTTTATTGGTGGAGGTTTTTCTTCTGATTTCACCATTCACGCTTTGGATTTAGTTTTTTATACTCACTATGGAACTATAGTACACTTATGGACAATTTTTTTTTTGGCTCCTCATATTCACTTTGGATGATCTGTACACATATGGACATTCTGTTTGATTTTTCTTATATATGTTGTTTGATATTATTTATTAATTTGTTTTGCGCTGCACTATTTGTTTTATCATTGTCCTGTGATTAACTGCATTATGCTTGAGACTGTATAAGAAGCTGAGAAAATACCAATAAATTGTCATATCTTTGGAAGCAAGTACGGAGCTCTGTCTCGTCTTATTCTGGGAAAGGATATGGATCGTGTATGCAATATTGTCGGAGTGTGTCAGATAAGCTTGTCGTGGTTGGATGGAAGATCGTAAGCGGTGGTGACCGTTACATTTTGTGGCACAGCAGTGGGATGATTCCATCATCAGAAGGACAGCTACAAGGGCACATGACAATGGAGACGGTGTATGAACGGATGAAGCTCTCTTCCCTCATGGACTTACTGGAGAGCCGGGGCAGACCGGCCAGCAACCGTAAGAAAAGGGACATTATCGCAGAACTGGTCGAAATGGATAGAGCTAAAGGCCCGCCGTAACGGACAGGACACCTGAGGAAGAAAGTTTTGATCGGGCTGTTAACCTAAGACTGGCACATTATGGTCCTAACCCTCCACCGGAGATCAGGGACCGAGTTATTGCGGCTCTGAATGCCACCTTGCTACAGAGAAGAAGTGCTGCAGCAGCTGAAGTCACAGCAGCACCAACTAAAGAGAGAGGAGAGGTGCAGATACCAGTCTCCATGGAAGAGGAATTCCAAAGAAGGTTACAAGAGATGCGGATACAGCATAGAGGACCAGTATCAGAGGAGGTCCTGTTGGGATGGTCGGATGTGATTCGGTGCCAACTCTGGAAGGAAGCGTTAGCTCTGGAGCAGCAACACCAAGGAAAGGTCCTGCCGTCCATCTATGCAAGGTACTGGCCGCAGTATGACGTACGAATGCTGTTGTTGGGGAAACAACCGAAGCAGGAGTGGACAGCCGAGTTGAGCAGGCTGATCCGGGCAGAGATGCAGCTGGATGAAAGCTACAGAGCCCTCCAGTAGTATGTAGCCCAAGAGTGCCCGTAGTGAGCAGATGACAGCCCCACAGAAGGCTATGACTATGATGTCCTGGGATTATTGTATTGGAGGATGTCCAGTGATCCAGACTTAGGGGATGATCGGGAGTGGCGCTTGGAGGACATAATGGAGCACAGAGAGGAGAAATTGAATATCTCGGGAGGCCACTGGTCACAGGAAGATTTAGAATTTCTGGCCATTCAAGAATGGGAGCTGGAGGTCGCCTACAGACAGCTGCTAGACTCGGCTCAGCAGCAGGGTGGGGCTCCCATTGCCTGGGACTATGAGGAAAGTTCAGATGACAACTGTGAACTCCTGGCTGATGAATCGGCAGTGGAAAAAATGGAGATTGCCATCCCTAAAGCCGAAGCGGATGGTGTGGAGTTCCAGAGAGCCGGGGTGGTTGGCCCCTCTCTCCAACAACAAGCTGGGGTGGTAAAGCTTGTACCCCCAGCTGAATCACTGGCAACAGAACAGAGGGTCACGGACCTCTGCTTTTCACTAACGAAAGAGGGGGACCCTGTGGTAGTGGATGAGACTGTGGTCTCCACTCACAGCAACCCAGCGGAAGAGCTGGCAACAGAACAGAGGGTCACGGACCTCTGCTCTCCACTAACGGAAGAGGGGGACCCTGTGGTAGTGGATGGGACTGTGGTCTCCACTCACAGCAACCAAGCGGAAGAGCTGGCAACAGAACAGAGGGTCACGGACCTCTGCTCTCCACTAACGGAAGAGGGGGACCCTGTGGTGGTGGATGGGACTGTGGTCTCCACTCACAGCAACCCAGCAGAAGAGCTGGCAACAGAGCAGAGTGTCATAGGCCTCTGCTCCTCATTAACAGAAGAGGGGGACCCTGTGGTAGTGGATGGGACTGTGGTCTCCACTCACAGCGACCCAGCGGAAGAGCTGGCAACAGAGCAGAGTGTCATAGGCCTCTGCTCCTCACTAACAGAAGAGGGGGTTCCTGGGGTAGTGGATGGGACTTCAGTCTCCACTGGCACAACCCCAGAAAATGGTACAGGACTGGGACAGGAGGATGTCGGCTTTGCTTTGCAAGCACCGGGGGGTTTTCACCAAGCACCAGTGGATGGGACTTCAGTCTCCACTGGTATACCCCAGGAAGGGGGGGCAGTTGGCCCAGACCCCCAACAGCATGATGGACTGAGCCCAGCCACCCTGCCTTCTCCCCAGCGGCAGGCGTGTTCTCTGAGAGAGGCAGAGGTTGACGGGGTGAGTAATGCTCAGTTTGGAGCCATTTATTTGGGGTACAGTATGGATACCAGTATTGGAGGACTGGAACTACTGACGGACTTCGGAGTCAACCCGTTTGGGGTTACCACCTGTGTCCGTCTCCCACCGAAAGGGGAGAGATGTAACGGAATGGCCCGTGACAGACTGAGATATTCCTATGTCTAGGGTCACCTTATGTCCACTAGGGCCATAGGGTGACAAAGAATCATAATTCATATATTACAGATGGGACATTATTAATACTTCATGTTAGAACTGAGATATCACAAGGAGTTCATGATGACATGACCAGGTGAACCAGACAGTGAGTCATACCTTTGTATAATAGGCTATTGAAATATCTTAAGGTGTTGGCTATTCACTGTAAAGACATTCCGTTGAAGGTGTTGATTGCATCCACTCTCACAAGACTCTGCCATTGTGTGATAAAGCTGTCTAGATAACTTATTCAACTAGATGTCTGTGTTATTATTCAAGGTTAATTGAACCCTATTGATGATACGGTGCCGTCATGTCTAGCTACCAATTAAAGAATTATCCTCAGTGAGTGAATAGGGGGGTGGAGATTGCATTGTCCTGTGATTAACTGCATTATGCTTGAGACTGTATAAGAAGCTGAGAAAATACCAATAAATTGTCATATCTTTGGAAGCAAGTACGGAGCTCTGTCTCGTCTTATTCTGGGAAAGGATATGGATCGTGTATGCAATATTGGCGGAGTGTGTCAGATAAGCTTGTCGTGGATGGATGGAAGGTCGTAAGCGGTGGTGACCGTTACACTTGGTGACAATGGTATGGTTTCAGGAATCCCAAAGCAATCTGCCAACTATCTAATAGCAACAGGAACTACTATGTGCACTCATGTCATGTCACACTATTAAGTAAACTTCCTAATGACAGGTTTATTTTGCAAAGCTTCTTTATATGGGAGATGATGTGTTACAGGTATAGTGAACCTCACAGGGTAAAGAAATTAGTTTAATCCCAGCATTACATGTTTACCACTCTTTTGGACTGCTAAGAGTGGGAAAAGCTGCCCTACGTAAGGTGCAAGTTGCTAAATTTGTAGCTTACACAAGGTTATGGAATCTCCCCATTTAACAATAGTGGTGATAATCCCCCTGCTTTCACATCAAATGATCACATGCTCCTCCTTAGCCGGAAGTTCTGAGTTTATTCTTTGTGATTGGCAGCTGAACAGAGCAACTGAAAGGAAAGAAAAGGTGAGTACATGCTCCTTGGAAGTGGGGAAATAAACAAACCTAATACTTGGACCTGCATTATTAAAACACACTCCAAAGTTAAAGGGGTTGTAAAGGTTTGTTTTTTATTTTCTAAATAGGTTACTTTAAGCTAGTACATTGTTGGTTCACTTACCTTTTCCTTCAATTTCACTTCTAAATTTTTTTTCTTTGTTTTCTTTGTCTGAATTCCTCACTTCCTGTTCCTCCTCAGTAAGGTGTTCAGTAAGCTGTTCTAAATTACTTTCCACCGCTCGGATCATGGTAGAAAGCTTACTGAGGAGAAACAGGAAGTGAGAAATTCAAACAAAGAAAACAAACATTTAGAAGGGAAATCGAAGCAAAAGGTAAGTGAACCAACAATGCACTAGCTTAAAGGAACCTATTTAGAAAATAAAAGATGAACTCTTACAACCCCTTTAAGTGAGCTAAAACATTTGTGATACAGATCGGGAAAAAAATTCCCAAAAACAAAAACAAGTCAAAATGTAAAATAAAAAAAACACAGTTTTGAAGAAGGCTGAGGTAGAATATTAGCGGAAAAAAAAATTAAGATAACAAATGAAAGATTTTGCTGCATTTTTTTTTACTTAATTTAAACTGTGTAGTTATTAACCTGACTAGCTTCAGAAATTGGTGGGAGATTTTTAGAAATTGATTCCTGTAAGAATACATTTTTGATTTTGTAATCTGGACCTTTTAATAGGCACCTTTGTTTAATGATCTGCCCTACCCGCAGTACAAGTTGTGGGATAGATTACCATTATGTCAATAGATGACATCAGTATTAATGAGCTTTATATTACCTAGACCACAACTATTTCTGTTTACCTATGTATAGTTTCATTTCATTGTAATTGATTTTCTCACACATATAATGACCCAGATAAGTGTAATCGTAAATTCATTGATGTAAGAGCTTATTACTACAATCAAAATTCTAACCTAATAAAAATGTTTAAATACGCAGATATAAGTGTTCAATCTGTGTAAAATAAATATGTCTGGGATTCCAATAAATTAAGCTTGTATAATGTAAAGTAGCAGATTTGCTGGTTGGGAGGCACAGTAATGAGATTATACTTATTTTTCATGCTCTCCCACAACATTGCTTCAAAAAAAGTACTTATGGGTAAATTAAATAATTAATGAAACAGTGCCTGAGCAGCCAATCACCAGGCCTGCTGAGTTCTGTATCATAGAGTGCCCTATGCAAGCTTTAGCTCTATGGTCAGGGGAATTTCACAAATTTGACATCGTCCTTTCAATGGGATGTGCAGTAATGAGCAAGACTACACAAAGCGGACAGAAGCGGGCAGGAAAGTGCTTTACTAGGTGGGCTATGGGGTAGTCTTTTAATAAAGACTATAATGATTGACATTACCCTGGCCACTAGTGTTTGGGTTCCTACTAAACCATTTTCGTAAAAATAAGTTGAATGTTACAAAACAGATCTCTTCAGTCTATATCATACCACAAAATATTTGTCGTAAAAAGAAGAGTCATGTCTTCCATGAATCAGGAAACAAACCACGAATTGTGGTCAGTTTCCTTCAGCATTTGGGATTGGCAGTGAGTACAATGAAGGTGTTTCACTCATGCAGATTGGGGCATTGGTCGCCAAAATTCCCAGACTACACCCTCCACCAGCTCACACGCTCAGACTATTTCCTGCATGACAGAAAAGTTCTCAGACTAGGGTAGCAGAGCAGAAGCTGTAGTTGGGGGTATTACATAGCAGAAAAATAATATTCACTCACAAAGGGTGCTCTAGAAATTATGTCTCCAGCAGACAGTACCAGCCCATCTGTTACACAAGGAAGAGTCAGCCCAGCCCTAAGTAATTCTATAGCCAGACACACAGATACTCCAAGTCATATTTATTATATACAATTATGTAATTTATGCCTGAAAAAGTAAAACTCTATACCTTTCTACAGAAATAGGCCGTATGGTTAAAATAAGCCCACTAAGCCTCATTTAATTCTGAATCAGTGACCTGTGGACAATTCTATGATGATCATAGACTTCAGAGGACAAATGCATGATCCAAACATCACCATCATACTGTCTCAGCATCTTAATGTTCACAATCATCCCATCCATTATGCAGGCAGTGAACAAATGCAGTCAGTCAAGTTTTCTGATCATATCATTTGATTACCTCCCCCAAGATCAGTTGGTCATGGTTGCCTGCTGGTTTTTGCTGACATGGTATTTTTCTGACTCTGACCAAAATCTGTTGAATTAGGTGGCTAGCAGTGCATACCTATGGATAGCCAGGGCCGGCCTTAGGTGTTCAGGCGCCCTGTGCGAGCTAATCCTGTGGCGCCCCCCCCCCCCACCTTCACCCCTCGCCCCCTGGTCACCTAAACATACACAAAGAGGAAACACAGAGGGGGACACTTAGGGTTGCCACCTTTTCTTTAAGCTAAACCCGAACATTTTAGTGGTGCACGGCACTGCTCTTGCTTAACCCAACCCATTCACCTGAATGGGGCTGTGCTGCAACCATGTGCAATGCACATGGCTACAGCACAGTGGCATGGGTTTTTAGGGGTATAAAACAGGTGGTGAGGAGGCAACATAACGCTTCTTCACCACCTGTCAAATACCTTCAAAACATGATCCACTATGGATCACTTTTCAGAGTGCCCTGCAACTCCATTTACACTTGTGGTTGGGGGGACAGTAAAAACTTGAGGTTGAGCTGTGTTATTACTGCTACCCAACCATTTCCCTCAAGCTGAAAAGGCAACAGAGGGGGATGTACACTTGCCACAGCCAAAATGCTTTCCATAACAGTGCGACAAAAAAATGTCTGCACTGTTGGGTTCAGCGAGCAGTATTACCTGTCGAATGTGGCCCATTCAAGTTAATGGGCCACATGTGCATTGCATTAAATTGCGGGGGCGATACTGTGGGATTTAAACAGGCGCCTGTCAAATGCCCTCTAAAGAGCAATACAAATGTGGATTGCTCTTCAGAGGGCACTACATGTGTAAATGAGCTGTAAGGCTGTTCAGCCATTCCAGTATATTCTGTGGAATCAGCTAGGGGCCAGCGGAAGGAACAAGACTATTTAACCCCTGGGCAGGCAGAGTGACAGAAGGGGGGCAGGATGATAAGGGGGGCAGGCAGAGTGACAGAAGGGGACAGGATGATAGGGGGGCAGGCAGAGTGACAGAAGGGGGCAAGCAGAGTGGCAGAAGGGGGGCAGGATGATAGCGGGGCAGGCAGAGTGACAGGAGGGGGGGGCAGGCAGAGTGACAGGAGAGGGGCAGGCAGTGTGCCAGGAGGGGGGGCAGGCAGAGTGACAGGAGGGGGGGCAGGCAGAGTGACAGGAGGGGGGCAGGCAGTGTGACAGGAGGGGGGTAGGCAGAGTGACAGAAGGGGGCAGGCAGAGTGACAGAAGGGGGCAGGCAGAGTGACAGGAGGGGGCAGGCAGAGTGACAGAAGGGGGCAGGCAGAGTGACAGAAGGGGGCAGGCAGAGTGACAGAAGGGGGGCAGGATGATAGGGGGGCAGGCAGAGTGGCAGAAGGGGGGCAGGATGATAGCGGGGCAGGCAGAGTGACAGGAGGGGGGGCAGGCAGAGTGACAGGAGGGGGGGCAGGCAGAGTGACAGGAGGGGGCAGGCAGTGTGACAGGAGGGGGGCAGGCAGTGTGACAAGAGGGGGGCAGGCAGTGTGACAAGAGGGGGGGCAGGCAGTGTGACAAGAGGGGGGGCAGGCAGTGTGACAAGAGGGGGGGCAGGCAGTGTGACAAGAGCGGGGGGCAGGCAGTGTGACAGGAGGGGGGGCAGGCAGTGTGACAGGAGGGGGGGCAGGCAGTGTGACAGGAGGGGGGCAGGCAGTGTGACAGGAGGGGGGCAGGCATTAAATTGCGGGGGCGATACTGTGGGATTTAAACAGGCGCCTGTCAAATGCCCTCTAAAGAGCAATACAAATGTGGATTGCTCTTCAGAGGGCACTACATGTGTAAATGAGCTGTAAGGCTGTTCAGCCATTCCAGTATATTCTGTGGAATCAGCTAGGGGCCAGCGGAAGGAACAAGACTATTTAACCCCTGGGCAGGCAGAGTGACAGAAGGGGGGCAGGATGATAAGGGGGGGCAGGCAGAGTGACAGAAGGGGACAGGATGATAGGGG
Source organism: Rana kukunoris (assembly GCA_029574335.1). NCBI lineage: Eukaryota > Metazoa > Chordata > Amphibia > Anura > Ranidae > Rana > Rana kukunoris. The sequence goes on from CM056051.1 coordinate 376,278,075, forward strand.
GGCAGGCAGAGTGACAGAAGGGGGCAGGCAGAGTGGCAGAAGGGGGGCAGGATGATAGCGGGGCAGGCAGAGTGACAGGAGGGGGGGGGGCAGGCAGAGTGACAGGAGAGGGGCAGGCAGTAGTAGGGATGAGATCAACACACATATGATACTGTATTATTAGTTACTACCCATAGTTGCTAACCACATTATAGTCTTACATGGGTGAGGTCACAGCTGCCATACTAAAAATGTGCTTTAAAAAAAAAAGAAGTAAAACATTGCGCACCCAAAACACACATCCTCACCCCATGTGCACAGTAACCCCCCTGCCATATCCCTATATACTTAAACATTTTTGGTCTTTTCTTAGATAATCATGTATAAAATAATTATTTTGAATTTATCAGTGACATCTGCAGATCAAGGATAAAAAAAAAACACTCTAATGCGTTTTAGTATAACTTTTTTGCAGCTCCAGATGGCAAGTGATGCATACTGCCATCTGACACAACATTGTACAGCCACTGTACAATATACTTTATATGTTAGTATTACTTTAGCACTTTAATCTCTATTTTAAGATGAAACCTGTTTTGTCTCTCCTCCCTATATTGTGGCCTAAACAAGCTGCTTATATATTTACCAACCTTCATCTAACATTTGTGGCCTTTTATCACACAAATAAAACACTCTAGATAAAACCTGTTAATTATTTTGCACTGAACCAAGCTACACTATGCAGCCACTGAACAATATATTTGGATGCTGTCTCTCATATAAGGCACTCCAATTGTATTGTCTTTTTCTATTTTTTGCCTATTTAAGTGTTTGTGTACTGTCCTGATGCTAGTCTGTTTTTTCCACAAACATAACGGAAGTCTAAATTCTAAATATTTTGACATTATATGTGAGATATGAGGATAGGATGAGGTTTAGGGAATGTTGGGGTTGTGATTTGGAAGTGTTTTTGTGCACTCTGTTTTGACATTTAACTTTTAAGGCCGCGTACACACGAGGGGATATGTCCGCTGAAAACGGTCCGATGGACCGTTTCAGCAGACATCTCCGCTCGTGTGTATGGGCTAGCGGACAGATTTGTCCACCCGACAGATTTCAAAGCAAGCTTTGAAATCTATCCGGTGGGAATCTGTCCGCCCGACATGTCTGCTGGTTAGTACACTTACCAGCAGACATGTCGGCTCCCACCACCGCCGCGCCGCTGCCGAATGGATTCGGCGCATGCGCGGAAGTGTTTTACTTCCTGGTGCGGTGACGTGGCGGTGACGCGGCGGCGTAAACTTCACCGCCGCTTCACCACTACGTCACCGCGCCGTCCGGCGGCGGGGAATTTGATCCGATGGTGTGTACACGCCATCGGATCAAACTCCCGATCGGACATATCCGATGGAAATGGTCCGCGGACCGTTTTCATCGGATATATCCGATCGTGTGTACGGGGCCTAAGACATTGAAGTGTGGTACAGCAACAAAAGAAGCTCACAGACTATATTAATCAACTGTTATGCCACTTGCCAATTTCTAGAAAGTTGAGGGCTTTAGTTTTATATTTCTTAGGCCGCGTACACACGCTCAAACTTGTCCGATGAAAACGGTCCGACGGACCGTTTTCATCGGATATGTCTGCTGGGCTGTTTTGGTCTGTTGGTTTGTACACACCATCAAACCAAAATCCCAGCCGGCAGACAGCGCGGTGACGTGGCGGTGATGTTGACGCCGCCACGTCACCACTCCAGGAAGTAAAATACTTCCACACATGCGTCGAATCTATTCGGCGCATGCGGGAGATTTTTGTCCGCTGGTTAGGCGTGTTAGCATTTAATAAAAAAACAGCTGTTGCAGTTAAAACTACCTAAACAGACTTTTTTATAAAATTTAAATAAATCAGATTGGGGTACTTGTGGTGTATTAAAGCTAAGTTATATGTAAAAATAAAAAATAAATCAATTACACACCCAAAATGTGTGGTGCCAGAATATGTTTTCTCCTAAGCATGTAATTTAAGGAATTGTGTTTTTTTCCATGTCACCCTCCAAGTGACATTAAAAATACCCATTGTGCTATCTGGTTTGTTAATTGTCTTTTTTTTTTTTTTACAAAAGCTTTCCTATCAAGCCCTGTACACACGGCCCAGATTCTCGTCAGGAAAAAATGTTGTTTTTCCTGACGAGATTCCTGGCAAGATTCTCTTGCCGGCCGTGTGTACAGACGCACCATTCAAAAGAACCGCCGTTCTTTTGAATGGTGACGTCACCGAACACGATGACGTCATTGACTGCGCTCGTCACATTCGATGCCGTCGCCGCCATCTTGCTTCACCCTACCTTTGCCTTGGAAGCTACCGCGCATGCGTCAAAGTCATTTTGAGAATGCACGGGTTTCCACACGACAGATAAGTATACAGACGCTCGGGTTTATCGGCAGGAAAACACTGCCGAGAATCACAACGAGAAAATAGAGTGCAGGTTCTCGTCTAGATTCTGGGCAGTTTTCATGATGAGAAACCTCAAAGCCTCGTACACACGCACGGTTTACTTGGCAAGAAAGCTCTTCCAGCAGTTCTCTTGCTGTTTCTTTCTTTCTGAGAAAACCGTGTGTGTGTGTGTACGAGGTTTTAGTCTTGAAATGGGACAGAATTTAGTATTGAGATTTGTCCCTTTTAGTCTTTAACTGGTTTGGCAGCCAGGTTTAATGAATTTCAAGCCAGATTTATTAAATCTCCCATGAGTTGAACCCAAGAAGATTCATCCCTACTAGGGACTGAGTTGAACCAAAGCAGATTCATTCCTACTGGGGACTAAAGGGCAGAATTCTCATCTCTTGAGTTCCTTAAATACATCAGAAAACATAATCAAAAAATGATATACTAATATTCTAAGTCAATTGTATGAGCCTTTTTAACTGGGGAGGAGATATGAGTAGTATATGAAAACTGTACAATCAGCAGCTTTTCTGATTAAGCTTGCCACCTGCTGGTCACTTTTTAACATGGAATTTAATATAATTTATATTAATTCTGTTTGCATATGCAAATAATTAAAGATAAAAGGACATGCCAAAATAAGTAATTCTTTTAGAGTAAATTTATTTTAAAAGATTTTTGGTTTAGACTTTTCTCCCATGCTTTATTTGGATAGTAATGTCAAGGTTCATGTAAGAATTAGTCTGAAGCATAAACGTTATATTGTGTAGCAATCTGTTCTTGATTTTGGAAACTGCTCCGCCAACAGAAACATGACAATTTCAAGAGAACCATTTTGAAAAATAACCTGCCAGTTCAGATATTAAAACCATCCTGTTTATGATCCTGTACAAGAGATTGGATCCTGGTTTATTTTTAATGAAAGGAATGAAGAGAGCTATGTAAATGTCTGCATCCCTTGCATCTCTATTAGAGTGTATTCTCAGATCATATCATCTCCACCTAGTGGCTGAAGAGACAAGCATGGCTCGTTTGAGCTGGAAGGGAGACTAGGGGTGCATGTTGCCACATCATTTTGTATCACTCAATTTTGGCAGTAAAATAGTCACAAAGTAATTTCAAGTTCTTCTGTTCTCCTGGATCTCAGTGACTGTAGGAACCAAGTAACTGCCTTTCTTTTTTATATTAATATCTAGTAGCTATATGTATTAATTCTTTCCACAGTTGGCCACAAATAAAAGTAACCATTTATAGTCAGTACCACTGTTCTGATTGCTTGTAAAAAGTAATTTGACTATACTGTACATGTTTTAGTGTTTAGTCTTGTATATTGGTAACCATGGTTTTAATGTGGGAGTAGGCATATGATTTTTCTTGGCTGCTTTCAATTATCTACAGTACTATATCACACTATGATTGTCAGTATTCTCTGACACAGCTGATAAGGAGGCATTAACCATGTCATATGCATATGACAATCCTATGTATACAATATATACAACTTATAATACAAGTCTTTAAATAGGGATAAGGACTAGAGCCTGATGCTGAGGTTAAAACCATTTAAAGGGACTCTTTAGCAAAAAAAATGTATTCAGTCAAATGATTCTGAATTCCTCCATGTAGAAACAACGGGCTCAATGTATAAAGTGTATATGCATTTGTCCTTTAGTTTATAGTGGCAGTGTGATGGTTTGCACCAACTGTGACAAGTTGGTAGAGTTTGCCGGAAAGGGGTTTGGCTTCACATTGCAGGGTCCCTATACATGTATTAAATGTACTGCAAGCAGAAGGGTCCCTTCACCATGACAGTTGCAGTAAGTGTTGCTGTAGTAGTAAAAGTTAAGGGTCTTAAAGTAAAACTATAGACAAAACTTTTTTTTCCATTTTTGATAGAGCAAGGGTGGGTTATAACCCCATGTCACATTTGTTTTCACTATGTCCCATTGCATAGATTTCCCTTTACTTTCTGTCCCACAGCCAGGGTTGGCGCTCCCACTAGGCGAAATAGGCAGCACTGCTGCCTAGGGGGTGCAGCCACGGCCTGCTGATTTCCCCATTAGCCTGGCCTGGGCAACATGAGGAACACGAGGCGGAGGAGGCGGACGTGAGATCAGCGGAGGAGGCGGAAACAGCTGGCAAGGCGGAGGAGGCACCGGGCATGAGGTCGGCGGAGGAGGCACTGGGCATGAGGTCAGCGGAGGAGGTGGCAAGCACAACTTGGGAGGCGGAGGAGGTGGAAGTGTAGCTGCAGTCCAGTGAGTCTGCTCTCTGGTCCTGTCACCTGCGCGACCCCAGGTAAGACTAACGACCCCCCCCCGGGGGGAGTGTTAGTCTTGCCTAGGGAACAAAATAGTTAAGCACTGGCCCTGCCCACAGCCAAACAGGAAGTAAGAGGAAATCACTGCAAATTAATGTAATTACTTGGGGACCCCCAGGTTACCATAACTAGTGTCTCCATTGGAAGAATATCCCCTCTATTACTTGTCTGGGGACAACCGGAAATTTGGGATTTTCTTTTACTTGCAATGAGTGAACAGGACAAATAGAGAGGGGGAATTTCCCTAATGGGGGCACAGACAGCAATAAAAACTGACATGCATTATAATCACTCAGCCCTCTATCCAAAACTTAAACTTATCCAAAACACTGTCTGGCACAAATCATTTGGTGGAGTAAGGATTATGCCTCTGTGATTGAAAGAACTGAATTCAATGTATGAAAGAAATGGCCCATGGACAGTAAGTTTGGGGTGGAAAGAGCTAGATGATGCTGTTTCTCCAGGCAAAAAATAAGGCAGTCTTTAACTTACTGCAGCGTCTGATGTACACTATGAAAAGCCCACAGTGTGCAGTGAAATCGGAGAAACCAATTTTGGTACAGGAAAGGAGTCTGTACAACTGTGTAGATGCAAACGCTGGAGTTCAGCTTTAATTAATGTTCCTGTACTTTGTTTTGCATTTGTGTTATTATTGTCAAGGCAATGGTAATAAAAGATATTACCTTTTAGTGTTAATTACATTGTGAAATGCTCATTCTGTGCCATAAAGTACTTGTATCATATCTTGTATCAGGTCCTACAGATTACTGTTGCAAGGCTGACATTACATTTAATACACAAAATAAACCGCATAGGGGCTTCGATTATTTTGTGTTGGATTTTAAGTGACTTTATAGGCTGCATTCATATGAGGAGCTCACTGACTGGTACAGAAAAAACATACAATCATGTTACTGTTTAAAGATGTTGCATTCGGTCTGCATGGAGCTCTGTAAATTCAATTGCTTTAAAATTTGTATTTTAGAGCGGCATTGCTTTTTCAGAGTTTCGGTTCCCATTTAAAAATAGGAGTCAATTTGTTCTATCGGTCATCAAGAAATATGCTATCAAATCGAAAGTGCAGGTGATAATTCTATGTCTTCAGTTCTCAGAGAGTAGCTCTATTTCCCTCCATAACAGCACTGTATTCCTGGGACCTGCAATTCCATTGTCCCTGTCCTGCAGTAAGTAGGATCTGCTCAGGAGATCCAATCTGTGTGAGTCACTGGGAGATAAGCTATCACTTGTAAACACAGAAGCCAAACATCTGTGTTTACAAGTGATAGTGATAAGCAGGGCGCAGAGACCAGAGCCAAAGGTGGCAGAACTGAGTTCCACCAAGTTCCAGCTGAACAAAAAAAAGCCCTACCTTTTTAGCTATAGGCACTGTGGAGCACTTCCTCAAATTTCTCAACAGAATTACTGAAGTTGTTTAAGCTGGCTTGCTCAGCAGTTCAGCTCATCTTGCTCCCCATTTTCATGTCTCCTTCTCTGTGTTAGCTTTAGATCAAAGGCTGGGGGTTGCCGAGTCACAACTAGGCTTGGGGAGCAAGTGAGCTAAGCTGGCTTAGGTTAGGACTTCAGTGTCTCTGCTATGAATTTTAAAGTGGAGTTCCACCCAAAAATGACCCCCTGACATGCCACATTTGGCATGTAATTTTTTTGGGTGGGGGGGGGCGGAAACCCTCTTTTTAGAGGGTTCCAGCTCCCACTTCCTCCCTAGGTCGCCTTGGCGACCGGAAGTAAGTCACCTTTCTACCCTCCCACTTCCGCAATCATCTGGGACCCCAGATTATTTCTCAGCCAATCACAGTGCGCATCGTGTACCCGGGCCATGGAGAGGAGGGGGAGATGAGAGGGGCTTCGTTCCCCTGCATCGCTGGACCCTGTGACAGGTAAGTGTCCGATTATTAAAAGTCAGCAGCTGCAGTTTTTGTAGCTGCTAACTTTTAATATATTTTTTTTAGGCGGAACACCCCTTTAAGAATAAATTGCCTCACAGTGCCAACAGCTACATAATTCAATGGGGGCTTGCTTAAATGCTCAATTACTGCCTATTACCAATCAATAAATACTTTAATGTCCGTAGCCTTGCTACAAGTTCACTTTGTTTACAACGGTTCTTGCAAGCTCCCCAAATGCATACCTCACAACTTTTTAAGAGGGGAACGAGGGACACCTATCAGAAAAAAATATTCAGGCATACAGTAGCACACGCCCCTTGCCATGCCCCCTTAAAGGAGAACTGTTTAAAAAAAACGATTGGTTAAAACCACAACCACAAGTCCTCTTTTTTACCACTACTATTCCTTTATATTGGATTTTGAAATTTACAAATGCAACAATTTAGAAAATCAGATGAAAGGTTTAGCACTGGAACACTTTTGATAGATAAATAGTGCATTTTATATACAGCTATATAGATCCAACCAAAGTGAGGGACAAATGAGGAGGGATGAGGGACAGAGGGACATTGCTCCAAATCAGGGACAGTTGGGAGCTATGCCAAATGTTCTATGCATGCAGTAACTTACCCCATATTACAATGCTTGCTGCTTGGGCAACATTTTCAAGGGCCTGGGCATTGTCAAGTGGTTAAAAGATGGGGGGGGGGGGGGGTTATTCTCAGACTTAGGAAAAATCAGTATATGCATAGTAAGAGCCAAAGATGTCCACAGACTTCCAAGGGTGAAAATTTGACTATGACATGGGTAGACTTAGGTATGTACTATCAACTGGAAGCTGTTGCTGCAAGAACCAAATTAAACCTAAATCTACATTTAAGAAACTCAAACTACTGTAAAAAAAAATGTAGTTTAGTCTTTCTAAACAATCAATCCGAATTGCAATACATAAGAATCAATCTGTCTTTGATCTAAATACACTATATTATATTCTGATTGGTTGTTATGTTACTGTACTTTGCACATCATTAGTACTCTTTACAATGCCTTACAGAATAAAGTCCATGGACTCGTAGAGGTACATGAGCTCCAGTCAGCAAAACAGAGATTTGTATGGCATACTGAAAGCACACTTGGCATGTAAAACTCAAAATAATAATGTTAATCCTAACCCGCCACTTCAAGCTGCTTGGAAGCACCGCTAGTTGACACAAACTTTTACCTGTGTTATTGTAAATCCCCAGAACCCTGAATACACACATTCTGGCACCCATAACATTAGCTCTAAAGCTCACACACCTTTCCATCCATTCTACAATCCAATGAGGGGCACCAATGTCCAATAAACAGGCACTTGTATTGAAGTATGAAATGGTGGAATGGGGTCTGTCAATGTTCTGAGAGCTACAATACAGGGTTAAATAAAGTATGCACCTGAGGTTAGGGGTTTCCCAAGTACTCAGAGTATGAATAGCAAGCAATTGATACTTTCAGACACTTTGTGGTGCGAAATCCAAACACAAAAATTGAATCTATTGCAGATTACCAATTCTTAGATGTGATGGCTGCATTTGTTTTTGTTTTTGGCCATTCTTTTCCTTATTTTCACCTGGTGATCCTGCACTAGAGGTCGACCGATATGGGTTTTTCTCTGGCCGATGCCGATATTTAGAAATCTGGGCGGCCGATGGCCGATATATGATGCCGATTTTTGCGGCCGATATTTTAGGCCGATTTTTATTTTTACTGGTAGCACTGGATCGTGGCACTGGATGGCACTAATTGGCACTGGAAGTAAGATGGCACTAGCAGATTGGCACTGGCAGGTTGCACTGGATGGCACTGAAAGATGGTACTAGCAGGTGGCACTGATTGGCAGATGCCACTGGCAGATGGCACGTGGCACTGGCAGGTGGCACTAACAGGTGACACTGGCAATTGGCACTGGTTGGCACTGGCAGGTGGCACTGGGTGGCAATAGTTGGCACTGGTTGGTATTGGCAGGTGGCACTGATGGCTTTAGTTGGCACTGGTAGGTGGCACTGGATGGAAGGTGGCACTAACTGGCACTGGATGGTGGCACTGGTATTGGCAGTGGTAGGTGGCATTGGCAGATGGCACTGGATGGAAGGTGGCACTAATTGGCACTGGATGGTGGCACTGGTATTGCCACTGGCAGATGGCACTGGATGGCAAGTAGCACTAATTGGCACTGGCACAAAAAAATGGTGTCACCCCCCTCAGTACAGACCCCCTCTGCCTCCAGTATAGACACCCCCCCTGCCCCCCATAGTACAGAAACCAGAGAGCGGTGTGTGTCCCACGAGCGCGGGCCCCTCCTCCTCTGTGGGTGTAAACAGAGGGACACCGCGCTGGGTGTACCAAGATAGCCGCGGCTCCGGAGCTAGGCCGAAGCCGCGGTCTTTCCTGATGCTGTGACCGCGGCGGCAATCCGAGAATCCGCGGCCTAACTCCGGCTCCGTGGCACCGCTAGCGGGAATTGTAAAATATCGTCCTGATTTGGATACAAATCGGTCGATGCCGATTTCTCCAAAACGGCCAAATATCGTGGCCGTTTTGCACTATCCTGCACTATGTTTGATCTCTTTCAACTTCCTTCAACAGAGCAGGCTATCCAGCAAAAATGACAGTTAGAGGGTTGAGACAAACCATTTAACACTTACAATGGTCAGCTTGTATTCATTCATATTTAACCTTTAATGCCAAAAACTGTTGCTGTAGTTGCTTAATCTCTTGCCTACTCTATACAGTACATATATGGCACCAAGCAGGCTTCTCTGTGCAGAATCAGATACAGTACCTGTTTGTGTCCTGCACTTTTGGGTCTGGGGTGCGCATGCTCGCCGCTGACACAGCAGGAGCACAGCGAGGGAAAATCAGTGGGTCCGGTGGACTCCACGTCCATCAGGACCGGCCTATCGTTTTCGGAGAGAAGCAGGATGCTGGTCTGCCTATGTAAACAAGGCAGAGTGCCGTTCTGTGAGAAGGGAAGTTAGTAAACGTTGAAAATGTTAGCACAGATTTTTCAGGTTGATGGTGGACTATATGGATTGTCTAGGTTTATATGAAAGGTTTCTTTATTGAGGTGTGACTCACTAAAAGTCCCACGGGCTCAAGATTGTTGTTGTATGAAGGTAGTTATCCTGTGTTTCTGCTAAGCAGGAACATGGATCTCTGCCTTCCCACAGTAAAAGCACCCCCCACACAGTTAGCAAGCACTCCCTATGAACACATTAAACCCTTTGATTGCCCCTGATGTTAACCCCTTCCATGCCACTGTCATTAGTACAGTGACAATGCATATTTTTTAAGCACTGATCACTGTATAAGTGTCACTGGTCCCCAAAAAAGTGCCACTTAGTGCCCGATTTGTCTGCCGCAAAATTGCAGTCCCTCTATAAGTCACTGATCGCTGCCATTACTAGTAAAAAAAATTAAAATAAAAAATACCACAAATAATGTATATCCCATAGTTTGTAGACGCTAAAATTTTTGCGCAAAGCAATAAATATACTCTTATTGGGATTATTATTTTTTTTACCAAAAATATGTAGCAGAATACATATTGGGCTAAATTGATAAAGAATTTTTTTTTTTATGTTTTTATTTGATGTGTTTTGTAGCAGAAAGTAATAAAAAAAATTATACATTTTTTTTTCAAAATTGTTAGTCTTTTTTTGTTTACAGCGCAAAAAATAAAAACCACAGAGGTGATCAAACACCACCAAAATAAATCTCTGTTCATGGGGAAAAAAGGACATACATTTTATTTGGGTAAAGCGCCGCATGACCGCGCAATTATCAGTTAAAATAACGCAGTGCCGTATTACAAAAAATGGACTGGTCGTGGAAGGGGGGTAAACCTTCTGGAGCTGAAGTCATAAAAAAGTGTTAGTTTCAATTAAGCTTTAATAGATTAGTCAAATCCATATAACTTTATTAGCTTAACCACTTAAGCCCCGGAACATTTTGCTGGCCAAAGACCAGAAAAATTCGGCACTGCGTTGCTTTAACTGACAATTGCGCAGTCGTGCCACGTGGCTCCCAAACAAAATTGAGGTTATTTTTTTCCCACAAATAGAGCTTTCTTTTGGTGGAATTTGATCACCTTTGCGGTTTTCATTTTTTGCACTATAAACAAAAATAGAGTGACAATTTTGAAAAAAATTCAATATTTTTTACTTTTTGCTATAATAAATATCCCCCAAAAATATGTAAAAAAAAATATATTTTTTCCTCAGTTTAGGCAGATAAGTATTCTTCTACATATATTTGGTTAAAAAAATCGCAATAAGCGTATATTGATTGGTTTGTGCAAAAGTTCTAGTGTATACAAAATAGGGGATAGAATTATGGCATTTTTTTTTTTTACTAGTAATGGCGGTGATCTGCAATGGCGGACACATCGGACACTTTTGACACATTTTTGGGACCATTGTCATTTTTACAGCAAACAGTGCTATAAAAATGGCAGTAAAGGGGTTAACCACAAGGTGGCGCTGTAGGGGTTAAGTGTGCCCTAGGGAGTGCTTCTAACTGTAGGGGGGATGGGCTGTGTGTGACACGACAGTGATCACCGCTTCTGATTACAGGAAGCGGTGATCACTGTCCTGTCACTAGGAAGACTGGGGAATTGCTTGTTTAGATTAGCATTTCCCCACCATGAGACGATCGCTGGTATCACCAGGTGAAAAAAAGGGAAAACAGAAGACTAATGCAGCTACTACGTTTAAGGTTTGGTAGGCTGCAATATATTAAAAAAAAATAGGCAAAAAGGAAGTAAAGTCCCATGTATAGGTAAACGTACTGTAAATATCTCCTAAACGTGTACCATTTAGGAGATATTTACTGTATATGCAGCCGATTATGCCATCCGTGCATGCGCTCTGAAGGAATGGCAACCTGTGCCGTACCTTCAGAAGCCTGTCCCGTGATCGGCAGCTCCTGCGCACATACGTGGGAGTAATGTCGAGCGACTCCGGACAGTCACACAAGGAAGGAAGATGGGTGAAGATGAATGAGGCCTTTAGTGGGGATGCATACTAGCACATTATACCTTTACTTTTGCAGGTGAGACTAATTAGTAAAGTTGTACACTGGCTGCAATGGTGGCACTCTTGCCACTCTCATGCCAACTCCCCTCTCCTTCCCTTTTCCCACTGCTTACAAGTTGCTGTGGGTTCAAAATGTTACATCTCAGCTCAGAAATGCATCAAACAACAATTAATTATGAAACACCATGAACCACCTTTATTTAACATTTTGAACCACACCGTCCACATACACAATGAATGGATAAAAGCACATTTTTAGCACAATACACCACCTATGTACACAAAGGAATCTATTTCTGTTTCTGCGTGCATGTGACATCACACACCGATGAATGAATTCTGAATGTTTATCAAACCTGAGTGTACCTTGAATTCCCTGTACATTCTATGTACACTGCAAACAGTTGTCTTTACATAGCAAATTTGAGATTATTTTATCAGTGGTTTAGACCTGCACACCTACATGTTATCACCAACTTTCATGGACTGTGTAAATCAATACAGATTATATAAGTACAGTACAGTGAAACCTCGGATTGCGAGTAACGCGGTTAATGAGCGTTTCGCAATAAGAGCATTTTTTTTTAATCCTGACTCGGTTTGCGAGTGTTGCCTCGCAATATAAGCAGGATTTAAGCCACGGCAATGTGCAGTACCGCATTTGGCCAGAGGTGCGGGGGCACCGGACCCAAGCGGAAAAACAGAAAAAAAAATCAGTTCCGACCCTTTCTGAGGTTTTCCGAGTTCAGCCAAGCTGTCCCCGAGCTTTTCCCAGGTTCTCCAGCACCCCTCTACCTGTGGCCACATCCGGTATTGCATGCCATAGAAGTCAATAAGGAACAAATTATTTTCGTTTCCATTGACTTCTATGGGGAAACTCACTTTGATATGCGAGTGCTTTGGATTGCAAGCATTCTCCTGGAACGGATTATGCTCGTAATCCAAGGTTCCACTGTACTCAATATTACCTTGCTAGATTCAATTAGATTTATCATTTGGGAAGCAGAATACATTTTGCATTTTTGCTTGAATGTGTATATGAATGTGTGTACTGTATGTACTGGGTACATGGGGTATACATAGTCTTCTGTGTGCGGTTGTGTCTGTTTTTCTTGTATTTGGTGAAACACACAAATGCACCCTTTTCACAACCTTAAAAACAAGCAAACGTACAAACCCACAAATCACATAGTCATAATCATAATAGGCCCCGTGGATGAAAGTGAACTATCTGTGTTGCCCAACAGTAAGCATTTTCTGTAAATTCAATGTTGAACATGACAGCTGGAGAATGCAATATAAGACATCTTACACAGTTTTCATTTCAGGCACTATGGGGTTCATCATTTATTTATGACTAGCAATGGTATCACTATGGCCTTACACATATGTGCAGCTCTTCCATTGTCATTATTACGGTGCATGAGCAAAATTTACATTATAGAGAATACCATTAACCACTTAAGACCCGGACCAAAATGCAGGTAAAGGACCTTGCCCCTTTTTGCGATTCGGCACTGCGTCGTTTTAACTGACAATTGCGCGGTCGTGCGACGTGGCTCCCAAACAAAATTGGCGTCCTTTTTTCCCCACAAACCCCTTTTGGTGGTATTTGATCACCTCTGCGGTTTTTATTTTTTGCGCTATAAACAAAAATAGAGCGACAATTTAAAAAAAAATGCAATATTTTTTACTTTTTGCTATAATAAATATCCCCCAAAAATATATAAAAAAACATTTTTTTTCCTTAGTTTAGGCCGATACGTATTCTTCTACGTATTTTTGGTAAAAAAAAACGCAATAAGCGTTTATCGGTTGGTTTTCGCAAAATTTATAGCGTTTACAAAATAAGGGATAGTTTTATTGCATTTTTATTAATTATTTTTTTTTTACTACTAATAGCGGCGATCAGCAATTTTTTTCGTGACTGCGACAATATGGCGGACACTTCGGACAATTTTGACACATTTTTGGGACAATTGTCATTTTCACAGCAAAAAATGCATTTAAATTGCATTGTTTATTTGTGGAAATGACAGTTGCAGTTTGGGAGTTAACCACAGGTGGCGATGTAGGGGATGTGTCACCTATGTGTTTGTTTACAACTGTAGGGGGGTGTGGCTGTAGGTGTGACGTCATCGATCGCGTCCCCCTATTACAGGGATGACGCGATCGATGCTACGGCCACAGAGAAGCACGGGGAAGCCGTGTTAACACACAGCTCTCCCCGTTCTTCCGCTCCAGGGACGGATCGCCGCACTGCAGCGGCGATCGGGTCCGCGAATCCCGCGGTCCCGGAGCTTCGGACCGGGTCACGGGCGCGCGCCCGCGACCCACGGCTGGATACTAAAATCAACGTATATATACGTTGATGTGCCCAGCCGTGCCATTCTGCCGACGTAAATGTGCAGTAGGCGGTCCTTAAGTGGTTAACACCAGAACACAAGCACATCTGAGCCCCCTGCTGTCACTCAAGCCTAGTCTATGAATAATAATAGTAGTAGTAATAATCATAATAATAGTACTACTAATAATAATACGAAGGTTTATTTCTTTTTTTCTCTTCTTGTTACACCTTATTTAAAGGGGTTGTAAAGGTACAATTTTTTTCCCCTAAATAGCTTCCTTTTCCTTAGTGCAGTCCTCCTTCACTTACCTCATCCTTCGATTTTGCTTTTAAATGTCCTTATTTCTTCTGAGAAATCCTCACTTCCCGTTCTTCTGTCTGTAACTCCACACAGTAATGCAAGGCTTTCTCCCTGGTGTGGAGTGTCATGCTCGTCCCCTCCCTTGAACTACAGGAGAGTCAGGACTCTCTCTACGTTGCAGATAGAGAAAGGAGCTGTGTGTTAGTGGGCGTCCTGACACTCCTGTAGTCCAAGGGAGGGGGCAAGTAGGACACTCCACACCAGGGAGAAAGCCTTGCATTACTGTGTGGAGTTACAGACAGAAGAACAGGAAGTGAGGATTTCTCAGAAGAAATAAGGACATTTAAAAGCAAAATTAAAGGATGAGGTAAGTGAAGGAGGACTGCACTAAGGTAAAGGAAGCTATTTAGGGGATTTTTTTTTTTACCTTTTCAACCCCTTTAAGTATGATGTATACTTCCCAATGCTATCTTTGATATCTTGTAACAATAAATTGTACTGAACTTTATACATTTCACAATCCTGTTCCTTTCATGTATTCCATCTTTTGTCTACAATAAACATTGAATTGGAATAAATAACTAAATATTTTTACAGTAAAACCTTGGTTTGCGAGCATAATTCGTTTCAGAAACATGCTTGTAATCCAAAGCACTTGTATATCAAAGCAATTTTTTTTACAGGGTATAAAAGAGAAGAGAGGCACCTCCAAGTGTAACAATAAGTTGCTAAATGCTGTACCATCATTAGATGTAACCATATTACTACACTTAGAGGCTCCTCTCTTATTTTTATACTCAGTTGTGACATGACGCTACTCTTATATCAAGACATCGCTTGTATATCAAGGCAAAATTTCTTAAAACACTTTGCTTGTCTTGCAAAACGCTCTCAAACCAAGGTTTTACTCTATAATTATTATTTATACATGATAATTATAATAATTATTATTATTATGCACATTTGTATATATTATATTAATAATAATATGAAGAAGAAAAAAGTTTGGGCTTATATAATAACACAGTACAGTAATTATCAGGGTGCAGCAAACCACAGACACCAATCACAAATGGGCTGTCTAATGAAAGTTGATTTCTGTTTGCAGCATGACCAATTTTTGAGGTCTTGAAAATTAAATAACCCCTTGAAATAAAAATCTTTATTGAATTACAATTAAAAAAACAAACAAAGAAACAACATACAGCTAAGTGACCAAGCAGTGTATCAGCAATATCCAGGTAATAAAATAAAGCCAACTACCTGTAAACGCACTCGCCTGCCAGGTGACAATACACGTGCCCCAATGCACAGAAGGAGAATAATTAAACATCATTTGATTTTTAAAACAAAATAACTTCTCATTTCATCTTTTTTATTTAACAATCATGCAAATGATCTCGCTTTTAATTAAAAAACGGTCATTATGACTACACTAATCACAGGTCCATCAAATAAATAAAATTAAGCTTCCTTTTATTTTTATTTTTTTCCTATTAATATATCAGATAAAATCTTTTGCATGTCACTTAGAATTAAAATTCAACTTAAAACGGTGTTCCTGCGAGAAAAGCCACTAGGTATGCAGCCACACAATTTGTGGTCCCTCAGCAACCCCCTGTTGTAGTTATGTATCTCTTTAAGAACTTTTTGGAACTTTTGCTCATCTCTTTGCATCACACACATCTACTACTGCGAATGCCAGTCATCCCCTTTCCCAGGATGGTCCTCTGTGCAGGGACTTACCTTGACTGGTGCTCCAAGCAACCACTGTCACATCCACCTAAGAAAAGTGATCTGCACACCCAGATGCAGGCAGAGCTCAGAGCTTCGTACTGCACTCTCCCTATGTCTTTCAGCAGCCCCAGGCTCAGGAAGAAGGCAGGGAGAAGGAGTGCTAAGGAGGAGAGAAGGGGGGTGTGGAGAGGAGAGGAGAGCAGAGGGGAGTTCTATAAAACAGAGCACCTATTGTCTGCAAACCCCAGCATATGGTATATTTCATACATATTGAAGGCATTAGGCGACTATATTTATAGATAAGTAAGTAACTCGACTTGGATGCAGAAGCAGAGCATGGAGTGGAGTTAGTGAAAGTCTGCTAAAGTGAAGTCTTATTACTTCAGAGTTCTGAGTCCATAGATCACAGAGCTGCCCGCAGAGCCATGGTTATGCTGGCTATACACACGGGCAGTTTTATTGCAGTTTAAGCCAGCTTTCAACTGCAAAAGCGATCAAACTGGTCAAGCGAGCTTATGAACCTCTCCACTATATAAATATATAGGGGCTGGTATGCTAAAGGAGTGGAGAATGTGCACATTAAAAAAAAGAAAAAAGGGGCTATGTTTTACCACAGCTGCTGGTGTGCGCTGTGAAGAGAGCAGTGCGGATGTGCTGTAAGTGACGCACCTTATGATTGACACTTCATTCAACTTTATGCCCCACAGTGCATTGAAATGCGGTGTAGTGCATCACAACAAGTGCACACCATTGCAGCGCAGACATGTGAACTGAAATCAGGGGGCTCACTGCAAATTGCCTTGTCAACGCACTGATGCACCCCAACACATATGGCGTGAATAGGCCCTAAGGCTGGATTTACACCTGTGCATTTTTAATGCTTTTTGCATTTTGCAGATTTGTTCCATAGGAATCCATGTTAAATGGACCATTGTGCAAATCCAGCCTTAGTGCCGACGCCACACAGCTCTTTAGGCCTGGTTCACATCTATGCAGGTTGCAGTTTACACATTCCGGGTGCATTTTTTTCAATGCGCAGAATAAAATTCCTTGCCCTTTCCATAAAATGCACAGATGTGAACATGACCCATAGGAAGCAATGGTAAATGGACTGTAGTGTGTTTGTGCAAAATTGAAAAGGCACAAAAAAATGCATAGGTGTTAACCAGGCCTTAAGAGATTTCAGACACCGGGAGGTATAGGCAGTCAATTTGGTCTTGAGACCACCATGATTGGCTGTAACAGCGGTCACATGATCAGAAAGCTCCCGATCGCAGGTAGCACCCACCTGTAATAGTACTGTTTACATTTTGGTAATGCGGTATTATTGGTATATGCGGCCTCTCAGCGTTATACTCTAGGTTAGGCCTCATTCACACTTGCGGCTGAGGGATGTAGTGAGGAGGTGCTTTGCCTGTTTTAACCCTGCAAAATCCTCACTACTGCTCCGCACTCACATGCACTGTAGGCGGGTGCAGCGTGGCCCCATTCACTTGTATGGCTCGCAGTAGGTGGCAATACTGTCTACCACATGCAGCAGAGGGTATAATTTTTGCTGCATCATGTGGTCTAGCTGCCTTGGCAGCTTAAGGGGGAGGGGGGGGGGGGAATGGGAGCTCAGCTGCCTATTTTTTCACATCCTCTGACTGCAACTGTAAACGAGCCTTAGTCTTCCCTAAACATATAAAATGCATGTAATGTATCTGTTGGACAAACTAAACACATCATAGAAGAGGAGACAGTGACTGAGATGTAAAAAAGAAAACTGTATATAATGAGATAAGGTCTACCATCTGAGTCGCCAAGTGTTCCTCACAGATACTGTAAAAATGTCGGCGGTGTTATATACATCGCTATAAAAAGGTGCAGACAATCCCAAAGAAAAATCCCTTTTACTTACTTCTCAGTCCAAAAGAGAAAGTACTTGCTTAGTGTAGGATTACACACACCCACATGCTGCTAAATGGCTCCGACAATGTAATCACAGCTGTAAGGGAGGACTATGTACTCAGTTATTGCTGTAGGTCAGAGGGCAGAACAGACAGACACCATACTCTCAGATCTGACAAAAACAACGTAAAGGCACTGATGGAAAGTAAATTGAGATAACTGCTGTTATCTGTCACACCATGTTCAGCCATACATACCAGGAGTTATCATTCTTTGTAGATGGCAAGCTTGTAGGAATGGGGCCTCTCACCTTATAAACATTTGACTTTTGCATTGAAAATAATAATATATGTTATAACCTCTAATGCCTCGTACACACCATCAAAAGTCTGCCGGGAAACCCGAGGGGAAAACTGAGAACCTGCTCGGTTGCTTTTTCCCATGTACACACGACCGGTTTTCCTGACAGGAAAACTGCCATGACTGCTTTGGTCGGGAAAACTGGCTGTGTGTATGCTGCACTGCAGTGCTTCCAATAGGAAAACTGCTGAGCAAAAAAATGCAGAGAATCGTGGCGGGAAAAAAGAGAACAAGTTCTCATCATTTTGCTCGCAGTTTTCCTGTCGGGAAAACTACTATGGAGCATACGCACGGCCGGTTTTCCCGACCAAATGCAAACATGGCAGTTTTCCCATCAGGAAAACCGATCGTGTACACGAGGCAGTATGCTATGTATGTAAAGCCCTCTGTTGGGAAGAGGGGTTCATGACAAATGGCCTTTACCAAACAGGATAGTGCGCTAAACCTGAAGGTAAATAAGAGAACCAGAACCTTCGCTAAGTGGAAGAGTGGGTTTGATAATAAAATCGGCAGTGTCTCCACCCAGGACTAGGGATGAGCCGAACACCCCCCTGTTCGGTTCACACCAGAACCTGCGAACACACTAAATGTTTGTGTGAGGGTGTTACCTAGGATAGCCAACTCTACCCTGGTTCTCCCGCTACGGGGTGGGGGCTTGGCGCTTCCGGACCTGCGGGTCTATTTTTGGGCTGCGATCCTAGTGACGGTCCGCTGGTGGCTCATGCAGTTGAGGACCAATGCTGCAGTTTGTCTGGAGGCTGCTATTGTTGGCTCTCTTCAGGAGCTGGGAAATCTGATTTATCGGGGTCCCCGGGCATATGATGTCTTGCCCTTCTCCACTAGGACCACACTCCGGGTTTGGGGAAACGGTTTTCCTGTTCTAATAAATGGTCACCCGTTACTCCACTTTGGGGTAACCTAAATCTTCCGCATCTCCGTACTGTTCCGGACCCCCTGGTGTGGGCTAGATATGGGATTAGGACATTGGGGGACATCCTTGTAGCTGGCAGACTTCTTTCTCTGACGGAACTTCGAGCTCGTTTCCATCTGCCTGGATGGATTACATTTCGCTATTTTCAGTTGCGCCATGCCATGCGGGCTCAGTTCCCTACTGGGCCGACGCTGGAGATAGATCCAATTGAGAGTAGGTTGGTGTGTGAGCAGCTGGCCAAACCCTTGTCTACATTATATTTTGACTTGCAGTCCTGCCATTCCCCCCGGATGGAGCGCCTCTGGGTGAAATGGAGGGAGGATCTGCCCCACTTGGATAGGGAAGACTGGGACGACTGTCTTGGAGATATCTTCCAGGGATAGGCTGATTCAGGTCAAGTATCTGCACAGAACCTATTTTACACCGCAGAGGCTACATGCTATTTACCCTGATAGGTCGCCGCTCTGCACCAGGTGCGGTGGGGCGGTGGGCACATACCTGCACATGTTCTGGAGTTGCCCTAAGGTGGCTCTGTTCTGGACTGGAGTGGTTGAGCTTATAAACTACCGACTACATTTGGACCTGCCAGTCTCCCCTGCCCTTTTGCTCCTCAGTATTCAGGATGACGACCAAAGACCCAGGTACACCAAAATACTTCTAGGGAAATTGTTTTGAAATGGAACTGCCGATCCCGCCCCTCGGTGGGCTCATGGGAAAGATCCATTACTTCAGCTCTTCCTTTGTACAAACTTACCTATATAAATCGGAATTGTCCTGAGAAATATGACAGGGTCTGGCAGCCCTGGACTGCTTAGAAAACCTTACTGTGCCCTTACTACTACACCCCTGTGGTACTGTAAATGACTGTGATGCTGATGCCAGACTCCCTGTGTGTGGTTGCCATATCTTCCATGTTTGGGTCATTATTCTGTACTGTATTTTATTTTTATTTAAATGTGGGGAAAACAACTGCGCTAATTATCAAAGAAAAGCAAAAAACAAAAAACAATGTAGCAGCCAGCACACAGACAAACAAAGTCAAAGTGAACGTGGAGAAAGAAAGTGCAGCGCTATACTAATTAGTTTTGTGAAAATGCTGCCAAATTCACATGACATAATAATGTGAAATCAAACAAAAATTGTATGTAAAAACATAGTAAAAGACAATTGTATTCAACATGTGTGGAATACTAATAAAGTCCATACATATGTTAACAAACTGATGAGTGAAGAAATTAACCAAACAAAATAAACAAAAATGAACAGTTCATAGGTGTGTCCCAAATGGATGAATGAAACTAATTAGTATCCTGCCTGCAACACATTTTTATTGGCCAGTGGGGCAGGCAGTCATATTGATGAGCCAATAAAGATGTACAAAAAAGGGATGAAGGGGCCAAGCTGTCTCATTGCCTGAAAGGGCTCAGATATCGGGTAGACCACAGGCACTGAAAGCTACTAAAGATATTGTGTATGGGCCTGTAGGTGCCTCCTTGTTACACCTGTCAACTGCTCGTCTTTTAATAAAGGGATTGCATAACAATCAGATTGTAGTATGTGTGGAAATCATGGCAAGTTATGATAAAGGAGTCTTCATATTACAAATTCTTTGCAGATGACACTGGACATTTACATCAAGTTACATCATACCAGAGGTTTTTATTCAACCTCATAGAGGCCACAGCAAGCTACGCTTTAGTGAGATTCATGCAGGGGGCAAAATACAGGTTTTTCCAGTTGTGTGCTGGGAACACTCGGCTCCCAGCACTCAGCGGGAGCCAATCGGCGGGCGCAGCGCGACTCGCGCATGCTCCGTAGGGAACCGGGCAGTGAAGCCGGAGTGCTTCACTTCCTGGTTCCCTCACCGTGGATGGAGGGGGGAGCAGCAGAGAGACGAGCGATCGCTCGTCCTCTGCTGCGGACGCCGCTGGACTCCAGGACAGGTAAGTGTCCTAATATTAAAAGTCAGCAGCTGCAGTATTTTTAGCTGCTGGCTTTTAATATTTTTTTTTGTGGACCATCCGCTTTAATTAATTTCAGATGTTTAAATTCTGATTTTTTGATTATTATTATACAGAGCACAGTCTCTGTTCAGTGCTTAATATAAGCTTGTGTGGTTTATTGATTTTAGGATTAATTTAGAGGAGCCATTTAATCTTAATGGGGTAATCAGATTTCTTTTCTTTTCTATAGCTAAAGCTTAAACAATATTATGATATGAACTGAAAGTAGAGTGTGTAGAATGTATTACTTCTCTCTTTATAGAATATAGAGATTGTACGTTTCCTAAAGTTTACTAAATCCTTCAGTGCAGAATGTTGTCACATGAGCTGCTTCCTCACTGAATACTACAGCTCGTAAAACAAAGCTTTAAATATTTCAGGATGTTTATCGTGTTGCTGTCCATAGTAGCAGTGCTAAGTAGTAGTACTGCCTGGTTAGGGCTTGGCAATGTTTCCATTAAAAGGTATTTTCTGTTGTGCCTGGAGACTTGTTCAGTCCTCTAAAGAACATTTTGGCACTGAAAATAACAGTCCCGGAGAACATTTATTTCCTTACTTTCCTTACATTATTTACTGATGCCCTATACACACGTTCGGGATTTCTGACGGGAAAATCAGGAATCCCGACGGGAAAAAAGAGAGCTGGTTCTCTTTTTTTTGCCGGCAGGTTTGGCAGTTTTCCCGTCAGAAAAAACGGTCGTGTGTACGGGGCATTACAGTTATGATACAACGTAATTATTTGCTGCAATCGTCACCATCAATCTGAAACTGTCCCCCGCAATAATTATATTTTTTTAGCAATAGATGTCCTCAGTCTTCCAGGTTGCTGGCCAGTATTATTCACCTCACTTTCCATGAGCCCAGTCTGTCATGGAACTGCTTCAAGTTTGTGTCTAGACACTGAAGGGGATAAACTCTTTTATGTCTCACTCTGCTTTCTCCTCTGGTCAACATGCTCCTTATCAGACCATGACCTGATTGGCTTATTGTGCTGTTTTCCACTCTCCCAGGCTGAGCTCTGCTGCACAGACACTGCAAGAGGCCATTTCCAAGTTAAATCCAGATACTTGCACTGCTTGCATTAAAAAAAAAAAACAATTATGGGGGTAGTATACTTTTAAGAAAAAACAAACAAAAAAAAGCAAGGTAATATAATGTGCTAGTATGCATACTAGCACATTATGGCAGACTTACCTGTAAAAGGGATCCCTGGGTGAAGCTGATGTCATCACTACAGACAGAGTCCTGGAGTGAACAAGCTTTGGTAGCCGGCCTTTTGGTAAGAGGCAGCTATAGAAGAGGTGGAGGATTTATTTTTTCTATCACATCACTGTTCTGTGGTTGTTTAGGTTTGATGTCACTAATTTACCTATAAGACAGCGATTCTCAACTCCTGTTCTCAGGACTCACTAACAGCTCAGATTTTAAGTATTACCTTGGGGAGATGCAGGCTAGAATACTGCAATCCCTGAGCAGCAAATTATATCACCTGTGATGTATTTCAGTTATCTTCCAAACCTGGCCTGTTTGTGGGTCCTGTGGACAGGAGTTGAGAACCATTACTATAGGAGGACAGCATATCGTCAGCCTTTGACCATCATCTGATGCGTTTTTTGGGGAAAAGGGACATTATCTATTCACCCTTTTTTCACTGGGACTCATCAGACTGTGATATAAATAGGGCAACCTATTTGGTGTAGTGAATTCAACACACCAACATTTTAATTACGTCACAATATTTTTTAGTTTTTTTGTTTGAAAATTTCACATCTATTGCGCAGCTTGTTTTTTCTATATTTGCTTAATTTGTGTGTGTCTCACATTTAAAGTTGCAGGATCTTCATTATTTTGTTTATTGACAGCACAGTATTACCACATCCTTTATCCCTCCAGCAGCTTGCTGTCATTGCTGCCTTCACACAGTCTTCCTTCTGGGCTCTGACCATTTGAATGGTCAACTGTCACGGCTCAGCACTCTTAAAGGACAACACTTGAGTATGCCGTCCATTCATAGCACAGTGCACGTTCGTGACATCACTGGCTACAAAACATATGAAAATCTCCTAAATAGGGCATGTTTAGCAGTTATTAATTTTACCTACAGATAAGCTTTATTATAAGCCTACCTGTAGGTAAAAATCACGAAGTAGAGTTTATTACCGCTTTAATATCTGTCTTCTATGTATTCCTTTATTTCAGATTTAAACCCCTATTCCAGTGCTGACGTTTTTCATACATGTTATGGCAGCTCTAGAAGATCAGCTTGGCTTATGTTTTTGATACTGATAATTTGAAGCAGAAACTATTTATTTATTAATGCATTTGTCCCATTCTCCAGCAGTTAATTGCTATTTGTCATCAGAGATTGACTTTAGTTGGTTGAACTCTAGCCAATTATAAAATGAAATTGATTTATTATAGTGATTGAAAAGTTTTTTTTTTTTGTTAAAAATAACAAACATGTTACACTTACCTGCTCTATGCAGTGGTTTTGGACAGAGCAGCACAGATCCTCCTCTTCTCGGGTCTCTCTTCAGTGTTCCTGGCTCGTCCCTTCTGGTGAGTGCCCCCACACCAAGCAGCTTGCTATGGGGGTACCCAAGCCGAGCCAAAGCCCCCTGTGTCCATTCAGACACAGAATTGCGGCCCGGCCCCTTTTGCCTCATTGCCTTACTGACTTTGATTGACAGCAGTGTGTAACGCCACCAGCGTTCCTCTCTCTCTCCACGGCGCTTCTGTCCTCCCCAGACATCCGCAGTGACTCATGCGCATCACTTCCGGTGTGCTCTGTTATGCGTTCCACGCTGGAACGCGGAAGTGCGCCCCGACGTGCTGCGTCTTCTCCCGCTCCGCGCGCGCTATTTAAAGCCCCAGGAATGACGGCAGGTTGTTCCACTATTTTGTTGGGCACCTGCCTGTAGTAATTCATAAAGTGTAGTATCCTCCGATTAGATAATTGATGTATAGATATTAGTAGGATGATTATAAATGATGTTGTTCCGCAGCAACACACCAGGCCCTCCAGAGAACGCAATTTTAATTTAACGACTTCAATACAGAATAAAGTCCAAAGTCCATAGATGATACAAAAATCCAACAGAGTAATTCAGATTTCTACCTGCGCCCCCATACTCATACAGAGAGAATACAGGAGTACCTTCTCTCTGACAAGATGACCTGAATGTCAAAACTGACTAACAGAATAAATATCCTTTTCACTGAATAGCTAACAATTTGATTGGCCGTCTTTGATCTGAAAGACATGACCCAGCGTCTTGTCTTGCAGATCGTCAGGTAATTTTCACTCCCAGCAGGAATCAATTTAGTATTCGGGAGCCAACCCATATACATCCTTGTATACCAATTAGCTCTCGTTTAATAAGTAATTATATTACCTGTGGCCTAAGAAATGGTTTGATATGTAAGCAAGAGCTCATCCTGTCCAGTTGGCTATTTGACAATAGGCAAGCGTCTCTTAATGTGAATTACAGGTCTGATGTGCAAAAAGGACTTCCTATATCCTTCTCTTTGTCCATTTGATAATGGACAATGGAAGTATCTTTTGATGTGTAATGCAATTACAGGTTACTAAGATTTGGCCTGTTCAATCTTTTACTCACATAATACAGTATAATATATATATATATATATATATATATATATATATATATATATATATAAAACAAAAAAGCATTCAGAGTCCAAAATGAATCATTAGGTAATAAATGCAAAACAGCGCTAAAGATGGATATAGGTGTCCAACTCCACCATATAGTAGGCAAAAGGATGGAAAATCTTGATGTTAGAAAACAACCAAAGTCTGTGCGTTATCCAAAAGTAGTGTCAGATAGGGAAAAGGAAGCGTGCACCAGCCTGCCCACTCTCAATCCACCACGTGTTGGAATCAAAATCCCCGCAGGGGTTCAAACTCACCAGACAGACAGTATTATCAGGCACTTCATAAATAAATAGTAGGTCACTGATCGGATTTCCATCCAATGGGGATCACTTGCAAGGAATCAGCCTCATATGGGTGGGATAATAAACAAAAAGAGGAAGCAAACATAGTGTAACTCAATTTATTAAAACCACCCTTTCCAGCAAGTATCCCAAGAATCCTACGTACAGAAAAAACAATTGCAATGAACAGTGTAAGTATCACATCACCAGTCACTGTTGTACAGCATAGCATCCTCAACGCGATCACCGCGAGGTCACCCAGCAGATTGTCTCTTCCTGGTTCCTACAGTGTGGCGTGGATAGCATACCAGGCGCAGCATGCAGCTATCACTCTGACTAGTTTCGTCAGTAAATGACTTCAACGGAGAGTGTAGCTGCACATGCAACGCCGTGAAATTAGTAACAAACCTCCACTAACATCAGCCAATCGGAACCGCTGTTTGCAATCATTCAGCAGCCAATCAGAATTCCCGTATGCGAGCCAATCAGAAGCGGTGTGTGAAGCCCTTCGACGGCCAATCGAGATTATCGTATCAGGATTCCCGGCAGCCAGTCAAAGACAGCGTCTGCACGGAGGCGTTCCTAATGGTGCACGTCACGTCACTCCGTGCTTACATTGTACTCGCTTCTAGGCTTAAGCATAGCGAGTTAGGGAGGTTTCTATATGCACTTAAGAAAAACAACAGCATCATGCTTTTTCTTATTAGACCGGACTTTTTGTCTCAGCCCAATGAACAATGCTAGAAAGGCTCACCCTTCATCTATTTAAATAAATATACGTTTACATAATTATAATGGCTATCCACCATACAATCATTACTAACAAAACATATTAAATATAAAATAAATAGAAATAATATAAATATTAAAATTGCTTAGACGAACAGCCTAAAGGCAATAATTAAAAATTTACAGAAATACAATACACATATATGCAGTCTTGCAATATACATAGTACCTAATATACTTATAATAGCAATCATTTAAACATCATTACTACCCAGCATATCAGTGGTGGTCATATATGCAAACCACGCTTATTTAAAAAATGACCATTAGTTTAAAAGAAATTATAAATATAAATAATATCTTTTTGGAAACAATAGCTGTTAATAACAGTCTTAATAACAGAAAACGTGTTTTAGTGGATACTTCCTCAACATAAATGAATTAGAAAAAAATTAAACTAAAAATCGCTAATAAAGCAATTCATATCTAAATCTACATTCAGGCCTCTAGGGGACAGAGTATCTACAGAAAAGATCCACTGGGTCTCTCTTTTCGAGAGGTCCCGTACCAGATTAGAGCCCCTCCATGTAGGTTTAAGATGGTCAATACCCCAGAATTTTAAAACCCCAGGATTTTTATTGTGGAAAAGTTTAAAATGAAGGGACACATTATGGTCCTTAAAACCATTCAGGATATTAACTACGTGTTCGGCAATCCTAATCTTCAACTGCCGCTTTGTACGACCTATGTAAATTAGCCTACATGGGCATTGGAGGGCATAGACAACATATTCAGTATTGCACGTAATAAATTCATTTATAGAGAATTCCTGTTGATTTGATGTGGAGATAAACTTTTCCACTGCTTTTACCGGACGAGAAGCTTCCTTGCAAGCACGGCACTTTTTGCAAGCAAAAAAACCATCCTTATCCCAAAAGGTGGCTGGACGAGATGGAGGATTAAGTACTTTGCAGACTATTCTATCCGCAAAGCTGGAGGCTCTCCGATAGATGAAACCTGGTTTAGATGGTAATACAGGGGCAAGTGTTTTGTCCATCAACAAAACATGCCAATGTGTAAAAAGGATATTTTCAACCTCTTTATATTGAGAGTGGAAATCTGAACAGAAATTCCATTCACGTTTTTCATCTCTTTCTTTGTGTTCTGTAATAGTTAAAAAGGTTTCTCTCGGGGCTTGCGCTAGTTCTGTAATAATAGTGTCCAAAGTTTCTTCACGGTATCCCTTGTCCACAAATTTATTTTTAATAATCTGGGCTTGAATCAGAAAATCTTCTGGTTCAGAGCAATTTCTTTTTACCCTAGTCAATTGTCCTTTGGGAATGTTTTTAAGCCACATTGGGTGGTGGCCGCTACAGGTGGGCAGATAGCTATTTGAGTCAGTTGGCTTAAAAAAGACTTTTGTACATAGCCTATTTCCCATTCTGAATATATCCACATCTAGAAAGTGAATCTGAGTAGCATTGAATTCACTTGTCAATCTAATACTGTTAGTACTCTGATTCAGTTCTTCCAAGAACAGTTGTAGAGTGTCTACTGCCCCCTCCCAAATAAAAAACAAATCATCGATGTACCGTTTATAAAATAATAATTGAGGCCGAGCTTTAGAAAAAATTATTTTGTCCTCCCACTCCCCCATATAGAGGTTCGCTATACTGGGCGCAAACTTAGCGCCCATAGCGACACCGGTACTTTGGGAGTAGTAGATGCCATCAAACCAAAAATAATTGTGGTTTAAACAAAAATCTAAGGCATTCCGAATAAATATTTTCTGATCATGGGGTATATCAGTTCGCTTACACAAAGCCCAATTGAGGGCTAGAAGTGCATCATCATGCTGTATGATAGTGTACAGCGATGATACATCCGCTGTAACTAAATAAATGTCATCTTTCCCTGTAAGATCAATCAATTGTAGCAGTTGAAGCAAACTTTTTGTGTCTCTCAGATATGCCCTTGTCTCGACCACGCTTTTCTGTAGAAAAATATCGAGGTATTCACCAAGACGAGACGTGATTGACCCAATCCCATTAACTATGGGCCTGCCAGGCGGGTTAATCTGGTCTTTGTGAATTTTTGGCATTTTTGGCAGGGTGTAGATGGTTGGGGTTCTATTACTGCTCGGTGCGCACCTGGTGGGACATTCTCACTCTAGAACAATATTCTAAAGATCAAATTATTGTTAGAAGTTTACGCTGGGATGTTGTACCTCAGGATGGTCTGGATGACCCCAAATCAAAGGCTGAATGGTACGATTTTTTTAACACCATGGGTTTTAAATTGCAGGATTTAGTCCTGGAACGTAAACGTAGGAAAATGGCCATACTGGAAACTAAAATCAATGACCTTAAGATAAAATTAGACCCTATAAAAGAGTCACAACAAATCATAGATTTTAATATTAGAATTAAGAAAAAACTTAAAAAAGTGGATAAAGATACACAGAAGAAAAAAACTAAAAAATATCATCGGGATATGTTAGATTTCCAATCAAAAAATGTCTACTTATGGCAACAGGGTACATCTCCTACTAATAGGGAGCCTAATGTGGACAATAGGAGTGAAAATGCGCCAAGCCAGATTCCCAACACTCCTATACCAAATCCCAATGAAGGGAGAAGTGATTATCCCGCTCCTCGGGCCCCTAGAGGTCAATCGACACCAGTGAGAAATAATGATGATGATGAAGAAAAGAGGGAAGGACGGCCGCACTCCAAGGATTTTCAAACGAAAAAAGTTGTCTTTATTGTAAATCCAAAAACATGTACAGTCACAGCAATCACAGAAAACAGGACAGCCGACGCGTTTCGCACTCGATCAGTGCTTAGTCATGGCTATGGTATGGTGCTAACACAAAAATATTTATACTAAACCCCAAAATACCAAATAAAACATGTGACTCCCTTCAGCCTATAGCAACTTAAAGTTAATTAGTTGTGATAGACATCCTGAATGGGTGTAATCAGAGTGTCAAGTGTGTGCAGGCTGAAAGTCAACACTAACATAAAAAAGGTAACCCTTAAAGAACCTGTGTATGTGTGGATGTGAGGATTACATGAAAATGGGAAGGGATATATATATATATATATATATATATATATATATAAAGGTGAATGTGAGAGTGGATGTAAAAAATAGTGAAAAATAAAATAGACTGGTTTTAAGTGTCTATATATTTATATATATATAGCCGAAATAGTGTTTAGGATGCCGAAGCAGTCATATGGCCCGCAAACCAAAAAAATAAAAAATAAATAAAAAAATAAATAAAAATAAACACAAAAACAAGAAAAAAAATTAAACACAAAAACAAAAACAAAAAAAATGATAAACACAAAAAAAAACACAAAAAAAAAAAAAAATAATAATAAACACAAAAACAAGAAAAAAAAATTAAACACAAAAACAGAAAAAAAAAATATTAAACACAGAAACAAGAGACAAAAAAAATAAAAAAAATAAAATAAAATAAAATACAAAAATTTAAACACAAAAACAAGAGGAAAAAAAAAAAAAAAAATAAAAAAAAAAAAAATATATTGTGCCGGGAAATGTGTCCATATGGACCACATTGTGAACATGTTTGTGAATTAATGTCAACTTGTGAAACGAGTGTATACGTAATGTAATGTATACGTGAAAACACGTGTCCGTGAACAGGTGTTCATGAATACAAATGTGTCTCATTCGTATATTCATGTGATCGTGAAATGGATGAAGATCAAGTGAATGAGTAAACAACACGAAGAAAAAATAAATAAATAAATAAAATAAAATAAAAAAGGCCTTATTGGGGTATGGTAAAAGGATGCAGAGATATATTGATGTCCTAAGTGTAGAAGTATCTTTTTTAAAAAAATGAAAAATGAAAAAGGTGATAGATTTACTGCGGGGCACCTTTATATATAACGGCCAGGACCCAAATGTGTGCGAGTGGACGGCATGA
The DNA here is from genome assembly GCA_029574335.1 of Rana kukunoris. NCBI lineage: Eukaryota > Metazoa > Chordata > Amphibia > Anura > Ranidae > Rana > Rana kukunoris. Next base: position 376,308,018 of record CM056051.1, read on the forward strand.
GCAATATTAATGAACCATAGAAGAGCAATCGATCATGTCGTCCAAGTGTATCGCTTTTCAAAGGTCCGGCTGGACTGCAACTGTTATTCTGGATGTACCAGAGACTACTTGGGTGCAATCGGCATGTTTTAATGGATCTACATGTAAAAATGAACGTAATTTTAAAACGCATATAGATTTAAGACCCAGAAAAAAAGGGGGGGGGGAGGAAAATCCTCTTTAAAATCACACTCAATGAGTGTGTGTGGTTAATGCATATGGGTATAAACATAGCAAGGTAACAAGAAGGGGGGAAAAAAGGGGAATGTAACAATAATGTTATGGTAATATGTTATAATGTGTATATATATAAAAAATGAAATATAAAAACAGATGAGAAAATATTTTTAGTATTTACTCTTATGTCATAGTCAATGCATAACATCGGGCAGTCTCACTGAAGAGAAAAGACCGCACCGACTCCATACAAAAGTGACATCACATGGGCTAATTGGAAAACGGGAAGGGAGACGAGGGAAAAGGAATGGGGAAGAGGGGAGGGAAAGGGGGAGGGGAATTGTAGTTAGGCGAACACGGACTGAAAGGGAGAATGCCGATAATTAGTATAAAAGGGAAACCTGTAATCTAAACAGGAGAGTGGAATATTATATACGTCGGCATATCTAAAAAGGTCCCTTGTATAAACATATTCGCCTAACATAGCCCGAATGGAGCCACGAGCGCAGAACCCTGATATTATATAGGGATAAATCACAACTGGTGTTGTGTGTATAATTTCAACATGTAATGAAGAAAAAGGGGAAGGTGAAGAAAACAGATGGAAAATAATGAGAGAGGGCACAGAGGACAATGTAAAGGATTGTGTGCATATGTATGTGCGTTTGGAGCATATGTAATGTGCAAGACAAATCGCACAATAATTTCCGATATTTCGTTAAAAGGTAGAAGTGGTCTCAAAAATGCATGTATTATAATGGTACAGTACAATACAATATAGTACAATGTGGTATAATGCCTGAGTGGTATAGTATGGGCATAACATGCATAAAGATTCATTGATTGATCACCTTAAAATAAACGAATAAACAAATAGATGAACTATAAGTACAACATTAGAAGTAGTGCATGACATATATGGGAAAAATATAATAGTGGTTTCACTCATAGAAATGGGAAACATCCCATTCAAAGTTGAGTCCCCTAGGCAGTCTGGAATTAAGGTGAAAAATCCAAAATACTTCCCGTTTGCACAGGAGTCTGAATGTATCACCGCCTCTAGCTGAACGTGTAATTCTTTCTATACCCTGTATGGATAAACTGGAAATGTTTTTATGGTGTATAACATTCCAGTGCCTAGCTACGTTGGTCCCATGGTCCTTTTCGATGTCATATAAATGATCGCTGAGTCTGTCCCTCAATCTTCTCGTGGTCCTACCGACATACTGGACATTACAGGTACTGCAAGTGATGACATATACAAGGTACTTTGTGCAGGGCCGGCCTTAGGCCTTTAGGCGCCCTGTGCGAGAAGGCTTTACAGCGCCCCCTAGGGGCCACGCCCCTCAGTAACCACACCCTTTCAGTGTCCACACCCATTTCTCCAATACCGGCTCCATTTAAAGCCTTACATTCTGTTAAGTTTCCAAAAAACTGATTACAAGCTATGATAAAAATACATTCACACGCTATAATAACACCACCTATACTGCAAATCACACGCTATAATAACACCACCTATACTGCAAATCACACGCTATAATAACCCCACCTATACTGCAAATCACACGCTATAATAACGCCACCTATACTGCAAATCACACGCTATAATAACGCCACCTATACTGCAAATCACACGCTATAATAACACCACCTATACTGCAAATCACACGCTATAATAACATCACCTATACTGCAAATCACACGCTATAATAACACCACCTATACTGCAAATCACACGCTATAATAACGCCACCTATACTGCAAATCACACGCTATAATAACGCCACCTATACTGCAAATCACACGCTATAATAACGCCACCTATACTGCAAATCACACGCTATAATAACGTCACCTATACTGCAAATCACACGGTATAATAACGCCACCTATACTGCATATCACACGGTATAATAACGCCACCTATACTGCAAATCACACGCTATAATAACGCCACCTATACTGCAAATCACACGCTATAATAACGCCACCTATACTGCAAATCACACGCTATAATAACACCACCTATACTGCAAATCACACGCTATAATAACATCACCTATACTGCAAATCACACGCTATAATAACACCACCTATACTGCAAATCACACGCTATAATAACGCCACCTATACTGCAAATCACACGCTATAATAACGCCACCTATACTGCAAATCACACGGTATAATAACGCCACCTATACTGCAAATCACACGGTATAATAACGCCACCTATACTGCAAATCACACGGTATAATAACGCCACCTATACTGCAAATCACACGGTATAATAACGCCACCTATACTGCAAATCACACGCTATAATAACGTCACCTATACTGCAAATCACACGCTATAATAACATCACCTATACTGCAAATCACACGGTATAATAACGTCACCTATACTGCAAATCACACACTATAATAACATCACCTATACTGCAAATCACACGCTATAATAACGTCACCTATACTGCAAATCACACGGTATAATAACATCACCTATACTGCAAATCACACGCTATAATACCACTACCTGTAAATTTACAATCAAATATCAAACATAATTACAATAAAGTATTTTTTAACTTTTGTATTTACTGTTCCTTTAAGAAACACCCTATTTAAATAATAAAAAATACAAAAACAGACATTAAGCAGTACACTGCACTTATAAAAAAAAAATGTACTTACAGAAAAAAGTTTTTACATCTGCTGCCTGCGTCTGCCTGCTTCTGTAGATTCTTGCCCTCCTTTGTCTTCTCAGTGCGCGTGGCATATGAGCCTCTCATAGCAAGGCAAGGACAGCCGCCATGCCGTCTTTCCGGCAGAATCCACCTGTGGCCTGCCAGGCGTACCTAGAGCATTTGGCACCCGGCAACAGATCCTATATCTGCCCCCCCACAGTAAAATGTAAAAACACCCCACTGTGCCCCCTGCATTCTTCAATATCTGTCACTACTGTGTACCTCCACAACTGCACCTCTGGACCCCTTTACATTACACAGCCCCCTGCACCCCTGGACCCCTTTACATTACACAGCACCCTGCACCTCTGGACCCCTTTACATTACACAGCACCCCATTACATTACACAGCACCCTGCATCACTAGACCCTTTTACATTTCACAGCACCCTGCACCTCTGGGCCCCTTTACATTACACAGCACCCTGCACCTCTGGGCCCCTTTACATTACACAGCACCCTGCACCTCTGGGCCCCTTTACATTACACAGCACCCTGCACCTCTGGGCCCCTTTACATTACACAGCACCCCTTTACATTACACAGCACCCTGCACCTCTGGGCCCCTTTACATTACACAGCACCCTGCACCTCTGGGCCACTTTACATTACACAGCCCCCTGCACCTCTGGACCCCTTTACATTACACAGCACCCTGCACCTCTGGGCCCCTTTACATTACACAGCACCCTGCACCTCTGGGCCCCTTTACATTACACAGCACCCTGCACCTCTGGGCCCCTTTACATTACACAGCACCCTGCACCTCTGGGCCCCTTTTCATTACACAGCACCCTGCATCACTAGACCCTTTTACATTTCACAGCACCCTGCACCTCTGGGCCCCTTTACATTACACAGCACCCTGCACCTCTGGGCCCCTTTACATTACACAGCACCCCTTTACATTACACAGCACCCTGCACCTCTGGGCCCCTTTACATTAACACAGCACCCCATTACATTACACAGCACCCTGCACCTCTGGGCCCATTTACATTACACAGCACCCTGCACCTCTGGGCCCCTTTACATTACACAGCACCCTGCACCTCTGGGCCCCTTTACATTACACAGCACCCTGCACCTCTGGGCCCCTTTACATTACACAGCACCCTGCACCTCTGGGCCCCTTTACATTACACAGCACCCTGCACCTCTGGGCCCCTTTTCATTACACAGCACCCTGCACCTCTGGGCCCCTTTACATTACGCAGCACCCTGCACCTCTGGGCCCCTTTACATTACACAGCACCCCTTTACATTACACAGCACCCTGCACCTCTGGGCCCCTTTACATTACACAGCACCCTGCACCTCTGGGCCACTTTACATTACACAGCACCCCTTTACATTACACAGCACCCTGCACCTCTGGGCCCCTTTACATTACGCAGCACCCTGCACCTCTGGGCCCCTTTACATTACACAGCACCCCTTTACATTACACAGCACCCTGCACCTCTGGGCCCCTTTACATTACACAGCACCCTGCACCTCTGGGCCACTTTACATTACACAGCACCCTGCACCTCTGGGCCCCTTTACAGTACACAGCACCCTGCACCTCTGGGCCACTTTACATTACACAGCACCCTGCACCTCTGGGCCCCTTTACATTACACAGCACCCTGCACCTCTGGGCCCCTTTACATTACACAGCACCCTGCACCTCTGGGCCACTTTACATTACACAGCACCCCTTTACATTACACAGCACCCTACAGCTCTAGACACCTGTATGTTAGACAGACACCCCCTACAGTGCAGACCCCCCTTACAACACAGACCGTTTCTTATAATACAGAACCCCCTCTACAATACAGATTCACCCCTAAAGAGCAGACCCCCCTACAATACAAACCCACCTACAATACATAACCCCCCCTCCTACAATACAGACCCCTCTCCCTACAATACTGAACCCCCCTACAATACAGACCCCTCTCCCTACAATACTGAACCCCCCTCTCCCTACAATACAGACCCCCCCTACAATACAGACCCCCCTACAATACAGAACCCCCTCCCTACAATATAGATCCCCCTACAATACCGAACCCCCCTACAGTGCCGACCCCCCCTACAATACAGAACCCCCCCTCCTACAATACAGAACCCCCCTACAATACCGAACCCCCCCTCTTACAATACAGACCCCCCCTACAACAATACAGACCCCCCCTACAATACAAAACCCCCCTCTCCTACAATACAGAACCCCCCCTCCTACAATACCGAACCCCCCCACCTTACCGTCTCCCCCTACAATACAGAACCCCCCTCCTACAATACAGAACCCCCCCACAACACAGAACCCTCCCACAACACAGAACCCCCTCCTACAATACCGAACCCCCTCTACAGTGCCGACCCTCCCTACAATACAGAACCCCCCACCCCCCTTCAGACCTGTATAGCAGGCTCAGCTAATGTGCTTGCCGCGTGCTGCACACACACAGCACAGCACAGTATAGACAAGGGGGAGGCGGCTTCACTGCTCGGCTGCCTGTGACTGTGAGACAGGCAGCCGGGACTCAGACCTGCGGCGCTGCACAGGGAAGGGGGATGATTGCGGCCATGTCCCGAGTGTGCCGACGGCTCGCTCGGGTTCCTGCCTGCACCCCCGCAAAGCCAGGCGCCTGTCACCATGGAATGCCGCCCAAAGTTCTCTTCGGTCGCGCGGGGGGGGGGGGGGGGTCGGGGCGCCGGCACGCCCCCCGCCCACTACTTAGTTAGTATACGGGCGATATTAGAGAATTTGTGTCTGTCGATCGACAGGCGCCCATGTTGCTATGGCGCCCTGTGCGACCGCACATCCCGCACACCGCAAAGGCCGGCCCTGACTTTGTGTTACAATTAATAAATTGTTTAATATTGAAGTCCCTTTCGTTGGAGCATGAATGCACCACTTGTCCAGTCCCAATAATGGGGCAATACCTGCAGCCATTCTTGCCACATCTATAGGTACCCTTGCAGTGTAACCAAGTTAGGGAGCTGTGTCTGGTTTGAAATAGACTGGGTGACAGGACCCCCCCCAATGTGGGAGCTCTGCGGCTCACTGTTCTAATGCCTCTAGATAGAATGGATTGGTACGTATCATCATTGAGTAGGACTGGCAGGTATTTGGTGATGATGTGTCTGATCTTATAGAATTCCACACTAAATGCGGTGGAGAAAATGGGGACAGACTCGTTGGAAAGGAGCCGGGTGTTCCTGACCCTGGAGCTTTTATCAGTTAGCAATGAAGCTCTGGGGATACGGTCCACTTTGAGGATGGCGTTATTGATCACTTTAGCTGGGTAACCCCTAGCTCTGAATCTAGAAGCCATCTCCTTGACTTCTCTAGAGAAATCTGTGGATGAGGTACAAAGACGTTTGAGGCGGAGGAACTGTCCAAAGGGGATGCTTTTAATGGTGTGTGGGGGGTGGGATGAGTCGGCTCGCAGTAAAGCATTGCCCGCTGTGCTTTTCCTGAATAGGCCTGTAGATACTAGACCATTGTTACCTGTGAGCTTAACATCTAAAAAGTCTATGGTCACAGGTTGTAAAATACCGGTGAACCGCAGATTTAAAGTGTTGTCATTCAAGAAGTATAGCCATAGGTCGAGGTCTGCAGATGCATCAGAGGTGATGACAAGCAGATCGTCGATGTAGCGACAATATAAGATGGTATCGGCTCGGCGGGGGCTATCGCATCCAAAGATGCGGGACCTTTCCCACCATCCCATGTACAGATTGGCCAGGGATGGTGAGAACTTAGCTCCCATGGAGGCCCCGCATCTCTGGAGGTAATAGACCCCGTCGAACATGAAGAAGTTATGGGTAAGCAAGTACTCAAGAGCCAGGACAATGAACTCCTGTAAAACTAGTGAGTACTTGCCAGACTCTTTTAAAAAATGAGAAACTGCTTGCAGACCTAGATGGTGAGGAATGCTTGAATAAAGACTGGCTACATCAAAGCTCATCCATCTAAAGTGTGTCTCCCAGGAAAACCCATTGAGCTTGGATAGTAGGTGTTTGGTGTCTCTCACGTATCCTGGGAGTTCGCATACAAGGGGTTGTAATAAACTGTCTACCCATTCCCCAAGTCGCTCGTTAAGCGAGCCTATGCCGGCCACAATGGGTCTACCCGTGAGGGGATTCATGCCCTTGTGGATTTTGGGTAGGTGGTGAAAAACTGGCATTATGGGGTGGGACGGAACAAAAAGCTTACTATCTGAATCTGAAAAGATCCCGGCGCATACACCTCTGTCTAATAGTGAAACAATAGCATGTGTGTATGCTGCCGTGGGGTCAGATTTTAAACGTTGGTATGTAAATTGATCAGATAGTTGACGAATAGCCTCATCCCTGTATGTGGATGAGTCAAGTACAATTACCGCCCCCCCTTTGTCCGCATTTCTGATTGTGATGTCAAAGTCTGATTTCAACGATGTTAAAGCTTGTTTTTCCAAGCAAGACAAATTGGGCGGGTGGTTAACCTTGTGACAGCTGCGGGCCAGGTGGGTCAACTCTCCTTCAACAAGTCTCTGGAACATGTCTAGTTCACTACCCCTAGAACCAAGTGGGTAAAACTGGGATCTAAGTTTAAATGTTATGGCCATAGGCTCATCCACAGGATCAACAGGGCAGGGATCCGATTCAAGCAATAAATCTGTAAGGTCCAAAACACCGCAAACATCTTTAAATAACAGCGGAGAAGTGACTGACTCACCTGACCCAGAGCTGTCCTCAGGTGTATCACCAGAGTTGATTGAAGGGGTGAAGAAATGTTTCTTGAGAGTGAGTGTCCTTGCAAATCTGTTAACGTCTAAAATATCTCTGCATCCTTTTACCATACCCCAATAAGGCCTTTTTTATTTTATTTATTTATTTATTTTTTCTTCGTGTTGTTTACTCATTCACTTGATCTTCATCCATTTCACGATCACATGAATATACGAATGAGACACATTTGTATTCATGAACACCTGTTCACGGACACGTGTTTTCACGTATACATTACACTCGTTTCACAAGTTGACATTAATTCACAAACATGTTCACAATGTGGTCCATATGGACACATATCCCGGCACAATATTTTTTTTTTTTTATTTATTTAATTTTTTTTTCCTCTTGTTTTTGTGTTTAAATTTTTGTATTTTATTTTATTTTATTTATTTTATTTTTTTTGTCTCTTGTTTCTGTGTTTAATTTTTTTTTCTTTCTGTTTTTGTGTTTAATTTTTTTTTCTTGTTTTTGTGTTTATTATTTAATTTTTTTTTTTTGTGTTTTTTTTTTGTGTTTATCATTTTTTTTTGTTTTTGTTTTTGTTTAATTTTTTTTTCTTGTTTTTGTGTTTATTTTTTATTTTTTTTATTTTTGGTTTGCGGGCCATATGACTGCTTCGGCATCCTAAACACTATTTTGGCTATATATATATAAATATATAGACACTTAAAACCAGTCTATTTTATTTTTCACTATTTTTTACATCCACTCTCACATTCACCTTTATATATATATATATATATATATATCCCTTCCCATTTTCATGTAATCCTCACATCCACACATACACAGGTTCTTTAAGGGTTACCTTTTTTATGTTAGTGTTGACTTTCAGCCTGCACACACTTGACACTCTGATTACACCCATTCAGGATGTCTATCACAACTAATTAACTTTAAGTTGCTATAGGCTGAAGGGAGTCACATGTTTTATTTGGTATTTTGGGGTTTTGTATAAATGTTTTTGTGTTAGCACCATACCATAGCCATGACTAAGCACTGATCGAGTGCGAAACGCGTCGGCTGTCCTGTTTTCTGTGATTGCTGTGACTGTACATGTTTTTGGATTTACAATAAAGACAACTTTTTTCGTTTGAAAATCCTTGGAGTGCGGCCGTCCTTCCCTCTTTTCTTCATCATCATTGCCATTTGCATCGCCAGCACCTTGGTAATCTAATTATCCTTGATCGTCTACAGGTCTCACCTGGAGCGGTGATTTATTTTCTTTTGTCTTTTTAGTGAGAAATGATGGTCGTGGAGGGGATGGTTATGGCATTAATCGCCATCCCCCACATCCAAATATCCAACATCAGATATCTGTACATAACAGATTTGAACCACTGTATAATGACCCAAGAGCCTTCCACCAATTCCCATGACCTTTTTTAGGCAGGGGGAGGGGGGGGCAGAAAAGTGGTCGGGGACAACCACAACGAAGAGGCAAACCGCCTCAGCAATCCCAAATTCAGAATCAGAGGGACCCTATTTGGAGGGAACATCAATACTGGGAGAGGGATCATGCCCCGCAATTAAGTCAAAGGAGAAACGACCCAGAGGCTGTCGTGGAGGACGAAAGGTCCAGAAAAAGAAGAAGGGCCCCGGAATAACGGGTATTTTTAATTTGAGCAATGCTATTTTGAATCATAAGGAAACAAATATTTTACATCTAGGTCTAAAATGTGGTCTCAGAAGACCTGTGAACAAATTTAATGTTTTTATCGATGTACACAAATATATACGAAAAATAAATATGAAAAAATATTATCTGAATAAGAATTCACAATCTACTATGAGCAATTCCGCAGTGGCTATTGATAGCGGACTACACAATAAGTCTCTATTTAACCCTTTAAATAAAGCCAACCATCAGGTTGAGACTTTTAAGAATTTGGTTATACGAGACTTAGAATTAATTGTTCCTAAGAAAAAGGTCAATCCACAGAATATTATGGATGGTATAACTTCCCTGGAAAAAAGGAAAGATGTGATTGTTCGACCTGCGGACAAAGGAGGGGGTGTCGTGATCCTCAATAAAGATTTCTACTTGGATCAGCTCCATGTAATGTTGGGCGATACAAGTACTTATACTAGATTGGACAAGGACCCCTCCTCTCAATATGAGAAGGACCTAAAAGTTCTGGTTGAGATGGGTTATAAGAAAGGGGTTCTTACATGCCGAGAGAAAAAATATTTGGTCCCGAGCAGTAATAGAACCCCAACCATCTACACCCTGCCAAAAATTCACAAAGACCAGATTAACCCGCCTGGCAGGCCCATAGTTAATGGGATTGGGTCAATCACGTCTCGTCTTGGTGAATACCTCGATATTTTTCTACAGAAAAGCGTGGTCGAGACAAGGGCATATCTGAGAGACACAAAAAGTTTGCTTCAACTGCTACAATTGATTGATCTTACAGGGAAAGATGACATTTATTTAGTTACAGCGGATGTATCATCGCTGTACACTATCATACAGCATGATGATGCACTTCTAGCCCTCAATTGGGCTTTGTGTAAGCGAACTGATATACCCCATGATCAGAAAATATTTATTCGGAATGCCTTAGATTTTTGTTTAAACCACAATTATTTTTGGTTTGATGGCATCTACTACTCCCAAAGTACCGGTGTCGCTATGGGCGCTAAGTTTGCGCCCAGTATAGCGAACCTCTATATGGGGGAGTGGGAGGACAAAATAATTTTTTCTAAAGCTCGGCCTCAATTATTATTTTATAAACGGTACATCGATGATTTGTTTTTTATTTGGGAGGGGGCAGTAGATACTCTACAACTGTTCTTGGAAGAACTGAATCAGAGTACTAACAGTATTAGATTGACAAGTGAATTCAATGCTACTCAGATTCACTTTCTAGATGTGGATATATTCAGAATGGGAAATAGGCTATGTACAAAAGTCTTTTTTAAGCCAACTGACTCAAATAGCTATCTGCCCACCTGTAGCGGCCACCACCCAACGTGGCTTAAAAACATTCCCAAAGGACAATTGACTAGGGTAAAAAGAAATTGCTCTGAACCAGAAGATTTTCTGATTCAAGCCCAGATTATTAAAAATAAATTTGTGGACAAGGGATACCGTGAAGAAACTTTGGACACTATTATTACAGAACTAGCGCAAGCCCCGAGAGAAACCTTTTTAACTATTACAGAACACAAAGAAAGAGATGAAAAACGTGAATGGAATTTCTGTTCAGATTTCCACTCTCAATATAAAGAGGTTGAAAATATCCTTTTTACACATTGGCATGTTTTGTTGATGGACAAAACACTTGCCCCTGTATTACCATCTAAACCAGGTTTCATCTATCGGAGAGCCTCCAGCTTTGCGGATAGAATAGTCTGCAAAGTACTTAATCCTCCATCTCGTCCAGCCACCTTTTGGGATAAGGATGTTTTTTTTTGCTTGCAAAAAGTGCCGTGCTTGCAAGGAAGCTTCTCGTCCGGTAAAAGCAGTGGAAAAGTTTATCTCCACATCAAATCAACAGGAATTCTCTATAAATGAATTTATTACGTGCAATACTGAATATGTTGTCTATGCCCTCCAATGCCCATGTAGGCTAATTTACATAGGTCGTACAAAGCGGCAGTTGAAGATTAGGATTGCCGAACACGTAGTTAATATCCTGAATGGTTTTAAGGACCATAATGTGTCCCTTCATTTTAAACTTTTCCACAATAAAAATCCTGGGGTTTTAAAATTCTGGGGTATTGACCATCTTAAACCTACATGGAGGGGCTCTAATCTGGTACGGGACCTCTCGAAAAGAGAGACCCAGTGGATCTTTTCTGTAGATACTCTGTCCCCTAGAGGCCTGAATGTAGATTTAGATATGAATTGCTTTATTAGCGATTTTTAGTTTAATTTTTTTCTAATTCATTTATGTTGAGGAAGTATCCACTAAAACACGTTTTCTGTTATTAAGACTGTTATTAACAGCTATTGTTTCCAAAAAGATATTATTTATATTTATAATTTCTTTTAAACTAATGGTCATTTTTTAAATAAGCGTGGTTTGCATATATGACCACCACTGATATGCTGGGTAGTAATGATGTTTAAATGATTGCTATTATAAGTATATTAGGTACTATGTATATTGCAAGACTGCATATATGTGTATTGTATTTCTGTAAATTTTTAATTATTGTCTTTAGGCTGTTTGTCTAAGCAATTTTAATATTTATATTATTTCTATTTATTTTATATTTAATATGTTTTGTTAGTAATGATTGTATGGTGGATAGCCATTATAATTATGTAAACGTATATTTATTTAAATAGATGAAGGGTGAGCCTTTCTAGCATTGTTCATTGGGCTGAGACAAAAAGTCCGGTCTAATAAGAAAAAACATGATGCTGTTGTTTTTCTTAAGTGCATATAGAAACCTCCCTAACTCGCTATGCTTAAGCCTAGAAGCGAGTACAATGTAAGCACGGAGTGACGTGACGTGCACCATTAGGAACGCCTCCGTGCAGACGCTGTCTTTGACTGGCTGCCGGGAATCCTGATACGATAATCTCAATTGGCCGTCGAAGGGCTTCACACACCGCTTCTGATTGGCTCGCATACGGGAATTCCGATTGGCTGCTGAATGATTGCAAACAGCGGTTCCGATTGGCTGATGTTAGTGGAGGTTTGTTACTAATTTCACGGCGTTGCATGTGCAGCTACACTCTCCGTTGAAGTCATTTACTGACGAAACTAGTCAGAGTGATAGCTGCATGCTGCGCCTGGTATGCTATCCACGCCACACTGTAGGAACCAGGAAGAGACAATCTGCTGGGTGACCTCGCGGTGATCGCGTTGAGGACGCTATGCTGTACAACAGTGACTGGTGATGTGATACTTACACTGTTCATTGCAATTGTTTTTTCTTTACGTAGGATTCTTGGGATACTTGCTGGAAAGGGTGGTTTTAATAAATTGAGTTACACTATGTTTGCTTCCTCTTTTTGTTTATTATCCCACCTATATGAGGCTGATTCCTTGCAAGTGATCCCCATTGGATGGAAATCCGATCAGTGACCTACTATTTATATATGAAGTGCCTGATAATACTGTCTGTCTGGTGAGTTTGAACCCCTGCAGGGATTTTGATTCCAACACGTGGTGGATTGAGAGTGGGCAGGCTGGTGCACGCTTCCTTTTCCCTATCTGACACTACTTTTGGATAACGCACAGACTTTGGTTGTTTTCTAACATCAAGATTTTCCATCCTTTTGCCTACTATATGGTGGAGTTGGACACCTATATCCATCTTTAGCGCTGTTTTGCATTTATTACCTAATGATTCATTTTGGACTCTGAATGCTTTTTTGTTATTTTGTGACACATTTTTTAACAGCTGCTTTCGTTTATACACATCTATATATCTCAGCTTAGAGGTATATAGTGTGCTCTATTTTTTCCTTCAAGGGTACTGTCTGTTGGGCACTGAGGAGTGTATTGTAGGCCTTGAAAATACACTGTTTTGCTATATATATATATATATATATATATATATATATATAATATATATGTATGTATATATATATATATATATATATATATATATATACATAAACACATCACTACATATACTACAACATTCCCCCACTTGGATCGGTTCTAACTACTAGAACTGATCCATAACTCAAACAACCAAACCGCTCAGACCTCCCTGGCTCTTAAGATTGAAGCCATATCTAGGTCTTCCTTACTTTTCTGAATTATTCTTAATTGTCTTCTACCACAACAATATAAACCAAACAAAAAACATATCAATACAAATTGAATAAACACAAAAATTATGGAAAGTGTTATTGGGTATGCTCCACCAAGGCTCCTGAAATTCCTTAGTAATTTTACTAGAACTGATGAGGTTTTCCTTCACCAGTTCTTGTAATTCTATAATTTTTCTACTATCCCTCTTAAATAATGTATCCAATTCAACTGTAAGTGGTGGTATTTTCTTAAAAGCCCTTCTCGGGCTTGGTCTACCAGGTAAGTTCTTCCACCTCATTCAGTCAGTTGAGTTGAGGCAGCAGGATTAGCTACAGGAGCTCCCACGGCACACGGCTCCTAGGAGTAGGAGCGTGCGAGCTATAGCTCCAGGCAGGTGTAGGCTAGCAGGCAGTCAGGGTTCCCCTGCCCAGCCAAGCTCCAGCACAGCCGCATCTTACCCGGATCCCGGATCACCTCCACCTCCAGCCGCCTCCAGCTCTCCTTCCCCCCCTCCTTTGAGCATCTGAGCCATCACACAGGTAATCCAGCCTGTCCCCCCCAGGATCAAGGGCGGCCGTCCTTTTCAGGATAGCCGCGCCAAACCAGCCCTGGGAATTCAGCTCCCTTCACCCAGACAGCAATTGATGTACCCCCAGCAGGTCCCCACATCCCCGCCGCTGTTCCCCTGCTGTTTACGCCGGTCCGCGCCAGCCACGCTAGGTCCGCGGGAGCCGCGGCTTAGGAAAGTCCGCGGCTTCAACTGCGGCCTAGCGGCGCACGGCTACAGCTCTCTGCATCGCCCCGGTGCCTTCGCCCCAGTCCGCAAAAGAGGTACCCCCAGCCCGTCCCCACATCCCCGCCGCGGTTCCCTTGCTGTTTTCGCCGGTCCGCGCCAGACACGCTAGGTCCGCGGGAGCCGCGGCTTAGGAAAGTCCGCGGCTTCAACTGCGGCCTAGTGACGCACGGCTACAGCATTCTGCATCACCCTGGGGCTTTCGCCCAATCACACCCCCCTACCCACAGAGGTCCCCATCCACCTCCCTGGCAGCCAACTACCCCCTCTCTGGGGTTATTTCAGCAAGTGGGCGGCCCAGCTTTGGCCCTAGATCAGGCCATCGGCCAGCTTGGTACACCCCCCCAGCAGGAACTACTCCCTTCACACCATCCCCCCATAATATCATCAGATTTGATCCAGGGTCTCAACTGATCGCCTCAGAGGGATCAGGAAGGAATTTTTTTCCTTGCCCAGCAGATTGGCTTAGCTGAACCAGGGTTTTTTTGCCTTCCTCTGGACCAAATTAAAAAATAGGAGAGAGGATTCAAGGAATCTACTCCCCACCGCCACCTGACCACCCCCCCCCCCCCGGCGGAATATGGCCGTTCGGCAATATTCTGCAGAAATCATCTGGGGCCTGAGGCAATTTGCCACAAAGCTACCAGCCGTCACCAAAAAGGCCCTGAGATTTGAGCAACTTTTGAGGATCGATCGACGATCATCAGTTAAAAAATTTAGCTACCCACCCCAAGCAAAGCACATATCATGTGCTTTGATCAATATAAGATCGGCAGTAAGACACCGATTAGAAATCCATGATTTCATTCTACAGAACAACTTAGACTGTCTCTTTATTACAGAAAGCTGGCTCACAGCCGACTGTAACACCATTCTTGGAGAACTGGTGCCAGAACACTAC
The DNA here is from genome assembly GCA_029574335.1 of Rana kukunoris. NCBI lineage: Eukaryota > Metazoa > Chordata > Amphibia > Anura > Ranidae > Rana > Rana kukunoris. The sequence goes on from CM056051.1 coordinate 376,323,176, forward strand.
CGGATCATCACTGAAAACAGAATAGGGCAAAGAGGAGGAGGACTGGCGGTGATCCATAAGACGCATCTTGTGATATCTAAACCAGCCCTTCAGCACTCGCTTCCATTTATGGAAACCCTTACTCTGCAACTGCAAACAAACCCCCAGGAGACCGTCCGTATTCTGCTCTGCTATAGGCCACCGGGGTCTAAATCGCAGTTTTTACCCTCATGGTCAGAGTTCATCTCCACTTACGCCATAACCAGCAAACACCTTTTGCTGCTCGGGGACTTCAATCTCTGGGCCAACTCCTCACAAGACCCCGTGGCCGACGCCTGTATCGACCATCTGGAAGGATTAGGCCTTCAGCAACTAGTATGTGGGCCCACACATGCTTCAGGTCACACACTCGATCTTATCTTCAGACAAAATCTGAAAGTAAGTATTTTGGAAAATGAACCATTGCCATGGACAGATCACCATGCAATTAAATTCATAATTTCCAATACTGCCCTATTGATAAAAACACCCAAGCCAGTGACAACACACTGGTCTAGATCTCAGAAGAAGCTCCATTCGGAACTCTTCAAATCTACCTTGGAAAATAAAATTGAAACAATTCGGCTAGGTCAAACGGCCGCAGACATACTGGACGCCATAAACGCAGCCCTACTACAGTCAGCCGACTTAGTAGCACCAGAACGCAAAGTCCTTACCCGGAAAAACAAGGCAGGCTGGTTCAACAACCAGCTATCGCTACTGAAGCAAGAGCGTAGAAGGGCAGAAGCCGCCTGGAAAAGAAACGCTTCCGGGGGCGAACCTCGCCTTCTACAAAGCAGCAACAAGAAGATATCACATAGAAATCTTCAAAGCCAAGAAAAACTATTTTTCCATGGCTATCAACAGCGCCTTAAACCGCCCCCGGGATCTCTTCAAGCTGGTCTCGCAGACCATGAATCCAGACTGTCTTGAAGCCCCCAACGCAGACACCCAAGAATTTTGCGATGAATTGTCGGATTTCTTCATCAATAAAATTGAGGGAATCCGGGAAAGCATTCCGCAAAACAATACCCCTGAGCTACCACACAGCACCCGGAGGAACAGGCTACAACCAACAAAGTTCACGCTGGAACCTATCTCCATCGATGCCACAGAAAATATCATCAGCGCTTTGCGTAACAGCACTTCGCCTAATGATATCATCCCCACTAAGCTGCTAAAGGAATGTGCCGATATCCTGGCACCTCCCATTACGCAGCTTATAAATCAGTCATTTAAGGAAGGCATAGTGCCCTCCCTGCTGAAAGAGGGCACAATCCAGCCCATCTTGAAGAAACCTACCCTGGATCCCAAGGATCCAAATCACCGCCATCCCATAACAATGCTAAACGTTTTCTCCAAGGTAATGGAGAAAGTGGTGGTACAACAGCTGCAACAGCATCTAGATACCCACAACCTACTCGATCCACTGCAATCGGGATTCCGTCCCGGACACGGGACGGAAACAGCACTGCTCAAAATATGGGACGACGTTCTGGAGGCCGCAGACGAAGGAGAATCTTGTCTCCTGGTTCTGCTGGACCTAAGCGCAGCCTTTGACACTGTAGATCACAAACTGCTACTGACTCGGCTGAATGAGGTAGCCGGAGTCACAGAGGGTGATTTACCATGGTTTTCCTCCTTTTTGGGAAACCGATCTCAAACGGTGAAATTGGGACCGTTCACTTCTGGAAAACGCACAGTGTCATGTGGAGTCCCCCAAGGCTCACCTCTGTCACCGGTGCTCTTCAACATCTATCTTCGACCTCTCTTTGAAGTCATCAGTAGTCAACAACTACTTTATCACTCATATGCAGACGATACGCAACTGTATTTTCGCATCTGCAATAGAAAGGATCATCATCTCAGCTTAGAGAATTGCCTCTCTTCGATTGAAAACTGGATGACTAGGAGTTATCTCAAACTCAACAATTCTAAAACAGAACTTCTTCTGTTTCAGGCCAGTCGCAAGAGTCAACTGGCAACAACCTGGACACCTCCACCCATTCTGGGCCAGATCATCTCCCCTAGCGCCAAAGTCAAAAGTCTCGGGATCATTTTTGACACCCACATGACAATGGACGCACAAATAGGGTCAGTAGTCAGCGGATCTCACCATCTGCTGCGCCTACTCCGCAGACTTATTCCATTCATTCCCAAAGAAGATGTGCCAGTCGTGGTGGGAACAATTGTGAACTCCAGACTGGACTATGCAAATGCCCTCTACCTCGGACTCCCAAAGTACCAAATTGCACGTCTGCAAGTCGTACAAAATACGGCCGCCAGACTGGTGACTGGGAAAAAACCCTGGGAATCAATCTCACCGTCGCTGAGATCCCTTCACTGGTTGCCAGTAAAAGACAGAATTGCTTTTAAAGCTCTCTGTCTGACTCATAAATGCATCCATGGGAAAGCCACGCAATATCTTTGCGATAAAATAGAACCCCTCAATCCCAATCGCATTCTGCGATCCAGTGACCAAAATTTGGTCAAAGTACCCAAAGCCAGACTCAAGTCCAAAGGAGAAAGAAGGTTTGCGGTCCAAGGTCCCAGACTTTGAAACGCTTTGCCAACCTGCATTCAGTTGGAGGAAAACCACCTGACCTTCAGAAGACAGATTAAACTCTGCTCTTTTGATGTCAAGAGAGACTGATACAACAAGCACCCAGAGGCGATTTGGTTCGCATGTGCCGCGCTATATAAGTTTTTCATTCATTAATTCATTCATTCAGAGTCCCATTTGCCAAGATCAGTTTGCTCAATGTCCATAGATACTTGATTCATCTGGATATTAGCTCGAATGTCTTCCTCTCCAATTGTTAACAGTCCTTCTGTGAGGTTCACACACCAGCCTGTGATGGGTGTCCGGCACTAAACTTGCTTCTGCCAAGTGAATGAGGGGACCCCTAATGCACAGACCCTCGAATCTTCTCCATGAATTATTCTCTTCCAGGCCGGTTCAAATTTTTGCAATTGAACCAGGCAGTTTCCAGAGTGTGTAGCAGCACCGCCATCTATGTACTCCAGCCGCTCAAAAGAACAGGAACAAAGCCAGGCCTGGGCACGTCTGGTACAGCAGTTGGGATCCATGGTTTTTCACACTTGGTTGTCCTTGACTACAAGTTTGCTTTGCGGTAGCAGTTGTTTCAGTATATTAGTGCCATTTCTCACCTCCACCTCACCAAGAACGATCATCTTGTATACGGGTAAGGGTGTTGTTGACCATGTAGGGATGTCGACAGTCAGAGGTATTTCCTGCTTTCCAATGCTATCTTTATTGCAAAGAGTATCCAGGCTTCTTACTTTAGCAAGGGCAAAGTTCCTACAAGTAATACCACTGTCTTTGATAAGATGGAATAATAAAGTTGAGTTCATTATCCTTGGCCATTCTCCTTGTTTGATCTCTCGAAGCCCTAGGCTTAGGTGTTCGCTCAGCAAGTTTCCTATGATACCACAAACTATAGACTTGGATACATTATTGGTTTGAAGTGTTTCATTCAGTGCACTCACCGACATTTGAATGTTCTGCAAATCTGCAGCAATGGTGTGAATGTTCTGAATATCTACCTTCATTTCAGCTAGAGGGTTTAAATCCACTCTTCCCCCTTTAAGCAGTATCTGCTGTAATCCACCCACATAATTTAGTCCTCTCATATTTAGGCTCTCTATATCAACCCTATTCCAAATTGAACTACCCAAACTGAGGCCTGATATGATATCAGTACCCAGATCCCTCTTTGAAACTTTCTTAAAATTAAGCCCTTGTGTAGCATCCCAAAATAAGTTTATATGTGTTTGAAAGACCGTTTTAAACCATGATCCCATTGATTTTGGGCAACTCTCTGGAATGTTAAATGATGTAAAATTCAACAATAATGGTACTGATAAGTATGAAACATCGCTATACACTAAGGTTTAAGTTCGCTCAAGGAAAAGTCCATGTTCTGGCCACGGTAAAATTGTAGGACAGTCTCTAGAATTTGTGACCATTATATTTAAGACTTTTGTATAGATTCCATCCTTCGTATCATGAGGGCTACAGGATATAATACCCTCCTTGAATATTGTAAAATTTCTGTCTAAAGTCATTTGCATTTGTGGTCCATTCTTTGTCTCCACTAAAATTATATTTGTACTCCTGTGACGATCGCTTCCTTCTGGGTAAGTCCAAACGGCATATTCCATAAGGTAATCAGATTTTGGCATCATGATCTCACATTCAACAACTATCCACCCCCCGACTATGCCTTTTACAGTATCCCCATGTATCTGGATGCCTTCTGAGTTCTCTAAAACAATAGGTTCTGTAGTATGATCCATTACACTCCTTTTATTTCGATCAGATTTCCCCAATGGTAAGCATTTGAATCCTTCAACTTGACATTTTTCCACTCTGATGTTTGTGATGCAAAGTAGTAGAGTGATTGATGCTATTAGCAACACATATGCTAATAGAGGCTTGTATTTGTCCAGGGAGGGTGTCTTCATTTTGGTGTAGTCTTCCGATGTACGCATTCCTCCTGGGACCTGAAAGACAATCTCAGGAAGAAAGTTAGACAATGCTTTCATCCATAAAATCCATTTTCCCTTTAAATGCTTTTATCTGACATGCATGACTCCATCTTGACCTGCCCTCTCCCAAATCTAATAAGTAAACAGAGGGTCCAATCTTGTCTATGACTACATAAGGGCCCTTCCACTTTGCCCTAGGGAATGGGTGAAACCCAGAAAAATCCTGTAACATTACTCTAGTCCCAATTTGGTATTCACTAGTGTCATCCATTGCATTAAACCATTGTTGTGAGCTTTTATGTGTACATTCATCAGTGGCACACACCGTAATCACATGATCCTTTAAGATCTCTACCCATGATTCCGACAATGACACAGTTTCTAATGCTGCTGGGACTGGATTTATCAGATGTTCCCAGGTTCTCATTGTTCTGCCAAGCAGAGCTTCATAAGGGGCAAAGCCTATGGACCTGCACACTCTGGAACGAATAGTTGCCAGTACAAAGGGTAATTTTTCATCCCAGTCAGTACCTTGCTCATTTACAACCTTTCTAAGAGCACTTTTAATGGTCCTGTTCATTCGTTCAACCTGTCCCGCAGACTCAGGGTGATAGAAGATGTGAAATTTTTGGACGACACCAAGGAGCTTTACCTACAAAACCTGGCCCATTGTCACTGTCTAAAACTTTTGGTATCCCCCACTGACTAAATATTTCTTTGACCAAGATCCTTGCAGTAGTAGTGGCAGTACAGTTTTTGGTAGGGAGAGCTTCAACCCAGTGACTGAAAGAATCCACGACAACCAGCAAATATTTGTTCTGGTGTGCAGTGTTAGGTAATTCACCTGTGTAATCAATTTGAATTTGCTCCCATGGTCCCATGGGAGCTTGTCTCATCAGTGCCCCTCTCCTCTTCCTATTTGCAGGATCATGCCTGGCACACATCAAACATGTTAAGATATGGTCCTGCATGTCTTGCTTATTTTTAGGCCACCATGCTACATGGTCTAATCTGTCTAAAGCTAAAGGAAGTTTGGGGTGTCCACCAACAGGAGACCCCTGAATCCAAGTAAGAATGTCTTTCCTCACTCCTTTTGGGGCAACCCATAAAGATAAATAATTTTTGTAAGTTATTAAAAGGCCATCCTGCACCTGCATCTCTTGACCCTCAAATTGTATGGGCCCAGTCCCACACATTTCTTTTAGTTGAGCTAATTCCTCATCCTGATCTTGTATTTTACCCAACTCACATGTCCTTTCTTCAATTTCTTTTGCTTGAGCACGTGTAAGGGCAGACACTGGAAATGACACAGTATGCTCTATGTGAGGCCATTTGGGGGACGTTACGGCAGCCTCCTTTGCTAATCTATCTACCGTGTTGTTCCAGTAGTGCTCGGTTGTTTGTTTTCTGTGGGCCTGTACCTTTCGGATACTAATTTTTGAAAATAATTGGGTTTCCTCCTCTATCATTTTCCATAAGGATGCATATCTTATCTCACTGCCATCTGTTCCTTTAAAGCCCATCACATTCCACCATGAAAGATAGACAACTGCACCCTTGCATACCTGGTCTGAGTCAGAAGCAATGTTAACAATTCCACCATCATCTCTTAACTCAATGAGAACTTGCAAAAATGCTGCTATTTCCACATATTGTGCAGAACGAGCTCTACATGAATATGAAAATTGTCTCTGTACCTTGCCATCTTTTACATTTTAAGGTGGTCATATTTCTGTTTTAACTGAGGAAATGGTATCCAGGTCTTTCTCTTATGATTCTGGTCAGCTCTGTTTTTCATATTAATATCACTTATGTTTGACCCAGAGTTCCCTCTGATGTTATGATGTTATATTATGTATTGCATAATATATTATATTGCAATACCATATTGGCCAAGAATTCAGTTGAACTGTCCAAGCCAGCTGAATTCTTACATATCAAAAGGTACAGAAGACCCTTTGACGTGTTAATCTTATGCAAGACTACTAGGTGTGTGAGCTGGCCTGTTAACGTCAAAGAGTACATTGTTTGCACACATAAGGAAGCAAGACAACTCAGACCACAGGTAATCTAATTACTTATTAAAGAGAGCTAATTGGTATGCAAGGATGTATACTAGTTGGCTCCCTAATACTAATTGGTGACTCCTGCTGGGAGTAACAATTACCCGACACTCTGCAAGACAGGAAGTGGTTCCTGTCTTTCAGATCAAAGACGACCAATCAAATTGTCAGCTATTCAGTGAAAAGGATATTTATTCTGTTAGTCAGCTTTGACATTAAGGTCATCTTGTCAGAGAGAAGGTACTCCTGTATTCTCTCTGTATGAGTATGGGGGCGCAGATAGAAATCTGAATTACTCTGTTGGATTTTTGTATCATCTATGGACTTTGGACTTTATTCTGTATTGAAGTCGTTAAATTAAAATTGCGTTCTCTGGAGGGCCTGGTGTAATGCTGCGGAACAACATCATTTATGATCATCCTAATATCTATACATCAATTATCTAATCGGAGGATACTACACTTTATGAATTACTACACTGCCGTCACCTGGGACCCCTCACAGCACCCCAAGAACCACAGTAGCAGACCAATGAGTCCAACGCAGGGAGGATCCCTGCTTCCCAGCAACCTGCATCTATCCAGCTCCACTACCCTGCTTCCAAGGATCCCTCTCATCACAGTTCACTTCTGAGGACAAGCAGCTGACACCCTATACAGCAACTTCAGAACCGCAAGTAAACTGTACTATAGGCTACTGTGAACTGGTACCAGGCTAGAGCTGTGGGATTTCCCTTTTCTTGTATGCTATTCACTCATGGTTAACTGATTCCTGATTGATCATTCTGATTGTTTAACACATAAGTACCCTGTATATGAACTGTCGCTGAAGACTCTCTTTGACGCCCCAACTATAGATGACCCGAAGCTACAGGGTCACACTAATCTAATGCTAGCTTTGATTTACCAATTAATCTATGCTTGTTAAATCTACGTTTGCTTATGATTTGACTGAGTACGCACACTCAAGGTTGGTTCCCAGATAGAGGTTGTGATGAAATAAACCCTTAACTTTCTGTTCATACAAGAGAGTGCAGTTGTGGTTTATCCTGAGAAACCTCTCTAGCTGGTATTCCATTAAGTTTTATTTAGAGATAACGTGACCGTAACACAGTGGGAGCCAAAGGTTTTATCCTGCCATCTCAGCCAATGAGGAGTTTTGGGCACTGAGACTCTCCTACAACATCACTGGAACGAGATGGACCTCAGAAAAGCATTAGAGGGGCTGACGGGGGATGCTGCACACAGAAGGCTTTTTTTCTTAATGCATAGAATGCATTAAGATAGAAAAAAAAACTTCTGACTTTACAACCACTTAAAATGCATGTAGTGCCCTGCCCTGCCCTATGCTGGATACTAGGGTTGTCCCGATACCACTTTTTTAGGACCGAGTACAGGTACCGATACTTTTTTTCATGTACTCGCCGATACCGAATACCGATACTTTTTTTAAATGTCATGTGACAGTTTTCAAACCACAATACAGACTAAGGATATTTTCTTTAGAATTATAAAGAACTCTAACTCAAGACATTATAAAAGAATAAAAATGAGTAAAAATGTATAAAAAAAATTTATTTGCTTGTCACACAGTAGTAAAAAACTCAAAGAATTTTCACAGAACATGTTGATAAATACAAAAAAGTATTCTTTTTAGGCATCGGGAGCATTTGCACGAGTACAAGTACTCCCGCAAATACTCGGTATCGGTCCCGATACCGATACTAGTATCGGTATCTGGACAACCCTACTGGATACATTAAATTTTTGGCTCTGCTATACTCGGTGGAGCAGCAATTACATTTTGAGGTCTGGCCAGATCTATTTCTAAACCTGGGGATTGATTGCTCCTGCCCACCTCTGGAAGAAACTTCCATAATTATAGTAGGGGGATCAATCGCTGGGCTGTGAATATTTATCTGACCTCAGACAATCCTTGGGATTGGGTGCTCAGAAGGTGGCTGGGGAGAAGATTCATGTTTGGGAAGGGTTGTTCAGAGGTCTCTTCTCCTGGGGCCTCTGCCCATTGGAGGCCGACTGTGCTACTGAAGATCAGATGCTAGCCCTCAGCATGTGCCTGGATGAGGGCTTGAAAGACATATGTTGGAGGGCACTACCTTATGGATCTGGGCTGTTAAGGGACCCCCTTTCATTGAAGAGTGTCCCAGGGAAGCTGCTCATAGAGCTGTCTCTGGACATTGTGAGAAGGACTTTTTTGCCCAGAGCTTTATGTGCTTTGAGGGTTAGACGCCAAGGGTAGCTGAAAGGACTTTAATCGCTTCTACAAAGACTCAGATGGACTGGCTGTCCCTCTACCACCAACAAATATTTAAGGCTTCCGCTGAAGAATTTTTTCTTGATAATCTGTCCTCCTGTACCTGCTTGTATTTTTGGACACCCTTACACCCTTATTCCTCTCTTCTGTTCAAGTACTGCAATAAAACCACAACAAAGCCAACTCCTAGACTGAGCCTGTGTTTGTCGGTGTGCTGTGGAACTTGTATGTGGGCTGGCAGCCTCTGGTATAGGGGACCTCTGTATTTCCAGCTGTGAGCACTACATGCATGGAGTGTAAGAAACTGAACTTGACCTGCTATCACCCTCTTGCAGTCCCTGTAAAGCAGAAGAAGCAGCACAGGGAGTCAGTTAGTTCATGTGCCTACAAGAAGCATGCTGATATAAGGAGAAAGAAGAGTGACAAATAGATAAGCTTGAAGAGTGACAAATACATCCTTCACTGTCTACTCACAGGGTAGTGTTAGGGCCAAGACAACCTAGGTTCAGAGGAAGTGGATTTAATGATTCTGACCATCAAACTGAGTGAATCTTGAGGCAATAGGAATCACTGCGGGGGGAATCTCTAAACTAAAAGTGAATATTGCAACAAATGTTAAGTTATGTTACAGTATATTTTAATGTGATATTAATTTTTGTCTTGTTATGTTAATTTAGTGGACTAGTGAAATTAACCCTTCAGTAGGGATGAGCCTGATGTTCGAGTCGAAAGTAAGTTTGACTCGAACATCGGGTATTTGCCTGTGCGCCAAATAGCGAACATATTTCGGGTATTCGCGGCAAACACCCTTTAAAAGTCTATGAAAGAAATCAAAAGTGCTAATTTTAAAGGTTAATGTGCAAGTTATTGCATATGTCATGTGTACCTGGTACGGTTCAGGAGGAGGGGGGGTGCTCTCTCGTCCACCCCCCTCTTTTCCTGCTGCCTGCCTTTTTCTTTTTTTTTGGTGCAGGGTTCCCTGAAGGGCCTGGTATGAAATTTGGGGACCCCACCACGCAATACATTTTTTTGGTCTGGAGTCCCCTTTAATATTCATACCAGACCCATGCCATTTTTTTCAATGACTTTTATCTGTATTGCCGAGACCCGACAATTCATTATACCCACGAGTAATTTTAAATTACTTTTTTTCCTTTAGAAATGTCATTTTGTGTTCTAAACAAGGGAAACATTTTCCACTTGACAGGCATACTATAGACATCTCCCAGGTACGAAATTGAAGGGAATATTTCACTTTTATTGTTTCACTTTAGGCATTATTAAAATCACTGCTCCTGAAAAAACTTCCATTTTTAAAACTTTTTTTTTACATTGATACATGTCCATTGGGGCAGGACCCAGGTCCCCAAACACTTTTTATGACAATAACTTGCATATTAACCTTTAAAATTAGCACTTTTGATTTTTCACGCTCGTGTCCTTTAAAGGTGTTCGAACACATTTTTTGCCTGTTAGCATGTTCTGCTGCGAGCCGAATCGGGGGTGTTCGGCTCCTCCATACCCTTCAGTCATGACACCTCACAAAGATAAATAAAAAATAAAAATAAAAAATGTTCTTCAAAAATACTGGCCTCAGCAGGCAAAGATCGGGGGGCGTGGTCTGCCAGCGCTGGTGATGGCTGCCTAGACTCTGTGCTCGTCTGCCAGGGGAGAGAAACGGAGCGTTTTGGGCCCACCTTAGCCAGAAATCTGCACCCATCCGACACCCTAACACCTCGGGGACACTTGTGAGCCATGTCCAGGAAGAGGATGATGGAACATCACCCCCAGAAGCTGACGGCCTTCTTCACAAAACCGAGCCAGGTCAGTCAGAACCAAAATGGCGCCACCGGGATCGCGGCATCCGAGGCCTTCACAGCTCTCCCTGATGGCTCCTCTCTGCCCTCCCTCCCCTTCGGTGCTCAAAACCGGGGAAAACCCTGTCACTGTCAGCCCAGCGAAAGCGCGGATGCGCAAATCGAGCCCCCGGCTTATGGCCACCTTCCATTCAAACAGGCCCTAAAATCTTCCATGGCCTCCTTCCCCACAACGGGACAATCGGTGATGGACACCACGCTCAAGGACATGCTGCTCTCCCTCCAGACTTCGCTTATGTTTTTTTTTTTTTTAAGTGTATTTGCAAGGACTGCAGGAGTTGGGAGTAGGCAGGCCTCCCAGAGGCAATCTGCCATCTTTCTCCATGCCCCGGGTGGCAATGGCGGGTGTGAGGGGGTCCTCCCACACAGCCCGCCCTACCTGCTCCGCTTTGAAGCCCAACGGGGCAGAGGGACTCCCCTATGAGGGAGTGAGAGGACCTAGCCCGCTCAGCCAACCCTGTTAGTCCTTCGCCTCTCTTTTTTAGAGACCGCATGGCCAAAGTGCGTGCATGTTAACCCAATTTTGAGTGCGTGTAAGTGTGGTGGTTTTGTGGGAGGGGGGTGGGCATACTAAGCACAGGCTTACCTCGCATAGCACACCCACCGGGAGTCGGGCTGAGACCACCAAACTCAATTCACATGCAGCTGAGACCGGGATCCGAACCCTTGGCTGCAGAAGTGAATGGCTTGTCAGTGCAGTGCCAATTACGTTGAGCCACCGCAGCTCCCAGACTTCGCTTATGACAGATCTGTCCTCTATCTTTAGTAACATGCATGTGATGGATGACAGAGTGTCCCACCTTGAAAACAGCATGGAGGATTGCACAGCCACAGTAAACGACCTAGTCGATTCTTATGGTGATCTGCATAAGTAACAGGCCTGGGTGAGGGCCAAGCTGGCCGATTTGGAAGATCGGTCCAGAAGAAATAACTTGAAGCTGCGGAGGGGGTCCCAGAAACCATCATGCCTGCTGACCTCCCTAGATATGCCAAAGAGCTTATGCATATGATCCTCCCGGATGCATCTCCCAGGGATCTGATAATAGATCGCATCCACAGGATAGCTAAACCCTCACACCTTGCTGCATCAGTCCCCAGGGACACACTAATGAGGGTGCACTTTTTTCACGTCAAAGAGAGACTGCTTGCGCCTGCCAGAAATGGCCCACCACTACAAGACCCGTTCGAGGGAGTCCAGATTTTTCCTGACCTCTCCAAGTACACTCTGCAGCTGAGGCGCCAACTCAATCCGATCACCAAAGATCCAAGATCACCAAGATCCAATACAAATGGCGATACCCGGCTACACTGCTAATAACGAGAAATGGTACCAACCATGTGATCCAAAACCTACAGAAGGGCCTACGTTTGCTCCACACCTGGGGAATCCTCCTGGAACCACCGCAACAACTTGCATCTCCGAAGGAACAGCGAAATTCACGCCCAACAAGTCACAATCCCGCGACCCGTGATGATGAACCGGAACAAATGTCCTGAATATTTAAGGGCCTCTAAATCTACTCATCAGAGACTCTCCCTGGCACTCAGCTCTCTACCTGTTTTGTTACAGCTGATAAATAACTCTTGTTTCCCCACCCCAGTGGTTTAGTTGGAAATACCATTCCTCTACTCCATCAATTAGCTTCGCTGGTAGCACCGCCACCTTTGGCTCACGTTCTTTGAACTCCAGTTTTTCTTGCCTGTTCAGTCTTGTTACTAACTGTGTTACCTTTACAGCTACTACGTTGCCTGTGCAGGGACCTGCACTCCTGGGGTCTACGCTTCTCAAAGACCGCCACAACACTCTTTGATATACTTGTTCAGTCAAGCTCAGCCTCTCCTCCGAACTGTAAGTGACTTTCCACCTCATTTTTCTTTTTTGCTCACAGCAAGTCCCTAATGGCGATCAAGATCCTGTCCCTTAACGCCAATGGGTTGAACCACCCGGCAAAGAGACATTCTCTATGGAAAACAGTGTTAGACCTGAAATGTGACATACTATGTGTTCAAGAAACACATTTTATCTCTACTGGTGCACCTGTTTGTGTTAATAGACATTTCCCTTATGTGTTTTCAGTCCCCTTCACCTCCAAAAAAATAGGGGTGTTTATAGCGATAAGGAATACGGCCAAATTCCTTCTGAAACATGTTGAATTGGATCCTGATGGCAGGTACATTGTACTTGTGTGTAATGTAAATGGCACTGACTGCACCCTGGTTAATGTGTACGCTCCCAACGTCAAACAGATCAGATTCCTCCGCAAAGTGATGAAACTCATCCATCCCATCAAGCAAGGGCGCCTTATCTTATGTGGGGATTTCAACCTAGTCCCAGAAGTCCATTTGGACTCCACCACTGCCTCTAAACGCAGGGAATCTCCCCTGAAACATTTCATCGCCTCACACGATCTGTTTGACGTCTGGAGATGCTACCATGGCTCTGAGCGTGACTACACGTACTTTTCTCCCCTACACAAAACATATTCACGCATTGACCTGTTTCTTACCGACAAATGGCTTCTGCAATCTGTCAGCGCATCTGTGATCCATACCACGACCTGGTCGGACCATGCCCCCATTACAAAAACTATTTCTGACGCGCAAACCGCAAGACTTACGTTCGTTTGGAGAGCTAACAATTATATTTTGCAACACCCTTCCTTCTCTCCGGAAATCTCTGACCGCCTAAAAGAATACTTTGATACTAATACAGGCTCAGGCGCATAAAGCGTTTATAAGAGGCATTTTGATTAAGCTGACTACAGCCCATAAAAAGAACAGATCGTTAAAGACGTTAAAGATAGATGCTCTTGTGACACTTTAGAACGACTCAACAAATCTAACCCTGACCCGAACAACTCGACAGGAACTTAGACTTCTCCTATTACAGTCCTTTGAACACACCCAAAGGAAGATAAAAGCAATGTCATACTCCACATCCAATAAAGCGGGTAGAGTCCTAGCTCAAGGGGCGTAGGTTAAAAACTAAAATTGACTTGCACAACTCTGACCTATATCTATATATTAGAACACGACATCTCCTGACTACCTCTCCACACTGGGATCGTAGCATACCTCTGTCCGCTTGGTCTTTTCTTAAAAACCCCGCTCCCCACCAAAAGGGCATTTCGCTCTTCTACAATGTACTCCAACAGAAGACCACCTTTTCAAAAACACCCGCCCTACTTAAGTGGGAAAAAGATTTAGACAGCTCTTATACCACCCAACAATGGGCCAAAGCCTGCTCAGCCACATTTAAAGTCACCAGCTGCTCTACCCTCTGGGAACTCTCCACCAAAATATCACAGAGATGGTACCTTACCCCTGATAGATTATCCAAATTCGGCGCCACGAAGGACGATAGGTGCTGGAGGAATTGTGGATACCGGGGGACCCTATTACATACCTTATGGAGTTGCCCTAGGCTATCCAAGTTCTGGGTATCAATTTTCCAAGTGATCTCTGTCACTTCTCACTTCGCTATTACCCCCCAACCTGGACTAGCACTCTTGTCCCTCGACCTGGACCAAATCCCGCCCCAAGCCAGACATACTGTCCTGCATATTCTGTTGTCCGCTAGGCTTAACATTACTAGAAAATGGAAACATCCCTTACCCCCCACGGTAGGTGATGTTATTCAGACTACCCACCTGCACTGTACGTATGAGAGAGTACTAGCATTCAGGGATAAACACAGAGATGATGCTACCAAAAAATGGCTCTTGTGGTCTTCCTGGTATGACAAAAATAACAGTAATCCAATCACTTTGCCATGAGTCTTCTGAAGCACCTTTCGAGACCTGAGGGAAGTTCATCTCGAAGCCCAGTACACAGTCTTGAACCCAAACGGGGGTGTCTGGAGCTAGAGGTTGACCTCTCCTTAAACTCACTTCTTAATGATACCTTGGACTGCCCTTGATGCCACATGAAAGCTACTGTTGTAATGACTATCCTGTTAGAGATAAATGGATGTCGCAACTTGTTGATATATGGTTACGACGTTTTCACCGTCATGATTGTTCTTGCATTACCTTGTTTCACTTACTACTATGATGTATTGAGCGTCCGCATTGCTCCAATGGCATTGTGTTGTACTACGTAATATTGCACTGTACTGAATTGCATTACATTCTATAGCATTGTTATGTATAATTCTCAATAAAAATCTATTGTTTAAAAAACTAAAATTGACCACATCTTTCATCCACATACAAAGGAACGACTTACAAACCCTCAGGCAATTGCTGACGCGTTCAGCACGTATTATAGTGACCTGTATAACCTACACGCTGATCCTGACATGCACCAGCCGTCCTCTACAGAGATAGATGACTTCCTCAGCCACATTAGACTCCCATCCCTTACAACAGACCAGTTGACCAGATTAAACGCTCCCTTTACCACTGCTGAAATATTAGCTACCATCCTATCCTTACCTGCGGGTAAATCCCCTGGCCCGGGTGGCCTTACCGGGGAATATTATAAACAATTTGCTCACCAACTAGCACCGGTACTAACTGAGTTATTCAATGAAGTGGCCACTACCTCCATTCTCCCAACAGAATCCCTGCAAGCTCTTGTTGTATCCTTGCCCAAACTGGGAAAACATCCGACGACCCCCCAAAACTTCCGTCCAATCTCACTTCTAAACCTAGACTTACAAATCTATGCAAAAACGATTGCCACAAGACTTCTTCCCATTATGCCCATGTTGATCCACAGAGACCAATCGGGTTTCACTGCCGGGAGACAGCTGTCCGACGCCACAAGAAGGGTAATCGACATCTTACACCATGCTGAGACTAGCGAAATGCCTTCTCTGCTCCTTGCCTTGGACGCAGAGAAGGCGTTCGACAGAATCCACTGGGGATATCTCCAGAGGGTTCTCCAAAAATTTGGATTTTGAGGTCAAATAACGAATGCCTTACTTGCCCTATATACAACCCCATCAGCGCGAGTGTTCTCAGCTGACATGCTTTCTCAACCTCGTTTAATATAACGAATGGCACTAGACAAGGTTGCCCCCTGTCCCCACTGATCTTTAATCTACTCATTGAGTACATTGAGTACAGTACATTGAGTACAGCATTTAAAATGATACATCTCCCTCAGCTATTATACTTATTTCGGACGCTCCCCATACCCATCCCAGCGTCCTACTTTCACTCTCTCCAAACTATCTTAAATAAACTGTTGTGGCTAGGCAAGAAACCACGGTGCGCTAAACAGCTACTCACTAAACATAAACTTGCAGGCGGTGCGGGGTCCATTGACTTTAAAGAATACCACTGGGCTACGATACTTGCCCAGCTTAGGAATTGGTTCCTTCCTCGCCCCCTTACCCTTTGGGGACAGTTGGAATCCTCGATGGTCACACACCACACACTCAGAGATTGGATTCTGGGGGTCCCACATGGCTCACTAGTCTCCGAATCGCTTTCCCCTATGATGAGGGCCTCGGCTCTGGCTTGGAAATCTCTAGTTAAACAGGGCGAAATACATCCTAATGCATTCCACCCTCCTCTCCCACTGACTATTCTAGAACACTGCACAGAAGATCTTCAGTTGTCCCATTGGACATCCACTGGAATACGCTACATACAAGACAACTTCCACGGCAATTTAATGCTCTCTTTCTCTCAGTTACAGGACACATTTAAACTTAGGCACGCGGAGCTCTTCACATACATTAGGATTAAACATTGTCTATCTCAGATGCCTAAGCTGTGCTACTCCATCCCTCCTAAAGTATGGTCGTTTCTGACCGAACCCACCTCTAAACAGAAAGGAATTGCCATGTTCTATGACATATTTCGCCAGAAACAGGTGTTCACCAAAGCCAAACCTCATGACCAGTGGGATATAGACACGGGCCAAACACTCACTGAAACACATTGGCATTCTGCGCTCAAATCCATATACAAATCCAACCGCAATGCGACGCTGTGGGAACTTACCATAAAAATCTCTCTTTGCTGGTATCTCACTCCCGCTAAGATGGCTAAGTTTGGTAAAGATATCACTGACTCCTGCTGGAGATGCACCATGACCAAAGGAGATATCTTCCTCATCATTTGGACATGTTTGCCCATTAAATCATACTGGGCGAATATCTTCAAAATTATAACAGACATAACAGGGACTGTCATACCTCCCTCACCAGCACTAGCATTGCTCAATATGCATATTGATCTGATCCCCCACAACAAGAGACTGGTAGTCACTAACATCTTACTTGCAGCTCGACTGAGTTTAACCAGACTCTAAAAAGACACCAAACCTCCGACGATTGAAAATACTATTGACTTGGTAAATTTACACTACAACTATGAGTTAACAATAGCCTCTAGTACTGGAAAGTACGCGGAGGCACACACTAAGTGGCTTCCATGGTCCAGTTGGTTCAGGGCGGCAACCTTTCTATGAACCCAGCGAGTGACTGGGTATGACTTAGCCTTTTGGTTACGCTGTTTTTTTTTTTTTTTACTGCATTTAGTTTGATCGTATTTTTGCTCTTATTTTTATTTTCTATTAAGAACGTAACTCGCTGAACTACTGTAACTCTCTTTGATATATGAGTTATACGCAATGAACACATGCGCTTGATTGTAACCTGTTACTTTTCTTATGTACCACATTCTTACTCTTGACAGAAAACTGGAATGTACTTTGATCGGTATGTCCATTTCTTTGTGAAAAACCAATAAAAACTATTGTTTAAAAAAAAAAAAAAAAAAAACAGCAGGCAAAGACCTAAGAAAAAGCGTGACAGGGCAGATAAGTATTAATACTTTTCTTTTGCCTTATGTATTTAAAAAATTCAGTGACAAAGCTACTTAATGTACCTGGCTTCCATGGCTGGCCCCCTGCCAATTCCATACAGAGCTGTGGGTGATGTAAATGTGGTACTATCTTCATAGACATTGCGTAGTTAAAGGCACACAATCTTCTTGAAAGAATTACTCCATTATATTGACATTCTGTCAGCACATGATCTGTCTAATGCTGGAACAGAATTTTTGGTGAAAGCGTGCTCATCCATTATATTGCTTTTAAAGAAAATGTATATATAATAGCAAAAACAGATGGTCTAAACCATTTTATGTAGGAGTTAAAATTCTACTTGTTTGGTATTACCCGTGCACACATCAGATTTATGTCAGTTTGTTCTGTTTTGTGACATATCTATAAATCCCAGCCTTCATTTCTAAATGTCTTACCTTGTTTGCTACCATTGGATCCACCAGATTGTGCTTCACAAATAATGTTGGAGACAGTATACTTCAGTTTGTTGAGAGGTGTTTTGTGGTTTAGCCAAGCAAGTGTATCAAAATCTGAATTTTTTTCTTAGTTGATTTATTTTATCCATTTATACCATGCCAATTTACTTCACAGCATTTTACGGAGAACACTGAGCCAATCCATTCCTAACCTGAAGGTGATTAGTCAAATCAACCTACCAAATCCTGCATACATGTCAATACCAGTTTGGATAAAAGCCAGTTGACCTACCAACATGTTTTGGTTTGTTTCACAAAGAGTTTACATGGCTTTTGAGATTTTCCAAGACACTATGTAAATAAATACAATAACGGTACAAAAAAACAAAACAAAAAAAAAAACAGCTATGTGTACAGAGGTGCTACCATTCACGAAATGTACCAAGGGACAGCAATATAAAACATATAAGAAAAGGGTAGGCAGCAAAACTGTACCATGTGAAAGATTCTGTGTCCATAACAAAATGTAAAGGTGATGGTGCTGCCTATGTAGGATGCTCCTTGGTACCAGTTACAGACACAAGGCAGCTAAGGCACTGGAATGCAAAAAGAAAAGCAGAGGAAGCAAGTGCGCACTGAAAAAATACAAGGTAAGTAGGGTAAGATGTGACAGAGGAGAGGTGCTTGCCTGGTGTAGACAGAGAAGGTCAGGAAAATGGGAGGAGAGAGGGGATAGGATGTTTGGGAAGTTTCATGTGGGCCAAAGGTCCAAAGGCAAGAGGCTGCTGTGACTGGCTTTAGGTCAACAGTAGATATAAGGCCAACAGCAGATATAAATTCTACGGACTCACCAATGGTTGGACAATGGAGAGCAGTGGTAAAGGAAATTAATGATTTGGAACGATATTGTATTTCCGTTATCTTGTAAACCTGGCCGGTTGATGGGTCCTGAGGACAGGAGTTGAGAACCGGTGTAATGCCTAATATTCGTTTACCCATGATTTCCATGTCTAATGTGCATTGTTCATTGTTTGGATAATGGAATACGTTGTTTCCCCCTCTGTTTCACGATGTAGCTTATCCTTGTGGTGATTTGCATTTTGGGCTCTTCTGCAGGAGGCAATAAAAGTATAATAAAATCCAAGGTGGTAGTTATTGTAGTTAAAAATCAACCCACCACTGCTCAAGGAACCCATTGCAAGCTCCAGAGAAACCCTAGAGGTTCACGTAATTCTGGTTGGGAAAGGCTTGCCTACAAAATTGAAAGTCCTGACATAAAAACCCATACAGGACCAATCATTATTTTTAGGGGGTTGAGTTGGAGTTCCAGATCTGGCTGTAGGTAGGAACTGGTATACTAAATCATCATTCAGATAAAATTACAGTCTGCTAATAAAGGGTTCATGTAAGGTTACAAAGATATGTGGAAATTGAAGGTAGGTGTGACCATTTTTTGCTAGCAGTTGAATACCTGATTATAAATTGTTTGAATGATCGGTCCATTTCAAAACTCATATTTCAGTTTCATACAGATGCTGTAGAGATAAACCACCTGACAATTTCTTATATCTATTTTGATAGATACGATCAGCAATGGAGTTCCTCAATCTTCACACTTGCTGCACATTAAAAAAGGAGTATCACCCTTCATGCTTGATTTTTTAGAGGTGATAAAGCGACCACACGTAGGCAGGAACACCCATAATTCTCAGGCAGACATGGATATAATCATGATTTAACGTAGTGAGGTGCCTATCTATCCAAGACAAAGCTGACATAGTATCACTTTTGGGATAAACAGGCCCTTTAAATAAAATGAATCTTCTCAGTAAATATGGTTTTGGAATATTCAGAGACCATTCTTGAAGCATAGAATGATTTCAGGAATTCAGACGTAACAAGAGTCAGAACACAAAACTCTAATTCAATTACTGTAACCTGACAATGCTAACATTACAGTACAGTACACAAGGAATAAAAAACATTATATTCTAGAATCAAAACCATAAACGAGACTATGCAATTCCCCAGGCTAATTAAACCTATAAACAGAAGCCTCTCCCAGCTCTTAATCAAAACATTAAGTTGCATTTTTAAGACCCACCCGAGTCCATCAATTTTATTATTTTTCCACTTGAAGTAGAAATCAGCTAGGTCTACTGCAGATTATTTATTACTGGTTAAAAAAACACAACATTAGAGAAGGAAGTGATTGAGAAAGTATGGGGGTGTCATTTTATATTCCTGCCATGGAAAATAATTCAATCTTAAGGTTTAAAATGGAAACTATGTTAAACGTCTACATGGCTACGGAGAGAATGAAGCTGTATTTTATTACACAGGTTACATCTGACATTTTAAAAGTATTTATTTTCTAAAATAGTAACGTTTGACATTTCCTACTTTACCTTCATCCATGGGTTTGATGGACATTTATAAATATTAACTTTTTCAGCTGAAGATGTTTTATTAAAGTAGGTTTAAAATGAGATTAATAAGTTCTCTGAAATCTGATCTGGAAGCAATTAGCTGACTCTAACCATGAGATCCATTTTGCAGTGTGGGATAATAATATTTTGTTGGCTATTTTACAATGGATTGTTAAAAAATGGGATTTACTGCAGTTACTCCATACAATACACCATATTTCATTGTTTACCCCAAAAGTAAGTCTGTATTTGGAAAATGGTGTACTATATTAGTCGTTACAAAATCGCCATAATTATACAAGCAATCAAATAAGTGGGTAGTCCCCATTAGTGATAACTTAGAGGCGTTTCTTTAAAAGCAGTGGAATGGCTATACAGCTAGTTTAGTGCTGCCTAAAATAAAAATATGATGGTGTGTAGGAATCCAAAGTCAGCACAGCGCAATAAAAAGGAATTGCAAATTGTAAAGAAAAAAAAAAAGTCTGGGAGTTCTGTTTTCTATATTAGACAAGGAGAACTCTGCAGGATACCTCAGGTTGCATACCACTGTCTGCATTATAGGAATGTGCAGATGTGCAGGTGGTGATATACAGTTGTACTGCAAAGTACAGTCATCTGGAAAGTATTTACAGTGCTTCACTTTATCCAATTTTTTTGCCTTATTCCAGAATGGATAAAAAATGTGAACATTAAAGAAATTTGTTTGAAATCTTTGCACATTTGTTAAAAAACAAATGAAAAAAATCACATATACATAAGTATTCACAGCCGTTGCTCAATAGTTTGTTGAAGCACCTTTGGCACCAATTACAGCCTCCAGTCTTTTTAAGTATGATGCTACTAGCTTGGCACACCTATTTTGGCCAGTTTCTCACAGTTTTGTTTGCAGGATCTCTCAAGTTCCATTAGGTTGGATGGGGAGCGTCGGTGCACAGCCATTTTCAGATCTCTCCACAGATGTTCAATTGGGTGGAAGTCTAGAGTCCCGTAGCCACTCCTTTGCTTTCTTGTCTGTGTGCTCCAGTCTGAGGTCCAGAGCACTCTGGAGTAGTTTTTTTTATCAAGGATGTCTCTATACTTTGCTGCTTTCATCTTTCCCTCGAACCTGACTAGTCTCCCAGTTCCTGCCACAGAAAAACATCCCCACAGCATGATGCTGCCACCTCCATGCTTCACTGTAGGTATGGTACTGGCAGGTGATAAGGGTGCCTATTATACTCCAGACATGACACTTGCCATTCAGGCCAAAGAGTTCAATCTTTGTTTCATGAGACCAGAGAATTTTATTTCTCAGAGTCGGAGAGTCCTTCAGGTGCCTTTTGGCAAACTCCAGGCCGACTGTCATGGCTTCCATCTGGCCATTCTAACATACAGACCTGATTGGTGGAGTGCTACAGAGATGGTTGTTATTCTGGAAGGTTCTGCTCTCTCCACAGAGAAACACTGGAGGTCTGTCAGAATGACCATTGCGTTTTTGGTCACCTACCTGACTAAGACCCTTTTCCTCCAATTGCTCAGTTTGGCCAGGTGGCCCGCTCTATATAGACAAGTGCGTGCCTTTCAAAATCATTTCCAATCAACTGAATCTACCACAGGTGGACTCCAATCAAGTTGTAGAAACATCTCAAGGATGGTCAGTGGAAACAGGATGCACCTGAGCTCAATTTTGAGTGTCATGGCAAAGGCTGTCAATACTAATATACATTTAGTATATAGATTTCAAACAAACTTCTTTCACACTGTCATTATGGGGCATTGTTTGTACAGTAAAATAATGAATGTAATCCATTTTGGAATAAGGCTGTAACATAACAAAATGTGGAAAAAGTGAAGCACTGTGAATACTTTGCCGAGGCAGTGTATAATGGAGAGCAAATAAGGTGTCATTTTTTGAAACTGCGGTAAAATACCGCAATTCAGTTCTCAGGCATTCTCAGAGGAGATGGCTCTCCTCTCTTGGCTCTCCTCTCTCACATCGAAATTCAGAAGGAATACCATCGGAGAAAAAGAGAACATGCTCCCTATCTAAACTCAGATGGAATTCATCTGAATTTCCGATGGAATTACTCCGATAGGGCATACACACGGTCGGAAATTTCAGATGAAAAATGTCTGATCGTGTGTACGGGGCTATAGTCGTGCACTCCACAAATCTGGCCTTTATGGAAGAGTGGCAAGTAGAAAGCCACAGTTGAAAGAAATCCATCAGAAGTCCCATTTGCAGTTGGTGTTCTGGTCAGATGTTCTGGCCATAAAGCAAAATACTAATGTGTGGCGGAAAACTAATACTGCACATCTGGTCAGAGTTGATGGGAAGATGGAAGCCAAATACAGGGAAATCCTGTTTCTTCTAAGATCAGTCCATCCGATGAGAACGGTCTAAATCGGTTAAAAAAACAAAGCATGGGTCGACTTGATTCTGAGCATGCGTGGATTTTTAACCGATGGTCGTGCCTACTAACGATCGGTTTTGACCTATCGATTAGGAATCCATCGGTTAAATTTAAAGCAAGTTGGCTTTTTTTTTAACCTATGAGGCCCACACACGATCGGTTTTGACCGATGAAAACGGTCCATCGGACCGTTGACCTCTGTTTAACCTATCGTGTGTACGAGGCCTAAGAGTCTGCAAAAGACTTGACACTGGGGCGGAGGTTCACCTTCCAGTAGGACAACGACCCTAAACATACAGCCAGAGTTACAATGGAATGGTTTAGATCAAAGCATATTCATGTGTTGGAATGGCCCAGTCAAAGTCCAGACCTAAATCCAATTGAAAGTCTGTGGCAAGACTTGAAAATTGCTTTTCACAGACACTCTTCATCCAATCTGACAGAGCTTGAGCTATTTTGCAAAGAATAATGGTCAAAAATCTCACTCTCTAGTGATGGTGGAGACATCCCCAAAAAGTATTGACTTTGAAAATTTGAAAACTATTTATCATTTTCATTGCACTTCACAATTATGTGCCACTTTGTCTTGGTCGATTACATAAAATCCCAATAAAATACAATTCAGTTTTTGGTTGTCAAAATGTGGAAAATTTCAAGGGGTGTGAATAATTTTTCACTGTACACGGACTTTACGAATGTTATGTCCGCTCTTGGCCCCTACATCTGTAAATATGCTATTGGAATGCAGCCATTGAAATCAGGGTGAAAACATGCTAATTACCATTGCATCTAGTCCCATTGCTGAATGTCTACCAATGAATATTCCCTAAAGGGGATTGCTCAGCAAGCAATCAGAAGTTGGAATAGTAAAAACAGATATTGATTTATTAATGCTGATTTTCTTCCAGCATGAGGAAACAGTGCTCCTTCCCACATACGTCAGGGTGTGGTGGGGTGTGAATCCCATATTGGGACATGCATACTGCAATGTAAGCATAATGGTTTATGTCTGTGTTATGTCTAATAGTTTTGACAGTTGATTACATCAATACAAAAGAAAAAGAGAATCTCTTCAAGCAGTCATAATAGCCACCCCCAAAATGTGATCTCCTTATTTTGTGTGAGTGCCGCTATCTATGTATTATATACTGTACCTGCTTTGAAATGTGACTACATTTTCCCTGCGCCATTCGTTTCTTCATATGGTATGTTTCTTCCCTTCTGGTAAATGCTTTAATTAAAAAAAAAAATGTATATGCACGCTTGGAGCAAACACCATCTAAAGCTGCTAAAAACTGTACTATAATACTAAGTACTAATATAAATGTGCTTGTCAACACAAATACATATAAAAAATATATATATATATATATATATATATATATATATATATATATATATATATATATATATATAAAACAGCTTACTATGTCATTAGGCATTCGTCAGAAACAGGCTGCACAACGGCGGGTTCTGTCACCCGCTGTGGCCAGTACCATGTGATCGCTGTGACCAATCACAGCAGATCACATGACAATTGGATGGCTTCCATTCATGCCATTCATTCTGTACTATTGTGTTGATCTCTGTGATTGGTCACAGTGATCACATGTTACAGACAGGACCAATCGCTGCCCATCTTTATCATGCGATTAGCTTTGGCTAATCACAGCTAATCACAATAGTACACACTAAATGAATGTATTGCACAAATATAATCTGAAAGCTTGTGAAAGCTTCCTCCGCTCTTAGCAATATTTAATAGTACCTGTTGCTAGATGTTCTTCTGAAGTATTGGAGTGTCTGCACCCATTGGGACCCCCTTTAACGCCTTATCTTCTAGATACAATGCTTTAATTTTGCCAGATTTGTTGCAGTGTCTTTAATATTGTCCTGCACTTTTAGAGTACATTTGCATTGGGTTGCTATTCCAGTACAGAATACTGTCCAGTGTGCCTGGTTCACACCACTGTGTTGCACTACTTGAACTACTTTTTTTCAGCTCACCACAGCTTAGCTTGGGGTACCACCTTGCATTGCATGGTGGACAACTGGACTTTATGAAATGTCTGTGCAAACAAACATAATTTTAATAAAAGAGGGAGTTGTACAGCAAGTCCATGGCATAAAACAAACAAAACATCTGCTCATCTGAGCCATTAACTAAGCTCAAGTGAGTTCCTAACTAATAGGTTCTCCAAACAGTCAGCACTTGTACCTTTAGTATTCTTTCAGTACTCAGCGTTTTCACCCAGCTGCAGAGAGAGAGAGAGAGAGAAGGAGCCTCCAAGCTCCAGGACTCAGATCAGAACTTATATCAGAATATATCAGAATGTACACACACACTATATTGCCAAAAGTATTGGGACTCCTGCCTTTAATTGCATCCCAGTCTTAGTCCGTAGGGTTCAATATTGAGTTGGCCCACCCTTTGCAGCTATAACAGCTTCAACTCTTCTAGGAAGGCTGTCCACAAGGATTAGGAGTGTGTCTATGGGAATGTTTGACTATTCTTCCAAAAGCGCATTTGTGAGGCCATGCACTGATGTTGGACGATAAGGCCTGGCTCGCAGTCTCTTCTCTGATTCATCCTAAAGGTGTTCTATCGGGTTGAGGTTAGGACTCTGTGCAGGCCAGTCAAGTTCCACCACCCCAAACTCACTCATCCATGTCTTTATGGACCTTGCTTTGTACACTAGTGCACAATCATGTTGAAACAGGAAGGGGACATCCCTAAACTGTGCTCACAAAGTTGGGAGCATGAAATTGTCCAAAATTTCTTGGTATGCTGACCCCTTAAGAGTTCCTTTCATTGGACCTAAGGGGCCATTCCTTACCCCTGAAGAACAACCCCACACCATAAAGGTCCATAAACACATGGATGAGTGAGTGTGGGGTGGAGGAACTTGACTGGCCTGGTATTGTGCTCCTTAAAAACAAAAAACAACCAATTTTTCCAGAGGAGCCTGTATTTCTCCTGAGGTTACCTGTGGGTTTGTTCGGTATCCCGAACATTTCCTGTGGCAGTTTTGGCTGAAATGTTTCTTGATCTACCTGACCATGGCTTGGTTTCAAGCGATCCCCCAAATTTTACACTTCTTATTAAGTTATTGAACAATACTGCCTGGCATATTCAAGGCTTTGGATATCTTTTATATCCTTTTCCTTCTTTGTATAGTTTAATTACCTTGTTACGCAGGTCCTTTGACTGTTCTTTTCTACCTCCTTATGGCTTAGTGTCTAGATCCATGTGAGAGCTAAAAAACTCATTAACTATTTATACACAGACACTAATTGTGATTTAAAAAGCCACAAATGTGGGAAATTAACTTTTAATTAACCTTTAATTGGCATTTTAACCCGTGTGACACTTTCTGTGTCTGTTGTTGGGTGATTTCTGTTATCATTATGATTTAAAAATGATCCAAAAAATTATGTGATAATAAATGGCTTCATGTGATTGCTATCCTTATATAAAAGACAGTTTTTTTGCATGATGGGTCATATTTTCAATATTAATTCCAAAATGTCACAATTTCTGCCAGGGTGTGCTAACTTTTGAGCACAACTGTGTGTGTGTGTGTGTGTGTGTGTATATATATATATATATATATATATATATATTGTGGCAAAGTCACTTGGCTTTTAACAGAAATAGCGATAAATGCAGTGTAGACAAGTCACTGGTCTTTAACTGGTTGCCGACCGCCCGCCGTCATATTACTGCTGGCACTGCTGGGCGAGAGCACTTAGCTCTACGTCCTATCTTTTTCGGCCACTAGGGGGCGTGCGCGCACCGCCGGCGGCCCGTGCGCGCGCCCCCCGCACGCCACCGAGTCCCACGCGCGTGCCCGGCAGGCGCGATCGCCGCCGGGCACGCGCGCGCGTTCGTTACAGAGCGGGGAACGGGAGGTATGTGTGTAAACACATTCCGCTCGTTCCTGTCAGCGGGGGAAACGCTGATCTCCCGTTTATACGATGTATGAACGGAAGATCAGCGATTCCCCCTAGTGAGTCAACCCCCCCATACAGTTAGAACACACCAGGAACATACTTAACCCCTTCCCCGCCCCCTAGTGTCAACCCCTTCACTGCCAATGGCATTTTTATAGTAATCCAATGCATTTTTATAGCATTGATCGCTATAAAAATGCCAATGGTCCAAAAAATGTGTCAAAAGTGTCCGATGTGTCCGCCATAATATCGCAGTACCGAAAAAAAACGCTGATCGCCGCCATTACTAGTAAAAAAAAAAATATTAATAAAAATGCCATAAAACTACCCCCTTTTTGTAAACGCTATAAATTTTGCGCTAACCAATCAATAAACGCTAATTGCGATTTTTTTTTACGAAAAATATGTAGAAAAATACGTATCGGCCTAAACTGAGGAAAAAAAATGTTTTTTTATTTCTTTTTTGGGGATATTTATTATAGCAAAATGTAAAAAATATTGCATTTTTTTCAAAATAGTCGCTCTATTTTTGTTTATAGCGCAAAAAATAAAAATCACAGAGATGATCAAATACCACCAAAAGAAAGCTCTATTTGTGGGAAAAAAAGGACGCCAATTTTGTTTGGGAACCACGTCGCACGATCGCACAATTGTCAGTTAAAGCGACGCAGTGCCGAATCACAAAAAGTGCTCTGGTCTTTGGACAGCAATATGGTTCCGGGGCTAAAGTGGTTAAACAGGAATAGCAATAAATACGACTTTATTGTATTCAACAAAAATAATACAAATAAAAAGGCCTACTCCAACTTAGGAGGCTAAGTAAACAGTAGTATCCCTCACTACATCTTACTGGAGGAATCTTCCCCTAGTCCACATTGCATTGGCTCAGGAAGGTTGGGGCATCTCGCCCTGACATGTCCTTTGGCACCACACTCAAAACAAGTTATAAACATAGCTTCTAAGAGAGGGCAAATTGTATACCACATGCATAAACAAAAAGTTAACTTGCTTTTTCTGCAAGAAACCCATTTTCAGACTAACTCCCTTTCCACTTGCCCCAGCGGACAATTCAATCGGTGGTTCCATAGTACTAATCCAGAACAAAAGACAAAAGGAGTTTCTATTGCTTTCCACAAGACCCTGCCTATTGAATTAATTGATGACATGGCAGATCCCCAGGGAAGGTACGTTTTTGTCAAGTTTTCCCTGTTGGGAATAAAATT
The DNA here is from genome assembly GCA_029574335.1 of Rana kukunoris. Taxonomy (NCBI): domain Eukaryota; kingdom Metazoa; phylum Chordata; class Amphibia; order Anura; family Ranidae; genus Rana; species Rana kukunoris. Next base: position 376,351,139 of record CM056051.1, read on the forward strand.
CACGGTGGCAAATATATACCTGCCAAACACTAATCAATGTCAAACAGCAATGAGATTCTTGGAAATATTGACTGTTTTTATGGAGGGGAGACTCATTCTGGGGGGCGATTTTAACCTTCCAATGGACCCGCAATTAGATACTTCTTCATTAAGAACTGCGGTCTCAGTATCTAGGTTGAAGAAGTTGAAGTGTACTCTTTAAGACCATCACTTAATAGATGTATGGAGGATATTGTATCTTAAATCAAGAGATTATACATACTTCTCAACGGCCCATCAATCCCATAGTCGAATTGACAATTTTTTGTGGACCATAATTGTCTTGACTGGTCACCAACATGCGATATTGGTACAATGGTTTGGTCAGACCATGCACCTCTGTTTTTGAAGCTGAATATCCCCTCGGTCCCACTTAGAGAATGGACGTGGCGATTAAATGATACATTATTAGAAAATCTAGAATGCTCTACTTATATAGTGGAAACTATCTCTAACTTCTTGTCAGACCATGCCCTTGATTCCACGGCACTTTCCACTCAATGGGAGGCGATGAAAGCAGTCTTGAGAGGGTCTTTTATCCAATTAGGCGCTCGAATGAAAAAGAAGCGATCAGCAGATATTACAAAGGCGGTCCAAAAGCTTAGAACCTTAGAGACAGAACATAAGAGAGTAAATACGTCAGAATCTCTGTTGGAGGCTGCTTCAGCGCGGACCTGCCTGCGCAACCTTTATGAATCCTCTGCGCGCACGTATTCAAATAAAGTAGCGCTATATCAATACAAACTTCGTGATACTGTAAGTGTGGAAAGTCGTTGGCTAGGTCCCTAAATACACATCAGACACCTACTTTTATCTTAAAGCTTCAGGGTCCAAATGGTGAAATAATATCCTCACCCTCTTCAATTATGAAAACATTTAGCGATTTTTTCCAGTCTTTATATAATATACCCCCACACCAAATTCTTAGTCTATCTGATAATGAAGAGGATAAGGTAACATCCTATATAGCAGATACCCCGTTATCTACTTTGGAGGAAAATATAGTAGAACATTTGGAAACCTTAATCACTGAAGAGGAGGTTGCTAAGGCTATTGCAAACACCCCAGGGGGTAAAAGTCCAGGCCCCGGTGGCTTTACGCCGAAACTTTATAAGCATTTTTGTCCCCTTCTTACTCCCTTTTTGACTCGGGTATTTAACTCCATAGCGAATGGATCTACCTTTTCGAAACAAACGCTGGAAGCACATATCTCACTCATCCAGAAACAAAATAAAGATCTTTCGTTATGCGCGAATTATAGACCAATATCTTTAATTGGGGTAGATGTAAAGATTTTTTCTAAGATTCTAGCTAGCTGCCTACAGCCACTACTGCCTCAACTAATTTATCTAGACCAGGCTGGCTTTGTCAGCGGTCGAGAGGCAAGAGACAATACGCTTAAAGCCCTCCTGTTGACAGATTATGCCCGCACTCAAGATATCCCTCTTTGCTTGTTAATGGTTGACGCCGAAAAGGCGTTCGACCGTGTTAGCTGGAAGTTTTTACAAGCCTCTCTTCTACAGATATGGTAACAAGGATTATGTCCCTATATCAATCACCTTCAGCTAGAATTAGGGTGAACGGATCGTTGTCTTCTGCTATGCCTATTTCTAATGGAACGCGTCAGGGATGTCCTCTTTCACCATTATTATATGTTATAACAATGGAAAACCTTGCAAATGCACTGCGACAAAATGAAAACATAACGGGCATCCAGGTAGGCCCTTTACATGAAAAATTGTCTCTTTTTGCAGACGATCTATTATTATTCGTAACAAAAACACATATTTCTTTCCCATCTATTCTTTTAGAATTTCAGAGATTTGGTGAAGTTAGCAATTTTAAAGTTAACTGTAATAAATCAGAACTTCTCAATATATCCCTACACAAGCAAAAATGAAGCGAATATTGAAGAATTTTCCATTTAGGACTTGTATCTTAGCGTCAACAGCACAACTATACTCCTTAAATTTTCTTCCGATGCTCAATAAAATCCAAACGACATTGACATCTTATGCATTTAAGAAACTATCATGGTTTGGTAGAATTAATACCCTTAAGATGGATATACTCCCTCGTCTTCTATATTTGTTCCAAACTGTCCCAATCCATCTCCCGGCTGTATATTTCCGCAAAATTCATCCGTTATTTTCTAAGTTTATATGGAAATCAGCCCAGTCAAGAATTAGTTTTGGCATTTTATCCCTTCCAAAAAACAAAGGCGGAGTAGGGGTACCAGATGTTTCTATATATCATAAAGCAATTCTATTAACACGTATTATTGACTGGTTTTACCACTCCGCATCCAAGTTATGGGTTCAACTGGAAGGTCACATGAATCCTATAGATTTATGTGCCCTCCCTTGGACTTAGTTTATTCTAAGAAAAGGTCTCTCGATACCAGTAGATCTCACCAGACAAACACTGTACATATGGGATCGTTTGATACCCATTTATAAAATATCAAAACAACTGAGCCCTATGACCCCCTTTTTTGGAACGCCAGACTTCTTACCAGCTTTACACTCAACTACGTTCGGGCCTTGGTACAAACAGGAACATAGAAGAATTGTTCAAGTTTTTCAGACAGATTCGCTATCATTAGCAGATTCTTCATCAACAAAGACCGCTCATACACCGGCGCCTTGGTTACAGAGACATCAAGCTTCAGGCTATATACTATCAATTATTTCAAAACCAGATATTTATGCTGAACCAACTGCATTTGAATCCTTGCTTCTGCAAGAAGAACCAATAAGACATGCGATCTCGGTAGTATACTCTATTCTCTTGTTATCAATACGCTCAGATCTCCCTCTGTTTACACGGAAGTGGGAAAAAGAACTCCAAGAGAATATAATTTTATCAGATTGGCAAAAAAGTTTCATTTTGACTCATGGGACGTCAACAGATACAAGAACGCAAGAAAAGGCGTATAAGGTGGTGAGTAGATGGTATAGATGCCCCTCTACCATGCATAAAATTAACCAGGATATATCTGATATCTGTTGGCGATGTCATGAGTCAAGGGGTAACTTACTACATATCTGGTGGGATTGTCCTTCAGTGAGAAGGTTCTGGAAACAAATTTTTGACCTCTATGGTAAACTAGGAGATATACCAATCTGTGCATCACCCAGAGTGGCTCTCTTAAACATGATCCCAGGTCCCCTAAAGAAAGCAAATGAGGATGTGCTCAGGTACTTTATCGCAGGAGCTAAAGCAGTTATTCCGCGATATTGGAAAACAAGGACAGTACCTTCCCTGGGGGAATGGGCAATGGAATTGGACCTTATTAAAGATCTGGAGGGCCTGCTGGCATGGGAATTAGGAAGGGAAGAGCAATACTCCCATACATGGTCTGTATGGTCCAAATTCTGAAAATCAGACGAGTTCCCTATTTGGGTTAAAGGGCACCTTACTGGGGTGTAGCTATGGTGGAGGGAATATCCTTCCCCCCCCTTTTCTTTTTCTTTTTTTTTTCTCTTTTTCTTTTTACCTCTTCTCTTCTTTTCTCCCCCTTTTTTTTTTCTTCTTCCTTCTCTCTCTGATTATTTTTCGTTGCTAGGAGAGGGTTATGTATTGTGGATCTGTAAAATTGTATAATGTATTCAACTAGTATAAACAGACAGTCATTATATATGTATACCTGTAGGATATAGGGGAAACCCCTGTAAGATGAATATATAAAACAATAAAATAATATTGTAACAAAACAAGTTATGGAGTTTCTCCTAGGGTGGTCCTCTTTCGCAGGGTTTTGACTTCTAGAGTCTGTTTTGAAAAAATGGGCTCCTGATCCGAAGTCTGCTTCCAATCCACTCCTCCGGTCTCCCGATCTCTGTATTTTCCCGGGCAACCTAGTGAGAGATCGGTCCAAATTTTTGGTAGACAGATACCGCTCCACTTGTGTGACCATGCTATCACAGTCCAGGGGGTTTACCTGAGTGACCCACTCCTGGAGGCCATTTGCAAGCTCTCTCACGTAACAGTCAAGTACAAGCGTTTCTATGATCTGTGCAGGGGTTTGAATGTCTGGTTTGTGCCACTTCCGAGTCAGATGAATTAAGTCAAACATCTGGGATCTTGGTGCTTTTCCTTCCTTGAACCTCCAGTTGTAGAAACGCTGGGCCCTCACTGTGGCAGTCACCCCTATGCGGGCCAGGATCTCTGCTTTCAGTTTGGGATAGTCTGCAGCTGCCTCCTCATCCAGGTCAAAATAGGCTTTCTGTGCTTCTCCCAGGAGGAAGGGTGCAATGATTCCAGCCCACTGTTCTGGAGGCCAGCCTTCTCGGGTGGCGGTCTGTTCGAACGCCAGCAGATAATCTCCACATCATCATCTGGGGTCATTTTCTGCAGACAGCTGCTTGCACGTATTTGGCTTACCCCCCTTGCTGGTGGGTTAGGAGACCCTTGGGCAGTCATCTGATCCAGGGTTGCTTTGAGAATAGCATGGTCTGACTTTTGTGAGTGAGTGAGTGAGTGAATAACTTGTATAGCGCTATACATGCAAACTAAATCGCCTCAAGGCCCTTTCCATCCGGTGTCGTCCTGATCGTTCAGAAGAGGTGGGTCTTAAGCTTCTTCCTGAAGGCCCGATGCAGATGTCTGTTGGTAGAGCGTTCCATAGCCGTGGTCCTTGGACTGCAAATCTTCGTTCTCCCTTTGATTTGTAGTTGTATTTGGGGATGTGGAGGAGGTTTTGGTTAGATGATCGGAGAGTGCGATGGGTGGTTTAATGCTTTATTTTCTCGCATAAGTATTGAGGAGCCTTTCCTTGTGTGCATTTATGGGTGAGGCAGAGGGTCTTAAATGTGATCCGATCCTTTACTGTTAGCCAATGAAGGGCGCTCAGGGATGGGGTGATGGATTCCCAGGGTTTCTTTCCTGTTACCAACCTGGCGGCTGTGTTCTGAATGAGTCTGCGCAGTAGGCGGAGAAGGTGGTGGGATCCGCTGACTACTGATCCTATTTGCGCATTCCATCGACATCTTAGATTCAAAGGTTACTCCAAGGCTTCTGACCTTGGTACTTGGGGTGATGATCTGTCCAAGGATGGTGGGTGGTGTCCATGATGTCCTAGCTTTCGTCTTTCGGTTTGCGTGGAGGAGAAGTAGTTCTGATTTTGATCCGTTAAGTTTGAGGGAGCTCTCAGTCATCCATTCGTCGATCAATGCCAGGCATTTTTCTAATCCATGATATCGGTCGTTTTTATCAGTGATCCAAAAGTAGAGTTGAGTGTCATCCGCATAGGAGTGGTAGCACAAATCTTGCTCACTGATGATTTTGAGGAGTGGGCGGAGGTAGATGTTGAAGAGCATGGGTTTTTTGCTTCAGTCAAAACCTCAATCTGCAAAGCCAGGAGCCTGTTGGTCTCTTGTTACGCTGCAGCTGAGGCAGCTACCTGTCTATTAGTCTCTTGCTGCACGGAGGCACGGAGGCAGCTTGTATCAGGGCTTTCACAATATCTTCCATTTTCTGGGTCCTGCACCTTTAAGGCCACTGTAACAAATTGGCCGATACAACAACGAACATCCCACTTCTGACACCACATGTGGCAAAGTCATTTGGCTTTTAACAGAAATAGCGACAAATGCAGTGTGGACAAGTCACTGGTCTTTAAACAGGAATAGCAATAAATCCGGCTTTATTGCATCCAACAAAAATAATACAAATAAAAAGGCCTACTCCAACTTAGGAGGCTTAGTGTCCCTCACTACATCTTACTGGAGCGGCTATTCCGACCTCCAGTATAAACAAACAAAACGACAGTCCGATATAAACAATTGTTTCTGACAGACCTTATTCCTCAGATATACAGACAGTCTCCAGTCTGTCCATCCAGCGCAGCCTGGATCTCACTCTGAGCTCTCACTCCCCAGTCACTATCAGGTGTAGGCTACTTAATAGGGAGAGAGAGGAGGTTTACCTGTTGGGCCAGGGTTAACCCTTTCCAAGAAAGGGAAAGCTGCCCTTTCCAACCTCTCGCTGACATACATAGAGTCGTGTAGCCTGTCACAATATATATATATATATATATATATATATATATATTAGGGCTGGGGAAATTAAAGATTAATTCCTCGATTAATATTTAATTTTTTTGATCGATCAAAATTCTTGACGTCACTGGACAGTGAGACTTACCCTGCTGGATGCGAGTAAACTGCACCCATTGGATTGAGGTACCTTTGCATCTGTGGAGCAGGAGGATGCATCAGGTTCCATCAGGGAAAGGGGGCAAAAATAACCATTGTTTTCCTGTCCTAAGCAGTTTTGTGCAGAGAATTCTTTGTGTATCGGCAACATCTGTTCTGTGCGAAAGACTGTTCAGTTCTTCAGGTATATTGTCAATAAAATGCGATCATGTCTGCTTCCAGAAAATGTAAAAACTCTGGTATGTCTGCGTGACTGGCTAAAGTGATGCCTACTTGCCTCCTATAAAGTGACTGACAGTCAATATACTAGATACGTTTTATAGTTAAAGTTAAACTAACTTTCTACGTTTTTCTTAAAGTTTAATAAGAAAAAATTACTTACGTCGGTGCTACAGTTTGAATTTAAAATGTATTTGTGTGAACTGTGAAGTTAAGTCATGGATTGTGGAAACTAACTAGTGTCGGGTGATTGTATATAGTGTATACCACATTTACCACTGACTAATGCAGAGTTGCAATGCAAGGAGATCAGCTAAAAATAGTTGGATCTGTATGTGCGTTCTAATAATGAAAATTAGTCGATTAATTTTTTTTTTTTTTTAAACGATTATTCAAACACGAAAATTGTAATCAGTAACAGCCCTTATATATATATATATATATATATATATATATATATATATATATATATATATATATATATATATATATATATATTTCTCTAGTCATAGTTTCTGTGTTCTTATATATAAAGAAGAATCAGGCACACTGGTTTTCTGAGCAGTTTAGCACAGTCTCCTGTGACGTGACATGCTGTGACAGGTCTATAGGCGACAGACAACACTTTGAGCCAGCTGGATAAGGGCTGTAAGCCAACAAGGTCATTCACACCCATCATTTGCACAGTAGAAAGTATTTGGAATTGTTTCCCTAATCTGACAGCGCTGAATCGCTTTATATTTCTTAAGGTGGAGACAATTTTGTTGGCAAGCTCTGTGCATTTTTGAGGAACCATCAATCACACATATAACTACAGCTGGTCATGTAGCAGTTTCTGAGGCCAAGATGTGATATAGGGGTTAAAAAACAACTGTAGGCTTGGCTCATTCTTGTAGCCCTCCATCAGAGTGGGAAAGCATAATGTTTATTTTCATGTCCCAGGCGGTGGAATGAAAGGAAATGGGTAATTGTGGACTGGTCTGGACCCATCCTCTCCCTAAGTGTTTTGGCTGTGGTTGTTGTGCGTTATCTCTGTTCATGCACAGCGGCAGAATGACCTGAATCACAGTGAAAGGTGGAGTGGGCAATAGGACTCTTAGAGCTGGATTTGTGAGAAGAAAAACAAAGATACTTTTATATTCATCAGTACCAGACTGAGCGTCACACACAGGCATAATTCTTCACTTGTCAGATGACATAATCATTGTTCTAACAGGGACAATCTGGCTTGTTTAGTAAGACAGAAAACAATTTGCAAAGTGCAGTAACCCATTACGGTCAATCAGGATTAATTTTTTACTGATTTAAACTATCATCGTATTCAACATCATAAATTAATGTAGAGATTTGTCAATCCTGGGCTTTCAATACATGGCAACTCTTAAAAATCAACTAATGCTTGGGCACAAAAAAAAAACCTCACCAGTCTCTTACAAAAAAAACAAAACTGTTTTGTCTGCTATACTTATCATATTTCTGCAGGGGGTGCTCCAACTGAGTGAGGGGGACCTGAGCCTGAAGTTAGATTTTAAGTCACAGCCATATAGGAGGATGTTAGGCCGCGTACACACGAGGGGATATGTCTGCTGAAAACGGTCCGATGGACCGTTTCAGCAGACATCTCCGCTCGTGTGTATGGGCTAGCGGACAGATTTGTCCACCCGACAGATTTCAAAGCAAGCTTTGAAATCTATCCGGTGGGGATCTGTCCGCCCGACATGTCTGCTGGTTAGTACACTTACCAGCAGACATGTCGTCCCCCACCGCCGCCGCGCCGCTGCCGAATGGATTCGGCGCATGCGCGGAAGTGTTTTACTTCCTGGTGCGGTGACGTGGCGGTGACGCGGCGGCGTCAACGTCACCGCCGCGTCACGCCACGTCACCGCGCCGTCCGGCGGCGGGGAATTTGATCCGATGGTGTGTACACGCCATCGGATCAAACTCCCGATCGGACATATCCGATGGAAATGGTCCGCGGACCGTTTTCATCGGATATGTCCGATCGTGTGTACGCCGCCTTAGGGTTCTCCTTAAGGTAACAAACAAACGTGGTGCAAAGTATTCTTTGATGCTGGAGGCTCTCTCTGAATGGGGAATATCAGTCGGGCAGTGTGTCTATGAGGTGGTGTATAGGTATTCAAAAGGAAACCAATCAGGGCATGTCCTGGCTATGGAGGAGTGAGGACGTGAGTCACTGCAGCTCCGTCTCACCGCCGCACTATACCACTGATACGGGGAGAATCTTACCCCATCCGTCGCTGCAAAATGTCCCAGAGGAACCGGGCATCCTCACAGCCACCGAGGACCGACCGTACCAGGCAGGGCCGACTCGATTTTTTCGCTGGGAACGACGGACGTGGCCACGAGGCTCCCAAGATGGCGCCGACGGGGAAGGCCTCAAAAACCTCCAAAGCCTCCCAGAACGCTCGGTCTTAGCCGCCGACCAACTCTCCTGTACCATCCCCTGGATCGGTGAGTGACTCGCTGCCCCTGGCCTCGCCTAGATCCTCCCTGAGCAGGGATGATGACCTTGCAGTCCCTGATCCCCTAGATGATGTGGACATCAGATGCCATATTTGGTCTCTCCCCACCAAGGCTGACCTGGAGCGTTTTGCTGACAGGATAGAGAAAGCCCTCAAGGAGGACATTGCACAGCTTAAAGCTGACACATCACATGGGGGGAAGGATGGAGTCCCTGGAACAGAAGTTCGAAGAGACCCTCCCTGTTATCTCCATGCTCCAGGATAAATGTGCTGCACAAGATCGCCAGATTGAGGCCTTGCTGTGCCAGTTAGACGACATTGAGAACCGCAGCTGCAGGGCTAACATTAGGATAAGGGGCCTGCCTGAGGCCACCGGTGCTAGAGACACTATTCCTACTCTGGAGGGTGTCTTTAAGGAGATACTGGGGCTACCGACGACCGCTGTCATTGAAATTGATCGGGCGCATATGGCCTTAAAACCCCCCTCCCAAGACGTGAACAACCCCAGGGACATTATCTGCAAGCTCCACAAATATACGCTAAAGGACCGCATTATGCAAAAAATGCGTGGTAAACCCTATTTTGACTTTGATGGTGCCCGTCTGGCTTTCTACCTAGATATTTCCAGATGCACTCTCATGCAGCGCAGATCGCTTCGCCCCCTCCTAACGGACCTGTCGTCTGGCACGCATAGGGCCTGGACATGAAGGTTGAACAACAATCTACTGGACGATGTTGGGGTGGTAAAGGATATGACAGACACTTTGACCCACTTCTTTAATGAAAACTCGAGAGACGGGAAGCCCACAGGGCTGATATCTCATGGCACCAGACTTAAACGGGAGAGGAGGGCAGACTTCCTGAGGGTGCATACTGCCCTCGGGAAGGCTGAACTGCGACATAAGGTGAACGGGACTCCAGAGGCCCTGAAGGAGTTGACCGAACTGTGAGAACTATTCCTGTGCCTTCTTGACCGCCAAACTCGTAAAAATGTTGTTACATGGCCCACAAGTATTACGAACACGGGAACAAATGCGGGCGGATGCTGGCGTGGGCTCTTCGGAAGAAACACGCGTTGTCCTACGTGCAAAAACTCAGTTCCCCCTCAGGAGACTTGACTGTACACTCCTCAAAAATAGCCGCAGGGTTCCGAGTCTATTATGCCGCTTTTTATAACTTGGGTTCAGAACTTCACCCTACCACGCATTAAGCTAGGCAACGCGCGATTCGGGAATACCTAGACTCGGCCGGCCTTCCTCCCCTCTCGGGCGATCAGTCTGTGACTCTGGAGCTCCCGATCACGGCGGCTGAGCTTGGGGCCACGGTGGAGTCCTTGCCCAATGGGAAGAGTCCTGGCCCTGACGGGTTTACCAAGACGTACTATAAGACTTTCCCCACCCACTTATCGGCCCCCATGTGCAAATACTTTAATTCTCTGGCAAGAGGCAATGACGTCCCTTATGAGGCCCTCTTGGCTCACATAACTGTGATCCCTAAAGAGGGCAAGGACCCCACTGTCCCTCAGAGCTACTGCCCCATCTCTCTTCTTAACTTGGGCGTAAAACTCCTGGCAAAAATCCTAGCGAATAGACTTAAACACCTACTGCCAGGGATTGTCCATCCTGATCAAACAGGTTTTATAGTAGGCAGGGAGGCTAGAGATAATTCCCTCAGAGCTGTCCAGCTTATCCACTGGGCCAGAACCCGTCCGACTCCCCCATCTTATATAATCCTCTCCACCGACGCGGAAAAGGCCTTTGACCACGTGGACTGGCCATACCTCCTATCGGTACTGCGCTCTATCGGGTTAGGCCCGCGAATGTTAGCATCGATCCAAGCCCCGTATTCTACACCTTGCGCTCAGGTTAAGGTGAATGGCACCCTCTCCTCTAGGTTCCCCATCAGGAACGGTACGAGGCAGGGATGCCCCCTGTCGCCCCTCTGGTTCGCCTTGGTACTGGAACCTTTACTGCGAATGGTGAGAGCCAACCACGATATTAGAGGCCTGACAGTAGGAAACACGGAACATAAACTTTCGGCATATGCCGGCGACGTCTTATTCCACCTTTCAGACCCATTACTCTCATTACCCGTTCTGATAACAGAACTAAAGCGCTTCGGGCCCTCTCCAATTTTAAAATTAACCTTACGAAATCGGAAATTCTCCCTATTTGCCTACCCTCCCGTTTAGCCTCTAGCCTTAAAGCTGCCTTTCCCTTTGCCTGGGCAACGTCGTCCCTACGCTATCTAGGGGTTCAGCTCACGGACCGATTTTACACCCTTTATGCTGCTAACTACCCCCCTTTACTGGCCGCCGTTAAAAGAGACCTCTCGCAGTGGACGTGCACTGCCTTTACTTAGCTTGGCCGGGTGGCATGTCACTCCCTCTGGACCTAGCGGTGGACACTTGATGTCACATGCTCGGCGTCGAGGTCGGCGCAGCTCTTCGCCGGATTGCAGGTACACCTGGCTGGTTTGTCCCCTCTCTCTCCCCCCCTATATATCCCCCTATCTGCTCTACCTTCTCTCCTCCTGATTTTCCTTTCCTTTTTTTTTTCTCTTCTTCCTTCTTGTTTGTTCTCTGTTATCCTTCTTACTGTGCAATATCAGATCGTGAGGTTCGCTATGGGACTGGGGGAGCAGTAGCTTCTTAGAGCCCTCGGGCTCTCGGAACGGTCCCATGGTTTTTGTTGGGACACTGGTAGTCCCGAACGGTGGCACTTCTGGCTGCCTTTGGTGCCCTTGGTGTGCGGAGGGGAGCTGGGGGTGGTTTGATGGAGGTCAATGTGCCCCCCCCCCCTGCCCCGGCTGCAGACCACGGGCCCACGCATTCTGAACTTTCTCTGTGGGCGACCCCCTGCCCTGTTTTCATGGAGGCGGGGGCGCCATGAGATGGTCATCACGCTACGTGCTTTAACTGAACCCCACTGCCTGCATCATGGGACGTTCTCCCCTGATCCCTGGCACATGCCCTGGTCCGGAACGGACCTTACATATCTTGTTTGGGGCTCACATAACCTACACGGAAGGATTTTGTTTTGTCTGTTCAACTTGCCTGGTTATGATGTTATTGTCCTTTCGATCCTGCGTGGTCGACATTGTCATCTTCTTTTCCTATACCATTGCTGTTGGACAGGTCTTATATATGTTATTTTTGAAAATTGATAATAAAACTGATTATACAAAAAAAAAAAGGAAACCAATCATAAATGGGCAACTCAGGGGGGCTTGTCCCTACCTAACTTTCAGGTTTATTTCTGGGCGGTGGTCCTGGTAATGGTAAGATGGTGGTTCTCCCAGCCTAAAGATAATCCTGCTGCTACTCTAAAGGTGGCCACCATGGGGTCGTTCTCCACCCTTAGAAACCCAGTGTTCCAGGGAGCAAAATCCCATCCCGGGATTACAGATCTGATGCGTACCAATATTTCGGTATGGCACAAGATATCACTCTCTGGAGACATTCTCCCCACATACCCCCCTTTTAAGTAATCCAAATAGTGTTCCTGACCCACAGATTTGGGTAAAAAGAGGGATAATGAATCTTAAACATGTTGTTTCAGGCAGAAAGTTGTGCTCCTTCCCCAACCTTAAAGTGGATGTAAACCTAAAAAAAAAATTTTTGATGTCACAATGTAGAGTATAAGATTTTCTATCGTCTGTGCCCAGTCTTGCCACACAGAGTTAATCCAGCACTGAGTAATCCTCTTTTAAAGTTCAGTGCAAATTAACAGAATTCCAGATAAAAACTTGCCAAATTATAAAGTCCGTTTCTCTGTTATTGCTTTCAGTAACAGGTTATTTACAAATCTAGCTTGGACATGTTTATCATAACAAGAGGTGATCTAAAGTTCATTGTATATTACTAGGATGTGGTATGATGTTATATCACCTCATGTTATGATAAACATAACATAACATATGATAAACATGTCCTAGCTAGATATGTAAATATCCTCTCACTCAAAGCAAGAAGAGAGAAAACTGACTTTTTTATTTAGGCAGGGTTTTATCTGGAAGGCTGTTCATTTTCACTGAACATAAAAGAGGATTTCTCAGATCTGGATTAACTCTGTGTGGCAAGACTGGGCACAGATGATAGGAAATCTTATACTCTACATTGTGACATCAAAATAAATAAATATTTTTTTGGGGTTTACATCCACTTTAAAGATGCATATACATTACCAACGGTGGGTGTTGTTTTCGATACCACCAACTTTGTCATGCGTTTCATAAGCAGTTCCCAATCTCTCTCACCCTAGAATCGGAACTATAGCCCCTACTAATACATTCAAAAAGACCTTTGACAAGTGGCGAGTGGACATCCCTGATTTGACTGAGGAGGATTGGGAAGGTTGTTTGTCCTCTTTTGTTACTAATATGGTCTCAGCCAAAGACCATTTTCTACAAATTAAATTCTTACACAGAGCCTACTTTACTCCTACTTTACTCGAAAAGATTAACGATTATAAACCCTATGGCCCCGGTATCTTGTTTCAGATGTGGTACTGCTTCATTTCTCCATATGACCTGGTCTTGTCCACGTCTTGATTCCTATTGGTCAGAGATTCTTTCTGACCTCAATCAGATTACCTCACTAACCCTCGAGTCGGATCCCAGGTAGACATTTGGGGCTTGAGATTGCAGATGCTGCTCTGGGTTATGAGGCTGTGCCTTGATAACTGTTTACTGATAATATGTTTCCATGCTTCTTAATACCTTTATAGAGTTTGTACTTAATTTTATTCCTTAGGGTCCCTCCTCCCCTTTTCCCCTCTTCCTCCTCCTCGTCCTCCTCCTTGCCTTCTTCTTCCCCTTTACCATACTACTGTAACTTCTTCCCCCCCTTCTTCCTTCCCTACCTCTATGGTTCCTTCTGTATCCATATAGCACAATACATCTGTTGGAGGACCATACTACTGTATTTTAGGTGTCTTACACCCTTTCTCCTCCAGGATATTAGTTACTGGTTCTATGTGGTAATTCCTATTGTAATGAAAGTGTTACTGAATGTGTCTGTTCATCAATTGTACTGTAAAGATTTTGAATAAACCTTTTCTTTTTAAAATCATGAATTGGCATTAACAGGAATATGAATCTCTACTTTGAAGTTGTTTATACAAGTGTGGAATTTCATCTCAGGAATAGGTGTTTGTGCTGTTATTTACTTGTATTTTAGTCCTGTCAGAGCAAATATATTAATTTGTAAGACCCCAATGAGAGTCACAAGAGACTAGTGTTGCACGAGCGTGCATGTTTCAGGTACTGTTGCTTGGAGCCCACGGCAGGAGGAAGAGAATAAGTAAGGTCCTGTAATAACCTCCACGGGATAAATAGTTCACATCATACCAACCATCTCTGAAAGCTGCCCAGTCATATCATAAGATTGTCTGTGAAATTTAACACAATGAATGTAACAGGCAGTCAATAGGATCATAAATGAACACAACCTGGGAACACACAAGTGTATGTGTAGTCCAACACTAATTAGGAAAAGACTGACCTAACTAAGGCTGGCTATACATTATACAATTTTCTTCTACAACTTTCCTCCAAAACCATAGAATATGAGGTCACACCTAAACACTTTCTATTGTGTATTTAATGGAAATTGAACAAGAAAATTGTATAATGTATGGCCAGCTTAAATACCTCGAGGGGGAGCTCCATCTAATGCAAAAATAGGAGAGAAAAGTCACAGCGCAAAACCTGCATCGTGTAGTAAGTCAAATCCAGAAATTGTTTAAAGAAACACATAAGAAATGCACTAACAAAAATTAAAGTGACAAAGAGATGGATGGTGGAATACAGCAGGTTTATTGCACAATGAGAAAGCCGACAACCTCAGATAGGAACTATGTGCCTCGGCTGAAAGCATAGATGATAGCAGAGCGCCAGCACCATTGTGGGATGGTTAGGACCACCAACAAGCAAAGACCTGTGTCTGAAAAACCAGGATCCACTCTTCTCTGACGTCACCATTTGAAATGAGCAGTACGATGCGTTTCAAGATATCTCACCTCTTCATTAGCCTAATTCTAGGGCTACCCACAGGGGTTTAAATACTCACAAAGGGGGCCGGCGGATTCATAATGGACTAACAAAGGAGGACTAATAAAACCGCCACCCACAGAAAATCAAGGGTTGTCAATAATAGTTATGTTAAAAGGGTATGCTTATAAGACACAGTGTCAATATGAATCAAATATAAACATATATAATTTCAAAATAATGATAATGATAAGGGGTAACAATCATAAAATAAATAGTGATGATCAAAAAATACTGGAAATCAATCCATAAACACATATGTAATTTCATAGAGAACCTTTCAAAATATTTGATAATAAACATTGGTAAATGTACCAATTCATTAGAAATGCATGTACAACAAAAATGTATATGTAGAGGTATAGACAATTTATGTAAATAGTCATTAATAAATAATAATAAACATATCAAGTCATTAGGAATGTATCAATTCATTAAAGTGGTTGTAAACCTCAGACATGAAATATAAACAAAGTACCATATATACTCGAGTATAAGCCAACCGAATATAAGCCGAGGCACCTAATTTTACTACAAAAAAATGGGAAAACGTATTGACTCAAGTATAAGCCTAGGGTGTCCATCTGCATGCCTCACTGTGCCTCACTTTGCTTCACTGTGTCCATGTACATGCCTCACTGTGTCCATGCCTCACTGTGTTCATGCCTCACTGTGCCCATGCTTCACTATGTCCATGCCTCACTGTGCCCATGCCTCACTGTGTCCATGACTAGACTGACGTTTAACATTGTAGTCTGAGGAAGGGGTGCCCGGCTTTGAAAAATCAGTGCTCCCCACCTATAGATCCCCCAGTCAACAAACTTTGCACACTTATAGAGGATAATGGGGCTACATGTGTGCCAAGTTTCGGATGCAGGGGACCTATGACCGGACAGTACTGGGTCTGCAAAATCACCAGAGAAATTACCGTTTAACATGGGTTTGAAAAATCGGTGCTCCCCGGCCGGTACCGGGTCCCCAAAGTCCGGGAGATCAGGCACAAAAAGGTGATTCAAGTATTAGCCGAGGGGGGCATTTTCAGCACAAGTGCTGAAAAACTTGGCTTATACTCGAGTATATATAGTATATCCTTCTTTAGTGTCAACTTGTCTCAATTAGGAGCACAACATGTAATTTATGTCTGATGCTTTGTTCCTCTGCTATCAGCATAAAACACTTCTGACAGGTTTTCCTGACACCAAGAGAAAAAAATGTGACAAGGGAGGGAGCTCCACCACACAGCCTGTGATTGACATCCTCTGCTCTGTTCCTGTGTGCTTTGTGAAGAGGTGTGTCCCAATCCTTCATTCAGCCCTCATTGACAGCTCAGACAAGCTTTATAAAGTCTGGACTTTGAACGGCTGTACAGGAGAGAATACCGCAGATAAACAGGTACAACTTGTGTAGGAGGATTTGTTTTATCTGTGTATCACCTGAGGCCAGTCACTTCACTGGGTTTATGTAAGGGTTTACAACCACATTAAAAATGCACATAAAGAAAATTCATGGTACAAGAAAATGATACATGATATATTTAGAGTTATAGACATATCAATATTAGATAACGATAAATGTATTGATACAGTAGGAACATAACCAGTACATTTTGTGAAAGGTAAGGCTTATTCCTTTCTTACTAAAAATGAGGTTGAACAGAAACAATGCAAGTGGCACAGTTGATGGATCTGAGCCGTGGTGTCACTCAGTAGAGACTGAACAGAATTACATATAATTTGTCAGTTAAAACAGTCCATGGATATACTGTGCATTTCAAATGTGTATTCGGCTGCTTGCATTGGAGTTCTTCTTAAAGCCTTTCCTTTAATTTTTGGAAACTCTGCTATGATTCTGACATACAAAAGAAGCAAGGAGGCAGATTACGAAGGTTCTTATGTTTTGGGCACAGTCCATGAAACCAGGATAGACTCCGTTCTCCCAGGTACATGCATTCCGGCCCTAAATCTAAAAAGACAATAAACAAATGAGAAATAGGAAACACATTTTTGTACTGGCAAAGGAATGTTTTATTGGTGCAATGCTTTACTTTTTCAGACATTCCGACATTGCTTTAATTTATTTATTTATTTTTTATTGTCTTGCATTATCCCTTAAGACTGCTCATTTGTTCAGAGGAAGGTAACCTGGCTGGAACAAGTCTTTAAGTGCAAGGTCATTAAATGAGTCATTATAAGAAGCTGACAGAAATCGCTTCCTCGTCACTCAGCATACCAGCCTTTCTGCTTATTTGTCTAATAAAGAAAAATAACGTCCGTCTTATTTTAAGTGGACCTGTCATGTAGCTCTAGACAAACTATTGAAACCAGTCAGTCAATGACTATTACTATCAAGAGATACTACAACTGTACTCAAATCCTCCTGCAGGGTATCTGGGTAGGTCTGCAGCCTTTTGTCGTCTGTGCTGTATAACCTCTCCCTTGCTCCAATTTGTGTGTGCATAGATAGAGTAGGCTCAATAGAGGGCATAGCTTGGAGCAGATTCAGGGCCATTTAAAGTATAAGGATATTTCCAATTATAGCCATTTAGCGGATGCAAAGTCATTCATTGGCTGCATAAGTTGAATGACAGGATGAAAATTAGACATACAAAGCAGATAAGTTGTATTACATTATTGTATCCCTTAATTCCTCGCCATAAAATGATTTTTTATCTCTTGTATCCAAAATGTGGTAAGCTATAAGTTGAGTAGCTGCAAAAATTAATAAAAGCAGATCCAACTGTATTAGCCAGTTTACACAGGCTGGTTGTCCATGTGACTCTGGTGGCCATCTTCGATGTAGAAAAGTCTATTTAAGACCCTGGCCCCTGGGTTTGGCATGCATTCGCATGTGGGCAGTGCAGGGACAGTTCACCCGTCTGTCAGGGACAGCATTAGTGGCAGGAAAAAGTTCCATTCAAATCAGGAAAGCTTGGGGCTCTACACTCTCATTGAACACCTTTCCGCTTGGGCTTGGAATGTCCAGGCCTTCTAGCCCATTCCTAAAAGAGGCCATAGGCCTGGGGTTGGCAACCTGTCAGTCATAATCTACCTGTTGATAGTGGGCAGGTGATTGGTAAACCTTTATCCTTCCTTGCCAAACCATAGAACTTGGACAGGGGAGGCGGTGAAGTTGGAATTGAGTGGAAACTATCTGTATTTTCCTCCTGCAGCAGCTAAAAATAGGCTTCTCCTTCTCTCCCTCTCAAGGTCATTCAGCTGCCACAGGAGAAAAATACAGAGGATTGGTATCAATATATGCCACACCCGCCGCCCCTTCTGTCCCTCTTTCTGCTGCCCGTGTCTCCCCCTTCCCCTATTGTTTCAGGATGGAGAGCAGGGAAGAGGCTGGTATATATCTCATACATGCATATGTGTTGGAGCTTTGAGGTGCACATCCTAATGCAATAGGCTGCGCACACCTATGAAAGAGGCATTCACATCAAGCCTAATTTTTTGCTTTGAAATTTACTCCGGGACAAATCTTACTTGCTAAATTAGGATGTAAGAGTTGTATATATTGATGAATAAATAATTGTGGTTAAAAAAAAAAAAAAGATAAGTCCATGTAGTGACTAGTGATGAGCGCAATACGCCATATTCAATTTTGCGATATTTCACGAATATATAGAAGAATATTCGCAAAATATTCGTTAATATCGAATATTCGTGATATTTTATATAAAAAAAAAAAATTGCGAAATTTCACTAATGCGAATGTGAAATTGATTGCGAAATTCTCGTCAACAAATGCGAAAACGGAGATAATTTCCTGGATTACTAAACTAATATGCACTAAACACTAACTCTACTTACACAAACTTATATGACTAAACTAAAGCTAATTTTTTTTTGTTTTTGTTTTTTTATACACAAAACACAGAAGGGCAGAGAAAGTATTCGCGAATATTCGTAATACGAATATTCGCATTGCGAATATTCGGCAACATAAAAGGATCGCCTCAGCTACTCGGCCCAGGGTCTCTAATCATACCAGCAATGCTTTTAGACGTCGATGGAGATCACTAGGATGTGATCTGTTTTAAAAATAAATTTGAAAAAATAGCAATAGCGAATATTCACCGCGATATTCGATATATTCGCGAATACTCGAATATGCTATATTCGTAACGAATATTCGCAATGCGAATATTCGTGAGCAACACTAGTAGTGACAAAGTCCATCCAATGAAAAGTGCACCAGCCATCACCAGAAAATGTGTGGTCTTGAATAAACCTCCAACGTATAAAATGCTTGCTTACCAAAACATATTGACCTCCTATTACGGAAGGTCAATCCCGCTTGTGGCCCATAACCCAACCAGGGCCTTTGTATCCTTCCAGGAAACAAATAGCCATAATGACAAGATCCACCGTTTTAGAGCTACTCAATCACATGCAATCCCCGAGAAAATATGTATTTGCCATAGCATAAAATCCTTTATAAATGTATTAGAAATATAACAACTGCACTTACAATCATTATTAGGAAACATGTATGTAATAAAAAGCTGGCCAGCTTCAAACTGCAGAGTGTCCTTTCGGGAATGGCGTACGTGGTAACGTCAGCACATCGCTCCACTTGAAGCGTTTTGTTACAATCTGCCGTCATCCTGGGGCACGGGTGGTGTACTGACTCACCTCTATCTATAAGAAACATTAAATAACCACGCCTCAGTCTGAGCCTTGGATATTCTTCTACTAGAATCGACTATCTTGAAAGAGGGCATGCCCTTTCCTCAACTGGAAAGGCGCATCATAATTATAAAAGCTGATGAATCAATTATGATGCGCTTTATCAGTTGGGGAAAGGGCATGACCTTTTTCAAGATGGCCGATTCTAGTAGAAAAGGAGAATATCCGAGGCTCAGGCCAAAGTGAGGTTGTTTAATGTTTCCTTTTATAGCGGTGAATTTGTACCCCACCCGTGACCCAGGACGACATCAGATTGTGAAGAAACGTGTCGGGTGCAGCAACATGCTGACATCACGTCATGAAAGGACAGGCTGCAGTTTAGAGCCGGCTGGCTTTTTATTAAATGCGTGTTTCCTAAGTATTTGATGCAAGTGCAGTCATTATATTTTGAATACATTTATAAAGGATTTTATGCTATGGCAAGTTTTCTTTTCTGGGGGATTCCATATGATCGAGTACTTCTAAAGCGTGGGATCTCGTATAATGTCTATTTGTTTCCTAGAAGAATACAAAGGCCCTGGCTGGGTTATGCGCCGCAAGCTGGATTGACCTTCTTTAATAGGAGGTCAATATGTTTTGGCAAGCAAGCATTTTATATGGTGGAGGCTTATTCAAGACCACACATTTTCTGGTGACAGACGGTGCACATTTCATTGAAAGGACTTTGTCACTAGATGGACTTTTTTTTTTTTTTTTTTCTACAATTATTTATTCATATTTTGGAGGAGAAAATGTATTTGTGCTGTGCGTGTCTCAAAGGAAAGTTGCTGCTATGTTGTTTTTTTATAAAGAATAGCTTAGTTTTGAAGAAGTGTCCTGGCTAAGATTCTGCAAAAGCAAACTTATATTATCAGACAATAACTTTTATTCAAATATTTATAAAACTTTAGATTTGATAGTTGTCTTGGAAATGTTGAACAAAGGACCTGTCTACTAATACTCCCTGAAGGCAATGATTACCTGTCATTATATTAACTATCCAGACCAGATCCTGACTGAGATATGTGAAAGTTTTGAGACAAGCTTCATATCTGTAAATGTTACATTGTCCATGGCATTTCAGGGCTTGAAAGATTATGAAAAGCTAATTGCTAATGTTCAGACATTCCTCAAAAGACAAATTCTTTACTGGCTTCTTGACAATTCCAGTCCTTACGAGCAAGGTGTAATGTCCGACCTTTATTGGAAAATAAATCTCTCTGAGCTCAAATAATACATTGACAGGGCCTCATCAAAGCGTCAGAAATGAGGAGTGTCTTTGTTGCCCACAGGGACCAATCATTTTCCTATTTTCATTTACTTGGTGCATTATGGCTAGTTGACAATTGCTTTGTCTATGGTTAAATTCTGATTTAATTCTAAAGAAGAGGAGGACTCAGCGTGTCACTTGAACAAACTGAAGATTAACTTCTTTTGATAAGTATCAAAAGAAATAATAACAAACCATAGTGTAAAAGAGGGGGGACTCTCCTGGAGAGCAGGTGGGGCAATTGAGAAACAGAGGACTAAGCATCCAGCCATGGCCAAAAGTTTTGAGAATGACACAAACATTAATTTTCACAAAGTGTGCTGCTTCAGTGTTTTTAGATATTTTTGTCAGATGTTACCATGGTATAAGGCTAATTTAACACTGAAGGCGCTTTTCAGACGTTTTAATGCTAAAAATAGCACCTGTAATGCACCTGAAAACTACCTCTCAAGCCTCATGGGGCGGTGCGCTTGCGGGACAGGGAAAAAACAAATCTTTGCGAAGGTTTGGGAGCGATGTAAACAGCGCTCTTAAACCGCCCCTGCCCATTAAAATGTATGGGCAGCGCTTCCAAAGCACCTGAAAAGCACTTCGGAAGTGCCACAAAACGGATGTCTTTAATACCTTCTTCGGCCGCTAGCGGGAGTTAAAAGTGCCCTGCTAGCGACCGAAAAGTGCCGCTAAAACAATGGTAAAGTGTCACTAATACGAGCAGTGCTTTACCACTAACGTGACCATGGCTACAGTGTGGAAGTATCCTAACTGAAGTATAATTACAAGCATTTCATTAGTGTCAAAGACTTTTATTTACAATTAGATTAAGTCAATATCTGCAGTGTTGACTCTTCTTTTTCAAGACCTCTGCAATTCACCCTGGCATGCTGTCAATTAAATTCTAGGCCACACCCTGATGGCAGCGCCCATTCTTGCATAATTAATGCTTTCAGTTTGTCAGAACTGGATTGACCACAAGTCTCAATGGGATTAAGGTCTGAGGAGTTTCCTGGCCCAAATTTTCAATGTTTTTTTCCCTAAGCCACTTAGGTACCACGTTTGCCTTATAACAAAGTGCTCCATCATGCTGGAAAATACATTGTTTGTCACCAAACTGTTCTTAGATGGTTGGGAAAAGTTGCTCTCAGAGGATGTTTTTGCACAATTCTTTACTCATGGCTGTGTTCTTAGGCAAAAGTGTGAGTGAGACCACTCCCTTGGCTGAGAAGGCTGCCCACCTAGTGCCGGATCAACCAGCAGACAGCAGGGGAGGGGGGTCGCCGGCTACTCGGGGGGGAGGGTTTTTTGCAGAGTGATAATAACTTTAAATATAAAGGTGAAACCTGATTTAGACCCAGGGAACAAATTTCAAGCAAGGCTGGCCAAGTAGTTCTCTGACCCCACCTGACCTATCACCATGACATGGGGAAAAAGAGCATCAATACAATAAAGGCAAAAACATGTTTTGTATCGTCTTATACTGGTACATGATGAATGCTGATCATGTATTTCTAGATTGGCTCTGGGATGCTAAGTCATTGAGAGTAATGCAACAGGTCATCTTTGCAAACACATAAATCTTACACTCAAGTTGGACTGTTCCAGTGATGACATACAGCTGGCTTCTTCGCTTACTAGAGCATTGCCTATAGGAGGATTAGCTTAGTTTGGCTTATGTATCTCTATTGATGCTTACTTAAATGTTAAACCAGGGTTGCTTTGAGTTCCCTCTCCATGTTTCATTTCAATCATTGCACTCATTGCATCACATGTGAGCAAAAGGGTAGATGCACAGGAAGACTGATGGGGCTTTCAATGGGTGAGCTTTAGGTTTCTATGGAATTGGTACATGCTACCTAGGACTGATAAAGCAATCATGCCAATTGACAGATTTTTATTACTGATTTCAAGCACGGTCCCATTTTAATCAAAATAATAATATGTTTATTTGTGCAGAAATTGTTACCGTTCCAACACAACAAAGAATAAATTGTTGGCTTAAATTGTATCTCTAGCCATTCTTTTTTCATTTTGAATAGAGTAGGGTAGAGTTAAAGTAATACAAAAGGCAAAATACAAAAACACATTTGATTTGAGTGATTGTAATGGCAAAAGCATTTTTACCTTCATGCATTCTATGCATGAAGGTAAAAAACCTTCTGTGTACAGCAGCCCTGCCCCTAATATTTACCTGAGACCCCTCTCGATCCAGCGATGTCCACTAGAGCCTTGGCTCTAGGGGGACTTGCGCTCCTGGTGGGCTTTTAGCAGCAGAGGGAACCATTGTCTCTCAATCACAGCCAGTGAGCCAATCAGGAGATGGAGGGGCAAGGCTGACCCGCGGCTCCGTTTGTGAATAGTCGGGAGCGGAGCTGCTTGGGTGTCCCTACAGCAATCTGCTTGCTGTGGGGGAAGGAGGCAGGAGGGAGGGGCCAGAAGTGCTGGCAAGGGTCCTGAGAAGAGGAGGATCTGCAAAACCAAGCAGGTAAGAATAACATGTTGGTTATTTTTATTATTTTTAAAACAAGGATTTACTATCATTTTAAGTCTGTCACTCACATTACCACAACTTTCTTTTAACTCCCCTCTCTAACTTAGGATTTTTATCACCTGTTGATCCTGATGTTATTTTTCAAATTCCTTTAACCAATTCAGCCCCGGAAGGTTTTACCTACTTCCTGACCAGGTAATTTTTTTGATATAACATTAGCTCAAAGATCTCTCTTTTCCTCACTGACAGATCAGCTGCTTTGTGTCTTCTGTGAACGAACGACGGGTCGCGGCAGCCATAGCGTCCAATCACAGTGGGAGTGGTGCTCTGGTGGCACCCGTGCGCCAACTTCACCGTATGCACAAAATCAAGTACAGGTACGTGATTTTGCGCAGCCGTGCCGCCCTGCCACAGTATATGTACGGTGGGAGGTCCAGAAGTCATTAACAGACCAGCTGACCAGCAAAAGTGGCAGTTAGAGGGTTGAGACAAACTATTTCACACACAGGGGTGCTTACAATGGTGAGCTTTTATGCATTTATATAAAATCTTTATCCCAAAAGTAAAAAAAAAAAATGTTTCTGTAACTGCAAAAAAGTGAAGTCTAACATAAGACTTGAATTAGTTAGTCACTTATGTAAAGTCCACCTAAGGCCCCTTTCACACTTATAGGATTTCAAAGTTGTGCGATTTTGCCACGATTTTGTGGCTGCGATTTTGCCGTGATTTGGGATCAGTACAACTTTGACTTTGTGCCTAGGTTCACATTGGAGCGAGTTGTCATGCGATTTGAGAGATCAAATCGCATGACAAGTCGCAGCCTATTGGCGGCAATGATACTGTTCCAATCGGTGCGACACCGATCTTGCGACGCCGCTCCGATTTGCAAAAGTAGTTCCTACACTACTTTTGCCGATTTCAGGTGCGATTTCTATAGACATCTGTGTATGAAGTCACACAAATGTCTATCAAGTGGCACCTGAATTCGCGCTGACCTTGCTACTTTAAAATCGCACTACTTCAAGTAAAGTAGCACAATTTTAAAGTAAGTGAGTGAAAAACTTATAGAGCGCAAACACGCTGTTTCCATTCCTTCGATAAAGGAAGGCTTTGCCTCAGAAGAGATGAGTTTTAATCATTCTTCTGAAGGCCAAGTGGTCCGACTCCAGTCGGATGGTGGTAGGTAGTGCATTCCACAGTCGCGGTCCTTGGACAGCAAATCTCCGATCTCCTTTGGATTTGTATCTTGCCTTTGGTATGTGCAGTAGGTTTTGATTTGTGGATCGCAGAATGCGATTGGGGTTATGGGCTTTTATTTTTTCACATAGATATTGGGGGGCGTTTCCTTGAATACACTTGTGTGTAAGGCAGAGTGCCTTAAAAGTGATTCTGTCTTTCACTGGTAACCAGTGAAGAGATCTAAGCGAAAGGGAGATTGACTCCCATGTTTTTTTGCCAGTCACTAATCGAGCAGCCGTATTTTGAACGACTTGCAGACGAGTGATTTGGTATTTGGGAAGTCCTAAATAGAGGGCATTTGCATAGTCGAGTTTGGTATTAACGATTGTTCCCACCACTACTGCAATGTCCTCTTTAGGAATAAAAGGGGTGAGTCGGCATAGCACGCGCAGCAGATGATGGGATCCGCTGACTACCGACCCTATTTGTGAATCAATTGTCATGTAGGAGTCAAAAATGACTCTGAGACTTTTGACTTTGGCGCTCGGGGCGATAATTTTTCCCAGGATGGGCGGTGGGGTCCAAGTTGAGATGGGGTGACTTTTCCTGTTTGCCTGAAACAGGAGAAGCTCTGTTTTTGAACCATTGAGTTTAAGATAACTGGATGTCATCCAGTTATCTGTTATGGTGAGGGTTCTCTCTAATCCGGGAGAGTGATCCTTTCCGTTGCTGACACGGAGATACAGTTGAGTGTCGTCTGCATAGGAATGGTAAAGTAGCTTCTGGTTGCTGATGATCTCAAAGAGGGGACGGAGATAAATATTGAACAGTACCGGTGACAATCCCTGGGGAACTCCGCATGATTCCGTATGCATTTCTGACGTGAAAGATCCCAATTTCACTGTTTGTGATCTGTTTTCCAAGAAGGAAGAGAACCAGGGTAGTAGTCTGTGGTCTACTGTGTCAAAGGCCGCACTTAGGTACAACAGGATCAGGAGAGAAAATTCTCCTTCATCTGCGGCCTCTAGGACATCATCCCATATTTTTACCAGAGCTGTTTCAGTTCCGTGCCCTGGCCGGAAGCCTGATTAAAACGTATCAAGTAATTTTTGGGTTTCTAAATGCTGTTGTAACTGTTGTACAACTTCTTTCTCCATTATCTTGGAGAAAACATTTAGACCCGTTATGGGTCTCCTATTGTTTGGGTCTTTAGGGTCAAGGGTGTTTTTTTTTAGGATCGGTTTTATAGTACCTTGTTTCAACAAGGAGGGCACCATGATTGTTTTATAAGCTGCGTGATAGCTGGTGCCAGTATATCGGCACTTTCTTTCAGCAGTTTAGTGGGAATGATGCCATTGGGTGCTGTGCTGTTGCGCAGAGATCGAATTATATTTTTAGTGGCAGCGATGGAGATGGGTTTTAAGGTGAATTTCGGTGCTTGAGGCGGGTATATAATGGTATCGGGGTTGGGGTTCGGGGCGGGATTCATGCAGATTCCATTTTGCTCAATGCTTTCCCTGATTCTTTCAATTTTATTAATGAAATAATCCGATAGTTCGTTGCAAAATTCTTGTGAATCAGCATTGGGGGGCTCTAAGCAGGCTGGATTCATCGATTGAGAAACCAGCTTGAAGAGTTTGCGGGGGCGGTTAAGGGCCTTGGTGATGATGTTGGCGAAGTGATTTTTTTTTTGCCATAAAGATTTCTTTATGATATTTATTTGTTATTGTCTTATAAATGGTGTAGTTTCTATCTGAAGAGCTCCTTTTCCATGCAGCTTCTGCTCTTCTACGCTCTTGCTTTAGCAACGTCAGCTGGTTGTTAAACCAGCCGGCGTTGTTTTTCCGGATGCAAGTTTTGCGTTTTGGTGCCACCCAGTCGGCGGACTGAAGTAGCGCCTTGTTGATGGCGTCAAGTGTTTCTACGGCTGTTTGTTGTTGTTGTATTGTGTTTATTTTAATTCCTAGGGTTGTTTTGAAGAGTTCCGAATGGAGCTTCTTCTGGGATCTAGTCCAGTGAGTTATCACCGGTTTTCTTGTTTTATTTGGCCTGAGGAGATTGGCGATTTTAAATTTAATGGCATGGTGATCGATCCATGGTAGTGGCTCATTTTCCCCCATCTCAATTTCCAAATCCTGTTTGAAAATGAGATCGAGGGTATGGCCTGAGGCATTAAAGGGGCCTTGTATTAATTGCTGCAGACCTAGTTCTTCCAGATGGTCGATGCAGGCGTCAGCGACGGGGTCCAACTAAGAGTTGGCCCAGAGGTTGAAATCCCCAAGCACCAAAAGGTGCTTGATGCTTAGGGTGTGAGAGGAGATGAATTCTGTTAATGATGTGAAAAGGTGCGGTTTTTGGGCCAGGAGGTCTATAAGCACAGTAACATATGGACCGTGTCTTGGGGATTTGTTTGCAGCTGTAGAGTGAGGGTTTCTATGAATGGAAGCGAGTATTGGAGGACTGGTTTGGTGATCGAGAGGTGAATCTTGTGGATCACCGCCAGACCTCCCCCTCTTTGCCCCACTCTGTTCTGCATTTGGATGCGATAATTTGCCGCCACCAATTCTTCCAAAATGGTGTTGCAATCGCCTGTGAGCCAGCTTTCTGTGATAAAGAGGCAGTCTATATCATGTTGAAGGATGAAATCATGGATTTCTTCCCGGTGTTTTACTGCCGATCTTGTGTTGACCAAAGCGCAGGATATGCGTTTGGGCCGGTGTGTTCTGATGCGATTTTTTCTGTTAATCGTCTATTGATTCTTAACAGTTGTTTGATCTTTAGAGCTTTTTCGGTGACCGTTGGGAGTGTTGAGCAGGGCCAGATTAAGAACATCATGGGCCTGGTGCTGAGGATTTTGGTGGGGCCTTTTATAAATGCGTGAGAATCACAGCGCAGCAATGGAGGGCCCAGTCTGAAAATGTAAGTGTACCCTAATGTGCTAATTTGCTGTGCATACTTGTACATTGTGGCATAACCTACCCCAGGGCCTCTAAAAAGTGGTAATGTCAGGAAAATTTACTACCGCTTTAATATCACAGGATCCCAGAAACCTCTGATGGGGTCCCCTACTGACCCAGTGGCCCTTAGGCAGTGCATAAGTGCATAGTTGCCAACATTTAAAAAATATTTTCAGGGACACTTTTTTCACAAGTGCTATATTTAGAGTAGCTGAGATCCCCTATGTTCCTCTGTACATCACAGTAGTAATCACACAATTAAATAAGTTCTAATAATGGGACAGAACAAATATGAGGACTGAGATTTCCTTTAGTTGAACTAACAAAAGTATCTCCATTCTAGAGCTGGTAACATTGAGGGTATTCAGTATCATTTTAAAGAACTGTTTTTGCGGGTAAGCGACATAGGGGAGGAGTACGGATGGTATATAAGTGGGAAGTATGTGCAGGTGAGTGAGAGGAATGTGGAGGGTCTAACATTGGGCATTATGTACAGGAGAAGAGTGCAAAGGGTACGGCAAAAGGCACAATGTACAGGAGAGGAGTTTGGAGGGTATGACAGTGGGCAGTATGTACAGGAGAGGAGTGTGGATGGTATGACAGTGGGCACTATGTATAGGAGAGGAGTGTGGAGAATATGACAGTGAGCAGTATGTACAGGAGAAGAGTGTGGAGGGTGCGACAGTGGGCACTATGTACAGGAGAGGAGTGTGGAGGGTATGACAGTGGGCAGTATGTATAGGAGAGAAGTGTGGAGGGGATTACAGTGAGCAGTATGTACAGGAGAGAAGTGTGGAGGGTATGACAGTAGGCGGTATGTACAGGAGAGAAGTGTATGACAGCAGGTACTATGTACAGGAGAGGATTGTGAAGGGTATGACAGTGGGCAGTTTGTACAGGAGAGGAGTGTGAAGGGTATGACAGTGGGCAGTATGTACAGGAGGAGTGTGGGGGTATGACAGAGGGTAGTATGTACCAGAGAGAAGTGTGGAGGGTATGATGGGGCAGTATGTACAGGAGAGAAGTGTGGAGGGTATGACAGTGGGCAGTATGTACAGGAGAGGAATGGGGATGGTATGATAGTGGGCACTATGTATAGGAGAGGAGTGTGGAGGGTATGACAGTGGGTGCTCTGTATAGGAGAGGAGTGTGGAGGGTATGATAGTGGTCACTATGTACAGGAGAGGAGTGTGGAGGGTGCGACAGTGGGCACTATGTACAGGATAGAATTGTATGACAGCAGGCACTATGTACAGGAGAGGAGTGTGGGGGGTATGACAGTGGGTGTTCTGTATAGGAGAGGTGTGTGGAGGGTATGATAGTGGTCACTATGTACAGGAGAGGAGTGTGGAGGATATGACAGTGAGCACTATGTACAGGAGTGGAAGGATGTTTAGGGACTGCATAGTGGTTAAGCGGGTCATACATGGATTGAAATTACACCAATTATGCAGAGACCAGCCATAGTCGATCTATGTATGGGCTAGCTGGTTTACACAAGTCAATCTATTAATTGACTTGAGTACAACCAGCCTGTTTTTCCCAAAACAATCAGTGCTGCCAGCTATAGATAGCAACACTGATCATTGTACTCACAGGCAGAACACAATAACACTGCAGAAGTGATTCCCCCATCTACATATCAGCAGGTGAGAGGGTGTGTAGGGACAGGCTGGGGAGAGATACCAGTCAGTGGCTGGGTAGGCACCAGGGCTGGACTGGCACAAAAATTTGGCCCTGGATTTCATCCAGACTGGCCCACTTTGACAGGTCTCTCCCATGGCGGCCGGACAACTCCTGCACCCCCCCCCCGGCCCCCTCTCCCCCTTTACTAGCCACTAGCCGTTCTACTCTATTAGAGTAGAATGGCTGGCACTGGTACTCTTATAGGAAGTACCAGTGGGGAAGCTAGACAGCTGTCTGTCTCCTCCCCCATGCTCCTCTGGTCCTCCCCCATGCTCCTCTAGTCCTCCCCCATGCTCCTCTGTTCCCCCCAGTTGAGCACTGCGGGGAGGGAGTGGAGGTGAGTGCTGCTGGAAGGGAGAGACAGAGGAGCGGCGATCCGCTGTCACTGAAGCCGGCCCACTGAGCCATCGGCCCACCGGGAAACTCCCTGTAGTCCCAATGGCCAGTCCACCCCTGGTAGGCACTGGCTAGTATCAGAGCCAGATACACACAGGTTACATACGTCGTGATCGATTTTTTTTTTTGGTATCCTAAGCGATGCTTTAAAAAACATTTAGGTTACATGTTTAGAGTTACAGAGGAGGTCTAGTGCTAGAATTATTGCTCTATTGTTAGACCTCCTCTGTAACTCTAAACATGTAACCTAAATGTTTTTTAAAGCATCGCTTAGGATACCAAAAAAAAAATCGTACTAACTTTAGTGTTTTTTAATGAATGAAACAGTTTATTTCCAAAAAAAACATGTTTGAAAAATTGCTGCGCAAATACAGTACCGTGCTAGAGCTGCACAATTAATCGTTAAAAAATCGTGATCTCGATTCACCCCCCTGACATCTCCAATGCAGAGTTTGCTGATTCTTTCATATAACAAGTCGAGAGACTTTCAGCTGTCAAAAAAAAATTAGCAGGAAACATTGTAACCAACGCTTTCTTCATAGATCAAAGGGATAAACTTCTGTGTGTAAAGAAAATATCCGGGCAGTCTGCCAAGTTTGTAAACAACATGAAACATTGTAACCAACTTAGTTCTTAGATCAAACTTTTGTGTGTAAATGCAAGAAATGTAACCACTTAAAGTCCAACACTTGTTTAAGTTTAAAATATTTTCTGCTAGAAAATTACTTGGAACATTTTCTGCTAGAAAATTACTTGGAACCGCCAAACATTATATATATATATATATATAGCAGAGACAAAAATGGCAATTGCTGCAATATTTTATGTCACACTGCATTTGCCCACTTCAATGAATAATAAAAACCATAAAAACAAAACAGTAAAGTTAGCCCATTTTTTTTTTATTTTAATGTGAAAGATGATGTTATGCCGTACGAATCATGAGATAATCGTGATCTATCTTCTAAGCAAAAAAATTGCAGTTGTCATTTTAGCCAGAGTCGTGCAGCTCTACACTCTGCAACATAAAAAGTTACAAAAAATACCATAGATTAATTTTCTAGCAAAAAACAAATGATGATTTTTTTTCTCAGTCTGCTGCAGTGTGTCAGCTTGTATTTATACTGGCCACTCTGTATGTAGCTTCTGACAGGCTGTGAAAGCAGGCCCGTATCTCCGGAACCATAAATTATAGCCATCCCATATTTTGATCGGTTGTGGGGTAGGTCTTCAACTGCCTACCCCCCAAATGTGGGGTTTCTCTGACCTCTGGTCATAGAGCTACAACCCCTGAAGTCGATCTTTTTTTTTTTTTAGAAATTTTTTTTTTTTTTTTTTTTAATTTTTTTTTTTTTTTTTTGGGCAAATGGGCCTATCTTGAGAAAGGGGCCTGGAGCTGCAGCTCCATCAGCCCCTCTGTTAATCCGGCCCTGGTGTTGAGGCAAATGACTTTAATTCCCAGATGGCTTCTGCAGAGTATTTCAGATAACCTATGGTTGCAGAAAAAAAACGGGAAGTATTGATAATTATGGGGGGGTTTTGGCGATGCTGGGGAGGAGGAATAAACAAGCGAACCTGTCACTTCTCTATGTCCTCCCTCCCTGCAATTGGTCAGAGGAAGGCGAAAACCCCCAGGCGTGCTGTGCCAATCTGCCTTGACTGGGGAAAAAATTCCTTCCTGATCCCAATAGGCGATCGGTCGCGACCCTGGGTCAATTGCTTTATGAAATGAGGGGTATTCGTTTTCAGATTCAGAAGGCCTGTGCCAGAGAGGGTGAGGGGGGGTGTGTGGGTGGTGTATTGTTGTACTGTGGGTGTACCAAGATGGCCGCCGACCGGGACTAGGCCCGAGCCGGGGGCTAAAGTACGGGGGGACCACAGGGGGAGAGAAGGGGCCTGTAAGGGTACAGTGTGGGGGGGTCCTCGGGGGGGCCCGAGACAGATGGTGGTTTCTTTTTTATCTATTATTACAATACACTTCGGCGTGAGAGAGGGGTGTCCCGCTAGGCCGCAGGCAAAGCCGTGGACTTTCCTGGGATGCCCTCCCGAACTCGTGGCCGCGATCCTGGTTGCAGAGTTATCTAAAAGAACCCCGAGGGTTGCCGTGGTGAGGTGCAGAGCGGGGGATAGCGGCAGGGCGGGATAGAGTGTGGGATGCCGGGGGGGTCCCGATCGTCTGGTCATCCGCTCCCCGGGACTTGGAGAACCGCGGCTATCCTGAGAAGGACGGCCGTATCCAGTCCCAGGGGGGAAAAACCAGGCCGACCAGGCAAGAGCTTACCTTGAGGTGAGAGTGCAAAGGGGAGAGGAGGGTTTCTGTTCCTGGGTGAGCTGCTGTGAGGCTGGGCTGGGCTGGGCTGGGACAGAGACCAGAGACCTGCCTGCCTGCCTGGAGCCAAAGCGTACACGCCCTGCTGCTAGGGAGATGTGCGCCGTAGTGTGCTCCTGCAGCTAATCCAATGAGTGTCAGTGATGGGGCATCAGTGTGAACCAGGGCTGCCACAACTTTGGCATTAACCAATGAATTCCTTTTCCTGCCACCGTAGTTGTCATTGCTGCTGCAGCAGTAGCAGTGCATGAGAAAGAAGAGGAGGAGAAGCGGAGGCGGAGAAGACATCGATATTGGGTACATCCCATCATTGCCAATCGTGAAGATAGGGGTCAATTTTCAGTCCTCTATAATGAAGAATGAGAAGAATGCTCCTTACATTGGTGGTCAGTGAGAAGAATGTTCTTCATATTGGTGATCAGTGAGAAGAATGTTCCATACATTGGTGGTTAGTGGGAAGAATGCTCCCAACATTGGTGGTCAGTGGGAAGGATGTCCCTTACATTGGTGGTCAGTAAGAAGAATGTTCCTTACATTGGTGATCAGTGGGAAGAATGCTCCTTACATTGGTGATTAGTGGGAAGAATGTCCCTTACATTGGTGATCAGTGGGAAGAATGCTCCTTACATTGGTGATCAGTGGGAAGAATGTCCCTTACATTGGTGGTCAGTGAGAAGAATGCTCCTAACATTGGTAGTCAGTGGGAAGGATGTCCCTTACATTGGTGATCAGTGGGAAGAATGCTCCTAAGTTTGGTGGTCAGTGGGAAGGATGTCCCTTACATTGGTGATCAGTGGGAAGAATGCTCCTTACATTGGTGATCAGTAGGAAGAATGTCCCTTACATTGGTGGTCAGTGAGAAGAAGAATGCTCCTAACATTGGTAGTCAGTGGGAAGGATGTCCCTTACATTGGTGATCAGTGGGAAAAATGCTCCTTACATTGGTGGTCAGTGAGAAGAATGCTCCTAACATTGGTAGTCAGTGGGAAGGATGTCCCTTACATAGGTGGTCAGTGAGAAGAATGCTCCTAAGATTGGCGGTCAGTGGGAAGGATGTCCCTAACATTGATGGTCAGTGAGAAGAAGGCTCCTTACACTGGTGGTCAGTGGGAAGAATGTTACCTTCATTAATGGTCAGTGGGAAGAA
The DNA here is from genome assembly GCA_029574335.1 of Rana kukunoris. NCBI lineage: Eukaryota > Metazoa > Chordata > Amphibia > Anura > Ranidae > Rana > Rana kukunoris. The sequence continues at coordinate 376,384,208 of CM056051.1, forward strand.
TGTCCCCTTCATTGGTAGTCAGTGGGAAGAATGTCCCCTTCATTGGTGGTCAGTGGGAAGAATGTCCCCTTCATTGGTGGTCAGTGGGAAAAATGTCCCCTTCATAAATAGCTGGGCACTCACAGATAAATCAAATGATTTGCTCATTATTGAGGGCGTCTCTTTTTTTTTACCTGTTTGGAGCACATTGTTCCTTACATAGGTGGTCAGTGAGAAGAATGCTCCTAAGATTGGTGATCAGTGGGAAGAATGCTCTTTACATTGGTGATCAGTGGGAAGAATGTCCCTTACATTGGTGATCAGTGAGAAGAATGTCCCTTACATTGGTGATCAGTGAGAAGAATTTCCCTTACATTGGTGATCAGTGGGAAGAATGCTCCTTACATCGTTGATCAGTGTGAAGAATGTCCCTTACATTGGTGGTCAGTGAGAAGAATGCTCCTAACATTGATAGTCCGTGGGAAGGATGTCCCTTACATTGGTGATCAGTGGGAACAATGCTCCTTACATTGGTGGTCAGTGAGATAAATGCTCCTAACATTGGTAGTCAGTGGGAAGGATGTCCCTTACATAGGTGGTCAGTGAGAAGAATGCTCCTAAGATTGGTGGTCAGTGGGAAGGATGTCCCTAACATTGGTGGTCAGTGAGAAGAAGGCTCCTTACACTGGTGGTCAGTGGGAAGAATGTTACCTTCATTAATGGTCAGTGGGAAGAATGTCCCCTTCATTGGTGGTCAGTGGGAAGAATGTCCCCTTCATTGGTGGTCAGTGGGAAAAATGTCCCCTTCATTGGTGGTCAGTAGGATATTGTCTTTGTAGTTCATCTTGACTTTGTAGTTTGGGTGACACAAATCATAAATAGCTGGGCACTCACGGATAAATCGAATGATTTGCTCATTATTGAGGACGTCTCTTTTTTTACCTGTTTGGAGCACATTGTTCCTGAGGGAATAACCAGGAAGAGAATGTGTGGTGGAAAAATGTGCTTGAGAGGGGCTACTATGCTGAAAGGATTGGGTGGTTAAAAAGCTGCTTGTGCTTACAAAGTTGTACTGAAATCGTGTCTATATTATTCAGCTACGATTTGCATGCTACTTGAGGGTTTAACATTGAGGTCTATGGACATCAACTCGCATGGAAGTTGGACCAAAGTAGTGCAGGGACTACTTTAAAGTCGGCACTACTTCAAGTGGTGCCAGTATGAATGGTGTTCATTGAAAATCATGGAGAATGACTTGTCATACGATTTTGCAGTACAAAATCGTGAGACAAGTCGTATAAGTGTAAAAGGGGACTAAATCTGTTAGTCCATTCAACAGTACCCTCTCCAGAAAGTGATGCTGTCTAAAGATGACTCCATTGCCCCTCCATAGATGGCGGAGATGCCCTAAAATGTGTTAATGGTCAGATCACCAAGTAAAAATAAAGAAAATGAGGGAAAATCTCTTCTTTTTCAATGACAATGACCATCAGGACCAACAGATAGGTTAATACCACAAATGGGGACACAGGCGGCAGGGTCCAAACCTTTCCCACATCCCCATATTCTAAAACTTAAAAATAGGTTTGTCTAGAAATAGAGGGCCAGATTCAGAGAGCCATTACGCCTGTCTAACTGGTGTTAGACAGGAGTACTTTCAAATTACGCGCGCCGTATCACTAGTTTGAATCCTCAAACCATGATACGGCGGCGTTGGGCTTCGATCTGACAGGCTTACGTCTTCGTACGCCTTCGGATCTACGCTGCAATCTTTTTGCGGCCGCTGGGTGGAGTTTGCGTCGTTTTCAGCGTGGGGGTATGCAAATGAGCTTTTTCCGGCGATCCACGAAGTTACGAGCGTCGTTCGCAATCGCGTACGTCATTTTTTCGCTACGTAAAGTTAAACCAGCTATTAGCTGGTCTAACGTTACGCGGCCCATGTTAAGTATGGCCGTCGTTCCCGCGTCGACTTTCAATTTATTTTTTATTTTTTGCGTAAGTCGTCCGGGAATAGGAATGTCCGTAAACGACGCTACAAAAAAAATGACGTAACAACGTGATTTCGCGCAATGCACGGCGGGAAATTTCTGAATGGAGCATGCGCAGTTCGATCGCTGCAGGAACGCGCCTAATTTAAATGCCTCACGCCCCCTAATTGCGTAGTTTGATTCCGCCGGGAGAAATACACTACGCCGCCGTACCTTACGGGCCAAAATCTCTCTGAATTCCTCCTAGAGCCAGGTAAAGTACGGCGGCGTAGAGTATCTCTGATACTCTGCGGGAATCTAATTCTTTCTGAATCTGGCCCAGAGTGTTTAAAATGTATTTTTCTATAGTTCCTAATTCATGAGGTACCGTGTACATGATGTCATATTTACTCATCACAGATGAAGGCTCTGCTTTCTGCTTTGTAGTGTTATATGATGACTTTGCATTACTGTTGAACCTCACAACCTTACCATGTAGATGTCCTGTAGATGTACAGTAGGTGTCAGTTGGAGGAACCATCACATAAAAGAGCTGCAATTTTGTCTGCGCATCAACCCTGTTTTTGCCGCTATCGATATGTGTCACTGTCCTTCCATTTCCGTTGCCTGGCTTATAAGTTGAGAAACATCCTCCTTTGGGCAGGCTTCATAAAGTGGGTGGTCCACTGAAACGCGTGGCTATTCCCACTGGTTCTTCACAGTACAGTCACGTCACCCAGCTTCCCTTTCCTCTGCTAAGTCAAATGTGTATTTGTCAGAGCCACTCTCAGTCAGTAAAGCTTTTCCGGCTTCACTACAATTGCAGCCCCATGCTACGGAATAGAGGAGCGCCTTGATACAAGCAGTTTTTGATTTGTGCTTGACATCATCACTTTTGTGAGTGGCCATGTTTTACAAATGTTATGCTTTAAATACAAGAAACCTAATGCTGCACTTAGCTGTGTCCTTTCTCCTTGTGTTTATATCATTTTTAGTTGATTTTCCCTGTCTTCTGGGGAGCTGCAGTTGAGACAGGAAGTTGAGACAGAAGAAGAGTGCCTGTGTCATCCTCCTATTTACTAATTATCTGAGAGTTACCCTTTGAAGATTGCTCTGTTTTGTGGACTCACCTGTTTCATTGTCTGTTATTGTTTCTACAGGTTTATACTTCACTCATATTGTGCGCAGAGTCTTTATGTTCATGTGTGTGCACATTTTTTGTTTCTTCATTAGGAAGCGAGGAAAGCTAAAAAAAAGGAGGGGGCTCAGATGTGCAAGAAGGGATTCTAGTTTCTGGAGTGGTCAAATACCTTAGTAAGTTAAAAGACACCTTACAAGTCAATAAAAATTATTTATAAAAAGGAAAAACACTACAAAAAAGCATTTAAAATACTTGGGGCCAGATTCTCAGAAGAGATACAACGGCATATCTCCAGATACGCCGTCGTATCTCTGTTTCTGAGGCGGTGTATCTATGCGACTGATTCATAGATCCGACTGGCGTAAGTCACTTACACCGTTGTATCTAAGTTGCAATTTTACGGTGGCCGCTAGGTGGCGTTTCTGTCAATTTCTGCGTCGAATATGCAAATGAGCTAGATACGCATATTCCCGTAGGTATTTGCGCCCCGTTGTCATAGTTTATGTCGTTTGCGTAAGCGTAAGGTTACCCCTGCTATATGGGGGCACCTCCTTCCTACTTTGAATTACGCGGGCTTACGCCGGCCCATTTACACTACACCGCCGCAAGTTACGGAGCAAGTGCTTTGGGAATACAGAACTTGCCCGTAAAAGTTGCGGAGGCGTAGCGTAATGGGATAAGCTACACCAGAACAAAAATATGCCGATCTACAAGAATCTGGCCCTTGATTTTTCTGCACTTTAACTTGCAAGTTGGTGACTTCTTCTATTTAAGGTTAAACACTGAATTAATAATTGAAAATATGTATTCGCTGAGAATAAATTGTACTTTACTTCTTAAGCACAACTATAGGATCAGGTGAACAAAATAAATAAATTCCCCAAAACAATCATATGCATATACGATACAATAAAAGGCCCATTAGTGGAAGCTACCAGCATTTGGATAGTAGTGGGAATAGACAATGATTATTATTACTATTACTATTATAGATCGATAATTGGATGATGGAAAGCTCCCTCAAACTTAATGGATCCAAAACAGAACTTCTCTTTCTCCATGCAAACCGAAAGAAAAACTCTTGGACTACATGCACACCACCCACCATGCTTGGACAAACCATCACCCCAAGCACCAATGCCAAAAGTCATCTTTGACTCAGACATGACTATGGACACAAAAATAGGATCAGTAGTCAGCAGATCTCACCATCTTCTCCGCCTGCTGTGTAGACTCATCCCCTTCATCGCGGAAGAGGACACAGCAGTAGTAGTTGGAACAATCATTAAATACTGACTGGACTACGCAAACACCCTCTAACTCGTACTACCCAAATACCAGACTTTGTGTCTACAAGTCATCCAGAACACAGCAGCCAGACTGGTAACGGGAAAAAAAACTGGGAATCAATCACCTCGTCCCTGAGGAACCTCCATTGGCTAGCTGTAAAGGATCGGGTTACATTCAAGACCCTCTGCCTCACTTACAAATGCACACAAGTCAAAGCTCCTCTGCGAGAAAATAAAACACTACACCCCTAGTCGTGCCTTCCGATCAACTAACCAAAACCTCCTCCACATCCCCAAGACCCGCTACAAATCTAAAGGAGAACTAAGATTTGCAGTCCAAGGACCATGGCTATGGAACGCTCTACCCACAAACATCCGCATGGAAGAAAACCATCGGCCTTCAGGAAAAAACTTAAGACCCACCTCTTCTGAAGGATCAGGACGACACTGGGTGCAAAAGCGCCTTGAGGCGATTTAGTTAGCATTTGTTACGCTATATAAGTTACTCACTCACTCACATACATGGACAAATACATTCCTGCAAAACAATGTATATGAATACACCTGGCTACATACAAGTGACCTGCATGGTTCACTAATAAGGTTTTCACAGAATAATTGGTGTGATGAATGGATAGCTCTTCCACCATGGATCCTCCAGATTCCAACACCAGACCAGAGAAGCTGGAAGTCTTATTACTGGTGTTCATTAACAGAGCTGGATCCAAGCCTGATGTCTGTAGAAGTATTGCTGTATTTTGAAACAAGCATTTCTGAATTGTTTAGTCTGCATGGTTCAGACTTGGTAACACGCCAAACGTTCCTGTAAACAGGGCTCCTATTAACTCATAAGGATCCTGAAGGAAACCCAGCGGTATTGCATGCTACTCTTTGAAGTAAGACTTATTACCAGTTGTATTATGTGCTAACATTATGTAGCGGCTACTTCGCATCTAAATACATTGTCAAGCTGTGAGGTCTCTCACTGACGAAAGACATTGCCTGTCAGCTCTTAAGGAGGAATCCTTACACTAGGATGAGTCATGAGTCATAGACATGTTTACAGGCAGGACTGCTTACTCTGCCCTTTCCCCTGTTTCTTCATAGGCAGAATCAAGTTGGTCAATCAAGAGAGGACTGGAGGAGCTGCGAAGAACTCTGGGAGATGTTGTTTCCAGCACAGGCTGCCTCATTGAAATCAACACACAGGGAACTACACAAGAAACGATGAGGCATGGGAGAAGTTTTACCCCAAGGGCTTTCTGGGAGAAGGGAGAGCAATTACGAGGTGGGAGAGAGTGTGGACATGGGGGACCGAGTACTGTGGCCTGAGATCTGGGGGATTGCACCTGTTACAGCCGGGAGGTCGATGACGGGCATCCAGAGTTAAAGAAAAACCCTGAGTGCATCTCCATGCATCCCTATTTCAGCATGTGATGTCTCCATGAGGAGGTGTCAATTGGGTACACGTGTAGACCAGTACCACATTCTCTTTCCCTGGTTGTATGCCAAGCCCTTCAGTATGTACTGTGTTTACCTCATGACAGGAGATTAACAAGTACACTACCCTGAAGTCAACTGAAGTCTTAAGGGCCCTATCTGTGTTCAGGACATTAGTCACTTACTAGTGGATCCACACTGGGGGTTTATTCAGTGCACTGGGTCAGGTATTGTGGTTAAACAGGCTTACTGGGACTGTGGTTCTGGGGCGATGAAGAGAGAGATCAGACAGACAAAAGCAAGGTTATTCCTCTACCCTCCTCCTTCCTGGACTCATAAAGCCCAATTTATTGGAGTTTGTTGGGTGTTCTATTGAAATTAATGTTACATGTTTGACTTGTTATTTTCATGTGTTTACCTCAGCTCTTGAGGCCATTTCAGTTAAAAGAGTCCCCTGAAAGCAGACATACTTGATTTTGTCCTTTAATATATTTCACCATACTTGTTTACTGCCTTATATTACTGTGACTGTTTGTTCCATTCTCTTTTAAGCAAGCTCAAAGTAAAAGTTACTTTCTGATTTCATTATAACCTGTGTCCTTTACTGAGGTATTTAGACTACATGACTGCCATCTGTGCCAGTGGGGTTGAGTCTGTCCTAGGGGTTGAAGAAGCAGAGAAAGGAACAAACAATATTCAAGCGGCTCCTGCGGGGGAAGCACTATATGTGGGGGCTCGTCCGGGATACTTCTACTCTGCAATCACCCTCCCAAGGCAGCAAACCAGCAAGCATCAGCATGGACCCTTTAGTTGTGGGTCCATCAAGCATTAGCTGCCACAGGCCTGGGTCAGAAGATATATATACAAGATGTGAGGGCAGATTCTAACTCAAATTGTACCTACAGTATCTCACAAAAGTGAGTACACCTCTCACATTTTTGTAAATATTTTATTATATATTTTCATGTGACAACACTGAGGAAATTATACATTGCTACAATGGAAAGTAGTGTGTACAGCTTGTATAACAGTGTACATTTGCTGTCAAAATAACTCAACACACATCCATTAATGTCTAAACTGCTGGTAACAAAAGTGAGTACACCCCTAAGTGAAGATGTCCAAATTGGGCCCAAAGTGTCAATATTTTGTGTGGCCACCATTATTTTTCAGCACTGCCCTAACCCTCTTGGGCATGCAGTTCATCAGAGCTTCACAGGTTGCCACTGGAGTTCTCTTTCACTGTTAAAGACCTTGCGCTCCTCCAACTTCCGTTTGAGGATGCCCCACGGATGCTCAATAGGGTTTAGGTTTGGAGACATGCTTAGCCAGTCCATCACCTTTACCTTTACCACAGATTCTTAATTGGATTTAGGTTTGGACTTTGACTGGGCCATTCTAACACATGAATATGCTTGGATCTAAACCATTCCATAGTAGCTCTGGCTTTATGTTTAGGATCATTGTCCTGCTGGAAGGTGAACTTCCACCCCAGTCTCAACAGGTTTTCTTCTAAGATTGGGCTGTATTTGGCTCCATACATCTTCCCATCAACTCTGACCAGCTTCCCTGTCCCTGCTGAATAAAAGCATCCCCACAACATGATAGTGCCACCACCATGTTTCATTGTGGGGATGGTGTGTTCAGGGTGATGTGCAGTGTTAGTTTTCTGTCACAGATAGGGCCAGATTCTCAGAGGCGTTACGACGGAGTATCTCAGATACCCCGTCGTATCGCCTTTTTTTTGTCCTCGTATCTATGCGAGTGATGCTTAGCATCACTTTTGCATAGATACGCTTCTACATCCGACAAGTGTAAAAGCATTACACTTTCGGATCGTAGGTGTAATGACAACTCCGGCCACACGTTGTTTTTTCATTTGCATATGCAAATGAGGCTAGTACGGAGAATCCCGAACGCTTTTACGCCGCCCCGTCGTCGCGTACGTCGTTTACGGACTCGTAAGGTTACCCCAGCTTCTATGTGGAGTAACCTTACGAAGTTCCGTCGGGTGCCGTCGGATGCCATGTTAAGTATGGCGTCGGGTCAGCGTCGGCTTTTTCCGTTGCTTACGTCGTTTTACTAACTCGTTCGCGAATAGGGACTTGCGTAAATGACGCTCACGTTGTTTTGACGTCGGTTTCAACGACGCTTCCCGACGTGAGCTGGAGCATGCGCACTGGGCTTTTTCCCCGGCCGGCGCATGCGCAGTTCGTTTGACGTGGGGGCGCGCTTAATTTAAATACAAGCCGCCCCATTTGAATTGCGCGGGTTTACGCTTGGCGATTTACGAGACGCCGGCGAAAACTACGGAGCAAGTGCTTTGAGAATAAAGCACTTGCTCTAGTACGCAGCGGCGGCGTAGTGTAAATGGCTTACGCTACGCCGCCGAAAATATATGAGAATCTGGCCCATAGTGTTTTGCTTTTAGACCAAAAAGTTCAATTTTGGTCTTATCTGACCAAAGCACCTTCTTCCACATTTTTGCCGTGTCCCCCACATAGCTTCTCGCAAACTGCAAACAGGACTTTTTATTGCTTTCTATCAACAATGGCATTCTTCTTGCCACTCTTCCATAAAGCCCAGATTTGAGTGCCCGACTAATAGTTGTCTTGTGGACAGATTCTCCCTCCTGAGCTGTTGATCTCTGCAGCTCCACCAGAGTTACCATGGGCCTCTTGTCTGCTTCTATGATTCATCCTTGCCTGCTAGTTTAGGTGGACGGCCATGTCTTGGTAGGTTGGCAGTTGTGTTGGGGGAAAGAGGGGCGAGAGGAAAAGAAGGGGAGGGAGAGGGATGTGGGGGAGGAAACCAAGGGAGGGGAAAAAAGGGAAAAGGGGAGGGGGGAAGAGGGAGAACATGAAGGGACCAGTGGGTAAAAAAAGGGGGGCAGGGAGAGAGGGGAAAGGGGGGCAGGGGAGTGGGTGCTAAGAAACAATGTATAGAAGGAAGATACCTTAATTGGTAAATAGCAGAGGTAAGGGGTCCCTGGGGACCCAGCCAGAACTGGTGCTTAACCAGCATAGTGGTTGGAAGAAGCAAGGGCACTGCTAAGTGCATTAATGGAGGGCAAAAACAATTGCATTAGGAGCTTCCAATTATAACCAGGATAACCTAGATACATGAAGAAAGGATTAATCCCCTAAATACACGGGCCGGTTTAAGGGCTGGAGTGTAGTGGAGAAGGTCAATATGGGTAAAAAGGGGTACAACTTACTGTCCACTGGGTATAGTGACTAATTTGGTGACTTCTGAAGGCAATTGGTTCCACTAGAGTAAATGGGGCTGAATAAAAATGCACGCCACACTTTTCAGATATTTATTTGTAAAAAATCTGGAAGACCATTTATCATTTCCTTCCGCTTCACATAAAATCACAATATAATACATTTACATTTTTGGTTGTAACATTTCAAGGGTATGAATACTTTTTCAAGGCACTGTAGGTCAGGTCAATATAACAGAAACAATACACACAGTGGGGATAGAACAAAATAAACAGTCCTTTATAAAACATATCAAATAGAATCCAAATATCTTCATAAATTTAGACCAAAATGTATTCTGCTACATATCTTTGGTAAAAAAAAAATCCCAATAAGTGTATATTAATTGGGTTGCGTTAAAGTTATAGCATCTACAAACTATGGTATATACCAGGGGTAGTGAATTAAAATTTAAAAATTCAAGAAGAAGAAACAGATGTATATACACGCCGCAAGAATTGATGATTTAGAAAACAGAAATCGCAGAAATAATATCAGGATATTAGGTATGCCTGAACACAGTGAGGGTGCAAATGTTATAGCATTCTTGGAGGGATGGCTTAGGGAAGTCTTTGGGGCCACATCCTTTCCACTGTTTTTTGGTATTGAGCGATCCCATCGAACCCCCTTTAAGCTTCAACCGGCAAATAAATATCCCAGGCCACTAATTATTAAAATGTTTAACTACATTGATAAAGTGACTTTGCTTCGGAAGGCCAGAGAAAAGGGAGATATTTTTTTCAATGGTACAAGAATCTCATTCTATCAGGATTTTTCCCCAGATCTACAGACACGAAGAAGAGAATTTATTCCTGTCAAACGAATGCTTCAGCAACATAAATTAGACTATGCGTTACTTTATCCTGCACGCTTGAGAGTAATGGCGAAGGATGGTACCAAATTTTTTGACACCCCAAAAAGTGTGGCAAGGTGGCTCGAGGAAAACAAGAAAGACCTTTGAACGTTATTTCTTTATTTTTTATTATTTTTTTGGGACATAGGCCCAAGTGTAGAACATTACTGGCACTGAGAACTTTTTTTTTTTTTAATTTTTGTTTTTTTTTCTTCTAAATGAATAATTCACAAAATGCACAAAACACACAACTTTAGTAGCAGTATAAGTGTAAGGACTTTTTTTTTCACAATAATGCATAAAATGCATAATTTTGCACAATTTATCAGCAGGATAAAAGGGCGGAGGGTTTAAGAGAACTGCTGTTAATATAAAGAGGTGGGGGAGGTTAGGGGAAGAAGGAAATAACTGGAATTAAAAATGTGGGTATTCATTTTAAATCAGTGGAATTAATACAAAAAAGAAGCACGGAGGATGCACTTAAGCACCAAAGTAGGGTTGAGAATCAAAAAGGTGGGGGGGGGTGAGGAGGTGGATACAAAAGGTGTATAGGTGTATAGTAGAAGGAAGGAGCAAATGGGAATGAGTGAGGGTGTTATAGGGAGGCAGGTGAGAGAAGAGTGGAGGAGCGTGAGGTGCAGTGAGGCCATAGGTACAACCCCGGGGGTAGGCCTAGATGGGCCAGGGGGAGGGAGGGTGGGGGGTTGGGTTAGGAAGAGGGAGATAAATCACAATTAAATAGTAATCTACAAACACAATCACAACATTTTTTTTGATTTTACACTTTAAGAGCATTTCACTAAACACTATAAGTAGAGGGAAATTTCGTAAGCTTCTCTTCCTTTGTTCTTTTAGTAGCTATCAACATAATCTGTTTATGACTCAATGAATAATGTAACAAATGGGAGTACTACTTATGACATGGAATATCAGGGGTTTAGGGGATAGAGATAAAAGAAATGCAATGTTTAGATATTTTGATAGGCTGCAGCCCCAGATAATATGCTTAAAGGAAACACATCTGCGACCTGATTCTATCCACCTGCTGAGCTCATGCAAATATTCGAGGCAGTACCATTCCACATATTCCTCCTATTCTAGGGGGATTAGTGTAATGGTGTCTGCGAATGCCTCGTTCGAATGTATTCAACAACAGGTGGACGAAGAAGGCAGATATGTCTTCCCGTTATGTAAACTTAATAAGTTAACATGTATCATTGTTGCAATCTACATTCCCCCCCCCCCCCCCCCATTATCTGCAGTAACCCTGAGAAGGCTTTATATCCAGATACTCCTGTGCTAGCATTGGGGGATTTTTACAACACTTTGGATCGGGGACTAGATAGAATGTCTTTGACAGCTAATGTGACAGGACAGATGGCGGGCAAAACCACGTTTGCATTGTTGCTCTCAGAATTGGGACTCTGTGATGTCTGGAGGGAGAGACATGGCGACGAGAGATTCTACTCGTGCCACTCTGCCTCGCATGGCGGACTCTCTTGAATAGATCTGGGCTTGGGAAATAAAGCATTAATGCAAAGGGTAAGGGACTCGGCCAATGAGCCAAGATTATTGTCGGATCACTCTCTATTTTGGGTTAGACTGGATGTCATGGTTGCCTCGGGCCGCCCATCATGGAAAGTGAACCCACTCTGGTTGACCTTACTTCCATCCCCAGATGGGACTGTAGGTCTGCTACAGGAGTATTGGCAGCTCAATAGGGGTCCTGCTAGTGCAGGGGTGGTATGGGATACACTAAAATAATTTCTGAGGGGGTGCCTGATTAGGGAAATCGCGGGCATTAAGACCCGTTCTAGGGAATGGAGGGATAAAGTCAGGGATAAAATAAAAAGTAGAGAACAAGCTGTGGTAGCAGATCCTTTTCAAAATAATCAGGATTCTTGGGCTGAGGCGCAATCTTTGTACAATTCAGTACTGTTGACGGCAGCGGAGAAGAGGAGATATTTTCACCAACAGAGTCACTTTGAGGAAGGGGAAAACACGGGACACATCCTGGCATTGGTAGCTAGGGAGCAACGGGATTCCTCGAATATTTTGGCTATAAAAGTGGAGTCTGGGGAGACGCACACTATTAGCTCTGACATCTTAAATGATTTCTATGAGTTTTATAGGGAGTTATACTCCTCTAGAACCAAGACTATAGATTCAGAGATGTTCTCGTTTCTCCAAGGTTGTCCAATCCCCCAACTAGCGGAGGAGGATAGGGAGATGTTAAATCTCCCTATCACACTGGCAGAACTGAGGGAAGCTCTGAAAGGGGCGGCGCAACATAAATCCCCAGGTCCAGACGGACTGCCAGTGGAGGTATACTCCCAATACAGAGAGGTATATTGCAGCCCTTGCTGGAAGCACTAGCTGAGGCAGTGGACATGGGAACTCTACCTGACAGTATGCAGGAGGCTATAATTATACTACTTAGCCAGGTAAAGATAAGTTGTCACGAGATTCATACCATCCAATTTCTTTACTAAACACTGATGTCAAACTTCTAGCAAAAATTTTGGCCAAAAGGTTATCGCAGGTTATAGACAGACTGGTGCATCGAGACCAGTCTGGCTTTATACCTAACCGTTCCATGGCTGATAATATTAGAAGACTATATATGAACTTGCAGGTGCCGGTGGATAATCCAGGGGGTAGGGCTATTCTGTCACTGGATGCTACCAAAGCTTTCGACAGTGTGGAGTGGCCCTACCTCCTGGAAATATTAACTAGGTTTGGATTGGGAAGCAGGATTATAGCATGGGTAAGGGTGCTTTACTCCAAACCTAGAGCTAGACTCCGAATCAACAATAACCTCTCCCTCCCATTTGAGCTACACAGAGGTACCCGTCAGGGATGCCCGTTATCCCCACTGCTGTTCGCTTTGGCAGTCAAGCCTTTGGCGATATGGCTTAGAACTACGTCAAAGGTGGTCGGATTTTGCAGGGGCCAGAGGGAAGAAAAAATCCCCCTATATGCCGATGATATACTTATATATTTAGGTGATAAGGCAGCGTCGCTGCGAACAGCAATGGGGATAATAGGAGAATTCGGAGGCTTCTCTGTGTTTAATATAAATTGGTCCAAATCAATATTAATGCCTATAGATCTGTTGAGGGAACAGTTACCGGTAGGAGCAGAGCAGATTACTATATCAAGTAGTTTTTGCTATCTGGGTGTGGTGGTTTTTCCCGGACACGGCTGAATACCTTCAGCTGAATCTGGGTCTACTTCTGGCAAAGAGAGAAATGTAACAGCTGGTGCAAACTCCCCCTATCGGTGGTAGGTAGGGTCAACCTAATTAAAATGGTATGGGCTCCACAACTCCTATATATCTTCCATAACTCACCAATATGGATATCAAGCAAATGGTTCAAAAGAATTGACACCCAGGTGCGGGAGTTGATATGGAAGAAAAAGGTAGCAGGATTAGTTTAACCACTCTACAATATGGAAAGGATAGGGGGGGGATTGGCGGTCCCCCACCCCAAAACTTATTTTTTGGCCTCTCAGATACAACAGCTGGCGGGATGGGGACAGGAAGAAAGAGAGGACCCGAATACAAAATTAGTGATCGGTACTGCTCCCTCATTAAAGGCAGCCTCCTATCTTGAAATGGGCTTGCCCAGTATGCCACACTCAGCATCCACAGGAACCCTCATCAGAAAAGTATGGGGGGAGAAACGGAAGACCCTGGGGACAGAGGGTGTGTTACCATTCACTCCAATATGGAACAATCCTAGATACACAGAACTACAGGACCTAGCAGGCTTTACCCCCTGGAAAAAGAGGGGAATCCGGTTCTTTTCACAGCTGTACGAGGGTGAGGTACTGAAAACTTATGAACAGCTGTGTAGGGAATATCAATTAGCCCCACAGGGCTTTTATCAGTATCTCCAGCTCCGGCATGCTCTACAGAGACAACAACAAACACGATCACTGGTGGTAACATCACCGTCACCTTTGATGACGGCGGTTTTGCAAGCAGAGGCTCGAAGACGACTGATAACAAAAATATATGAGGGACTGCTTAAACAATTCAGAACCATGCCTCTTTTAGAAGCCGTAGGAAATGGGTGGAAGATATTGGGGAGATAGACGAGAAACAGTGGGAGAGGGCACTTGAATCTGTCCCGGTGGTGTCCGTCTCTGCGTCTCACAAACTGTCGTAACTCTTTATCTTACACAGGGCTTATAGAACAGCGCCACAACTACATCCTATGTGCCCAAAGTGCAAAGTTCAGCAAGGGGACTTCATACATTTAATTTGGAGATGCCCAAAGCTTCATAGGTATTGGGGGGAAGTATCCCAGTAGCACAGGTACCAGTTCCATTGGATCCCCAAGTATACTTGTTAGGGGCTATCGACCCTGGAGAGTATACAAAAGGAAAGTACTGTATGGTAACAAGATTGCTGTATTTGGCAAGAAAACTCATTGCACGTTATTGGATGGCCCCGGGGGTCACCACAGGGAAGCAATGGATTGCGTATGTCAACTCCTTGTTGGGTAGAGAACATCTGGCCTACAAACGAAGGAAAGCAGAGGGTAAATTTAAGGAGATTTGGCATTCCTGGTTGGGAGATGCGAGTTTCGCACCACCAAAACTGGTGATGGATAGATTTTCTATGTAGAGTGTAGAGGACGGGGGGGGGGGTATGGGGGGGGTTGGGATATAAAAATAAAGAGAGGTACATTGGAATATTATGTGAATGTAATAAATGTTGTATAATAAACTCTAATTTGATTGCAATGGATGCCGAATAGGCATATCTATGTAGGACATTAAAAAAGGAAAATAAAAATAAAGTGGATTAAAAAAATAAAAATTCAATGAGGTCTGGTCAGTGGTCACTAAACAATTTTTCCAGCTGAGGTCTGCACAATGAAAGATTGCATGCATACGTTTTTCTTTTTTTTTTGCGCAAGTGGCTCCTTTCTTACTGTTTCCTCCACACACTCTGGTAATAATGTCCCCAATAGTGTTCCCCCTTACATCAGGTGCCCCTACCAGAGCAATTCATTACATTGGGTGCCCCCATCAGACTACCACCATTAACCAGTAGCCACCATCAGAGTACCCCCTCATAGAAGGTGTCCCCATCAGAGTGCCCCTTACATCAGGTATTCCCATCAAAGTGCCCACTTACATCAGGTTTCTTTAGCAGAAGGCCCCCTTATATCTGGTGTCTCCCATCAGTGTGCCCAGAGGCGGACTGACAACTCATGGGGCCCCTGGGCAATAGGAGATTATGGGGCCCCGGACAATAGAAGATTATGTGGCCCTCAGGCAATAGATTACGGGGCCCCCAGGCAATAGGAGATTACGGGGCCCCCAGGCAATAGGAGATTACGGGGCCCCCAGGCAATAGGAGATTACGGGGCCCCCAGGCAATAGGAGATTACGGGGCCCCCAGGCAATAGGAGATTATGGGGCCACACAGTATACACACACACACACACACATACAGTATACATACACAGTGGCGGAATTTTCGCAGTCGCACTTGCGACTGGGCCCTGTAGTTCTCCGCTCCTGGAGGGGGCCCGTCGACCTGTTCATACTGTTACCATGTCCCCGTGATTGGGCGTATGGGGTCATGTGCAGCGGCAGGGCTAGCCTGTCCACGATCGCGGTAGATCCTGATGTCCCACCTCTGCCCATGTTCAGTCTCCTGCACACTGTGATTGGGCGAAGGCGGGACATCAGGAGCAACCGCGATTGTTAACAGGTCAGCCCAGCCGCCCAATCACAGCGAACGCCGCCGTCTTCTCCTCCTTGTGATGGTGAGATGTTGCTGGCCCCCTCTCCGCTCTCCACTCCTCCTCGTCCATGCGTGTCCGCACAGGTGGGATAAGGTGGGGAGAGCTGCAGGCTGCTGTCTGGATGTTTCCCCCGCCACCCCCCTCTCCTTTTCATGTCAGCAGCACGGGGAAGAGAAGTCTTTTCCTGCCCGTTTTTCTTTCCTCCCCATTGGCCCAGTTTTTCTCAGCAGAGAGCAGACTACAGTCCCCAGCATGCACTCTGCTGGGGAAAAAGAGAAAACCCGGAAACATGGTGAGGAGTAGTACACTGTAACAGCTACAGTAGACATGAAAAAATAAGGAAGACAGTGCTGGGGGAACTAATAGCCCCAGCACCACCAGAGAGAGCCACGCTGTACCCGCACCACCAGAGAGCCACGCTGTACCCGCACCACCAGAGAGAGCCACGCTGTACCCGCACCACCAGAGAGAGCCACGCTGTACCCGCACCACCAGAGAGAGCCACGCTGTACCCGCACCACCAGAGAGAGCCACGATGTACCCGCACCACCAGAGAGAGCCACGCTGTACCCGCACCACCAGAGAGAGCCACGCTGTACCCGCACCACCAGAGAGAGCCACGATGTACCCGCACCACCAGAGAGAGCCACGATGTACCCGCACCACCAGAGAGCCACGCTGTACCCGCACCACCAGAGAGAGCCACGCTGTACCCGCACCACCAGAGAGAGCCACGATGTACCCGCACCACCAGAGAGAGCCACGCTGTACCCGCACCACCAGAGAGAGCCACGCTGTACCCGCACCACCAGAGAGAGCCACGCTGTACCCGCACCACCAGAGAGCCACGCTGTACCCGCACCACCAGAGAGCCACGCTGTACCCGCACCACCAGAGAGAGCCACGCTGTACCCGCACCACCAGAGAGAGCCACGCTGTACCCGCACCACCAGAGAGAGCCACGCTGTACCCGCACCACCAGAGAGAGCCACGCTGTACCCGCACCACCAGAGAGAGCCACGCTGTACCCGCACCACCAGAGAGCCACGCTGTACCCGCACCACCAGAGAGCCACGCCGTACCCGCACCACCAGAGAGCCACGCTGTACCCGCACCACCAGAGAGAGCCACGCTGTACCCACACCACCAGAGAGCCACAAAAGCCACGCTGTACCTGCACCACCAGAGAGAGACCCACGCTGTACCCGCACCACCAGAGAGAGACCCACTCTGTACCCACACCACCAGAGAGAGCCACGCTGTACCCGCACCACCAGAGAGAAAGCGCGTAATGCTGTCCAGCACCACCAGAGAGAGAGCAGGTAAGTGTCACTGGGCAGTGTGGGCACAATAGGAGACAGAGAGTACTAGCATTATATGGCCACAATAGGACTGGGACACTGATAAAAAGCTGATTTCACTGTAAAGGGGCACTATAATCATTGCAGTGCCCCTTTACTGTGCTGTCCCCTCTATATCACAGTGTCCCTGCCCACTACAGTGTAGAGGACCGACACCAGCTACCCCCGCGAATGGCGACAGCCGCGACACACCCTGCCCCTGGAAAATTTGGCTGCTCAGTCTAAAAATTCCCGGGCCTATTTTTTGTCCCAGTCCGGCCCTGGTTAGTATAGTGGTCAGTGTAGTGGTCAGTATAGTATAGTATACCATCACCCACCCCTCTAGTACCACTGCTATCAGCCCCCCTCTAGTACCACGGCTACTACCCCCCTCCAGTACCACCACCATCACCCCCGCTCCAGTACCACTGCTATCAGCCCCCCTCCAGTACCACTGCTATCACCCCCCCTTCCAGTACCACTGCCATCAGCCCCCCTCCAGTACCACCACCATTACCCCCCCCTTCCAGTACCACTGCTATTAGCCCCACTCCAGCACCACCACCATCACACCACCCCCCCTCCAGTACCACCACCATCACCCCCCTCCAGTACCACTGCTACCACCCCCCTCCAGTACCACCACTACCACCCCCTCTCCAGTACTACCGCCACCACCCCCCTCAAGTACCACCACTACCACCCCCCCTCAAGTACCACCACTACCACCCCCCCTCAAGTACCACCACTACCACCCCCCCTCAAGTACTATCTCTACCACCCCCACCCCTCCAGTGCCACCACCACCACCCCCTTTAAAGTTGAAATCGGAAACAGAAATGTTTTACTTTGTTGTACAATGAAAAAAAATATAGTATCAAAATCATGCTTTTCGTCGGGGCCCTGAAGTTTCTAGTTACGCCTCTGTACATACACAAACACACAATATACACACACAGTATACACACGCATTATACACACACACAGACACACAATATACACACACACAAAGTATACACACACACACACACACAGTATACACACACACAGTATACACACATACAGTATACATACACACATACAGTATACATACAGTATACATACACAGACACAGGGCCAGATTCTCATAGAATTTCGCTGGCGTAGCGTAAGCCATTTACACTACGCCGCCGCAACGTAACAGAGCAAGTGCCGTATTCTCCATGCACTTGCTCCGTAGTTTGCGGAGGCGTAGTGTAAATGGCAAAGCGTAAGGGCGTGTAATTCAAAGGGGGCGGCTTGTATTTAAATTAAGCGCACCCCCGCGTCGATCGAACTGCGCATGCGCCGGCCGCGGGAAAAGCCCAATGCGCATGCTCCAGCTCACGTCGGAAAGCGTCGTTGAAACCGACGTCAAAACGACGTGATCGTCACTACGCAATGCCCTATTCGCGAACGAGTTAGTAAAACGAAGCCGACGCTGACCCGACGCCATACTTAACATGGCATCCGACGGCACCCGACGGTACAGATAAGTTATGCAAATAAAAAAAGGGAAAGACTAGTGCTCTCTGTAGCAAACAGATTTATTAAAATAACGGTATAAAACTCACATAGCTGACACTCGCGGCAGAGTGTATGGTAAAATGCAGTATGCCCTGGATCTCCAGGTTTCTGGAAGGACAGACGGCAAACACGTGTGAGACGGCGATTGCGGGTGACGTCACGTGACTCCTCCCCCTCGTACGCGTTACGTCCCAGTGGGCGGGACTTCATCAGCGTGGGGTGGAGAGATCAACGTGAACGTCCTGCTCTGATCTAAATAATGTGCCGTTGCCACAGCAACATGAACACAAAAAAAACCTGCAAACCTGCGCCACCTAGTGTTCACTTAATAGAAGGCAGCAAGCACCTATTACCATCCAGGCAAACAATAAGCAGGAATGAAGGTCTCAAATAAAAATAGATCAAATATATGATTATATATATATAAATATAAATCAAATGATAAAAAGTATAGTAAAAACTACACCAAGAATATAATATTTAAAAATTAATATTAAAAGGTTATAGTTAATGACGTCATCCCCAATCGCCTCCTCATTACAACTAAAACAGATGATAAACATTACCAATATCATTAGGTTATCACCCATAGCAACAACAAAAGGTATACATATCACCACAATAAGAGAAAATACTTATATACATACAAATATGCAAAAACATTGGTATTTCTCATCCTTACAGAATATAAAATATACCCCCAATACACTAAATAACAAAAATTACCGGTTAGATATAAAACAGTTGAGATCAAACTCAACATTGAGGCCGGCCGGAAAATACATTTTTGTTTCATAAATCCAAAAGGACTCTCTGCGACTCAGTTGGCGAATATAATGCCCACCTCGCCAGTGTTTGGAGACTTTCTCTATTCCCCAAAACTTGAGGCCCTTGGGGTCCTTATGGTGGCATTCCCTAAAATGCTTGGACACACTGTGGTTCCTTTTGCCACGTCTGATGTTACTAATATGTTCTCCCACCCTCACATGCAACTCCCGTGAGGTACGTCCAACATATTGTAATCCGCACTCGCACTCAAGCATATAGACCACGCCCACTGTGGAGCACGTGGTCAACTGCTTAATCGGATATTCAGTCCTCTGTGTACAGTGTGCGCTCTGTGTACAGTGTGCGCTCTGTGTACAGTGTGCGCTCTGTGTACACTGTGCCCTCTGTGTACACTGTGCCCTCTGTGTACACTGTGCCCTCTGTGTACACTGTGCCCTCTGTGTACACTGTGCCCTCTGTGTACACTGTGCCCTCTGTGTACACTGTGCCCTCTGTGTACACTGTGCCCTCTGTGTACACTGTGCCCTCTGTGTACAGTGGGCCCTCTGTGTACAGTGGGCCCTCTGTGTACAGTGGGCCCTCTGTGTATAGTGTGCTCAGTATAGTGCGCGCTCTGTGTATAATATATAGTGTTTTGCAATTTATGGGGCAGGCGCTGCATTTGATAGGGAGAGAGGCTACATTTGATGTGACACAGGGCTGCATGTAAGGAGGGACTCCGCTGGGGACACGTGCTGGCATCTGGTGGCAGGCGACGGGCTCGGGGCTCCCACTGATTCTGCATTATGGTGAGTTAAACTATTTCATTTTATATTAAAATGTAATAATATAAATAATGCCCTTCAATCATCCTGATACCATAACAACCTTGGTGCCAGGATGATTGAAGTATCTTTATCTGCTGATTGCTAAACTTTCTAGAATACACAGATTTCTATTGTTGTGTAGGATCTGGGCCTGCGCTCCCTTCATCCCTCGTTCATCTCAGATGCTAACCACACCACCTTAGAGCTACGCCCACTATTCTGATGAAACCACGCCCATTTCCACCAAGTGGGAGGGGTCAAAAAGGAAAGGCGGGGTCTGGCGCCCCCCATCCTAAAACTTCACTAGCCACCACTGCTAGAATATGACATATCTTCAGTTGTTTCACACTTTTTTGTTATGTACCGTATTTGCCGGCGTATAAGGCGACTGGGCGTATAAGACGACCCCCTATTTTTCAATTGAAAAGATAGCTTTTGGGCTATACTCGCCTTATAAGACTACCCACCTTCCAAGGCAACACCATTTAAAAAAAACATGGATTCCACCACATATTCACCACCGACCTAAGTGTAGGCACATGAGCATACACAATAATCATCGCTATTCCAACAGGCGTTAAAGTCTTTAGTTGACTGACCACAATGTACAGGGAATTATTAAATGAGAGGTCCCAATACTATGAGCCCTTGGATTCTTATTTATAGTCAGGGGGACTCACCGGCATTGTCCTAGCCAATTCCTCAATTAACATTGTTCTCCATGACACCTACTACATAGTTGCCCACTTCCACTATGTCCTATCCAGTTACGCTGGATGTGTGGTAGCTTTGGCTACATACAGTATACAACGCTTAGCCAATCCCAGTAAACAATGTATTCTATTAATGAATACAGAGCCTGCTCGGATTGGCAGAGGCTGTAACATCATCTAATCTCTGACTCTCAATGCCAATCCGAGCTCGGATTGGCAGGCTCTATATTCACTAATAGAATACATCGCTCGCTGGAATTGGCTCAGCAGTGTATACTGTATGTAGCCATAGCTACATACAGTATTACCGCACATCCAGCGGACATCTGGCGGGCTGACATTCAGTGTGCGGCATTTTATACCCGGCGTATAAGACGACCCCTAATTTTTGGGCGTTTATTTTAAGTGTAAAAGGTAGTCTTATACGCCAGAAAATACAGTATATAATTCCACATGTGTTAATTCATAGTTTTGATGCCTTCAGTGTGACTCTACAATTTTTATAGTCATGAAAATAAAGAAAACTCTTGGAATGAGAAGGTGTGTCCAAACTTTTGATCTGTACTGTACATGATTATGCAGCTTGCGGACTGGGGTTTTCACATGTCGCAATGCTTTGCTTTGTGGCTGCAGCAAGATTAAAGCAGAGTTCCACCCAAAATTTGAACTTCCGCTAATCCCACTCCTCACCCCCTTACATGCCACATTTGGGGGGGAGTGGGGGCTTCAGGAGGAGTGGGACTTCCTGTCCCACTTCCTCCTTCCGCCGAGAGGCTAGTTTGGCGATTAAGCTTACAGCCTACAGCAGCCCCTCCCTGTAGGCGATCGCATGGGACACTGACAGGTCCCCTGCGATCGCCTGTCCAATCAGCGGCGGGCCGCGCCGCTCGCGCAGTGCCGCTCACGCAAGCAGGAGTGGGTGCCCGGCCGTGAAGCCGAAGGCTGTCACGGCTGGGTGCCCACAGTTGCGATGAGGACGCCGGACGGGGAGGGGGGAGAGGAGCGGAGCCCCCGTCGGCGCGACGCTGGAACGCTGGAGCAGGTAAGTGATTGTTTATTAAAAGCCAGCAGCTACACTTTTTGTAGCTGCTGACTTTTAATAAACATATAACTAGGCTGGAACACCCCTTTAGGGCTCCCTGTCACATTCAGTGGGCAGGACCACCCTCTGTAATGCAGTTGTGGCATGCAGGTGTGGGCTTTTAGAAATTAAAACGGATTGTAAAGAGCTGGCAAAACACTTCCTCACCAATCAAACGCCCTTTGAAAAGTGATTCACTGCAAATTGCTCTTACAAGGGATAAATACTAGTGTACATTTACCTTTAGTGAGGCAAGAAATGTTCTCTGCATGTGTGTAAATAATTGTTAATAGACAAGTCAAGTTAAAGCAGTATTAAACCCCATTTATAGATGTGCAATATTTTTATTTTTGTTAGGCTTTTTCCATATTTTTTTTTTACCTGCTGATCCATCCAGTTAGTCTGTTTTTTCACTTCCCTTAACAGACTAAGCTGTCCAGCAAAAGTCAGAGCGTTGAGAAAAACAATTTAACACTGACAGCAGGAAAAATGAAAAAATTGACTTCTCTATGGGCTACCTTTATTCCAAAAAACACCCTTTGGGCACACATTTGTGGCAACACATTGCCGTGCCTCTAAAAATCACTTTTCAGAGGCATTTGAAAAGTAATGAGAAGGTGAAATGTCACCTCCTCACCACCTGTTTTAATCCTTATAATGCTACACCACCATGCTGCAGCCACATGCATTGCACTTAGTTATGGAGAGGCCTATTTACTGAACGTATATACGTACAGACAGTGCCTTGAAAATGTATTCACACCCCATGAAATTTTCCAAATTTTGTCACGTTACAACCAAAAATGTAAATGTATTTTATTGGGATTTTATGTGATAGACCAACACAAAGTGGCACATAATTGTAAAGTGGAAGGAAAATTATAAATGTTTTTCATTATTTTTTACAAATAAATATCTGAATAGTGTGGTGTGCATTTGTATTCAGCCCTCTTTGCTCTGATACCCTTAACTAAATTCTTGTGGAACCAATTGCCTTCAAAAGTCACCTAATTAGTAAATAGAGTCCACCTGTGTATATTTTAAACTCAGTTTAAATACAGCTGTTCTGTGAAGCCCTCAGAGCTTTGTTAGAGAACCTTAGTGAACTAACAGCATCATGAAGTCCAAGGAACACACCAGACAGGTCAGGGATAAAGTTGTGGAGAAGTTTAAAGCAGGGTTAGGTTATAAAAAAATTCCCGAAGCTTTGAACATCTCACGGAGCACTGTTCAATCAATCATCTGAAAATGGAAAGAGTATGGCACAACTGCAAACCTACCGAGACATGGCCGTTCACCTAAACTGACAAGGAGAGCAAGTAGTCAAGAGGCCCATGGTAACTCTGGAGGAGCTGCAGAGATCCACAGCTCAGGCCCGTCGGAACAGGACAGGCAAAGCAAGCAACTTCTGGGGGCCTCGAGCTGGCCAGGGGCCCCCAGCAGCCACTTGCTATAAGTGCTGCAGCCTGTAGCGTAGGCTGACCAGACGTCCCCGGAGGAAGTTTGTCCCCACTTTGCAGGGTCAGGGAAGTCCGGTCACTGACAGATCGAGGGAACAGACTGATTCTCCCATCCGTAGGACAGGAGAAACAGTCTGCACATTATGGGCCGGTGGCTGCAGCTGAGTGGAGTGAGTGTCTCTGACACTCCTCTCACACAGCCCAGCAAGTTCACTCCCCCCTCCCTGCATCGAACAGGAGATGTGATGCATACAGCCCCTCCTCCTCCTGTCTCCTCTGTGTCTGCCCGATTCCCCGCCCACTCTCCTATCCCGATGTACAGTCGTGTGCAGGAGAGAGAGGGGGAAATGTGCGCGGGAGATACGAAGAACTGCAGTCCTGGCTGCTACACATTCCAAGCTGTGTGAATGATGTCTGAGCCCCCAGCTTCCAGCCTCGTCCATCCAATGAGTGAGCTCTGCATTTACACTTTTTTCAATCAGTACACCAGTAAAAATATATATATGATCCAGTTCCCTCCAAGTGGATGGGAGAATTCTCCCACTTTGCACAAATGGCTGAACAATCAGGGTTTCGGTCCTACCCCTGTAATTGACAGCGCTGGTCTCTGTCTCTATGGCAGAACATTAGAACACAGTGCTGGTTATGTTATGGGGCTGATAGCCACATGTGCAGAGCGCAAGTACAATTAGCTATAGACAGGCTATGTCTGTGTTAAAGATGAGCTCTGGTGTGTTCGCATAGAACACGTGCAGAGCCCACCAGGAAGTGTGCACAGCGCTGTGCTAATCACAGCCAGGGAGACATTGTCCCGATGCTCGGCTGCATAGGGTGCCCACGTGTCCCGGATTGCCCGGGACTGTCCCGCAATTGACATGTCTGTCCCTGGTCCCGGGCACCTTCATTCCGGGACAATACAGTGTCCCGGATGAAATAGAGGACAGTCACCTCCTACTAACTACATTTCCGGAATTGGTTGCTAGGGCCAGCGCTGCCTGGTGTCTTGCAACCAGTGACAATTTACTCTCAGACAGTGAGGCCGGGAGCAAGGCCTTTTTTATACAGCATTATAGCAGCCCCACTGTGAGCGGAGAAAAGCATTAATGCAGGAAGGGTGGTGAGAGATGATCTCATCTCTCTTCTCGCTCGCCTCAGTATAGGGCCCCACTGTGAGCACGGAACAGCAGTGATGCAGGCAATAAGAGATGATGCCATCTCTCTGCTCGCTCGCCTCAGTATAGGGGCCCCGCTGTGAGCATGGTACAGCAGTGATGCAGGCAATGAGAGATGATGTCATTTCTCTGCTCACTCGCCTCAGTATAGGGGCCCCGCTGTGAGCATGGAACAGCAGTGATGCGGGCGATGATGTCATCTCTATGCTCGCTCCGCCGCTGCACGTCAGACAGTGTAGCCTTCGTGGCCGAGCTGCAAACAGGGGGTTGATGATCCCTGAAATAACCCACCGCCAAACTCCCCATCAAACCTGAGACTACATTTCCCCTCGTTCCCCCCTCAACTTTTTTTGGGGAAGGTGAGGGGGGCGGGGTGTCCCTGAATGGCAGTTTGGAAATGTGGTCACCCTACACTTACCAGCAGACATGTCGTCCCGCACCGCCGCCGCACCGCCGCCGAATGGATTTGGCGCATGCGCGGAAGTGTTTTACTTCCTGGTGCGGTGACGTGGCAGCGTCAACGTCACCGACACGTCAGCGCGCCGTCTGCTGGCGGGGATTTTGGTTTGCTCGTGTGTACACGCGAGCAAACCAAAATCCCAGCAGACAGATTTGTTCAAATCTGTCGGACAGACAGATTTGAACAAATCTGTCTGCTCGTGTGTACGAGGCCTTAGAGTCTGCAAAAGACTTGAGCAGAGGTTCACCTTGTAGTAGGACAACGACCCTAAACATACAGCCAGATTTACAATGGAATGATTTAGATTAAAGCATATCCATGTGTTATAATGACATTAAGGGGAAAAAAAGGGGGGAATGGGAGAGTTGGGACTTTATATGAGGCATGGGACATGTAGGTCCAATGCCTCCATCCCTGTATAGCAATTAAGCTTAAAGACAGTTGGGACTTTGAATGAAACATGCACCTAAAAGGGTGATAATGGACAATGGGTGTCTGACCAGTAAAGTGCATATAAAAGCTGTACTAGCTGAATCTCTATACTCAGCACACAGGACGGTAATACATGGTAATATTTATTTCATCTATATACATATAGTACAGATAGCATAAAAGCATTACAGTACTTGGTAGTAGTATACAAACAGTCAGGCAGTTTAATCCATACATCACATAGTAGCTATATACATATCATGATTGTTACAGCATAATACATTATGAGGTAGTAAAATGATCCCATATAATACATGGTATTAGCATCGGAGTAGCTCGACGCGTTTCGTGCGACTTTGCACTCATCAGGAGCTGATGCTAGTATGTATCTGAAATTAAAAATAGATTGTTGGTATAGGGTCTAAAATAAACCGGAGGGTTTGGCTGTAGAGGGGGGGGAAAAAAAAAATATATATATATATATATATATATATATATATATATACAGGTAGTATAAATTGGTATGGGGCATACTTAAAAAGCATGTCCCAAGACTTACAGGTCGCCTGCGGAGCTCATAGGTAGCGAGATGGGCTGCAACATGGCCGGGCAAGTCACCAGTACCAGGAACTGAGGTGGTATATCCCCAAACTGGATGTTCCAGAGGACCCTCAGAGGTTCTGCCCCAAGAGGTAAGGTACCCCATAGATAGTAAAACAAGTGATAAGTGTGATAGAGGCATCTATAAAAAATAAAATATCATGATATTGTAAGTAGACTTGTACTGTCTAGTATGCTAGGTCTGCATAAAGCGAAACCAATGTAGTGCATAAAAGACATGAATATAGACTATGCTAACTAGGTGGGAGTAGACCATCTCTAGATACAATAGAAAAACGATATGCATAATTATAAAAGTAAATCCAGGAGGTAAGTAGTGACAAGAGAGGGGTAAAACTGCAATAGGCAAAAGTGGAAAGCCATAATAGTAAGTGAGTCATGAGGCTACCTTATCCTCCGGGCTGACACAGAGTCCATATGGGTGCCAGAATGTAGCGGGGACCAACAACCTCTCGGGGCATGTATCAAATGAGGGGAGTATAAATACTCTAATAAATGGGGAGTAACCACCAACGTCACGCAGGCCAGGGAGAGGAGGGAGAGGGGGCGCGAGCCCAGCACCATCATCTGAGCAGAAGAGTCCGCTCTGTAATGGTAGCTAACTCCCCTAACAGGACACAGCTGTATACGCACAGCTTCTGTGTCAGAGTCAACGAGTGACGTCACACACACACACGACGCTGGGAGCGTGGCGTCGATGCACGGCGTGACGTCCGCCCCGTCCCCCAGCATCCGAAGGTGCGGGGTGAGGGGGAAAGGGAGGACACACGGCGCGCATCGCAGCTCCTGGAATCTGGGAAGTAACCAGGTCAAATGCAGCTGCCCAAAATCGCAAACAAAAAGCGCAGGCCATAGGCCATGTGAGTCATGTCAATTGTTGGTAAACAATTGTGATTTAATTAACTCCCAACGCACTCCAGGATTAGGATCCTGAATACAACTAAAAAGAATTGGATCATAAATGTAAATGCTCTATGTAAATTAGAACAACATGAGAACAGTAAACTGTCCATAGTGCATGCTTCCATCCCTGAGAGTTTGAAATTAAGGGGGAAAAAAGGGGGGAATGGGAGAGTTGGGACTTTATATGAGGCATGGGACATGTAGGTCCAATGCCTCCATCCCTGTATAGCAATTAAGCTTTAAGACAGTTGGGACTTTGATAATGTATTATGCTGTAACAATCATGATATGTACAGTGCAGAAAATAAGTATTTGAACACCCTGCTATTTTGCAAGTTCTCCCACTTGGAAATCATTGAGGGGTCTGAAATTGTTATCGTAGGTGCATGTCCACTGTGAGAGACATAATCAAAAAAAAAAATTCCAGAAATCACAATGTATGATTTTTTTTAACTATTTATTTGTATGATACAGCTGCAAATAAGTATTTGAACAATTTGCAATTACAGAGGTCAAACGTTTCTTGTAGTTTTTCACCAGGTTTGCACACACTGGAGGAGGGATTTTGGCCCACTCCTCCACACAGATCTTCTCTAGATCAGTCAGGTTTCTGGGCTGTCGCTGAGAAACACGGAGTTTGAGCTCCCTCCAAAGATTCTCTATTGGGTTTAGGTCTGGAGACTGGCTAGGCCATGCCAGAACCTTGATATGCTTCTTACAGAGTCACTCCTTGGTTATCCTGGCTGTGTGCTTCGGGTCATTGTCATGTTGGAAGACCCAGCCTCGACCCATCTTCAAAGCTCTAACTGAGGGAAGGGGGTTGTTGCCCAAAATCTCGCAATACATGGCCCCGGTCATCCTCTCCTTAATACAGTGCAGTCGCCCTGTCCCATGTGCAGAAAAACACCCCCAAAGCATGATGCTACCACCCCCATGCTTCACAGTAGGGATGGTGTTCTTGGGATGGTACTCATCATTCTTCTTCCTCCAAACACGGTTAGTGGAATTATGACCAAAAAGTTCTATTTTGGTCTCATCTGACCACATGACTTTCTCCCATGACTCCTCTGGATCATCCAAATGGTCATTGGCAAACTTAAGACGGGCCTTGACATGTGCTGGTTTAAGCAGGGGAACCTTCCGTGCCATGCATGATTTCAAACCATGACGTCTTAGTGTATTACCAACAGTAACCTTGGAAACGGTGGTCCCAGCTCTTTTCAGGTCATTGACCAGCTCCTCCCTTGTAGTCCTGGGCTGATTTCTCACCTTTCTTAGGATCATTGAGACCCCACAAGGTGAGATTTTGCATGGAGCCCCAGTCCGAGGGAGATTGACAGTCATGTTTAGCTTCTTCCATTTTCTAATGATTGCTCCAACAGTGGACCTTTTTTCACCAAGCTGCTTGGCAATTTCCCAGTAGCCCTTTCCAGTCTTGTGGAGGTGTACATTTTTGTCTCTAGTGTCTTTGGACAGCTCTTTGGTCTTGGCCATGTTAGTAGTTGGATTCTTACTGATTGTATGGGGTGGACAGGTGTCTTTATGCAGCTAATGACCTCAAACAGGTGCATCTAATTTAGGATAATAAATGGAGTGGAGGTGGACATTTTAAAGGCAGACTAACAGGTCTTTGAGGGTCAGAATTCTAGCTGATAGACAGGTGTTCAAATACTTCTTTGCAGCTGTATCATACAAATAAATAGTTAAAAATTCATAAATTGTGATTTCCGGATTTTTTTTTTGATTATGTCTCACAGTGGACATGCACCTACGATGACAATTTCAGACCCCTCCATGATTTCCAAGTGGGAGAACTTGCAAAATAGCAGGGTGTTCAAATACTTATTTTCCGCACTGTATATGGCTACTATGTGATGTATGGATTAAACTGCCTGACTGTTTGTATACTACTACCAAGTACTGTAATGCTTTTATGCTATCTGTACTATATGTATATAGATGAAATAAATATTACCATGTATTACCGTCCTGTGTGCTGAGTATAGAGATTCAGCTAGTACAGCACTTATATGCACTTTACTGGTCAGACACCCATTGTCCATTATCACCCTTTTAGGTGCATGTTTCATTCAAAGTCCCAACTGTCTTTAAGCTTAATTGCTATCATGTGTTATAATGGCCCAGTCAAAGTGCAGACCTAAATCCAATTGAGAATCTGTGGCAAGACTTGAAAATTGCTGCTCATAGACACTCTCCATTTAATCTGACAGAGTTTTAGTTATTTTGAAAAGAAGAACAAATGTCACTCTAGATGTGGAAAGCTGGTAGAGACATCCCCAAAAAGACTTGCAGCTGTAAATGCAGTGAAAGGTGGTTCTACAAAGTGTTGACATATCAAATTGCATGACAAGTCGCAGCCTACTGGAGGCAATGGCACTGTTCTAATCGGTGCAACACCGATTTTGCAGCGCCGCAACGATTTCCAAAAGTAGTTCCTGCACTACTTTTGCTGATTTCAGGTGCATCTTCAATAGACATCTGTGTATGAAGCCACACAGATGTCTATCAAGTTAGCACCTGAAATCGTGCTGACCTTGCTACTTTGAAATTGCGCTACTTCACGTAGCATCGATGTGAACCGGGGCTAATATTACTTTAAGTTAATCTTTGCAAACATCATCAGCAGGAAAGTTTCAGTCCTATATTAATCCTTTATTCTAATAGAGGCCAAAAGCACAAGAGTGACCACGCCAGGCCAGACTTCCCTTTGTGTGACCACAGATTCACACCCTTCCTGGGGGATTCCAAGGCATGTTCAGCCCAGATGGAAATATAATCCGGGCGGACAGATTCCCACAGGATAGATTTCAAAGCTTGCTTTGAAATCTGTCGGGTGGACAAATCTGTCCGCTAGCCCATACACACGAGCGGAGATGTCTGCTGAAACGGTCCATCGGACCGTTTTCAGCGGACATATCCCCTCGTGTGTACGAGGCCTTATAGAGGCACAAGCCACATTAAAGGGAACCTAAAATTTAAAAAAAGGCTTAGCGTGGACCTATGATTAGATATATTTATTCATGCGATGTGTATGCATGCTAAGTAATGTGTAAGTGCGACATTTGCTGGTTATTATCTCTGATAGAGATTACAGGACTCCGAATGATAATGCCTTTATGTGCTTTTCAGGAGCTTTCCAAGGATCTACTTCCTGAAATGCTGGCATCGGCATTATACAATCATGTAAATCTTGATGCCTGAGCAGTTCTTTGCTGTGTTCACAAATCTATTACCCAGATCAGCCCTTGCTGCAGCTTATAAACTTGTGACTTGCTATAAAATAATGTTGCAGTATGATCATTGAATAAGAGAAGACCGAGGAAATGCTTCCTTCTGAATGCAGCAGATTGGCGACATCATCTCAGCCTAGGCTAGGTCACCTGAGTAGAGCTTCAGGACAGCTTCATAATGACAAAAAGTCATTATTGTGCACATTATGTTTTTAACCACTTCTGATGCAAAAGAAGGGCGCATCAGAGCCAATCAGAATAACTTGAATATTCGGCAAAAGGAATATTGCGCGATTATCTTCTCCGCCCTTCTTTTGCATCAGAGCCAATCAGAATAACTTGAATATTCGGCAAAAGGAATATTGCGCGATGAATATTCGGCAAAAGGAATATCGCGCAATATTAATTTTGCCGAATATTCAAGTTATTCTGATTGGCTCTGATGCAAAAGAAGGGCGGAGAAGATAATCGCGCAATATTCCTTTTGCCGAATATTCGAGTTATTCTGATTGGCTCTGATGCGCCCTTCTTTTGCATCAGAGCCAATCAGAATAACTTGAATATTCTGCAAAAGGAATATTGCGCGATTATCTTCTCCGCCCTTCTTTTGCATCAGAGCCAATCAGAATAACTCGAATATTCGGCAAAAGGAATATTGCGCGATATTCCTTTTGCCGAATATTCAAGTTATTCTGATTGGCTCTGATGCAAAAGAAGGGCGGAGAAGATAATCGCGCAATAGGAATATTGCGCGATTATCTTCTCCGCCCTTCTTTTGCCCCCTTATTCTCCTTTCTTTTAAGTAGAGTTAGTGTAGAGTTAGTGTTTAGTGCATATTAGTTTAGTAATACAGGAAATGATCTCCGTTTATGAGAATTTCGCAATCATTTTCGCATTAGCGAAATTTTGCATTAGCGAAATTTTGCAAATTTTTTTTGGATTAAATATCACGAATATTCGATATTAGCGAATATTCGCAAACATTCTTCTATATATTCGCGCAATATCGCGAAATTGAATATGGCGTATTCCACTCAACACTACTCCTCACCAGTTTGCCACCACACATGCTTGAAACCATCTGAACCAAATAAGTTTATCAGACCACAGAACATAGTTCCAGTAATCCCTGTCCTTAGTCTGCTTGTCTTCAGCAAACTGTTTGTGGGCTTTCTTGTGCATCATTTTTAGAAGAGGCTTCCTTCTGGAATGATAGCCATGCAGACCAATTTGATGCAGTGTGTGACGTATGGTCTGAGCACAGACAGGCTGATCCCCCACCAATTTAACCTCTGCAGCAATGCTGGCAGCACTCATACGTCTATTTCCCAAAAATAACCTCTGGATATGACGCTGAGTACGTGCACTCAAATTCTTTGGTAGACCATTGCGAGGCCTGTTCTGAGTGGAACCTGTCCTGTTAAACTGCTGTATGGCCTTGGCCACCATGCTGAAACTCAGTTTCAGGTTCTTTGCAAGCTTATTATAGCCTAGACCATCTTTATGTAGAGCAACAATTCTTTTTTTTTAAGATCCTCAGAGAGTTCTTTGCCATGAGATGCCATGTTGAACTTCCAGTGACCAGTATGAGAGAGAGAGCGATAACACCAAATTTAACACACCCGAGACCTTGTAACACTAATGAGTCACATAACCCCTGGGAGGGAAAATGGCTAATTGGGCCCAATTCGGAAATTTTTACTTAGGGGTGTACTCGCGTTTAGACATTTATGGGCATGTGTTGCGTTATTTTGAGGGGACAGCAAATTTACACTGTTATACAAGCTGTACACTCACTACTTTACATTGTAGAAAAGTATAATTTCTTCAGGGTTGTCAAATGATAAGATAGAATATACTATTTACAAAAATGTGAGGGATGTACGAGAGAGAGAGAGAGAGAGAGAGAGAGAGAGAGAGAGAGAGAGAGAGAGAGAGAGAGAGAGAGAGAGAGAGAGAGAGAGCCAACATGACACACTCCATAAGGGACAAAGCACTCTACTTCTGAATCTTTCTCAGTAAAAAGGAATACCTGTCAGGTGTTTAAAGTGGAAAAATGTCTAACCTTTTTATTTTTAAAATTAAATAAATGTTATTTAATTCTTAGAGTGGAATTCCAGGCAAACCCTATCTAAACTTAAAACTCCTAAAACCTATGCTGACTAACCTGTGTAAGAAAGATGTTTATATTTGCCTATTTTCAGGCCCCTCCACTCTGGTCACATAATCCGGCTCCCCTGTGGCAGCTAGCGGCAGCTGCAGGGTAGAGCAGGGAGCACTGATAATGGATGGATCATATGAAGCCTATGGGTAACGTCACTGTTCCCATGCATTGTCAGCCGTTGCTGGGTGGACTCTCCTCTCCTCTGCACCCGGGACTGGCTGATACAGAGGAGATCACTTAACTGGACCAATGTGGCCTGAAAAGTAGGCAAAATTTAACCATTCCTTTACTTCCACTGCAATCACTTATTGTAGTTCTTCAGCCCACTCATAGTCTCTCACTAGACTATTTGTTTCACTGCCACTAAATCCCTTGAGCTCCTCCAATCTTCACTGTAGTATCTTCCTCAAGTGTTACCCCCGCCTCTCTGCTGTGACCCTAGCTTTGCACTCAAGATGCTTCTCAAGCTTCACCCCACTGACTTGCATTGACCTCCTCATATCTAATGCCACCAGGAACCCGGCCACCTAGGTGCAAAAGAGAGAAGTGCAGCAATTACAGAGTGAAATCAATTGATCCTCAACAATTATACCTGCCATGTAAATTTAGAAGCAACCCTGGCTAAACACCAGGATGCTACAATAGTTTTATCTCTTGAGTAAATACCCTTTTTATGTCTGCGTTACTTGGCATTGAAAAATATTTGTGAGCCTGTAAATACTACTAGGACCCCCAGATCCTTTTTAATGTCCAATTCCCCCAAAGGTTCTCCCCCTAGTGATTAGCTTGCATTCATATTTTTAGCTCCCAAATGCATTACTTTACATTTTTCAATATTGAACCCCATTTGCCATCTAATTGCCCACCTCTATATTTTATCAGGGTCTTCTTGCAAAGTTGCGATAACCTCTTGTGAAGTTAGTACCCAGCTTTGTATCGTCAGCAAACACGAGATTGAACTATTTATACCAACCTCTATATAATTTACAACCAAATTAAACATAATTGGTTAGAGTCTTGGGGTACCCCATTTACAACTCCAGACTAGGGATGAGCCAAACACCCCCGCAGTCGATTCGCACCAGAACGTTCGAACAGACCGACCGTTCGCGCGAACATTTAGAACCCCATTGAAGTCTATGGGACTCGAACGTTCAAATTCAAAAGTGCTAATTTTAAAGCCCAATATTCAAGTTATTGTTAGAAAACGTCTTTGAGAACCCGGGTCTTGCCCCAGGGAACATGTATCAATGGAAAAAAGAGTTTTAAAAACGGTCGTTTTTTTAGAAGCAGCGATTTTAATGATGCTTAAAGTGAAAAAAAAAAGAAAAATTCCTTTAAATATCGTACCTGCTGGGTGTCTATAGTAGTGGCACGTGTTTAGAAATGTCCCTGCACAAAATGAGATTACTCTAAGAAAAAATACATTTTATACTGCTTGCGGCTTTAATGTAATCTTTGGTCCCTGCAATATGGATAAAAATCATTGGATAAAATAGCATGGGTTTCCCCGCCACCACTCCCCCCAGGTCATTACAAGAAGACCCTTTGGCCCTATATACTTTGAACAGCAGTATATACAGGTGGTGCAAACAAGACAAGAACTGTAGGTTTGTTAAGTAGAATCTGAACCATGTCATACTTTGCTGCTGCATATTGCAAAATTTCCTAAAGAGACCCTAAACAAACTACATGACAGTTGTGCCTGATGAAGCCACTGATGTTCCACTGGTGGTGGCCCATGAGACTGTCCATACAGGCTTGGCCCCCCAAAGCGCATGTGCTGTGTGGCAACAATATGTCTATTATTTTAGGGTTGGGGGGGGCGCTTACAATGGCAGATCTTGGCTGAATAAATTATTTTTTGGGGAAAGAAAAATTCTAGAAAAAAGGGGGGTTGCCATCCCAGGCCCCATTATTTCTGCAAGTCAAAATTAAGCAAACAAAGCTCATGTCAAAGTATACCATCAAAAATTGTTATTACACGCAGAAAAATTGGGCCTTAGGCACAACACAACACTGCAACCCCTCACAGATATTGTAATTGGAGCGCAACAAAGAGCCACATGCAAAGTATTGCATCAACAATTGTTGTTAGACGCCCCTGTTTAACAGGGGCAGAAAAATTGGGACTTAGGCACTGGTGCCGGAGCCTAGAAACAAAAATGTTCTTACTAGCTATCAGCAAGATCAGTGAGGAGGAAAAGGATATTCAGTCAGCAGCATAACAGGACAGTCACTCAGCATCAACATAGGCAGTCTTAAAGGGATCTGATGTTTCAAAAAAATTATTCAGTTACATTAGCATCAGGTGCCTGGTAAATCCAAGCCTGATTTATTTTTATGAAGGTTAGTCGATCGACCAAGTCGGTGGAGAGGCGCACCCTGATCGGTCACAAAGCCACCAGCAGCACTGAATGTGCGTTCTGAAAGAACGCTGGATGCAGGGCAAGCCAGTAGCTCAATTGCGTACTGTGCAAGCTCTGGCCAGTGATCCATCCTCAAGACCCAGTAAGCCAGAGGATTTTCGGAGGGGAAGGTGTCCAAGTCTGATCTTGCCCCTAGGTATTCACGTACCATGTAAACCAGACGCTGGCAATGGTTGCTGGAATCGGTCATACCTTGGGGCTGCGGACTAAAAAATTGTCTGAAAGCATCGGCCAGACAGCCACCTTCTCCACTGCTTCTTCTGTGACTCACCGAAGCC
This sequence comes from Rana kukunoris, assembly GCA_029574335.1. NCBI lineage: Eukaryota > Metazoa > Chordata > Amphibia > Anura > Ranidae > Rana > Rana kukunoris. The sequence goes on from CM056051.1 coordinate 376,419,355, forward strand.
TCAGCAACACGTTGTCCAGGACCAGGATTTGTTAATCCCCCAGGTTCTGGGAACGCGTTGCACAAACCCTTCTGCAAGGCCTCCCGAAGATGTTTCATCTTCTGCTCCCTCTGCGACGGCAAGATAAGCTCCGCAACCTTACTCTTGTAACGTGGATCAAGGAGAGTTGCCAGCCACTAATGATCCCTCTTCTTGATACCACGAATATGAGGATCCTTACGCAGGCTTTCCAGGATCAGGGAGGCCATGCAGCATAGGTTTGCCGAGGCATTGGGGGCACAGTACTCTGGGTCACTGAGGACGACAGGATTTGCAACCACCTCATCCCAGCCACGTAAAAGTCCACGGGTTCCTTGGTACTGTAAGTGATACCTTGAAGACTGCTGCTGCTGATGTTGAGTGCTAGGCTCCACCTCCATGCTGCTGATACAATCATCCTCCTCCTCCTCCACGTCCTTTTCCTGTGTGCTAGGCGGGCATGCAGGACCACTGTCTGGATAAAGGGGTCCTTGAGAGGTAAGGAAGTCCTCCTCTTCCTCCCTCTGTTCTGCCTCAAGGGCCCTGTCCATTATTCCACGTAGAGTGTAATCCGACATGTGAATAAGAGGGACAGTCTCACTGATGCATGCACTGTCACTGCTCACCATCCTCATGGCCTCCTCAAATGGTGACAGGACAGCGCATGCATCCCTGATCAAGGCCCACTGGCGTGGGGAAAAAAACCAAGCTCCCCTAACCCAGTTCTGCTGCCATATTGGCACAGGTACTCATTGATGGCCCTCTGCTGCGTGTAGGGGGCAGAATCTACCAACTGAAAAGGCAGCAGTTGAAGTGCTAGCAATTTTGCTAAGCTAGCATTCAACCGATGGGCATGTGGATGGCTGGGAGAGTACTTCTTTCGGCGCTGCAGCAGCTGGGGCAGGGAAATTTGTCTGGTACCATCAGTAGATTGCCCGGATGATACAGGGGGTGTGCTAAGGAGGTCAGCTGGTCAACTCCTTCCTGTGTCATGACCTGCAGTCTGTAAGGAATATAGCATTACTAATGGAGGCATCTAGAATGTGGATTAGGACAAGAAAAGCGTTTGAATTTACTGATGCCGCATGAGTGATCCTGCTGTTGAATGGATTGGACCATTCGGGAGATCCTTGATATTATATGCTGTTTGACCTTTCTGGTCTAGGCAATAAGGTGAGAGGCCATTCTTACCTTTCTTGGTGGAGGTTTTTCTTCTGATTTCACCATTCACGCTTTGGATGTAGCTCTTCATACTCACTATGGAATTTTAGTACACTTATGGACAATTTTCTGGCTCCTCATATTCACTTTGGATGATGTGTACACATATGGACATTCTGTTTGATTTTTCTTATATATGTTGTTTGATATTATTTATTAATTTGTTCTGCGCTGCACTATTTTTTTCATCATGCCCGCATGTACTACTAGGTTGTGACACACCTATTTCTACACCTTCAGTCCTATCAGTGCAGGCTTCAGAGAGGACTGAGGGTCTAGTAGGGTTGGAGGTCCCAGCTGATGAGGGGCAAGGGGAGGTCTGCTTTGTTCTTTGGTGTGGGTCTTTCTGGTATGCTTGCCAACGAACTACATGGCAGGTCGACATATGTCTGGTCAAGCATGTGGTGCCCAAGCGGGTGATGTTTTGGCCACGCGAGATACGCTTAAGACATATGTTGCAAAAAGCAACGGTGCGATCTGATGCACATGTCTCAAAAAGGGACCACACCAACAAACTTTTGCAGTAACGTTGAGACACAGCAGCGCCTTGCACAGGCGTAGCTCTGCGATGTAATGCAGTTGATGTGCTGCCCTTAAGCTGACCCCTGGAGGGCATTCTGCCTCTTTGGAGACGTGCCTGTGCCTCGTCCTCCTCCTCCTCCTCTCTCCTATCAGGCACCCACGTAGAGTCAGTGACCTCATCATCCCCTCCCTCATCACTGTCGAAAACCTGGCAGTATGCTCCAGCTGGGGGAACATCACTGCCAGATTGCTGCCCCTCTCGGGCACCCCCTCTCTCTGGGCTCACATCAATGCCTTCCTCTATCTGTGTTTCATCATCAGAGCCTTCAAAACGCTGCGCATCTTCATGCAGCATGTACCCAACACTGTGTTGAAACCGTTTGGGGGACTCCTCAAGAGGACATGGTGGGACTAGGGAAGGATTGTGTGATGCCATTGTGCAGAGGGAAGAGGACGCCTTGGCAGCTGCTTTGACAGACAAACTAAGCTCAGCCTGAGTGAGAGAGGATGAGGAGGATGAGGACGGCTTGGTCATCCACTCTACTAATTTCTCTGCATGTTGAGGCTCAACACGGCCAGTTCCCGAAAAGAAGGACGAGTGTGTCAGACGGCCACGTGCTGAAGAGGATGCATCGTGTCCACCACCAGCGTTGCCTCTAGATGCAGAGCCTGCTTGTCCTCGTGAATCTCTGCCTCTCTGTTGTCATTCCAGACATTGTAATGGCCTGCACAGGACACAATCAGTACACACACACCTCGTACCTTTAGGTACAAACTGGAGAGGACAAGTACAGTAACACCGAGTATGTTTAGGTGCTATTACACAGCACAAGTGCGGTAACAGCAAATAGGTTTAAGTGCTATTAAACTGGACAAGTACAGTAAAACCGAGTATGTTTAGGTTCTTCTACACAGCACAAGTGCGGTAACAGCAAAATGGTTTAAGTGCTATTAAACTGGATAAGTACAGTAAAACCGAGTACGTTTAGGTGCTACTACACAGCACAAGGGCGGTAACAGCAAATAGGTTTAAGTGCTATTAAACTGGACAAGTACAGTAACACCGAGTACATTTATGTGCTACTACACAGCACAAGTGCGGTAACAGCAAATAGGTTTAAATGAATTAAACTGGACATGTACTGTAACACTGAGTACATTTAGGTGCTACTACACAGCACAAGTGCGGTAACAGCAAATAGGTTTAAGTGCTATTAACCACTTTCATACCGGGCCTATTTTGGCACTTCTCTCCTACATGCATAAATCATTTTTTTGTTAGAAAATTACTCAGAACCCCCAAACGCTATGTATGTTTTTAACAGACACCCTAGGGAATAAAATGCCGGCCATTGCAACTTTTTATCTCGCACAGTATTTGCGCAATAATTTTTCAAACGCCATTTTTTTGGGAAAAAAACGGTTTTGTGAATTAAAAAACAACAAAACAGTACAGTTAGCCCATTTTTTTGTATAATGTGAAAGATGAAGTTACGCCAAGTAAATAGATACCTAACATGTCACGCTTTAAAATTGCGCACACTCATGGAATGGCGCCAAACGTCAGTACTTAAAAATCTCCATAGGCGTTGCTTATTTTTTTTTACAAGGTACAAATTTAGAGTTACAGAGGAGGTCTAGTGCTAGAATTGTTGCTGGCGCTCTAACGCACGCGGCGATACCTCACATGTGTGGTTTGAACGGCGTTTACATATGTGGGCGGGACTTATGTGTGTGTTCGCTTCTGAGCGCGAGCTACCGGGAAAAGGGGCGTTTAGAAAAAAAAATGTTATTATTTTATTTTTTATTTTACTCAATTTCTTTTATTTTTACACTTTTTTTACATTTTTTTTTTAATCACTTTTATTTCTATTACAAGGAATGTAAACATCCCTTGTAATAGGAATCGTTTGTGATAGGTACTCTTTATGGAGAGATGCAGGGGATCTGGTCACCAGTCTACTCTATGGTTTCCATCCGACGTCGGCGGATCGTTTCTCCGGGCCTCCGATGGCAAAGGAGAGCCCGGAGAAGCACCGGATGGCGGCGGGAGGGGGGATGTCCCCTCCCGCTGCCTATAAGAACGATCAGTTTTGTCTGCCTAATCAATATCTGGATAATTACCCCATGGTTAAAATGTTTACATTTTTTCAGAAAGTGGTATTGGAAAATTATATGGCAGTCCTATCATTGCTGATTTACTTTCCCTATTTCTTTCAGTGTAAACAGAGCAGTCTTGTGACCATTGTTAACAACTGGCACTAGAGGTGGTCCAACATAGGAATAATGTGATCTCTGCCATAGGCACTTGGCATCATCTTGGGGGAGCCTGTGTCACATTTTTTGGGTAGCCATCTTAGCATGCAAGAGAATTATATATAACTTAGACAGAGATGCAGCTGGAATGGGTGGAGGACCCAGAGAGTCTATCAACCTCGTAAATAAGACCTTGGGTGTGTGGCCAGGTCAGCAGTGTGCACTACCAGAAGAGAGCTTAGGTAGACGTAGAAGCTCTTCTTTGTAGGACTCTTGGGGACCCTGAAATACCATACTAGGACCTGTGAGTAGGACATAGTGGAGCACAGTGCCTGAACCAATTGGGAGTTAAGGTAGGCAACCTGTGGTAATTCCCATGGCTCTTTAAGAACAAAAGATTTGTGTATGGAACCTGTTAAACCAGTACTTGTAAGTTACTTCTTGGAAAGTAATACTGGAAAGCGTCTGTACTTGATGTGTTGTATTTCTTGGCCTTCTGGATTAAAAAAATGTTTGGAAAAGGAATTGCCTGTGTTTTTGTCCTTTGTTACACCATGTGACAGAGTTTACACCTGCTTTACCATGATCCTAAAGAAGAGGAGGCGACAAGACCAGTCACAATGCACAAGAAGAAAAAGCAGAAGTAACCCGTCTTTAGTACAGGAAGCTCCTGCACAGAGGAAGTTTCACACAAGATTACTGCACAGATCTGTACACATAGCGCACCAAAAAGTAACACTATTCATGACTCTTGTACATTGACAATATTTTTTTGTCCCAGAGTTCAGCTTTAAATACTGTAAGGTCGCGTACAGACGATCAGACAGGTCCGATGACCAGTTTCATAGGACCAGTTCGATGGTGTGTACGGCCCATCAGACCGTTGTCCGTCGGACCAAAGTTTTAAAACATGCTTTAAACCCTGTCTGATGGACACCTATCCGTCGGACAGGTTCGATGGTTAGTACACAAAAGCATCGGACCAAAAACCCTGCTCAGAATCAAGTCGACGCATGCTTGGAAGCATTGAACTTTTTTTCATCACGTTCTGTTCTACGTCACCGCGTTCTGGTCTGATCGGATTTTGGTCCAGACCATCAGACAAGTTCAGAGTAGTCTGATGAAAATGGTCCGTCGGACAAGTTTTATCAGACCAGTCTGATCGTGTGTACAGGGCCTAAGTGTGTTATTTTTTGATTAATATTAAACCCAAAGATTTTTTTTGTAAAAGGCAAAGATTTGTTTTGGCAAGAATCGGGGGTTGAGGAATCTTGTTTTTTTTTAAGTTAAATATCACTTATGTTTCAAGACCAAAGTAACACTAGATTAATCGCTGCACATAAATAATACCTTATACCCCAAGCCAATTCCTCCAAACAATATAACTTCTCTCCTAGAATTGGAAGTCATTTGGATTACGTTGTCAGATGTGGTCAGTCCGCTTTGATTTAGGAAGAGTCCGCGATGCCTTTAGATGAATAACTCCTGTTCTTTAATTAGAAGGACAAGTCCTGAACGGACAAGTTCTGTAACAGATGATCAGGATAATTATAAACAGCCTGGTTCCTTTATTTGCAAAAGCAAGTTATTTCATGACCATTTTAGAAGTGTTGTTCGAACAGATGTTAATCCGATGACACAACTTCAGGAATAAGCTGTGAATGGCTCTTCCTAGCAAGTAGATGTATAAATACCTCACTCACCGATCTTTACTTGCTGTGTTAAAGAGTGCTAGTCAAGGGAATATTAAATAAATAGATTTTATTTTCATTTTTTATGTCAGTAATCACATTTTACATAATTTGGTTTCTCTTCCAAATTCCTTCACAAATCAGAACATTTTTACATTATACCAAAACACACCATAAATTTCCTTTTTAATGGCCACAAACTTTGCTTAAAGTTATGCCCAGTGATTATTTATTTTTTTGTCTATATAAAGTAGGAAAGGATTGGAATCCTCTTTGGGTTTTACTGCTATATGGACCTCTGTTTGCTGGTCATGTTTGTTAACAATTTACAATGTACAATTTCATTAAAATTTACTAAAACTATGAAATGTGAAGGCCTACCTAGCCATCTGTTCAATTTGTAAAAAATCAGGGAGTTGTTGGTAGCTCTAAAGGAAATTGTGTTACATGACTGTAAAGTGCATGGCCAGTTTTAATTTCACCACACAAAATACGATCTGACTGTGCAGTCTTTGTACAATATCAATTTGACTGTGCAGTCTTTGTACAATATCAATTTGACTGTGCAGTCTTTGTACAATATCAATTTGACTGTGCAGTCTTTGTACAATATCAATTTGACTGTGCAGTCTTTGTACAATATCAATTTGACTGTGCAGTCTTTGTACAATATCAATTTGACTGTGCAGTCTTTGTACAATATCAATTTGACTGTGCAGTCTTTGTACAATATCAATTTGACTGTGCAGTCTTTGTACAATATCAATTTGACTGTGCAGTCTTTGTACAATATCAATTTGACTGTGCAGTCTTTGTACAATATCAATTTGACTGTGCAGTCTTTGTACAATATCAATTTGACTGTGCAGTCTTTGTACAATATCAATTTGACTGTGCAGTCTTTGTACAATATCAATTTGACTGTGCAGTCTTTGTACAATATCAATTTGACTGTGCAGTCTTTGTACAATATCCTTTACATTTACCAAAACTTTTTAATTTTAAGACCTAAACAACTATTTTGGCCTCTTGCACACTGGTTGTTTGCCCAGCTTTTCTGATCGCCTTTCCTCCTGGCAGGAGAAAAGCAGAATTTAAAATGTGTCTAAAGCCGAACGAACAAGTGATGTTTTTTTTTTCTGCCTCTATGGACCGTTTCAGCAGACATCTCCGCTCGTGTGTATGGGCTAGCGGACAGATTTCTCCACCCGACAGATTTCAAAGCATGCTTTGAAATCCATCCGGTGGAATCTGTCCGCCCGACATGTCTGCTGGTTAGTACACTTACCAGCAGACATGTCGTCCCCCACCGCCGCATGGATTCGGCGCATGCGCGGAAGTGTTTAACTTCCTGGTGCGGTGACGTGGCGGTGACGTGGCGGCGTCAATGTCACCGCCGCGTCACCGCGCCGTCCGGCGGCGGGGAATTTGATCCGATGGTGTGTACACGCCATCGGATCAAACTCCCAATCGGACATATCCGATGGAAATGGTCCGCGGACCGTTTTCATCGGATATGTCCGATCGTGTGTACGAGGCCTAAAAGCTCCTTCCTCTAAACACCTGTAACTAACTATGTGTGCGAGGACAACATTGAGGGGCATTTAGAGGCAGAAAAAAAGTCAAACAATGTTAAAAGTGGCGCTTTTGATGCCCAGTGTGCATGGGGCCTTTCTTCTATTTACGGTGATGGTGACAATGGTTTTGACAGAGAGGAAGTGGGGAATATTTGCAGTAGTTACAAAGAAATAGAAATCTGACAGTGGTTATACTTCTCTACTTAAAGCGGAGTTCAACCCAAAAGTGGAACTTCTGCTTATATGCTCCCCCCCCCCCTCCGGTGGCACATTTGGCAGCCAGAGGGGGGGACCTGTTTTTGACAGGTCTCCTTCCCCCACTTCTGAAGATGGGGCCACGGCCCGATCTCCATGAAGTTTCTCCTCCTTCCCCCGCCACAGGGCCAATTAGAAAGCGCAGCACACTTCACACATGTGCAATAGGGATGGAAAAAAGGAAAGAAACTGCGCTAAAATTAACAAAAGAAAAGGGGAACTACAACGTAATAACAATGTGCTCTCCCCAGGTGCTGCGATTTTCATGTAAACCATAAATACAAAAAATAAGCATAAGAAAAGGTATAAATCACACTACCTCAAATACATTAACAAACACAAATAAATGCAAGTAAATAATCGCAGATGATATGTGTAGAAGGCTGGCTGCTAGGTCGAAGAGTGACCTGTGATGGCCAGTGAACAATATGCAGTCACCTCAAAATCGTTATGATGTTGGTGATGGTGATGAACCAAAAACAAAAACAAAAAATATGAAAAACAAAAATTAGTGTTGTTCCGATACCGATACTAGTATCGGTATCGGGACCGATACCGAGTACTTGCAGGAGTACTTGTACTCCCGCAAATACCCCCGATACCTAAATAGAATACTTCCCCCCTCCCCCCGCTGCCGCAAAGCTACCGCTGCGTTAATCCCCGTGCAATAGAGCGTGCATTACAAGTATTCGTTTGTATACTTGTAATGCCCGCCTCGCCATGTATAGACACTCCCCCTTGCTCGGGATTGGACGGATCCGTCCAATCTCGAGAAGGGGAGTGTCTATACATGGCGCGGCAGGCATTACAATACAAACGAAAGCTTGTAATGCAGGGGGATTAACGCGGCGGTATGCGGCGGCATCATATCAGGTATGGGGGACATACATGGCTGCAATATGTGGGGGACATACATGGCTGCAATATGTGGGGGGACATACATGGCTGCAATATGTGGGGGGACATACATGGCTGCAATATGTGTGGGGGGACATACATGGCTGCAATATGTGTGGGGGGACATACATGGCTGCAATATGTGTGGGGGGACATACATGGCTGCAATATGTGTGGGGGGACATACATGGCTGCAATATGTGTGGGGGGACATGGCTGCAATATGTGTGGGGGGACATGGCTGCAATATGTGTGGGGGGACATGGCTGCAATATGTGTGGGGGGACATGGCTGCATCTGTGGGGGGACATGGCTGCATCTGTGGGGGGACATGGCTGCATTTGGGGACACAATTAAAAAAAGTATCGGTATTCGGTATCGGCGACTACTTGAAAAAAAGTATCAGTATTTGTACTCGGTCCTAAAAAAGAGGTATCGGGACAACCCTAACAAAAATATGCGATGAAATACAAATATCAAATAGGTGTAACCTTTAGCTCTAAATTAATACACAGTCCAAAGTGTTTGCAAAAAAGAGTCCGCGAATAAAGATTAACACCCGTGCTTCTGGATCATGACGGATTGATAAAACGTGTCCAAAGGCAAAAAAAGTGTGTCCTCCACCAAACTTATGGATTGGTCTCATACCGGAAACCCACGATCCCTTATGACAGGGGATCAGAAACAGCATATACCGGGTCCCAATCTCGTGGTGTCAGGTCTGCAGTCCTAGTGGATCTCGTATCCCAAAGTGTTGCAGCAATTTGGATGCCCACCATGCAAAAAAACATTGCGGGACTCCAGCGGCGATCGGGTCCGTGGGACCCGCAGGCCAAGTCACGGAGCTTCGGACCGGGTCACGGCTGGGCACTAGCACAGGATGTACCAGTACGTGCATGTGCCCAGCCGTGCCATTCTGCCGACGTTAATGTGCAGGAGGCGGTCCTTAAGTGGTTAATTTTCTTCACCCAGGCTGGACCTCCTCTTTAAAAAAGCATTTTTTATTTCTGTGTTGTTGAAGATTTGCCCTTGCCACTTCTTATCTCTGAATTGATATGTCATATGGATATTGTTATGAAAACATTTAGTATGCTAAATCACTTCAGGCAATACCTTCATGATGGAGATTAAACAGACAGGGGCCCCTAATGGTGTTATGAGTCCCTATTACACATAGTTATGGCCCTGACTGGGTTCATGCTTGTTCCAGGTAAATTATTAAATTGATAGTGATAAGGATATCAGCCAAGGATCATCTTTATCAACCAAGTCTCTATAATCTTCTAGTCTTCTATAGTGACAGGTTTCCTTCAAATTTAAAAAGTCATGGTCGTATGATTGGGGCTTTATTGTGAGCTGACCATTGTTCAAAGTCATAGGCATTTCCAGAGACAAAGGTTTTCAGGGATCACTCTTTAAAGCATGGGACTATTAGAAGTTTAGATTTGGCAGCTTTGGGTATGTATATCAGCGTGGTTACACACAGGTGTATGTGTTTAAGAATGAGTCCCAGAATGGGTGACATCATCCCTAAATTAAGTTATATTGTCTCACTTTTATATGAATTGGGAGGCATCTACATATTGTTATTTACATCCATGGTCATCAAAGACTACTATGTGCACAAAATTAATCCATTCCATGCAATAATTTCAGTAATTCCATCAATGGTTCTTCAGGAGAAAAGGAGCGGTATTTGTATTTTACTTCATGATAAGAAAAAGTGGCCTCATGTATAAAAGTTTCATTATGAACTGTTTAACCAGAAGCCTTAAATACTTAACACTGTTCTGAAAAAACATAAATCTGGTTCATCAGCAAAGTGCAGTGTCTAAGGGTAACCATGGATGGTCAGATGTCTCATTAACATTTACAGGTGCTGAGACATCTGCCCTCTCCCTTCATCATAGTAACAGAGTCCAGGGACATGCCATAATCTTCCATCTAATTTAGGTGCATGTTGATCACAGTACAGAGGATTTATTTTTTCTTTTAGGATAGAATTAATTTATTTATCTCGGCAGCGGCGGCTGCTCATGAGGGGCGCAGAGCACTTAATAATTTCTTAAGCACATAATTAGAGCCCGAGGCTAATTGGGTTAAAAAAGAGTGGGCTCAGGGCACAGAGCACTGTGCCCCGAGCGCGCCGACTTATGTGGCATTATTGAAATTAATATTCGCTAATGTCTTCCTACTTCTCCTCCTGACCAATCAGGAAGAGGGTCCTGAGACCCCATTGGCTGAGAGTCCTAAGACCTGATTAGTCAGGAGGAGAAGCGACTGCTGGGAATCAGGGGGAGATGCAGGGGAAAGCCACCAAAGCTGCAACCTGGATGGGGTAAGTGCGTTCCTGGTGGACAACGGGCGTGTGCACGAGTGAAGCGGCAATCGAGTGGGTGATTGATTAAAATGACAGGGGAAAGTGAGGGGGCCAGGTTTGTTTGCACCTGGGTGAACTAGGCATCCAAATAAACTGGTTTGCTTTGTACAGTACTCATTCCCTGGGGAAGGGGGAAGCACCTGGGGACCCCCTTATTGTTAAAGGGGGGCTTTCAGATTGTGATAAGACCTCTGCCTACAGAACCACTGAATCAGGGATGTGGGTAAAAGGCACTTGTCCTCATTAACATGCAGAGAAGGTGCACTCAATGTTGCGGGCATGTGACCTGGTATGCTTAGGGCATGGCTAGCCAGACTAAATGCTTGGATAAAAGGCATGGTAAAGATTTTTGGATTGGGCCCCACACTTTTTTTTCCCCCTTAATTTGTGTGTGCGGTCCCCCTTTAAATGGTACAACCTTCATAAACTGAGGACCAGGAGTGGTCTTTGGCAATTTAAACACACTTTTTTTCTATGTAAAAGTCAGCATTGTTTTAGAAGGTTGTACACAGATGTGCCACTTCACAGACAGGGTCAGAGCATTCCCCAGGCATGTTATTTAATAGGGTTATGCATTTTTAATGTTTTACTATAAGCATTACTAAAATCACTTCTGCCTGCCAAACAGAATATTTTAAACATTCTTTTTTTGCTTAGGTACATGTCCCCCAGGGCACTGGAACACTGGAAAGCTTTTTGCAAAGACACTGGGTTAATACAGTGCCCTTTGCTGGGAGTGCTGATTTTTCCTATATAAAACACTTAAAGGAGAATTTGTGTTGCCTCTTACATCCCAACCACCACTACGCGGTAAACAGCCACTGCATACAAGTCACTGGAGTGGAAGCTTGCAAAGTGCTGTGGACTCCCATGTGATAGCACTCTTCAGCCAAATGCTGTCTCTCTGTTCTGGTTTTCATTTTTGTCTTCCACTTGGGAAGATCTCCCCTCACTCTTTGCCCTGGTGATTATTGTGTATCTCAACCCTCCCCCTCTTTTTGCTTTTTTATCTTTATGTTTTGTTTTCCTTTTCTTCTAATACTCCCTTTCCCGTGCTGTTATATATATTAGACCTGTAAATGTGCTACTAGTGTTAGAGTATGTTATTTAAGTTTATGACTCATGGTAAGTTATGTGAGTCTGCAATTAGGTTGGGTTACTGCAGGTCAGGCTGGATGGCTCTACAGATGTAGGTCTCTGGTACCTTCTCCTGGATCTATAAACTTGTAGAAGCTTCTGGAAGATAGTGGGCAGAGGCCAGGAGGTCCTGTACTACATACTTAGAGGAGTCTGACCAATTCCTAGGCAAAAATGTCCTGACATGGTGGATGGATCAGCTCTTAAATTTGGGAGAACAGGGGAGTTGGATGGAAGATGGATTGCTGAGGTTACTACAAATGTTCGATGGGAGCTTTTTGTCGGAAATTCCGACCGTGTGTAGGCTCCATCGAACATTTGCTGTCGGAATTTCTGACAACAAAAATTTGAGAGCTGCTTCTCAAATTTTCTGACAACAACATCCGTTCTCGTAAATTCCGATCATGTGTAGACAATTCCCACACACAAAATTCCACGCATGCTCTAAATCAAGTACAAGACGGAAGTGCTCGGTTTGGTAAAACTAGTGTTCGTAATGGAGATAGCACATTTGTCACGCTGTAACGGACTAAAAAGCACGAGGCTGAAAAGCGTAATTCGTCTTTCACCAAACTTCTACTAAAATGCCTAGGATTTGAACGTCCCTTTAATAGTGCCATCGACTTTTACGTGACCGCGTTCTTGGCATTCGGAAATTTCCAACAACATTTGTGTGACCGTGTGTATGCAAGACAGGTTTGCACACACACTTATTTACTGAAGGCAAATCATTTGTGCACTACAAATGCACTTCCAAGGACGCCGGATGCATGAATTCCAATGCGGGGTTAGTGTTTTTTTGAAGCACCAATTAGAGCCAAAGGCTCTATTAGGCTTTAAAATAGGGTTGGCTCGGGGCGTAGAGAATGCGAATAGAGCCCACCCAGGTGTGTGAGAATAGCAAATGAATATTCACTATTCTTACACTGAATCTCCTCTCCGCCAAACAGGAAGCCGGCCTGAGACGTTTCCCGATTGGCCAAAAGGAGAAGCGTTTTGATTGACCACCAATGAGATGGGAGGAAAAGAAGCTGTCAAGCAGGGGAAGGAGAATCTTTTATGAGGTTAATGTGAACCACACCCATCCACTTTTGCCAGAAAATACTATCTTTTCCATGTAGCCTAAAGCTACCCACAGGCACAGTGATTTTCTCCTTCAGACACTGTTGATGGAGAATCCCTCCCATTAAGCCTATGTGTTCTGTTGGGAGAACACAGTAATCACTGCTAACAGCTATAATATCCGCTAGCAATAATCGTATGTAAAACCCAACAGGCTGTTTGTACGTAAGTTGATTAATCAATCAAAATAAAAAACGCTCTATTCTCCCATACACACAATCAGTATTGATGGGTTAATTCCTGCCGCAGAGCTATTGTGTTATCCCGGTGGGGTGGGGGGGAGGCTGCCAGAACAACACAGTGATTATTGCTAGCAGCTATAGCTGCTGGCAGTAATTGCATCCTAAAAATTTGACATGCTGGTTGTACCCAAATCAATCAATGGATCGACTAGGTTTCATTCAGCCTGCCCATACATGGTTCAAATCTCGGCTGGACACTGCTGAACGGCTAAGATTTGAACGGTCTATGGCCGGCTTAAAGCAGAGTTCTACCCACTTTTACAACATGGTCTTAGGCCGCGTACACACGATGAGACATGTCTGCTCAAACATGTCCGACGAACCGTTTGCAGCGGAAATGTCTCATCGGATTTTGGTCCGATGGTGTGTACACACCATCGGACCAAAATCCCCGCCGGCAGACATCGCGGTGACGTGGCGGTGACGTTGACGCCACCACATCACCGAACCAGGAAGTGAAAAACGTCCACGCATGCGTCAAATCCATTCGACGCATGTGCGAGCAGATATGTCTGCTGGTTAGTGTACTAACCAATGGACATATCTGACGGACATGTCTCCGGCGGACACATTTTAAAGCATGCTTTGAAACTTGTCCGCTAGCCCATACACACGATCGGATTTGTCTGCTGAAACGGTCCATCGGACCAGTTTTAGCGGACAAATTCGATCGTTTGTACGCGGCCTTAAAGGAAAGACCACCCCTCCACCTCTTGTTTTTGGATAATTATTTGTATTTATTTATATTTTCTTTCTTACCTTTTCTGAAGTACGTAATGTACTTCTATCCTAGCTCGACTGCGGCCCAGTGCGTAATTTTCTTGTCCTCCCCCGCTGTCTTCTGAGACCTCTGAGTCTCCCAGAAGACGATGGGGCCATTCAGAAAGCATGCATGCGCAGTAGGAAACCGGCTGTGAAACCTGAAGACTCCATTGCTGGTTTCCCTTAGTTACAATAGCGCAGCCTGCAACCAATCTGATGAAGAGATCGGACACAGGGGGCGACATCGCAGGCTCCCTGGACAGGTAAGTGTCCTTATTAAAAGACAGAAACGGGGCTCACCAGCAAAAGCACAGGGGTGTGCAATACCTCATGGTCGCAACCAGTGGCGGCCCGCCCATATGGGCGCACGGGCGCCGCCCCCCCTCCCGCAGTCACAAGAAAAAAAGAAAAAAAAAAAAAAAAAACGGGCCCTTTAAGAACTTTTATTCGGCTAAAATGTCATTTTGACATTTTAGCCGAAGTTCTGGCGGCCGTCTATAGAGGGCGCTGCAGCGCCACCCCCTCTCGCAAGTAACACACGTTCAATGCTATGCATTGGACGTGTGTTACTGTTGCCAGCTGCCTGGTCTATTCGTATAACCGGACATGGGACGCCGGTTACCCGAATAGCGGCAGCTGGTTGGCTGAGGGAAACTGCCTATCAAAGCCAGCGGCTCTGATAGGCTTTTCCAGTGCTGCCCTCTGGCTCTCGGAAGTCTATGCTCGGAGCGCAGGCAACCTGCGGTCCTTGCATTAGACTGACAGCCGTTTTCAACCAATCAGGTTCCCGGATTCTGGTTTTCAGGAACCTGATTGGCTGAAGCTTCTCCACGGCGGCAGAAGACATCGAGGGAGGACATGGAAGCGTCAGGTAAGTGATTTTTTTTACAGGGAAAGGGGCAGCATGGGGCACAGTGGCAGCATGGGGCACAGTGGCAGCATGGGGCACAGTGGCATGGGGCACAGTGGCATCATGGGGCACAGTGGCATCATGGGGCACAGAGGCGACAATGAGCACAGTGGCATGGGGCACAGTGGTGACAATTGAAGGCACAGTGACTGAATATGATAGCATGGCACAGTGGTGACAATTGATGGCACAGTGACTGCATATGATAGCATGGCACAGTGGTGACAATTGATGGCACAGTGGTGGTGTTTGATGGCATAGCACAGAGGTGACAATTAATGGCACAGTGGTGGCGTTTGATGGCATGGCACAGTGGTGACAATTGATGGCACAGTGGTGGCGTTTGATGGCATGGCACAGTGGTGAGAATTGATGGCACAGTGACTGCATTTGATGGCATGGCACAGTGGTGACAATTGATTGCACAGTGACTGCATTTGATGGCATGGCACAGTGGTGACAATTGATGGACACAGTAGCTGCTTTTGATGGCATGGCACATTGGTGACAATTGATGGCACAGTGGTGGCGTTTGATGGCATGGCACAATTGGTGACACAAGTGGTGACAATTGATGGCACAGTGACTGCATATGATGGCATAGCACAGTGGTGACAATTGATGGCACAGTGACTGCATATGATGGCATGGCACATTGGTGACAATTGATGGGCACAGTAGCTGCGTTTGATGGCATGGCACATTGGTGACAATTGATGGCACAGTGACTGAATATGATGGCATGGCACAGTGGTGACAATTGATGGCACAGTGACTGCATATGATGGCATGGCACAGTGGTACCAATTGATGGCACAGTGGTGGCATTTGATGGCATGACACAGTGGTGACAATTGATGGCACAGTGACTGCATTTGATGGCATGGCACAGTGGTGACAATTGATGGCACAGTGACTGCATATGATGGCATGGCACAGTGGTGACAATTGATGGCACAGTGGTGGCGTTTGGCATGGCACAGTGGTGACAATTGATGGCACAGTGACTGCATATGATGGCATGGCACAGTGGTGACAATTGATGGCACAGTGGTGGCGTTTGATGGCATGGCACAGTGGTGACAATTGATGGCACAGTGGTGGCGTTTGATGGCATGGCACAGTGGTGACAATTGATGGCACAGTGGTGGCGTTTGATGGCATGGCACAGTGGTGACAATTGATGGCACAGTGACTGCATATGATGGCATGGCACAGTGGTGACAATTGATGGCACAGTTGCTGTGTTGCATGGCACAGTGGTGACAATTGATGGCACAGTGGCTGCATTTGATGGCATGGCACAGTGGTGACAATTGATGGCACAGTTGCTGTGTTTGATGGCATGGCACAGTGGTGACAAT
Organism: Rana kukunoris; assembly: GCA_029574335.1. Classification (NCBI taxonomy): domain Eukaryota; kingdom Metazoa; phylum Chordata; class Amphibia; order Anura; family Ranidae; genus Rana; species Rana kukunoris. The sequence goes on from CM056051.1 coordinate 376,435,709, forward strand.
TGATGGCACAGCTGCTGCGTTTGATGGCATGGCACAGTGGTGACAATTGATGGCACAGTGGCTGCATTTGATGGCATGGCACAGTGGTGACAATTGATGGCACAGTTTCTGTGTTTGATGGCATGGCACAGTGGTGACAATTGATGGCACAGTGGCTGCATTTGGTGGCATGGCACAGTGGCTGCATTTGGTGGCACAGTGGCTGCATTTGGTGGCATGGCACAGTGGCTGCATGTGATGGGCACAGTGAGGCTGCAATATTTTTTTTTTCGTTTGCGCCCCCCCAAAAATTTTGAGCACCAGCCGCCACTGGTCGCAACCATGCACAGGAAGAAGAAAATATATAATAAGGTACAGCGCTATGTGAATAAACCGTGATAAACCTGATGTATGAACACAAGTGTGAATAAATGGCTGAACATGAATTAAATTAATATTACAAAATAAATATAAATAGTGAGAAAAGGTTCCAAATTTGTGAGTAGGAATGATAGGCCAAAGAGGCAAAAAAGTCTATACTGTGATTCACATCAGTGCACATAAATTAAATGTGTGAAAAGAGGAATCTTCTTCCACCAGTTCCGCCTTGGTTAGCGGTAATCTTATACAACACTGGCATACATTTGGCTCACCGCCCGCCCATGCTGGGCTAAGCAGACTCAACTACGGAACCCTTGAGGCACAGTGCCTCACTGGCACACTACCATCTCCCTGCATGGGCCTGTGATTGATTTACCCATGTCATCAGTCTGTTCAGTTTTCCAATAAATGATTGCTGCTTTGAACTTCTAATCTGTTTCTACCTACCTACTAGAAAAGCACTCCCTCTCCCTACTTACAATTGTGTTTTTGTATATAACATGTGTTGTTTTTATAAGAGGTTTCTTTAAGGTTATAAACTGATTAATGCAATGTTTTTACAAGCCATTACCAAAAGAATAAAGTTAGGATCACATTGACCTGAAACACAACCTCTATATGTGTTTATCCAGAGAGCACGGATCCAAGGATATAAATATTTGTTATAAGAGGAAAAAATAAAATTAGAGACAGAGCCTTAATGACTTCCAGGAACCAGCTCCATTTAAAGCTTAACCCAAGTCATGAAATAGCGCACCTTCATGGAAATTAATACCAGACTGTTTGTGATAATTCTGGGTGTCACACAACATGTGTCCAGCCTAACAGACTCCATCGGAAAAAAAAAAAAAAAGCTATTTATTACTACACTGTGCAACTGCTGGATCATCCTCATCTTTATTCAAGGGAAAACAGGGATCTTTTTGTCAAATGGCAGTTCACCTAGACACCATACTTCAGTTTGGGATAGATGTCATTGGGCATTAAATGCTAATTGTTGGAATTTTTTATGTAAAAACGCAATTTTTTTGGAAAAAATACACTTTAATAAATAAAATAAAAAAGACAATAGTTACCAGTTTGTTGTTAACCACTTCGGGTCCGCGCTATTGACAGAATACGTCAACAGCGCGGACCTGAGGCGCCGGGGTCACGTCTTTGGACGTGATTTACTTGTAATTCCCCGCGCGCGCCACAGGGTGGCGCGCAGCGGGGAAAAACAGTCCTGACGCATCACCGAGGATTCGATGCGTGTACCCGGCGGCCGCGATGTCCGTCAGGTACACACAATCGTCGGTGACAGAGCAGGGACGTGGAGCTCTGTGTGTAAACACAGAGCTCCACGTCCTGTCAGGGAGAGGTGACAGATGCTGTTTCTCTTGTACATAGGGAGACAGCATCGATCACCTCCCCCAGTCACCCCCCTCCCCCCACACAGTTAGAACACACCCAGGCAATACATTTAACCCCTTCCTCACCCCCTAGTGTTAACCCCTTCAATGCCAGTCACATTTATACAGTAATTAGTGCATATTTATAGCACTGGTCGCTGTATAAATGTGAATGGCGCTAAAAATGTGTCAAAAGTGTCCGATGTGTCCGCCGCAATATCGCAGTCCAAATAAAAATCGCAGATCGCCGCCATTACTAGTAAAACAAAAATATTAAAAAAAAATCATAATTCTGTCCCATATTTTGTAGGTGCTATAACTTTTGCGCAAAGCAGTCACTTATTGTGATTTTTTTTTTTTTTTACAAAAATACGTAGAAGAATACATATCGGCCTTAACTGAGAAAAAAAAAAAATATATATATATATTTTTTTTAAATTGGGATATTTATTATAGCAACAAGTAAAATATATATATATTTTTTTAAATTGTCGCTCTTTTTTTGTTTATAACGCAAAAAATAAAAACCGCACGGGCGATCAAATACCACCAAAAGAAAGCTCTATTTGTGGGGAAAAAAAAGGACGCCAATTTTGTTTGGGTGCCACGTCGCATGACCGCGCAATTGTCAGTTAAAGCGACACAGTGCCGGAAGCTGAAATTTCGCCTGGGCACGAAGGGGGTTTATGTGCCCAGTAAGCAAGTGGTTAAATATGATGTTATGCCAAGTAAATTGATACCTAACATGCTCGTGGAATGGGGCCAAAATACGATACTTAAAAATCTCCATAGGCGACAATTTAAACGCCTTTACAGGTTACCTGTTTTAAAGTTACAGAGGAGGTCTAGTGCTAGAATTATTGTTCTAAAACTAGAAACTCAACCACAGGCTTTTACATGTGAACAAGCCCTAAGAACGCTCATTCACAAGTGTCACAGTATCAGCGTCTCACCCAACAAGACCTTTCTTCACTTTTAACTGGACTTGTCAATGGACAAAGTAATGATGAGGAAATGCATTTGCTGGCTGTACAGCAACCAGAAGTATTACCCAGGGCTAGATATGAGGGACAATCTTGTTGGGTGAGATGCCGATACTGTGAGACTGACTAACTGCATCTGGTCACTGCAGCGACAAGCAGTAGTTTGAACAAATAATACCTCACGGATTCCATCATTCACACAAGCAATGTTGGTGCAGGGATCTCCCCTGCTGCTCTATTGTATTCTAGCAGCAGAGACTGCAACCTGTAAGAATATACCGATCAGTGCTGCAGGCATCAGCTACAGCGGCTGATCGAAAACTGATTTTTCCAGCAGTACCATTCAACAGAAGCCAGTCCAATGATCAGCTGTTGAATGGAGCGGGGTATGCACAAAATGAAATTGTGGGCGTGGCTTCACCTCACTTGAAGATGGCTGCTTAACTCCATAGCTCCCGCCGCTGCAGCTCTTCTATTACCTACCGAAGAGCACATTACCGCAATTGAAATGCATTGAAGATACCGACAAAACCCAGAGACATTGCTGTATCTTTTTTGGGACCTTTCCCATAATCGCATGCTGAATTTGGAGAGAAAGCCGTCAATTCTTCTCACCCACAATGATAGCACTTGATGTCTCAACTTTGAAATTGACTACAGGTACCGCTTCCAATTTTATCTATTACTGACTCCAATATGGCGACAGATATAACTAAAGATCAATCAGACATTGGGACTATACAACCCAGCTTAATGGATCTTAAATCTGTTGTGGCTGACATTAAAGAAACATTATCTGTTGAGATGTCTACTGCACAACATGACGCAGTTCTCCGTCATGTGGCTTCTAAAATGGATGTTCATACATCACAATTAAGGGATCTTCAGCGCCATGCTGAAGATTTGGAAAACAGAAGCAGGAGACATAATTTGCGTATTAGGGGTCTACCTGAGGAAATTGACAACGATCATCTTTGGGGCAACAGTACTGAACTGTTTAATGAAATTTTAGACAGACCCCCACAAGTCAGTATAGGTAAGGAACGCCTTCATAGAGCCCTCAAATCTAGGGGAAAAGCTTCTGACCCCCCAAGGGATGTGATATGTTGCTTAATTGATTTTAAGTTAAAGGAAGAGATCCTAAGGAATGCCAGATCCAAATCCAATCTATCATACAATGGGAGGCGTATCCAAATTTTTCAGGATCTTTCCAGCATTACTCTGAAAAACAGAAGAGATCTAAGACCTTTGCTTGATGCTCTACGCAATAGAAACATTTATAGGTGGAAATTCCCATTTGCACTATCTGCTACACATCAAGTTCGCACTGCGTTATTGAGGGTGCCTGAAGACCTCAGATCCTTCTGTGACGCACTTAAATTGCCTCTGATAGATGTCCGACTGGTATGCAGAGTTCCGCCCCACGCGCAAGAAGAAAGATCAACACACAGCTCAAACCATGGAAACGCAAGCAGCAAGCCTTCGTAGGAGACGCTCTCCCTCTGCTGACAAGTGTATGACTGCAACACACAGACCCCACTCAGATCCTACTAGTTCTCCCATCTCAAGAAAGTCCAGTCATGACTACTGAAAGGATTTATTCCTATTTATGTCTATAGATTTGTTTACCCCTTGAGACTAATTACTTTTATCTGACTGAGGTATGGAGCTCTGTACTATACTCAATTAGTACAAGCAAGAAATGTCTGCACCAAAGAAAACAAACCAGGCATTTGTTATCTGCTATCTCTCTTCATGTGCTATTGATACATTACCTTCCTTTCACGGCTTCGGCTTCTGCTCATTTAACCCTCCATACACAAGAGGATTCTGTCATAGATACTAACATCTGCAGTTATAAACTTTTCTTTTTTACTATTTTTGAGAACAAGTAACCCTGATGTTTTACTTAGGCTCCTTACACACGGAGAGGTCCGTTTTTCGGTCCGCTCCGTGTGTCCGTCAGCTCAGCGGGGGGTCTCCGCTGAGCTGTCGGGCGGACAGGGCGGTCCCCGCACACTGTGCAGGGACCGCCCCGTCTCTCCTCCGCTCTCCCCTATGGGGAGTCGGATGGAAACGGACCGTCTGTCCGTTTGCATCCGATCTGTTTGGCCGGATCATGCATCATCCGCTAACGGATCCGCTCCCATAGGGAAGCATTACAAGTCAACGGACTTGTAATTAGCGGACCGTTCGTCCACTAGTGTGAAAGGGCCCTTATTCTACAGGTGATGTTTAAACATAGCAATGTTTGTAAGGTTAATTTTTTCCCCTCATACCTACTTAAATACAAAATTGATATACTATTTAATCACATAGTTAGTTTGTTTCTCCAAACTCAATTGTTATCTTTTCAATAGGAGTTTACCTACTGTGATACTAATCGCTACTTATTTTGTTTAGTTTTTTCTTCATGACTCGGCTACAATGTAAATATTTTCATCACTAGTCATGGAATAAATTCCTCTATCATTCCTAGCCATATGTCACTGACTGTCTGAATTCCATCACATCAATACTTCCAAAATTCTATGTTGGAATTTACCAATTTCCTAGGAAATATCTTCCTTTACTTATCGATTAATCGTTAGCACTTTTTTCGGTCACCTCATTCCCATACTGTTTTCAAAGAAACGCGGTTACCTATGTATTCGATAACTTTTTATTTTATTTTTTATATATATATATATATATATATATATATATATATATATATATATATATAATTTTTTGTATTATTATTTAAATATTTTCAAACTGGGCTTTGCATATATTTCCTTTTCTCTGATACATTATTAGAGAAAGATGAGGGGAAGAGAAAAAGGAAAGGAAAGGAAAAAAAAAATTACATAATTAGCACTTATTATTTCTTTGACTCTTTAATCATCCCTCCGTTAAAATAGCTTGCTTTTTAATCTAAGGCTGTAGTGGCGGGGAATGGTTCTGTTCTTTTAAATACTCGAGGCGTGGTTTACCCAACCCCACTCAGTGATAAAGTATTGGATATTGTTCTCTTTTGTTACATACCCTTTACTTTGTCCTATCTCATACCTTTTTTTTTAATTACATTACGGAATAGAAAACAACACCGTTTTCTCCATGGTATCTTAATTATACTTTGTTTTTATTTTTTATTTTTTATTTTTATTATTATATTTAAAGGGGTAATTCCCCCAAAAAACTTTTTTTAACATTGATTGAGGCTCGTTATGTCAAGGGGAATCGGGTGTTTTTTTATTAGAAACAAAACAGTACTTACCGTTTTACAGATGCATCGTCTCCGTCGCTTCCGGGTATGATCGTCTGGTCTGGGCGTGCCTATTTGATTGACAGGCTTACGACAGTCGCTTACATCGCGTCACGAGTAGCCGAAAGAAGCCGAGCGACGGTGCGGCTCTATGCTGCGCCTGCGCACCGTCGTTCGGTTACTTTCGGAAAATCGTGACGCGATGTATCCGACCTCGGAAGCCTGTCAATCCAATAGGAACGCCTAGACCCGGAGACCATACCCGGAAGCGTCGGAGACGATGCATCTGTAAAACGGTAAGTACGGCTTCATTTCTAAAAAAAAAACCCACCCGATTCCCCTTGACAAAACGAGCCTCAATCAATGTTAAAAAAAGGTTTTTGGGGGAACTACCCCTTTAAGGTGAAATGTCACATTCTAATACTAATTTACCCTCGCCTCAAATGGTAAATTTTTACTCTTTAAATGTTAAAGGTTTGAATATTCCTGAAAAGAGATCCAAATTGTTTTTATTACTACGGAAGGCAAACACTGATATTGTTTTTCTGCAGGAAACCCATTTTAAATCTGACAATATTCCAAAATTTCATAGTAGTCTATACCCATCTGCATATCACGCCACCAACCCCGATTCTAAATCGAAAGGAGTCTCCATTTTTATTTCCAAAAAATGTCCCCTACAAGTTCAAGACACCTTAATAGACACTAATGGACGCTACATTTTTCTGAAAGGTCGCCTCTATGACAGGAATGTCACTTTGGCTAACATCTATGTTCCAAACAAGCAACAAATTACATTTATTAGGGATACTATTGACAGTCTCAGTTCTTTCCAATCTGGTTTATTGATATCAGGGGGTGATTTTAACATGGCTCTTGATCCCCTAATAGACACATCTGCGGGCTCATCAACTTTACCTTAATCTGCTCTTCGATCGGTTAAAAATCTACTTAAGGGTCTAACTTTACATGATACCTGGCGCACTCTAAACCCAACCACCAAAGATTATACATTCTTTTCCTCTCCACATAATAATTACTCCAGAATTGATTACTTCTTTTTAGACCAAGCAAATCTTGACACATTAGTTTCAGCATCAATTGAACCCATGGTTTTATCAGACCACCACCCAATCTCAGTTTCCATTACTCTCTCCACAAAAATCAATAGCCCATTTATTTGGAAATTAGATAACTCACTTCTTAATGATCCATTAAACTTTAACTCTGTAAACTCACGCCTAAACCAATTTTTTGAAGAGAACATCTCCCCTGATATACACCCATTAACTCTCTGGGTGACAAACAAATGCGTCCTTAGAGGCAAATTCATCGCTTTAGCTTCATAACGAAAAAAAGCTAGACAGGCTCTTTTAGCTACTTTGGCTGACAAAATTCATGTACTTGAAAGTAAACAAACGATCTCTAGAAACTGAAACCCATGCAGAACTTCTTCAAGCTAGGAAACTTCTGCTTGATGAATTAGGAAAAATAACTAAACGTAAATTTATTCTTCAACGCAAACTATTCTATGAATTCGGTAACAAATCAGGAAAACTACTGGCTAGAGCCCTAAGAACCAAGAGAGCGGATTCAATCATACATTCTAGATTGGACCCTTCGGGCAAAAAAATCTTTTCTTTCCCAGACATTGCTACACAATTTAAAAACCTCTACTCTAAACTTTATAACATTTCTGAGAGTCCAACATCTGGTCAAACAGCTCGTAGGAGAAAATTAATTACTGAATTTTTATCACTCTATAGTCCCAAACCTATCTCTAAACTGGAGGCAGAATTTTTAGATCGTCCAATTGAATGGGATGAATCTAAATTGGCCCTCAAACAACTTAAAACAGGGAAATGTCCCGGCCCGGATGGCCTAACGGTCGGATACTATAAATCTTTCACAGATACTATTCTTCAACATTTTTTAAAAGCTTTTAACTCAATTTCAGACCACCCCCTCCCTAACAATAGGGACCTCCTAGAAGCCCACATTACAATGATTCCGAAACCTGACAAAGACAGACTACTAGTATCCAATTATAGGCCCATTTCCCTACTTAATGTTGATCTAAAACTCTACGCCAAAATTAATTTGAATCGTTTACTACCCTTGATCCCTAATTTAATATCCTTAGACCAGGTCGGCTTCGTCCCTGGACGAGAATCCAGGGACAATACTCAAAAGGCCATAAACATCCATCACTGGTTGACAGAAACTTCTAAGCCTGGTTTTTTCCTTTCCCTCGACGCGGGGAAGGCATTTGACAGGATTGCTTGGGACTATATGTCAGAAACGCTAAAAGCAGTTGGTTTTGGTGAACGCATATTGAAATTTATACTCGCACTCTACTCTACTCCTGAAAATGAATACATCAATAATACATGATGGAAAATACACATTGAGTGAAAAAATAAATATATGAAGAACCAACACCAGGTGATCATGTGTATGTTCATATAACATAAGAAAACAAACTCAAATAAAAACTCGAATAAATGACAAAGTTCATCAAGAGTTAATAATTGACTCCAGAAAAAAGTCCCAACTTCAGTGAATTGAGTGAAATATCCCAGATGAGGAATGCGATTCCATAGGACAGAAGAAAGCCTTCACCTTTTGGTCATTTGCACTTACAAGTGTCGAATCTTTAGGAGCATAAAAATAATAAGCCGGCCCTCACAATCCGCCCGTCCTTCCTCCCTAGGGAGGAACGGCGTGCTGACGTCACTTTTGTTTTTACCCTCACGACCATCCGGAAGGACGGGCGGATTGTGAGAGCCGGCCGGCTTATTATTTTTATGCTCCTAAAGATTCGACACTTGTAAGTGCAAATTAAATTTTCTTATTAAAATCTATTCAAACGGTACTACTCTATGTTGGCATCCCTTTCCTTTCATTTTTGGGCTACACATTGGGAGTTATTGCTTTCTGAGATACAGCCGTTTTGAGACTGAAATTGGACATCCACCTGGATACCTGCTTAAACAACCCAGCCTGATGTGGTGTTGATGCTTGTGTTTATTTTCTATCTGGTAAGCAGAATTACAATAAGAGGTGGAGGTGAAGGCTTTCTTCTGTCCTATGGAATCACATTCCTCATCTGGGATATTTCACTCAATTCACTGAAGTTGGGACTTTTTTCTGGAGTCAATTATTAACTCTTGATGAACTTTGTCATTTATTCGAGTTTTTATTTGAGTTTGTTTTCTTATGTTATATGAACATACACATGATCACCTGGTGTTGGTTCTTCATATATTTATTTTTTCACTCAATGTGTATTTTCCATCATGTATTATTGATGTATTAATTTTCAGCAGCGCAGCATACCCTATATATTGCTTTACATTTGTTTATCTGACATTTTTGCTGCAGCAGCACTCATTCTATTTCTTTGCCAATAAATTTTTTGGTTTATATTAGACTCGCGCAGTATTTTTCCACTGTTTCTACTCTACTCCTACTGCAAGAATAAAGATCAATGGTCATTTGTCGGATGCCTTCTCCGTGTCGAACGGAACTCGCCAGGGTTGTCCCCTTTCTCCCATTATATTTATAATATCTCTGGAACCCATTCTCAGAAAAATCAGATCAAACCCAGACATCAAGGGTATTGAAATCAACAAAAAAACGTATAAAGTGGCTGCATATGCCGACGACATTCTACTCTTTTTGGCAGAACCTCTTATTACAATTCCTAATTTATTAAAAGATTTTTCATCTTTTTCTTTGATTTCTAATTTACAAATTAATTTTAACAAATCCAGAGCCATAAATATGTCTTTGAAAAACGATTTGGTTTCCCTCTGCAAATAAAATTTTCCATTCAAGTGGGAAGAACATACTCTTACTTACCTCGGCATACAAATCCCCCATGATTTAAAAGATTTATATTCTTATAATTTTCTGACCCTTCTTAAATCTATACAGGACGACCTCTTAAAATGGGACAAGGATATATTTTCCTGGTTTGGAAGAATAGCTATAATAAAAATGAATGTCCTCCCTAGAATTCTTTATCTCTTGCAAACCGTTCCTATTAGATTACCCGGTTCTTTTTTTACCTCATAAGAAATTATGCATGAAATTCATTTGGAACTCCAAACAACCTAGAATAAAATGGACCAAACTGATCAACCCTAAACTGTTAGGAGGTGTTGGTCTATCGGACATACAAAAATATTACTGGTCCTGTCACCTATCCCGCATTATTGACTGGCATGCTCACGAAAATTCTAAAGACTGGGTAAATCTCGAAAAATGATCCTCTAAATTCCCGTTACACCAACTTCCTTGGACTAACCCTCGAAAAATACCTCGGGAAAATAACATTCACCCCCTCACGGGCCCAACTCGAATATTCCGGTCAATGAATTCCAAATTTGATATTTCTTCTTCTACAGGCCCCATGTCACCGATCCCTATACACTCAAATATTTTTCCTGATACTTTAGATCTGATCCCCTGTGTTCCTTCCACAATCCCCTCATTAAGAGCAGAATTGTTTTTTGATAATGGTAATTTTATCCCCTATACCACATTCTGTCTTAAATACCCTGACTTCCGAATCTCTAACATGGATTACGAAGTAATTAAACATTTTTTTACTCAACTCTAATTCACCCTCATTATGGCACAGACACAAAACCCCCTTTGAGATGCTGTGTGTCAATCTTGGTCCTTAGAGACATTTAATATCAAAAACACACTCTCTACTATTTTCTGGTGTTGACCCTAGGGAAGATAATGCTGCCAAACACTGGATGAGGGAACTTGATCTGGATCTCTCACTTAGTGACTGGACCCACATATTTAAATACATACATAAAGGCTCAATGAATGTCTTAGCTTTAAGAAAATGGGTATAAGCTTTACTCAAGGTGGTATAGGACACCTTATATAATCCACAAATTCCATCCTTCAACCCCACCTATATGCTGGCGCTGTAAAAACTCGATAGGAACTCTCCTACACATCTGGTGGGATTGTCCCCTTATACAAGCATTTTGGAAAGAAGTACACCGTATTATCTCCCTTATCACGACTTTTTCCCTGGAGTTTACGGCAGCACAATACCTACTTCATCATACCGCCTTACTTCATTCTACTTACAAAAACACTATATTAACACATTTAATAAATGCAGCCAAACTGTGTATCCCTACCCATTGGAAAGAGACATCTCCTCCTAGCTTGTCTGAATGGTTCCAATGGATTGACAGAATAGCTGAAATGGAAGACCTAATTCTACAGGCTAAAGACTCTCCCACAGAGTTTTACGAAAAATGGGCTTGCTGGACACTCTTTACTAAAACTGATGAATTTAAGGCAATATCTCTTCAGCCTTCCTTTAATCAGACTTGAGGTGATAATTCTTTCTTTTTTTTTTTATCTTCCCTTTTTTCCTCCCCCTCTTACCCTTTGTTTATTACATTTCTAATGTAATATTTTTAGATTCATTCCATGATTTCCAATTTTTATTCTCTTGTTTTTGTTGCCCCAAAATTCGAAAACTATTGATGTATAAGTTAACATTTACTTTAATTTTAAACAAAAATATGTACTGATGTTGTTGCTATTCTTGTTTTCTCTCATTTGATATTACAATTCTGCTACCTATGTTACTTTATTTTATCTACATTTAATTATATGTTTACTATGTTATTTATTCTGAAATACCAATAGAGCGGTATGTGTCCATTCCCTCCCCTCAGGTCTCAGATTACACTCTGTTCTCTTCTCTATGCTGTGCAGTATGTGACATCAGATTCCCGCCTCCTACCTTCTGCAGATCAGAAATGCTGTGTAAAATGTGTGCTAAACTGGCACAACTTATATAACACGATTTGTTTCAGCACTATGTATCACCAGTGGCTAATTACTTCAGTAGGTACAATATATGTAAGGGAGGGTTTACAACCACTTTACCTCTCTAACACTAAAAACAGTTGAAGTATACAAAAATAAGTGTGTTATAGTATAGGAGCATTTTAATACATTAGCAGATTAGTCAAAGCTGAAAGTGAAGGGGCTAGAGCCACTGATATTGGCTGGTATTTAGCAGACAGTAAAGGGGAGACTATGGTATACAGCAAAGGGTGACAGAGAGCTACAGCTGCCATTCTAGCAGCAGGGGATAACAGATCAGGGGCTGCAGGGGAACCCAGGGGATGTTTCTGCATAGATTACTCTGAAATCTACAAATGTCCTGGAACAAGTGATGCAACATATGCTATTTACAGCACAGTGGATAGCACGTTTGCAGCTCCATGAGCTGGTTATTAATCTCACATTTTGCACAGAGTTTGCTTGGTATGCCCATTATGTTATGAGTTTACTCTAGTCTAGGCACTCCAATTTATTTTCAGAATTCAAAAATACAGCACTGGTAGGCTAATTGGATTTCTCCTAAAATGGCCCTAGTGGATGCATATGTTCTAACTAAGGGCATTTAAATGTAAGTTCTCTCAACTGTCAATGGTTATATATGTTCTGCAGTAGACGGCATAGAATGCCAAAGCTATTAATGTAAAGAAAAAAAAATCGGGTTAATATGAAATATTGCACATGAATATTATGTAGTCTTTTATACAACCAGAGAGTGACTCCTTTTTACAACTCTCTTTACCACTAACAAAAAGCCTGTTTACAGAATCCAAATAGCTTTGTTCCCTTTCTTGTGGGTGGCCCATCTGGCCCTTTTTTTATACCCATATTTGCATGGATCAAAAAAGAGATTACTGGGCAGATATGGACAAGGGTTGCATTTTGATCTGCAATTAGTAACCAGATGAGAGATGGGTGGTTATAGGCAGACACACATCTGCTTACTATCGACCATCCATAGGGATTACCAGGTCATTTAATCCATGAAGGAAAATGTGACATCTGTACTTTTCTGATCTAACCTAACAGACACTGCCTGTGCAAGAGGGGCCTTAATGTGAAATTTACACAAAGAGCTGAATGTATTGCAGTGACCCATCCTGTATTAGACAACTGAGTTTGAAGTTTCATTGAGTGCCTTAAGGGAGATAGTTGCTGCTTCGCTAGACTTTTAGCTAAACCTATAGTGCTCTGGGAATCTTTTGCCTTGTATTATTCTGTATTATACTGTATACAATTGTCCTTTAGTTTGACAAAGACTGACATGTTCAAAATTGTTTCCATGTGTATTGTTACAATATACTGAATCTATGCTGAAGATTTAGATTTCAGCTCTGAATTTTTAATTATCCTTGTGAAGTTCTTAAAATCATTATTGTTGGCAGTGTTTTCATGTAAGCTTCTACTGTATGTCCCAGCTTTTTTGTGAATGAAGATGGACTTGGGAGGCACTTCTAGAATACACTAACTTTCTGAACCAGCTGACCTGCTCTGTAGAGTTGCCACCCCATCCCTTTAAACCTGAACACTTAGGCCGTGTACACACGGCAGAGAACCTCGACGGGCAGAACACATCGTTCCGCTTGTCGAGGTTCTCTGCCGGCCGTCGAAATCGGTGACCCGTCCGTCGAGAATGGCAACCAGCCATTCATCCAGGTGGGCCGTCGAGCAAATAGAGAGCGTGCTCTCTATTTCTGCTCGACGGGATTCCCGACGGGATGCTCGCCGAGAGCGTACACACGGCCGAGGTCCTCGCTGGAATGCAGCTTCCAGCGAGGTTCTCGCTGGTTTCCAGCGAGAACCTCGGTCGTGTGTACGCCGCCTCATTGTTTATACAGGTTCTGAGGCTACTTGAATGCAGGTAAGGCACTAAATGAGTTTAATTATCACCTCAATCAGCCACAAAACCTGTGTAATTAATATGTGTTTGGGTTTAAAGGGATGGGGTGGCAACCCTACTACTCTGGTTAATTTGGGCAAAAGGATCTTTTGCACGCTCTGTGGAAGCTTAGACTCTGGGTGCCATCTTGGCATTTTTCTGTTGGGTTTTGGGGGAAAGGGTACCTTTTCTCCCTTTGAAGAGAGCTTCTATTGCTGTGACACTATTCCTTGGGTTGCTGTTGGCCGTTCTCAGCTGCGTAGGAGCCAAGTATGTGCCTGATTAAGTCACTGGCCTGAGAGATACCGATAGCCTCTTGAGGGAGTATTCTATTTCCCCATCAGCCAAGTCATACACCAAATGCTGGAGATTTAAATAAAAATAAAAAGGGGCCACAAGCAACATTTATATTTAAAACAGATAAAATATCAGTTTAAAATGTATAAACTTAAAAAAATTACCTAAACCATTATAGTTGCCTTTTAAATGTAGGATTTAAATTATAGGGTTGTCCAAATGAAAGAAAAGGGATATTGCACAGGAAACAGCGACAGCTTGCTTTCTAACACATGAATCCAATTTGAAACACTTGTCAAATCATTTCAGGGTATATTGCGATACCGGATGCATCCTATTGAAAAATTATTTGCTTCCTTCACTGTCCCAGTAGGGTTGACCTGACAAATGCCTGTGTAACTGAATCAATAAGATTCTAAGTGTTTTTTTTCACTCAAGTCCTATTCCTATGGGACATACAATATACAGTATATCAGAAGCCATACAATGTTAAAGCTCTTTATGCGCCACAAAAAAACAATGTCAGTAGAATAAGCAATCCTTGTTCAGCTTAAAAAAATGCAGCTCATGTTGCAAACTCACCTCCTCCATGGTGCTGCCCTTTGCAGTACCTCCTTTTTGCCAGAGGACAATTCAATATTCCACCCAGAAGACTGAGGACATGTTGTGAGTGCAGGGTGTTGTGGATATGGCAAACTGCACTCACATTGCAATAACCAGCCCTGGCATCATCACTATAGCACCACTCACATCATTAGAGCGGAACTGAAGTGACAAAATTAAAAACCGAGAGCAAGCAGGATCTTTATTGCAGAAGAGACATACAGAAGACAGTAATGCCGCGTACACACGACCGTTTTTCATGACAAGAAAAATTGCATTTTTTAAATTGGTCATTAACCACTTAGTAACCGCCCTATAGACGAAATACATCTATAAGGCTGTTCCTCAACTCAAACAGAATGTCCATGGATGTCCTCCGGTAGAGTCAGGTGTGCGTGCCCGACCGGGCGCGCACACGTGATCACCGGTGCTCACCGGGTCCACAGGACCCGCAGCATCGATGTTCGCGGTAAGGAGCCAATAGCGGGGGCTTCTTACCACGTGATCACGCCGTCCAATGACGGCGCAATCACAAATGTAACAATGCCCCTATCTATCCATTAACCACTTCCATACCAGGCACTTACGCACCTTCCCGCCCAAGCCAATTTTCAGCTTTCAGCACTGTCGCAATTTGAATGACAATTGCGCGGTCATGCTACACTGCACCCAAACAAAATTGGCGTCCTTTTTTCCCCACAAATAGAGCTTTCTTTTGGTGGTATTTGATCACCTCTGCGTTTTTTTTTTTTTGTGCAACAACTAAAAATAGAGCGAAGATTTTGAAAAAAAAATAAAGTTTTTATTTTTTTCTGTTAATTTTTTTGTAAATGAGTATGTTTTCTCTTTCAATTATGGGCACTAATATGGTGGCACTGATGGGCACCGATGAGGTGGCACTGATGGGCACCGATGAGGTAGTTCTGATGGGCACTGATTAGGTAGCACTGATGGGCACTGATAGGCGGCGCTGGTATTGGGCACTGATGGGCACTCATGGGCGGCACTGATGGGCACTCATGGGCGGCACTGATGGGCACTCATAGGCAGCACAGATGGGCACTCATAGGCGGCACAGGTGGGCACTGATAGGCGGCACAGGTGGGCACTGATAGGCGGCACAGGTGGGCACTCATAGGCGGCACAGGTGGGCACTCATAGGCGGCACAGGTGGGCACTGATAGGCGGCACAGGTGGGCACTGATAGGTGGCACAGGTGGGCACTGGTAGGTGGGCACTGGGCATGGATTGGCACTGTGGGGTGGCACTGACAGACACTGGGGTGGCACTGATGATCACTGAGGGGTGGCACTGATGGATCAATGTTGCCAATCAGTGCCCATGTGTGGGCACTGATTGGCATCTTTTTTTTTACTGCCCCCCCTTTTTTTTTTTTTGTCATTTTTTTTTTTTTGTCATTTTTTTTTTTGTCATTTTTTTTTGTATTTTTTTTATTTCCCTGGTGGTCCGTGTGGCGATCCGAGGGGGGGCTGCGCTGATAAACAATCAGCGCGAACCCCCCCTGTCAGGAGAGCCGCTGATCGGCTCTCCTGTACTCGCGTCTGTCAGACGCGAGTGAGGAAGAGCCGTCGGCGGCTCTTCCTGTTTACATCGTGATCAGCCGTGATTGGACACGGCTGATCACGTGGTAACGAGGCTCCGCCGGAGACTCGTTACCGAGATCGGAGGTGCAGGGTGTCAGACTGACACCCCGCATCACCGATCGCCGCGCTGCGCGCCCCCACGGGCGCGCGCGGCATTGAAATCGTGCTAGACGTTTGAGAACGTCTAGTCACGATTTCATAACCACTTCCCTGCCGTAAATCGGCTATTGGCCGGGCGGGAAGTGGTTAAAATGCATGTGCCTCCATTGTGAGGACACTCACTGTTAGTGTTAGGACCACAGAATTATGGGGTGCCTTGGCGCGGCTCTGTGGCTCACGCATGCGTTTGCAAATGCGTGCGGACAAAACCCCTGTTTTTAACGCACATTGTTAGACAGGTTAATTGGTTGTTCTGCTAGCTGGTCGGTAAGTAGGCTTGGTTATTCCCTGGGCATTCTCCAGGTTCTTGTTATCTGCTTTAGCCTTCCATTGCTACTTACTGTGATTGCCAGCCATAGATGGGGGCGGTGGATACGTTTTGTTTCACCTGTGGTGTTTATTTTGGTCCAGCAGTGCACCAACACCTTTGCAGCCATTGTGCTATATGCTGGGTGCTTGGTGTGCTTCTGTACCTTTAAGGAGGGGTGGCTCCCCTTCAGTCCACCTGCCCCTATCTATCCATTAAAATGCATGTGCCTCCATTGTGAGGACACTCACTGTTAGTGTTAGGACCACAGAATTATGGGGTGCCTTGGCGCGGCTCTGTGGCTCACGCATGCGTTTGCAAATGCGTGCGGACAAAACCCCTGTTTTTAACGCACATTGTTAGACAGGTTAATTGGTTGTTCTGCTAGCTGGTCGGTAAGTAGGCTTGGTTATTCCCTGGGCATTCCCCAGGTTCTTGTTGTTATCTGCTTTAGCCTTCCATTGCTACTTACTGTGATTGCCAGCCATAGATGGGGGCGGTGGATACGTTTTGTTTCACCTGTGGTGTTTATTTTGGTCCAGCAGTGCACCAACACCTTTGCAGCCATTGTGCTATATGCTGGGTGCTTGGTGTGCTTCTGTACCTTTAAGGAGGGGTGGCTCCCCTTCAGTCCACCTGCCCCTATCTATCCATTAAAATGCATGTGCCTCCATTGTGAGGACACTCACTGTTAGTGTTAGGACCACAGAATTATGGGGTGCCTTGGCGCGGCTCTGTGGCTCACACATGCGTTTGCAAATGCGTGCGGACAAAACCCCTGTTTTTAACGCACATTGTTAGACAGGTTAATTGGTTGTTCTGCTAGCTGGTCGGTAAGTAGGCTTGGTTATTCCCTGGGCATTCCCCAGGTTCTTGTTGTTATCTGCTTTAGCCTTCCATTGCTACTTACTGTGATTGCCAGCCATAGATGGGGGCGGTGGATACGTTTTGTTTCACCTGTGGTGTTTATTTTGGTCCAGCAGTGCACCAACACCTTTGCAGCCATTGTGCTATATGCTGGGTGCTTGGTGTGCTTCTGTACCTTTAAGGAGGGGTGGCTCCCCTTCAGTCCACCTGCCCCTATCTATCCATTAAAATGCATGTGCATCCATTGTGAGGACACTCACTGTTAGGACCACAGAATTATGGGGTGCCTTGGCGCGGCTCTGTGGCTCACGCATGCGTTTGCAAATGCGTGCGGACAAAACCCCTGTTTTTAACGCACATTGTTAGACGGGTTAATTGGTTGTTCTGCTAGCTGGTCGGTAAGTAGGCTTGGTTATTCCCTGGGCATTCCCCAGGTTCTTGTTGACAAATGTAAACAAACCTGGGCAATGTGGGTCACCTGCAGGTCATCTCTCTCCTCTCCTCACACCATTGCAGCGTGAGAGAAGAGGAGAGAGATTAGTGACCAAACGTAAGTGCCCAGCAGTGCCCCATCTGTGCCCCACCAGCGCCATCAGTGCCACCTGTGCCCCACCAGTGCACAACAGTGCCCCACCAGTGCACAACAGTGCCACATCACTGCCACAAGACTGCCACATCAGTGCCCATCAGTGCCCATCAGTGCCCATCAGTGCCCACCAGTGCCGTCTGTGCCCACGAGTGCCGCCTGTGCCCACGAGTGCCACACCACCAGTGTCACCTGAGCCACACCAGTGCCACACCAGTGCCACACCAGTGCCACACCAGTGTCATCTGAGCCACACCAGTGTCATCTGAGCCACACCAGTGCCACAGCAGTGCCGCCTGTGCCCATCAGTGCCACCTGTGCCCATCAGTGCCAATCAGTGCTCATCTGCACTCCACCAGTGCTGCCTATGCCCCACCAGTGCCATCTGTGCCCACCAGTGCCATATGTGCCCACCAGTGCCACCTGCACCACTGCAGTGCCGTCTTTGCCCACCAGTGTCGCCTGCTAATCAGTGACCCCAGAGCCACAGCAGTGCAACCAGAGCCACACCAGTTTACACCAGTGCCACCTTTGCCCATCAGTTACACCTGCGCCACTGCAGTGCCCACCAGTGTTCTGCAGTGCAGCCTCACTAGCCACCAGTATGGCAAACAAAATTACCACCGAGGAGGCCTACCAGAAACTACGCGTGACCGATTTGAGCTGCGAGGAGTCTGAGTCTCTGTCCGATTCGGATTCGGCCTATGAGACCGTAACAGGAAGCGGGTCTGATACGGAATCAGAGGAGGAACCTGTGCCCGTTAAAAGAAGGCGTTCTGGCGTGGAGCAGCAGCAGCCTACTACTAGAAGTGCAATGCCAATTCTGGTGCAACAAAGGTCAGGCACCAGTAGGGTGTCCTCTCCGCCTCAACGGGATAGGGGCCATGCCAGCCTTCCCTATGGCCTTCAAAACCCCTTGTGGCTGCCTTCTAATTCTGGAGCATCAAATATCCCCCCTTTCACCGCCCAACCAGGTGTACAGATGAACACCGATAATTTTGACATGCTTGATTTTTTTCATTTGATTTTTACAGAAGAATTATTGTCATCCATTGTGGCCCAGAGCAACCTTTACGCTGAGCAGTTTATAGCAAGCAACCCTGGTTCCAGTTATGCCCGCCCCTTTCAGTGGAGAGACCTGACCGTAGAGGAGTTCAAAATATTCTTAGGCCTAACCTTCAATATGGGTCTCTCAAAAAAAACAAACAAAGGATACTCCTATTGGTCTACCAAAGCCATCCACCACATGCCAGTCTTGTCATCCCGTATGCCCAGATCCCGATACTTTATGATTCTACGGTTCCTCCACTATAATGATAACACCCAGTGCCCTCCCCGAAATGACCCTGCTTTTGACAAATTATTTAAAATTCGGCCACTCCTAAAAAAAAATCTGAAAAATTCCCCCCAGTTATATAACCCTGAACAAAATATATCTGTGGATGAGTCCCTTGTCAAATTCTCCGGCAGGCTGGGCATCAAACAGTTCATCCCCAGCAAAAGGGCCCGATATGGGGTGAAAATGTATAAACTGTGCGACCGAGACACGGGGTACATCTACTCCTATGTGTACGAAGGGAAGGACTCCCAACTGCATCCCCCCAAATACATCGGAACCAGTGGAAAAGTGTTCTGGGAGCTGATCTATCCACTACTTGGAAAAGGATACCACCTTAATGTGGACAAAATTTTATACTAGCCTTCCCCTGTTTAGAAATCTTTACCGGAGAGACACCCAAGCATGTGGAACAGTAAGAATTAACAGAAAGGGCTTCCCACAAAAATTGGTGAACCAAAAGCTAAGACGAGGAGAGACGACATCTTTGCGGAACAAGGAGCTATTGGCTGTCAAGTGGAAGGACAGACGAGACGTCCACATGCTTACCACGATCCCCAACGACACCTACGTGGAAGTCCCCAAAAGAAGAGGCTCAGTCCAGAAACCATCTTGTGTCTACGACTACAATTTGTTTATGGGAGGATTGAACTTCAACGACCAGATGATCGAACCCTACCTTCCCTCACGAAAATCCCGTCACTGGTACAAAAAAGTGTCCATTTATTTTTTCAGTTTGGCCTTCTATAAACGCTTATGTTTTATACAAAAAATCAACACCGAATCCTGCACCCTATCTTTACTTTCAAGAAGAAGTCATCACCGCCCCTTTGTTCCCTGAAATCCCACCAGAAATTCTTTGCACTGATTGTATGAGCAGACTTCACGAACGCCACTTTCCTGACAAAATCCCCCTCCATGAAAATAGGCGCAAACGCCAGAAGAAATGTCGGGTGTGCGCCAGAGGAGGAGTCAGAAGAGACACCACAGTTTATTGTCCTGATTGTCCCTCCCAACCATGCCTCTGTTTAGGTGCATGTTTCCGCCGTTACCATACTGCTCAAAATGATTAGGTAAACAAAATTCAAATTCCCTGTAATTTTCCTCCACACCCCTTATGCATCTGCACTGTACATACCTCTGCCTTCTCCGGAACTGACCCTGGACTGTTATACGACCGCGCTTCTGCCTAACGCTTAACTGTACCTACCTCTGCCTGCTCTGGAATTTACCCTGGACTGTTTGACCACGTTTTTTGCCTGCCCCTTGGATTGATCTTTTACCCTGCTATGCTAGTGGGAACACAGGGTCTCACACATGTGAGGGGCTCCAGAATTGTTTTTCTGGATGAAAAAACTACATTTTTTAGTTTTCTCATTCCCAGATTAGGGTCCGGTTGCCCGGAGGCTTCAAACAAATTTGGGTGGGAGAAGCCTCTACCCCTGTCCCCATTCTTTCCTGGCCCGCTACTTGTTCCTGCTTACTACCAGGACGAATATGTTGGCACTGCTGGCAATGTTTCTACTTGCACTGGCCCTGGACTATATATGGACAGTATCCCTGCCTGTTCCGACTATGGACAATATTCCTGCCTGCTGCCTGGACAATTCCTTTCATTGTCGCTGACCACGTCCCTGCCTGCTGCCTGGATCAGGGCTCTCCTCCTGTGGACAATTGCACTACTAAAAACACAGGTAATCCTTTTTTTTTAACCATTACTCAGCAGAATGTATTTTAGGGTGTAACTTTTGGTATGTACATGCTGTGTTAGAAATATGAAGGGCTTTCAAAAATGTGATAGATTGTAAGGAAATTGGATGTGTAATTTGTGTCCCTACAACACCTGATGGTGCTTCTTGGATGTTGGGTCTCTATGTGGCCAGGCTGTGTAAAAGTCTCACACATGTGCTATCGCCATACTCAGGAGGAGCAGCAGAATATATTGTGGGGTGTAATTTTTGCTATATACATGCTATGTGTTGGCAATATCCTATAAATGGACAACTTTGTGTAAAAAAAATGCGTTTTCATTTTTTTCCCACATTTTCCAAAAACATCTGCAAAAAAATGAACTGTTCAAAAGACTCATTATGCCTCATAGATTATACGTTAGCTTTCCAAAATGGGGTCACTTTGTGGGCGTTTTCATTGTCCTCGTGCTCCAGGGCCTTCAAAAGTGTAATAGGTGGTTAAGAGATTAGATGTGTAATTTATGCTCCTAGAATGCTTGAAGTTGCTACTTCGGTGTTGGGCCTCTCTATGTGGCCACGCTGTGTAAAAGTCTCACACATGTGGTATCACCATACTCAGGAGGAGCAGTAGAATATATTTTGTGGTGTCATTTGTGGAATATACATGCCATGTGAGAGAAATAACCTGTTATAATGACAATATGGTATGAAAAAAAAATCTTAATTTTGCAAAGAATTGTGGGAACAAATGACAACTTCAAAAAACTAACTATGCCTCTTAATAACTACCTTGGCATGTCTACTTTCTAAAAAGGGGTCATTTGGGGGGTATTTGTACTTTATTGGCTTGTTAGGGTCTCAAGAAATGAGAGAAGCTGTCAGTACTTCAGTTGTGTCTTTTATCAAAACGTCATTTTTTGTCTCATAAAAAGTGATGGTGTGTGGGCAAAACGATGCTGAAAACAACATTTTTAAACCCGTGCATGCTCAGAGGCAAGTTATGAGACGGAGCTTCAATGGAACAGAGTGCCGTCGAACGTGGTGTACGTCACCACGCTTTGCTAGAGCATTTTGGAAAAACGATGGTGTGTATGCAACGTCGTTTTGGAAAATGAAGTTTGAAAAATGTCGTTTTGTTTCATCACTTGAAACGTCGTTTTTTTTCATCACAAAAAGTGATCGTGTGTACGCGGCATTAGCTCCTGTCTGGTAAAACTGTTGTTATTGCTTTTCCAAAGGAGTGCTAGATAGCAGTAGAAATTTGACAGAGATTTAAAACTTTTTTTACTCTCTCCAAAGCAAATGTATACAATCTTGCTCAATGACCAGAGCATTTTTTTGCGTTTCGGCACTGCGTTGATTTAACCACTTTACCACCGGGCTTGTTTTTCAGATTCGATCTTTACGAGACTAAAACAGTTTTTTTTTGCTAGAAAATTACTTAAAACCCCCAAACATTATATATATATATTTCTAACGCCCTAGAGAATAAAATGGCAGTCATTGCATTTTGTCACACTGTATTTGCGCAGCGGTCTTACAAGCGCACTTTTTTTTGGAAAAAAAAACACTTTTTTGAATTAAAAAAACAAGACAACAATACATTTTGCCCAATTTTTTTATATATTGTGAAAGATAATGTTACGCCGAGGAAAATGATACCCAACATGTCACGCTTAAAAATTGCACCGGCTCGTGGCATGGCGACAAACCTTTACCCTTAAAAATCTCGATAGGCGACGTTTAAAAAATTCTACAGGTTGCATTTTTTGAGTTACAGAGGAGATCTAGGGCTAGAATTATTGCTCTCGCTCTAACGATCGTGGCGATACCTCACTTGTGTGGTTTGAACACAGTTTTCATATGCGGGCGCTACTCGCGTATGCGTTCGCTTCTGTGCACGAGCTCGTTGGGACGGGGCGCTTTAAAAAAAATTGTTTTGTTTTCTTATTTATTTTTATTTAGTTTATAATTTTTTACACTGAAATAAAAAAAAATTGATCACTTTTATTCCTATTACAAGGAATGTAAACTGTAAGGTACCTGTAAAGGGTAGTGTCCGAAGTGGAAGTAATATGCTGAAGATTCAGGCAAAGCGTCGTCAGGCAGATATGGTCGGCAACGGATCAGGCAAATAGTTCACAATCCAAATCAGAAGAAGGGTCAGGCAGGTCATACATGATCAGGCGGAAAGATACAAAATCAGCAGGCTGTAGAATAGTCGGGATATCAGGCAGGAGTTCAATACAAGGAAGATCACAGAAGACAAAACACCCAGGGAATGAATCCAAATAAACGGGCGCTGAGTGATGACCTCACTTCCTATTTAAAGGCTGTCCAGATTGAGAATTGTCCACAGCTGGCAGCAAGTGGAGCTAGTAAGTCTGAGGTAGTGTTGAACACAATAAGGACATTCCCAAGGTCTAGATCTCTTCTGTGCCACAGCAGGTAAGGCTATGGTTTAAGAGATCAGGAAGATCCCGGTTCGAATACACCCCCGGGACATGACATAAACATCCCTTGTAATAGAAAAAAGCATGACAGGTCCTCTTAAATATGAGATATGGGGTCAAAAAGACCTCAGATCTCATATTTAGACTTAAATGCAAAAAAATAAACAAATTATTGAAACTCATTTTTTCAAATGACAAAAAAAAAAATGTTTCTTTGAGGCCCTGTACACACGAGAATACATGTCCGATGAAACCGGTTCGTGGACCGTTTTCATCGGACATGTCTCCAGGGATAATTTAGTCTGATGTGTGTACACACCATCAGACCAAAATCCCCGCGGACAGAGAACGCGGTGACGTAGACGACACCGACGTGCTCAAACAAGGAAGTTCTATGCTTCGATGCATGCGCGGGATTTCGGTCCGATGGTTGGGCGTACTAAACATCGGACATGTCCGACAGACATGTTTCCAGCGGACAAGTTTCTAAGCATGCTTAAAAACTTTTGTCCACTGAAAACCTGTCCGCTAGGCCGTACACACGATCGAACATGTCCGCTGAAACTGGTCTGCGGACCAGTTTCAGCAGACACGTCTCCTCGTGTGTACGTGTCCTAAGACGCTGGGTGGGACTGATGTTTTGACATCACTTCTGCTCAGCAGAGCTATGGGGACAGGTGGGGGCGATGTTGCCCTCACTCACATCCCCACACAGCCAGCAAGAGGACCCGATCGCCTCCGCCGCTAACGACGACTCTGGTAAGCGGCGGAGGGAGCGGGAGAGCAGCGGGAGGGGGGGCCCTCTCCCGCCACCGATAACGGGCATCTCGCGGCGAATCCACCGCGAAGACCGCCGTTATCATTGACAGAACCGCCCACTAAAGAGATGGATATCTCGGTTGTAGCAGCAGCTGCTGCCGTTACCGAGATATCCATCTTTAAAAAC
Source organism: Rana kukunoris (assembly GCA_029574335.1). Classification (NCBI taxonomy): domain Eukaryota; kingdom Metazoa; phylum Chordata; class Amphibia; order Anura; family Ranidae; genus Rana; species Rana kukunoris. Next base: position 376,460,313 of record CM056051.1, read on the forward strand.
AGGACATCTTTTTACAATGGGGCGGTTGTCAAGTGGTTAACTGACAATTGCGCGGTCGTGCGACGTTGTACACAAACAAAATTTACGTCCTTTTTCCCCCACAAAAATTGCTTTCTTTTGGTGGTATTTGATCACCTCTGCGGTTTTTATTTTTTGTGCTATAAACAAAAAAAATTAACAATTTTGAAAAAAACACAATATTTTGTACTTTTTGCTGTAATAAATAGCTCTAATTTATTTTATTTTTGTTAAAGCAATTTTTTCTCAGTTTAAGCCGATATGTATTCTTCTACATATTTTTGGTAATTAAGAACACAGAAAGCGTATATTGATTGGTTTGCGAAAAAGTTATAGCGTCTACAATATAGGGGATAGATTTATGGCAATATTTTTATATATATATATATATATATATATATATATTTTACTAGTAATGGTGGCAATCTGCGATTTGTATTGGAACTGCAACATTATGGTGGACATATAGGACACTTTTGACACATTTTGGGACCATTGGCAATTATACAGTGATTAGTGCTATAAAAATGCACTGATTACTCTGTATATGTCACTGGCAGGGAAGTGGTTAACACTAGGGGGCGATCAAGGAAGTAACTGTGTTCCCTAATGTTTTTTCCTTAATTTGGGGGGAGGGGACTCAATATAGGAGATGACAGATTGTGGTTCCCAGCTTGTAGGAACTCACAATCTCTCTCTCCTCACATAACAGGGATGTGTGAGTTTTGGCCGGAGATCACCACGACCGCAGGTCAGGAGAATTGGCACCCCTGCTGTGTAGCGCATGCACGCACCCCGCTATCCTGGTTAAAGGGACCGACATACAGCTACGACGATCCACAGGAACGAGCCAACCTGCCGCATATAATGACGGCGGCTGGTCGGCAATCGGTTAAAGACTGTGCTTAAGGGTTTGATGCTTAATCACTTGAGCCCCAGGTGCCGTTTTAAAATATGCCGGCACCATTTGGGCATGTCTGGAGCAAGTAGATAGGTGGAGCACAGAGACATTATTCTGGTAGGGAGTGTATCAGTGCAGGTAAAGTGGGCTAAAGCCTAATACAAAAGACCGCCGTGAAAACCGAGGGGAAAACAAAGAACCGGCTCGGTCCTTTTTTCCCTGTACACAGACAGGAAAACTGACAGGAGAACTATGATCTGGAAAACCGGCCATGGGGGAAAAATGCTACGATTCGCGGCGAAAAAAAAGAGAACATGTTGTTATTTTTTAAACCGCAGTTTTCCTGTCGGGAAAACTGCTAAGGAGCATACACATGGCCAGTTTTCCCGCCCAAAGGAAAACACGGCAGTTTTCCTGACAGGAAAAACTATCGTGTGTACCGGGCATTAGTCTGGAAAACTACATTTTTGCTATACTATGCAATTGCTGAGTGAGAAGGTGCTGCTGCTATACTGTGCGCTACTGAGAATATTATCGCTGCAACATTGAGGTGTTCTATTGCTTCTGTCTGAGCACACACAGTGTGCATATTGAATTCCAGTGCCTGAACCAACCACTTGATGTTACCATCAGTAACCATCTTACAATATAAAAGATCTTGTACTACATTCCAGATTTTGTGTGTGTGTGTGCTTTCTAGGAGGAGGAATACCCTCTCTGATAGTTGTAGCCTTAATGGCCTCTACACACGATCAGAAATTTGTAAGAAAAATACCGCTTTGAAAGTAATCGTACGATAATCTGATGAATAGTACAGAGCTTTCGCGAGCCGATCACGAAAATGTATCCAATATTATCCAATGGGACAAGCACAAAAATCAAGCACAAACATTTTTCTCGTACAATTTTCATTTAATCAGTACAGTTGTCGTTTGAAAAATACTATACAAATACTTTACAACACATTACATCACTTTTCAATTCTGTCGTAGGAGAATATTCGTAAAACTTTAGCCATTTATAGGCATTACAGAATGGTAAGTGTTGTAACCAATCAGATTTTACCACCTATCATTTAAAAAAACAACTAAAACTAAATATGGCTGGTTCTACTATAGGTTTAGACCTACCATTACTAAAAGCAATGAAACCATTTTTCATTTGTTTTCAGGAGATGTAATTCTCACTATGAACTTTCCTGAATAACATCAGAAGAATCCAAGATGTGCATATAAGGCAACTTCGCCAGAGGAAATCCACTAATCTACAAATTACCGCAAGTAACTCCAAGGAAATGTTTTCTACATCCTGATATTTGCACGGATTTGACTTAGTGATACTATTAATTAAATGGAAATTTTCAAAGTCCCAACACAATGCTGTAACTGGATGATGTGCGTGACTAAAGTACTTTTACATGCTACATGACATAATACCTATATACAGTACGTAGTTCCATAATATACAGTATGCTGTATGATAAATGCAGTACGGCTGAACATCACCTCCAGAGGTGTAATTAGAGCACCTGCTATGAAGGGTGGATTCTAATATGTCATGGAAAACTTTTAAGAGCATTGGGCAGTCCCTTAAAATAAGAGTACAGTATGAATACAAACAAAAAAAATCCTTATGTTCAGGACTAAAAATAATTAATTTAAAATATTGTGTTATATCCTTCTGATCAGATTAATATAGAATATTGTTTATTATGCAGCGTACACACGATTGTTTTTCAGCATGAAAAAACGTTGTTTTTCAGCATGAAAAAACATTGTTTTTCAGCATGTAGAAAAAACAACGTTTTTCCAACATCAGCATGTAGAAAAAACCATGTTGCCCACACACCATCGTTTGCTCAAAAAATTATGAGCAAAGCGCGGTGACTTACAACACGTACGACGGCACTCTAAAGGGGAAGTTCCATTCAAGCTCCCATCTCCTAACTTGCTTCTGAGCATGCGCGGGTTTAAAACGTTGTTTTATCGTCGTTTTAGCCCACACACGATCATTTTTTACAACCCGAAAAACAACATTTTTAAAAACAACGTTAAAAAATGCAGCATGCTGGAATTTTTTTTTTGCTCGTTTTTCAGAAGATGAAAAACGATGTGAAGCCCACACACGATCATTTTAAATTACGTTTTTACGGGGCATAAGTGTTTCAGGCTGACAACTTGCAGCTAATGCTCAGGGGTTAGGAGTGGGTAACACACAGAATGCAAGGGCCAGGAGTATATAATGCATATGAGTCAGTTATGGGTAATACAAAGAGGTTAGTAGTGCTTAAAGCGGAGTTCCACCCTTAAAATCACTTTTTTCATTACATCCAGCATACTGGCGTCAGCGCCAGTATGCTGTTTTTTTTTTTTTTTAATGCTCGTACTTACTGTTTCTCCCAAATTTAATTTCCTGGCGCACCGCGGAGTGTCGCCGCTATAAGGCGTCACGCCTTCCGGAAACAGCCGATTAGCATTCGGCGCCTGCGCATAGACCCAGGAGCTGACTGCGCAGGCGCCAAAAATAGCCGGTCCTAGTTCGGGTTTTTTCGGAGGGCGTGACACGCTATATACGGCGCCTGCGCATTCAGCTCCTGGGGCTGTGCGCAGGCGCCGAGTAAAAGCTGAATGCTAATCGGCTGTTTCCGGAAGGCGTGACGCCTTATAGCGGCGACACTCCGCAGTGCGCCAGGAAATTAAATTTGGGAGAAACAGTAAGTACGAGCATTAAAAAAAAAAAAAAAAACAGCATACTGGCGCTGACGCCAGTATGCAGGATGTAATGAAAAAAGTGTTTTTAAGGGTGGAACTCCGCTTTAACACAAACAACAGGAGTGGATAATGCACAGGGGTCAGGAGTAGGTAGCATACAAACATCAGAAGTGGGTAATGCACAGGGGTCAGGAGTGGGTAACACACAAATGTCAGGAGTGGGTAATGCACAGGGGACAAGAGTGGGTAATGCACAGAACTTTAGATTGGGTAATGCATAGCTCCCAACTGTCTCTGATTTCAAGGGACGGTCCCTGACGGTCCCTGATTTCGAGCAAAGTCCCTCTGTCCCTCATTCCTCCTCATTTGTCCCTCATTTTGGTCTGATCTATATATTTGTATATAAAATTCACTTTTTAACTATCAAAAAGTGTTTTCTAGCGCTAAACATTTCATCTGATTTCTAAATTGTTGCATTTGTAAATTCCAAAAGCCAATATAAAGGAATAGTAGTGGTAAAAAAGTACTTGTGGGTTTAACCAATTTAGTTTTTTTGTATAATTCTCCTATAAGGGGGCGTGGCAGGGTGTGTGTCCTATGCCTGCATACTTTTGCTGATAGGTGTCCCTCATTCCTATCTCAAAGCGTTGGGAGGTATGGTAATGCACAGAGGTCAGAAGTTGGTAATGCACAAGTAGCAAACAGATTTCAGTGGTACTGTATATAACATACACAGTGCAGTAGTCAGTAGTATATACAGCCCAGCACCTCCTGTGATGTATTTCTCCACTGCTTCCTTATCCGGAGCATAGGAGTATCCCCTATTCACATACACTGTATACATACACAAAACCACTAGAGACAGAGAAACCTCAGCAGCTGCATCAGCTCCCGGAGCCCTAGACAAAGGTTCCAGGGCAAAGCCAAGGACAATTAGGGAGGTTAGACCACCCTATCCCTCTCTTATTCCTCCCTATCCAGCCCTAGAGAGACATGGAGCCAAAATAACAGGCCACAGGCTTTGTGATCATCTGTAGAATGGTAAGATACTGGATTTTCCCTGTAAAGAGCCATGTACAGTAAACCTTTGACCAACTACAATATCATCCATTAGAGACCACATGGGAGGAAATTAGCTTTGCTTAGAAACAGTAAGTGCATTCTCCCCTTTAATTCGTATCATATTTATAGACTGATGTTTGGAGCCGTCACGGAAGAAAAATGAGCCAAGAAAGTAAAACATAAGCAAACCCCAAATGCACCGCAAGCAGCTGACCAGCTGTAATAACAGTGCGTAAGAGGCCGTACATAACACAGACTCTGTGTAAGGTCCATTTATCAGAAATGTATAAAACGAACAAGCTGTCCATTCTAATAGTTCTGGCACTAGCACATAAACATAAAACATGTCCATCTACACAGACACAGAGCAGCATTTTCTAGGGGTGCCTCTGTTTTTGAATGGTGAGAAGGTATTTATTAAAATCAAATGTAAGTTAAAAAAACAAACAAAAAAAAAACGTCAATTACAACCTGTTATTTTGTTTGTATACTCTATACCAGTGATGGCAAACCTTGGCACCCCAGATGTTTTGGAACTACATTTCCCATGATGCTCTAGTACACTGCAAAGTGCATGAGCATCATGGGAAATGTAGTTCCAAAACATCTGGGGTGCCAAGGTTCGCCATCACTGCTCTATACCTATACAGAGCAAAACTTCAAGGCCCAGATTCAGAGAGAATTGGATTCTCGTAGCGTATCAGAAATACACTACGCCGCCGTTTTTTACCTGGCTCTACGTGGAATCCAGGTAGATTTTGTCCAGTAAACGACGGCGGCGTAGTGTATTTCTCCCGTCGCAATCCATCTAGACGAGTAGGGGGCGTGAAGGATTTAAAATAGGCGCGTTCCCGCGGCGATCGAACTGCGCATGCTCCGTTCGCAAATTTCCCACCGTGCATTGCGCGAAATCACGTCGTTACGTCATTCGTTGTTTGAGTAGCGTCGTTTACGGACATTTCTATTCCCGAACGAGTTACGCAAAAAAAAAAAAAAAAATTTAAATTCGACGCGGGAACGACGGCCATACTTAACATGGGCTACGCACCGTTAGACCAGCAAAAAAGCTGGTCTAACAGTACGTAAAAAAAAAACAGACGTAAGCGATTGTGAAGACTGCTCGTATCTTCGTGGATCGCCGTAAAAACACATTTGCATATCCCGACGCATGAACACGACGCAAACTCCTCCCAGCGGCCGCAAAAATATCGCAGCGTAGATCCGAAGGCTGACGAAGACGTAAGCCTCTCGGATCGAAGCCCGAAGCCGCCGTATCATGGTTTGAGGATTCAAACTAGTGATACGGCGCGCAAAATTTGAAATTACTCCTGTCTAACACCAGTTAGACAGGCGTAATTGCTTTATGAATCTGGGCCCAAATTTCTAAAACCATAATTGTTTCTCCCAGTCCCGTTTGACATGCACAAACTTTGAATGAACTCTTGTGTCACGCAAGAACTTCCACCCCTGCAACAATGTATGATACCCAGCACCAGCTAGAAAACAGGATCTTACACACACCCCTCACCTGGCAGTTCAATCATATGTAAACCCAATTTCTAAAATCTTATTCAAGCTTACGTCATATATGTAGAAAAAAAGGTTGCAGCAGATAAGCAGCACTGATATGAAACAAATGATATAAAAAGTAAAAAAATATTGTATTAAAAAAATTATAAATTGTTTACGATAAACAGTTTCTTAGCAAACTAAATATCATTCAGTTAGGGTTATGTACTTTATTTACCCACTTCGGCTCCGGAAGATTTTATCCCCTTCATGGCCAGGCCATTTTTTGCTTTTTAGAACTGCGCTACTTTAACTGGTAATTGTGCAGTCATTGGAACACTTGTCAGGTTTAATTGCTGCCTGTGTCCCCATTTGGGGGATTCACCCACTTTATCAGTTTTGGTGATTATTATCACTATGAGGGAAGGTGAAAGAATATCTAGTTTGAAGTTGTCAAATAGGGACACTAGCTGTAGTGACCATGGTGACAACCAGGGATTTCCCTTACTTATGGGACAAGAAAGTGAGACCCCTTTCACACTGAGGAGTTTTTCAGGTGGTACAGCGCTTAAAATAGCGCTGCTATACCGCCTGAAAAACTCCTTCACTGCATACTCAATGCGAAAGCCCGAGGGCTTTCACACCGAGGCGATGCACTGGCGAGAGAAAAAAAAAATCTCCTGTCAGCAGCATCTTTGGAGCGGTGAGAGGAACGGCGTGTATACCGCTCCTTCACCACTCCTTCCCATTTAAAACAATAGGAAACCGCGGCAATACCGCCTGCAATGCGGGCGGTATTAACCCTTTATCAGCCGCTAGCGGGGGTTAATACCGCACTGCTAGCGGCCGAATCCCGCGGCAAATGTGCGGCAAATGTGTACTGACCACTTCCCAGAAACATAATTTCCTACTTGTGTGATTGGCTCACCAGTTTCCCCAGAAGTCTGCCTAAGATACAGGTCAGATTTCAGGCACCCCCTGCAGCAAAAATGTCATTTTTGGTGAGACACTCCCAGTAGGAACACGTCTGAAGGGATGCAGGCCTCGCAGATTTTCTCATTAGAGCCCTGCAGGTGAACAGCTGATAGATAATTATGAAACCACTCCTATTGAACCCACTCAGCAATGAGGCTCACAGGAACATACAGGGATTTCCTCAGAATAACAAAAGGTAGGAATCTGCAACAAAGATTTTTTATAATCCTTGCAATATAGATCACCCAGAGGAGAATGTTTTTTCTCAACAAAAGTGTAATTACTCTTTAAGGGAACAGAATTTTTATTTATTTTTTGTAACAAACACTTTAATAAGAAATAGGAAATATTCAATTTCCCTATTAATGTCTGCATCCTTGATTAGGGACATTGCCATTCTTCCCTTTTGAAAGGAAACATTTTATTCTTTTGAGGTGGGCATGTCTCCTTTAGTTTTTTCTTTTTAATTCTGTCTTTTTTCCCTGCATTTATTTTGGCCTAGAACTAAATACTTCAGTTTAAATTTGCAAATCTGCATGCTACATCTCCTTTAATTACTGTTTAGATTACTGCTTAAAGAAATATGACTTTTATATACAGTCTGCTGTATTATCAGATGAAAATCTGGGCAGCAACATCCTCTTTCATAGTGTAAATATTCGCTGCACTCACGACAAAGAATTTCCTTTTGGTTAGGGCTATGTGTGATGCTGATGCTATTTAAAGAGGACCTTTTCAGAAATGAAATTGATTCTGATCAAATGCACAAGCTTTTGGGATATCACCATATTTCACCACTTAGTCATACCTCCCAACTTTCTGAGATAAGAAAGGGACACCTTCTAGCACAATGGATGTAGCCACCACCAGCATAGTTGCCCTCATTTTAAAATAAATTCCAGGAACACCTTTTTTTTCTGTGTGTCCAGAAAACTGTTGTGGGTGAAGACTGTACTTTAACCACTTGCCCTCCGGAAAGTTTACCTCCCCTTCATGACCTGCGTTACTTTAACTGACAATTGCGTGGTCGTGCAACGCCATACCCAAATAAAATGTATGTCCTTTTTTCCCCACAAATAGAGCTTTCTTTTGGTGGTATTTGATCACCTCTGCAGTTTTCATTAAAATATATATATATATATATATATATATATATATATTTCTTACTTTCTGCTATAAAACATATTCAATAGAAAAATGGAAGAAAATCTAATTTATTCATCAATTTAGGACAATATGTATTCCGCTACATGTTTTGATAATAAAAAAAACATCCTAATGAATGTATATTGATTGGTTTGTGCAAAAGATATAGCATCTACAAACTATGGGATAGACTTATGGATTATTTTTTTTAATAGTAATGGCAGTGATCAGCGTCTTATAGCAAGACTGTGACATTGCGGCAGACAAGTCAGACACTAATTGACACTTTTTTGGGACCGGTGACACTAATACAGTGATCAGTGCTAAAAATATGAACTGTCGCTGTACTAATGACACTGGCAGGCAAGGGATCACCATCAGGGGCAATCAAAGGGTTTAATGTGTTTATGGGTAAAGCTTTCTAACTGTGGGGGAGGTGCTTGTACTGTGGGAAGGCAGAGATCCGTGTTCTTGCTTAGCAGAAATACAGGATCTCTATCTTCCTTTGTCACAGAAAGGCTATCTGCCTTGTTTACATAGGCAGACCACTGTTCTGTCTCTCTCTGGAACGATCGTCAGGTCCTGGTGGACCTGCTGTGTCCAATCACAGAGAAAACGGGTTGCCGGCAGCACGCGTGCCCGCTCCAAATGCGTAAGTGCAGGATCACATACAGGTACGTGGTCCTGCGCAGAGGAGTATACGGTCAGCAAGTGGTTAATTAGGTATGGGGTAAACATTCAAACCCTAATGCTGTACTTTAGTTCAACATATATAAGAAAGATGTAGTTATGGAACTATAGAAAAATTAAAGTAAACAGAAACAACAAAATGCTGTTAGTAACAGTAAATGTGTTAACTCTGATCCCAAGGTTGTAATCGAAGACTGCAGATATTAAAGCTCAACTCTGGGCAAATAAAAAAAATATCCATGGCACTGGGTCTTCATCTGCACTGTAAAGGTTAATAGCTTGTTTAGTCTAGGTAAGAGGAGAAACCTGCCTGATCCTCTATTTCCCCTGGCAGATGGGGCTTCTCCAGTGGTGAACTGTCCTTCAGCACCATCACTTCCAGATAATATTCAAGTCTTTTTCCCATTTGGGAGTCTTGTTGGGAATGTATTCCTAATAGTAGGTAGGACATAGGATCTTTCTAACTGCACCCTTGCCTTGTCAAAGTTCTCCAAACGATGTAAATTGCCTGTGAAAAGAGATTGGCTTGGGCAATGACCAGAGGAAGTGAGTGATCTGGAGTCAGTTGGTAGGCTGGCAACTAAGGATGAGCTTGATGTTCATCAAAAAACGAACATTATGGGGCGTTTGCGGGAAATTCGAGCACCGCGGAACGCCCCATAATGCACTGCGAGATCGCAGTGCATTGCTGTATGATGGAAATTAAGAAAAAATATTGCACTAATCTAAAAGGACCAAAAAAAGAATAAAAAACAACTAAGAGCAGCTACAAAAAATGTGACTAAAATATATAAAGATGTGAGTGGAAATGTAGCGCTAAAATTAAGAGAGACCAAATCACACTAAATGGGGCTGGCCTCAAAGTGCAACAAAAGTGGAAATAACAATGGAATAAGTCCACGTGAATGTCCATTCAAATATCCATGGAATGGAGTGCTAAAACCAGACGTGGAACAATATGGGTCATCACATAAACCTTCTTGCAAAGGTTTAAGGTAGAATACTCTTACCGGAACCAGTGGATCTATTTATTAGGCAGATCATTAGAGCATATGAAATCCTAGTGGCAAGTCATGTCTGCTTGTCCGAAGACTCAAGGTGGACCAAACGGATCACAGGTGACGACAGATGACGACTCCTTGGAAGAGAATCCGTCCTCAAAGAAGACTCTGGATACACCAGATGTCCACGTGGTCCTCGCGATGAAAGAACGGCTTCCAGTCAGGGAATCCTTTTCAGAATTGGAAGGTGGCAAAACAGAAAGGACTCCGAGCAGCAACTCAATCAACCACAATCATGGAAGAAAAAAGATGAAGGAGATGCTCCAATACTGCAGGTCAATTGTGGGTTTATTAAAAAACCAACAAATATAAAAGTTATTACAGTACAAAATATAAAAATAAAAGGGGAAATGAGTGGAGTAGTGTACCAAGACTGGCGCGTTTCGTACACAAGTACTTCAACAGGGGCATCAACCTACTCCCACAAATTGCCAAACATTTATAACAAACGCTTCTAACCCAACTGAATTCTGACCAATCAGAAAGGTTTCCGTGCTAACTTGAGAGGTAAGCCCCCACCTGATCAGGTGTGAGTGGCAACCCCCAATTCTAAAGCAATCAAAATCACCATTGGGAAAAAACTTCCCAGGTCAATGATGACAGTATAGTGACACACCGGAAATTAACTTAACGGCGGCCTATTGAGGACTCAGGAAAAAAACAGGAGGCATGCAGCGATTAGACGCCCCCAGATCTACCCCTCTCATCCTATTGGCGGGACCTGAGCCGCAATGTCAGATGGTATATTGACAGTCTCCACTTACGGTCCTAACATTCACATATCCCCCGTAAGGAAATTGTCCCATCCGAGATGGCATTTGGTCAAACCAAGGCCAGACACACCTAGAATGAAAAAATCTGCCCTGAATGAATCGGACATTGCATGTCACGTCCTGGTCAATGTAATTGGAAATATTATTAGATAATTACTAATAAAATTATAAAAAGCAAAAAGATACACACGAATCCAAGAATGGCCTCAAAAATACCATTAACCCTGTAACTGGATGAATGTAGAAAAGGCAGATAAGGAGAGGAGGACTAGGCCAAATTGATGAAGGAGTTTATGTCCCACTCCAAGTTCATACCAAAGGGCGCATATGTGCAGAGTTCATAGATCCAATAAGTTTCAAGGCAGGATACTCCTCAAATATGGGACTCTCCCCTCCAATGTGAAACAAATTGGTCTATCGCTAAAAATTGTGTCCCCGTGGGGTCACGATCATGGTGCTCAAGGTAATGCCAGTGAACACTATGATTTGTCTTACCACTCTTAATATTAGATATATGTGCATTCACCCTAATGGTGAAAGTCCTGATTGTACGCCCAACATACTGTTTTTTGCAAGGGCAAGTCAGAAGGTAGACAATGTACTGTGTTGCACAAGTGGTAAAACGTTTTATTTGGTATATCCTTAGTGTGACTGTTGACTGAAACATCTCGCATTTACGTCTACCACTACTAGTATGCAAACAGACATTGCACCTGCGACAAGGAAAGTAGCCCTTGCACTCTTGAAAAAAAGAAACACGTTTAGGGGGATCTATGATGTTAGGTGCAACCTGGCCCTGAATGGACCGAGCACCCCTAAAAATCACGCCAAATTGTTCAGGCAGTGCTGGTCCAAGGAGTCTATCACTCAGAAGCACACCTCAATGTCTTTTAAGTATTTCTTTAATTTTTCAGGATTGAACTGAGTACGTGGTAAAAAAGGACCACCTGAATCTGTGAGATCCGATCGATTTCCACATCAAGATCATTTAATGGATAGCCCTTTTCGACAAATCTACCTTTTAGGATAGCCGCCTGTGTGGCAAAGTCCCCCACCTTAGTACAGTTCCTCCGCAATCGGAGAAACTGACTGCGTGGGACTGACTTAAGCCACTGGGGATAGTGGCAGCTATCCACAGGATTGTATCTATTACGGTCAGTTGGTTTAAAGTAAGTAATAAATTCCAACTGATTGTCTACTACCTTAATTTCAAGATCAAGAAAATGGACAGATGTACGGCTAGCCTCATGGCTCAGCCGTATACCTCTGTCATTGGCATTGAGTGAGGACATAAACTCCTCCAAAGATTCATGGTTGCCTCTCCATAGGAAGAGAATGTCGTCTATGTACCTGGCCCACAAGACCAACTCGGGTCTCCTGTGGGCATAGAGACATCCTCTTCCCATTTGGCCATGAACAAATTGGCCAAACTGGGGGGGCAAATTTGGCCCCCATCACCACCCCCTTAGTTTGTAAATAGAAACTATTCTGAAACCAGAAATAGTTATGTGTTGTGGCCAACCTGAGGAGCTGCATGATAAAGTTGCGCTGAATGGTAGACAAAGTGGTACTCTGAGATAAATAATAGTCAACTGCCTTAAAACCCAACTCATGGGGTATACACATATAAAGTACACCAACGTCTGCCGTAACATGAATCGTGCCCCCCTGAAAGTTGACAGATTGCAACAATCTGATGGTATCCCCTGTATCTTTCAAATAAGAAGGCACAAGTCTGACCAATGGCTGAAGGTGGAAATCCACATATTTCCCTATCCTCGCAGTCAATCCCACTGACTATGGGACGGCCAGGGGGATTGACTGGATCCTTGTGGACCTTGGGGAGATAGTAGATGGCAGGAATCTTGGGCACAACAATAGACAAACAAAAATAAAAATAAGCTGTGCTGATAAATAATGCTGGTTTGAATAGGTGACATATAAACCATAAAAAAAGCATATGCAAAGAAATAAAAAACACTTAAAGTGTCTAAATTGCACAGAAATAATTCCAAGGAGAAAATGTCCTTAGCAACAATAGTCCATATAAAATTCTTCAATGGATTCATCCACGGTGACATATGATCAAAATACCCAAGAAGAAGTGAGAAGATATGATAGAAAAGATCCCCCGCCTCTACACTCACTGTCACTGCCTCTTACCAGCTTAAATCGAGCCTTTATTATAGGAGATCAAAGAGCACCCATGGCTTGTTACCCAGCTCCAGGTCTCTGTGCTGTAAGAACAGAAGGCTGTAACAGCAACATTCTCAGGTTGAACTGGATGGACTTGTGTCTTTATTCAACCCAACCAACCATGTAACTGTTACGTTGAATCTCTAAGCACAGCCTGTAATCTGCAATTGTCGGGTTGACATAAAGCGTCACGTGACCTGACCCATTCCTTGCTTCTGCGCCTTCCCCAGGGAGTCGAAGTTTGATGGTACTGGTCTGTATCACAAGTCTTTGTGATGGCTTGCTGGGAGGAGAAGTGAAGTGTGTAAGGTGGTGGGTGTTGGGTTAAATAAAGACACAAGTCCATCCAGTTCAACCTGAGAATGTTCCTGTTACAGCCTTCTGTTCTTACATGGGGACCTATTGATCATTTACAAAACTATGGACATCCATTGATAAAGAGGCTGGGAGACTTGCTGCTAAGCACAGAGACCCGGGGCTGGGTAACAAGTCACAGACGCTCTTTGATCTTTTATAATATTTAATACATTTAAGCTGGGAAGCGGCAGTCAGTGTGGAGGATCTTTTCTATCATACCTTCTCACTTGGGTGTCTTGATCATATGTCACTGTGGATGAATCCATTGAAGAATTTTATATGGACTATTGTTTTGGCTTTCACTTGCTAAGGACATTTTCTCCTTGGAATCATTTTTGTGCAATTTAGACACTTTGGGCCAGATTCAGGTAGATGCGCGCATCTTTTCGCCAGCGTAGCGCAACGCATATACGATGCGCTGACGCAAACTAGCGAGTGAAGTACAGCATTCACCAAACGCATGGGCGTTATTTTGCGACGGAGTAACGAAGATGCGTTGGCGCAACCCAACGCAAGTGGAAGTGGGTGTGATCATATGTAAATGATGGGCGGAGCCCAGCGCAGAGGCTTACGTTCAGCGCATCATCCACGGAGCATGCGCAGTAAGTGAGGCTTCACTCGGCCCCCTGTGCGCATGCTCACAACTTCCGTCGGCACCACTTCACGGGAAACGCCAGCGCAATGTGTTCTGTTGCGCGTATAAAAGCGCCAGCGGAAGCGCCATTCGGGCGCAAAAGTATTTCCGTTTCCCCCCACCCCAGGGAAGTTACTTTTGCTCTGTTATGGCTGCTCCCGCTACCCCCAAAGTGTGTTGCATGTGGGGGGGGGGGGAGGGTACATGTGCCAAGTGTGTGGGACCACCAACATGTGTTTGCTTTGTGTCATCCACAGATGACGGAGCTGGGCCATCATCTGTTGCCGGCCATTCCACCCCAACCCCCCAAACGGGATCCTGAGGACGAGCCCCTGGGTGCTGAAGACACCGAGGTGGAGGAGAGTGCCCACACCACTTCTGTGGAAATGGTTGAGGAGGAGCCTGTTCCTCAACAGGAGTTTTTTTGGTGTTATCTGAGTCCTCCCCTTCTGCAGGCCCCTCTGTCATCCCCTCACCCATCCTCGGTAGCCCCTCAAGGGCGACTCCATCCCCACGGGGACAACCTTCTCCTGGCCCCAGGAAGGCCACCCGTAAGACCAGGGGGGTGTCTGATCTGGT